>OZ010635.1:20936157-21536157 GCA_963932165.1 Pimpla rufipes
CAATAAAATTTCATGACGATTTTCCTGAAAAAATTGAGACACGTATCACGTAATGGTTTCTCCATTACAAAAGTAATTATTATTATTGTATTTAATAATTATATTTATTAAATCTACGAAAGTATGAAAGTAATAATTAAATTTATGAAAGTAATTATATTATTATTAAATCACACATACAAAACAAAACGTACTGTAACATTAATTATTTCTGAAAGTAATGAGGACTTACAACTCTGTAGGCTACACTCGTCTTCAAGTCGTTCGACTCATGTGATCATCTGTCCAATCTGATCCATATAATCTTATAATCTTTTTTTTTTTGTAATTTCTTGTAATTTTTGTAATTTTTTTGTTTTTTTTGTTTTGTAATTCTCTTATTTCGACTTCTTGTCTGCCATGTGTTATTGTTTCCAAAGGGCTTGTCCCGTCCATTGTAAAAAAATAAAAAAATAAATAAATAATTAATGTTCGCGTTCTTGCATCACTATCGCGAAATACTTTTTTTTCGCAGTTAGCTCCTCTGGCACCTGACTTCATAGGAATTCGACAGGATGGCGACGGCATTATACCCGAAGAAGTAGAAAAGGCTTGCGAAGAAAGGTTCCACAATAACAAACCTCTTCCCAAGGTAGAATGTTAGAATATTTAAATAAGTATCACAGACTTATCAATTGATTTTCTCACAGTTACTGTACGTTAATCCCATCGGCGCAAATCCGACGGGCTCGTCGCTCACGATAGACCGAAAGCGAAGAGTCTACGAGCTGGCCCAAAAATATGACTTTCTCATCATTGAAGACGATCCTTATTTCTTCCTTCACTTCCTCGACAAACAACCGGAGTCTTTTTTGTCGATGGATACCGACGGTCGTGTCATTCGGTTGGACTCTTTCAGCAAGATTGTCAGCGCAGGTCTGCGTCTCGGTGTCGTCACAGCTAACAAAGAGATCATTAAGAAACTGTCGATCCACATTGAGAACTCCATCTTGCATCCATCCAGCCTCTCACAGGTTCGTTCTTTAAATTTGTTTATTCACCACTGTTAATTTGTCATCATTGACATTTGTTATCGTATTTTTATTGACTGCAGATGTTGATATACAAACTCTTTGAGAATTGGAGCCACGAGAAATTCGAGCAGTATTTCAAAGAGATTCAAGGATTCTACAAACAAAAGCGAGACGTTATGCTGGCTGCCGTGGAAAAACATCTAACCGGTTAATATTTTTTATTTCAGCAAATTTCTAAACGTAACCAACTGTATTCAATAAGAATCTTTTAGTCATAGAGTCCGGTTTAATTAGTATTTTCGAAATGTGTTTTTAATACTTATTTATTTACCGACTTGAGCCCTGAGTGTGATAAAAAATATGACAAATTATATATTTTTTAAATCAAAATAAGATTAAAAGATTTAAGATTTAAGATTTTTTAATCTTAATTTAATAATTAAGTTTTTGAATTTTTTAAATTTTTTGGTGTCTTCGAGCGACACCATTCCTTATGTGACATACTTTATCCCCAAAGGGCTTGCCGAATGGTCTGTGCCGAAAGGCGGAATGTTTCTGTGGATAAGAATCATCGGAATCGAAAATGCTCTCGATCTCACTATGAAGAAATTAGTACCGAGCGGTGTTTTCGTCATACCCGGAAATGCCTTCAATTACAACCGCACGAAACCCGATCAAAACCTCAGACTCTGCTACAGCTTTGCGACAACTGAAGAGGTCAACAAGGTAAAGAATATACCTCCCTTCAGTTATGGAGCAAAACGCAAAACCATTTTAATTTGTTTCTATTCCAGGGCCTGTCAATCATTGCCAAAGTAATACGTGAAGAGATTGCCAAAGCAAGAGATATTGTCCTCGGTGCATAGACCCCATCACAAACGTCTCCCGCACGTCAACGTTAAACATCTCCGCTTCTTGCTGGCGTCAGCCTTAACGGGGGACCAAGAGACGATGAAAAAAGTGCTGATTTTCATGATTTTTTTCAAAGGAAATGTTTCATAAATATCTGACTAATAATAAAAGTGATTGAATTAAAGAGTGAATGAATTTAAAGACGAATTTGTAAGGAGTGCTTCCGGTTAAAGCGAAACACCGTTGTTCCTGAATTTCTCGATCCAACATTATTTGATTTCTGAATATAATTTCATTTTACCTAATTTCGTCTCCCAATTTATTCAATGTAACCCAGCATCCGAGAACGTCCTGTATGAGACGCTTTTTGGAAGAATCCCATAAAAATAATTATAAACTTCACGCTTCACGTGTCAGTGGATTTATCGAAGGGATAAGAGAAAAGGCACAAGAACCAGATTGAAATATATTTGCAACATTTATTCCAATCCATTAACACCTTGTTGTGTCTGTGAGGCTGTGCTTGTCTGATTTGCATTTGTTTTTTTGTATTTATTTATATAACTTTTACCATTCCATTCTCACTTCACATATCACCTCTCCACGGTGCGCGTAACCCAAGTTACTCCAGCATCTCTTCCGGTGTCTAGTCATGCGTGAGTGTCAAGTCGTGTGGATGCTACACCGCCGTATTTTTTTTTTTTTTTTTTTTTTTCGGTACGCACGTAACGTTTCGGATAACATTGGATAACTTATCGTATTTATTGCACGACAAACGTCCCATTCGATACTCCATTGTTGAGATTTGTGTTTTGATCGTCGTCGGTTACGGTGCTGGAAAGTTTCGTCGTTTTTGCTTCGCCGTTTGCCGAGGAAAACGGAAGTTTCGGAGCAACGTTTCATTTTTTTTTTGTTTGTACGCGAAAGCTCGAGGTCTGGGTCGAACGGGACCCTTGTCACTCGAAACTCTTAACGAAAGTGACGACGACTGACGGATAGTTAGAGGTGAATGTAACGAAAATTTATTCAACCTGTAACATCGCCGAAGGCCTTCGTAAGAATGTACACCAGATCATATATAAAGTCCGTTTCTCACTCTTTCTCTTTCTCTCTTTCTCTCTCTCTCTCTCTCTCTTTCTCGATTTACAAAACGAAATGTCGTCGTCTGCGCCTAATTTTTTTAAGTCTCACTCGGCACCTAACACACAAGATCCTCTCGATTTTGTCTTTGTGGGTTATTTTTTTCTTACCGCCGTATTTTGACATGATGTTGAAGTTCGCATCGTTGGAATGCAACGAAATTCAGAAAAAAAATTAATTATAATTAATTCAATCCCGAAAATTCAGAAAAAGTGAATTCTAATTAATCCAATTCCGAAAATTCAGAAAAAATAATTCTAATTAATTCAATTCCGAACATTCAGAAAAAAAAGTTAATTCTAGTTAATCCAATTCCGAACATTCAGAAAAAATTAATTCTAATTAATTCAATTCCGAAAATTCAGAAAAAAAATTCTAACTAATTCAATTCCGAAAATTCAGAAAAAAATTAATTCTATTTAATCCAATTCAGAAAATTCAGAAAAAAAATTCTAATTAATCCAAATGATGAAATTAGGTGTAAAAAATCATCATAGGAACTAATTGATACGATGACATTTTATACCTAATTTCATCATTTCGGTTAATTAGAAATAATTTTTTTCCTGAATTTCGTCGCTTTCCAACGATGCAAACTTCAAAGTCATATTTTGACGGCGTCTTACGTCCTCCCGCGGAAATTGATAACTTTCAAATACTTTAACATTTTTGTTTCTATTATTTCTGTTTGCTCTGCCATACGCATACACACACTTCGAGACCCATGTACTCGTCGCAATCGCACCAATTTTCTTTCTCGGCTTCGTTCGCCAAATTTTCGCCCTAATACGCGTCATCGGTGTACTTCCGACCTGCAGACACTCGCCTAACGATATTTATTTCTTTAACGTTGCGCTTTCTCCGGATTCGCTTTTCGCTACCTTAATGATTTTCGAAACTCTCTCGATAATGTCGTCTGCTTTTTTTTTAAATTTATTTTTCATTACTTACTCTTGTTGCACGAAGTGCTGATTGGTCGACTATAATAACCGAGAAAGGTGGGTACAGTTGTTGAAAAATGATACAAAGTATTGAGGAAAGAATATATCCCCTGAAACCCACGAGTCAAAAATTGAGGAAAGGTTCACGAATACAGAAATAAGGAAAAAAAAAATTTACGACTTAGTGGACAGCAGTGCCCTCAGATGTGGTCGGAATTTCCTGTCGATGAGTATCACAAGAGATACTCCAAATTAACCATCGATCAAGTGTTACGCAAAAATACATTTTCCTTCACCTAAAACTGAACATAATTTCTCAATTTATTTTCGAATTTTTTTTTTTTTTTATTTCCTCTCAAATAAATTTTATTTCAATATGCTGTAAAAGTGTCCAAAAATGACTATATTTGAATAAAAAAAATTATGCCTTTTAACACAGTAGAAAATAATGATGACTTTGAAATTCCAACGATTGAGAAAAAAGGGCACCGCGAGGGTTCTAGAGGCGAATGACGATCCCGGGTATAATCCGTATTTACTGATCAATTTTGTCGTCAGTAATTACTCGACCAATAGCGCGTCGTAAACGGCTACTCACCAAAAACTAGACGAGATACGGGTGCACCTCCGTATTTAACAATTATCAACCGTACAATGTAGTGCCCAGAAAACGTACGTAATAATATAATTCGCAAGTAGCTACCAACAGTCCCTCTTATTACTCTTAAAGTCCTAGCGTCGAAGAGTAGAAAAATTATAAAAGTACGAAGGTCTAGATTAAACTCACGCGAGAGATACGACGCTTTGTGCGCGTGTCGTGGATATTCCTTGCAGTTAATCCTTGCGCCGCGACGAAGATTTCATTTTCTTTTTTTTTTTTTTTTTTTTTTCGTTTTTCATTGTCGCGATTTGTCCGAGGTATTTTTTTTTATGACGAGCAATGGAAGCAAATGGAACGAGAGCTACGCCGCGGAAACGTGTGCGCTTAGGGTGGCCGTTTGCTACACGAATATAGAACAGTATTTTAAGTACTACGTATAATAATAAATGAGGACTCGTGAAGTAGGATCGGCTCGAGTTTGGCGCGTACACGAACACGCGACGAAACTGTCGATTTTTTTTTTTTTTTTCAGCATCGACGGCGCGTTAATCCCTTCGATGATATTATAACGCGATGTAACTCGAAATCAGGAGTGGCCTTATGTATGGCATCGACGCACATTGTTTATTTCCTGTTTAAGGTAACCCTTCGTGGTCAGTCTGGGTCGATTCGATCCGAGAACGATCTTTCGACTTTGTCCGGAATAAATACCTTTTTTGTGGCGGGCGCTAGGATAATATTTTTTTATCAAAAGTACTATGTTTAGAGAGTATCAGGTTAAAATTTGAGTTAAATCGATCTTTTATTTACGGAGTTATGATTTTTTTAGTGAAAAAACGTCATTTTTTCGATCTTTCAGCTGCATTAATTTTTTAAAATATGTTGCAATTTAATACTGGGAAATTTCTTTTTTTTTATAAATTATCTACAAAGTCTAAAGTATATTCTGTAATTTTTTTGATATTTTTCGAGCCGGTAGTTTGGTCACAATACGCGGTCAAAGATGGTCCGGGTGAAGTCGACCGAGAGTGACTACGAAGGGTTAACTAAATCCGAATCTAATGTAAACTATCAAACATTCAAAATGTCGGCACCAATATGGAGGATCAAAATCGAATTTTTTTTTTTCGATTTCGATGACAAATTGGTACCTTAGAGGTTTTCGAGATCGCTGATTACGAATATAAACTCAAAATTTGCTTATCACAAATGTCGGATAAAATTTACAAGGTGGCAATTTTGGGCACATTTAGTCGAATTCTGTCTGCCATCGAAGGGCTTAATCGTAATCGTTCGGGCAAGCGCTTCACGGAGTCCAGCCCCGTTCGACTGACGCTCACCCGAAACTTCATCCTCGAGGTTACGCCAGCGATGATTTATTTTTCCTCCACTAACGCGAAAATATATATCGATCTGTCTCTCCATCTCTCGCGCAAGTACAACAACGTCAGACACGCGAGATTCAACGTGAGGTTCGGATTATCAGCGAGATCTGTGGAAGAAGTGCGACAGGAAGAAGGCACCGATAAAAACTGTTCATCTATTCGACCGACTTGAGACGATAGAAAATAAATGAAAAATAAAAATATTCATTTCTTTTTTTTTTTTTAATTCGAATCGCTACTTATAGAAGTATTCATTAATATCCACTCGTTCCGCTACACACCACGAATCGCACTTTCTCGCATTCGCCTAACTAATTAACCGTCTCACCGCTATCTAATTTTTCATTTCAACATTAGTGTCTTCTCATCTTTTTTCCTCGGCATTTTTACAATAACATTCGCATGTCACGCATCCGTATAGCCAGGCGAAACACACTTCGTTTTTCATTTTATATTATTGTTATTATATATAATTAACATAACTCCGACTAGACACAGTTTGATTGTTACATTTGGCAATTCGGCAGCACTTGCGAGTTCAAGCTCCTTTATTACGGGTCGAAGGCGCCGGGATAGAGAGCGTTTTAAAGTTTGGAAACTCCGCGTGTCTATCCCGAGATTTTTTTTTTTTTTTTTTTGAGAAATAATCCGTGCGACCTAATGAATGGATTCTGATTATCCTTTCGCGCTTTCGATCTACACTTTTTTTTTTAGGTGAATGTCTCTCCCAACTAGACTCCTAGAAATATTGAGAATATAGTATAATTCCAGGGAATATGGGCGGTGTGATGTTTTCCATCGCGCGTATTGATCCACATGGGGAAACGAAAAAAAAATTACAATATCCCACGCTAACCTGGGTTGAGGTCAATGAGGTAATTTACATGTACACATTTTCCCGTTGTAAAATTTAACAATTTTTCTTAAATTTTGGCTCTTGAAAGAGACGAAAAAAATGCACATTTAAGACTCGCTTCTTCGGATATCTATGACAGTTGCTGATTTGTGGCAGTCATTGCAAATTAAATTGCAATTTCGTTGCACTATTGAATTGATTTCTATTATTCTTATAAAGCCTGTCAATTTTAATCAATATAATGAAAAACAAAATGTTCAAATTGATTCACCGATTTCCAAGGATTGGTGCTTTGGAGCTTTAAAATCTTTTTTTTTATGTACGGATTTTGCTGAATGTATTGGATCATTATTCAGCAAATTTTCAAGAGATCCCGGGAACCTATTCCCGACACTATAATAAATTTCATCTCTAGAAGTAGGAGATATAGGCCATGACATTTTAGTCGTCCGTATTACCCGGAATTACACCACATATCGTTCTTAAATAATAATCTTTAAACAATATTTCATAGAAAAAAAAATTTAACTTTTTTTTTCTTATCACCGCATGATTCAGGAATTTTTTTCGCCAATTTAGACATTTCCTTCTGGAAAAATATTACAGAGGCCCTCGCGATTAATATTTTCCAGGCGATCGATTTTTTATATTAAAAAATAAACGACAAAAAATAAACGATGGGAATGACGAGGTGCCTGTATTGGAAGATGTTACGCAGAGTATAAATAACAAAATAAAAAATATGCCAGGATTCAATTTGTTTGCCAAGTAGTCAAACAGCCCCTCATTGTGGCTGTGAAATAAATTGAATCCACGATCGATCCTAAATAAAATAATAAAAAATAAAAAATAGAGTCTAGGACGTGAGCCCAAAGAGAGATACTATTCAGTCGTCTATATCTACTTCGTGTTTAAGTCCCGCGATACACTCCGCGGTGTTCCCCGTTTGAGAAGCCCGCTCTGCGCCTTTCGTAGGCGTTCGGTTTCTCTCACAATTTTTGGTTGTATTTTTTTTTTTTCTTTTCTTTAATATATATAAATTTCCTTCTTTTCTTCTGTTTACGTAGACAATGTTAAATTCCTGTTATTTTAAACTCGCGATTTTATAGCATTATTATATACACCTATCTATGGTACATTTTTGTCTCGGTGGAGAGGTCATCTCACTATAACGCGCAGTACTTGATTATTCTTCTCTTCATTTCTTTGGACTCTGTATATTTCACGCGAGGCCGCGGAGACTTTACACGGAGAAAAATTTCTGTGTTGTGACAGCAAAGAAAAATGACAACAAAAATTGATTTGTTAGGCTGATCAATCTTTTGTTCGGCTGTCAAATCAGTTTTGCTAGGCTGAGAAATCTTTTTGCTGGGCTGAAAATTCTTTTTGCCGGGCTGATCAATATTTTTGTCAGCCTGACAAAACGATTTTAGTCGTCACTTTTCTTCGCTATCATAGCACAGAAATTTCACTCCGTGTAGCCAGCGAAGGGCTGCGCGTTTCTACTCTCTTCGCTCTTCGCCCCCTACGTACGTTAGTTTATAATATATCTTCTAAAAATTCGCCGGCTGACTGGCCAACGATCGATCGAGAGTGCGCAGTGATACAACGCAGCGCAGCCCCCGCCCCCCCCCCCCCATCCCCCTTCACCCCCTTCCTCGTCTCATTGCCCCTTCAAAAATTGTTTGTATTTTTTGTTGTCTTCCTTTCCGAGCTTTTTTTCTCGCCGCAAAAATTAATATTCCCTCTGCCCGGAGAGTCCGATATTCGTTCCGTTTTTATCTTGTCGCTTTTTTTACATCGCCATTATTATTCTTAACATTATTCGTACGCAAGAGGAATATAGACACGTACACGCACACCCAAACGTTACTTTACAGTGATACACGAATGACTCGACATTGCTTTCCCCGCTCACAAAATGCCCTCCCCTTTCCCCCAAACACCCTTTTTAAAATTAATTATCGATATTATTATTATTTTCGTTATCCTGTGGACTCCAGTTTGCTTGATTATGAATCGGTTGTTGTTGTTTTTTTTTCGTTCTTTTCCATTTTTTGTATTATTTGTGCGACGATTGCAGACATCATTGGCGATGCTGCGCGGGGTCTCCGGCTCTCCTTGTATCTGTCGTGCTGCCCGAAGAACTTGACAAGTTGCTCGTTTCGACGTCGATCTTCGTCTTCGTCCACCTTCTCTTTTCCTTGTCTTTTCTTTTTTTTTCTTTCTTTCCCCTCGTTATCCTGTCACTCGACTCGAATATCATCTCGTTCGTATAAAAAATAATTGTCTATCTTTATCACGGCAAACTGAATTACGGATTCGGGCCTGATACGTCGTTTCTACTCTCGGCCGGCGGCCGTTTACCCCCGTAACTTTATGGACTTGAATTCAGGGTAAGGGCGACAGTGCATGAACGAACTGATTCTCCTAAAAATTCTTTTCCTATTTTGTGGCTATTGAACAATTGAAAATAGCGATGTAAAGAAAAGTGAAATCTAGCGATGTGCAATTAACCAAAAATTGAATAATTCATTGCGAATTGAACATGAATTATTCTATTAATAATACGAATTAATGATCAGGTTATGTGAATAATTCAAATTTTGATGATTAATTCAAGTTTTTGTGAATAATTTTTGTGTATTTGAGTAATTCAATTTTTTAAATAATTTATCAAAATCTTCATGAATATTTGAATAAAGCATAAATGGTTGAACAATTCATGAATATTTGAATAAATCATAAATGTTTGAATAATTCATGAATATTTGAATAAATCATATATGTTTGAATAATTCATGAATACTTGAATAAATCATAAAAGTTTGAATAATTCATGAATATTTGAATAAATCATAAATGTTTGAATAATTGATGAATATTTGAATAAATCATAAATGTTTGAATACTTCATGAATATTCGAATAAATCATAAATGTTTGAATAATTCATGAATATTTGAATAAATCATAAATGTTTGAATAATTCATGAATATTTAAATAAATCATAAATGTTTGAATAATTCATGAATATTTGAATAAACCATAAATATTGGAATAATTCATGAATGTTCAAACAATGAATTTTTTTGATCAATCAAATGAAATTTTGAATTGAATATCAATATTTAAATCTAGTACATTTCAGTACTATTCGCACATCCCTAGTAAAATTACTTTGTTGCTTCAGGGTTCTCTTGGAAAAGTGGCGTGAAATCTCGTTGAGCTACCGTTCGCGATTGACTTAATTTCGATTCGAGTCGCGCGGAAGGAGGTACGCGATATAGAAAAGACGAATCCGGTACGTGCATCCACCTCTCGCAGACGTCGAGAGCCCGGCTTGGCATCGAGCTATTCACGATTTCTTGTCGCTCTGTCTTGCCACGACAGCAGGATAATCCGTCATTCGTGCGAACGAGCAAGCGCCGGGAGAACGAAGGCGAACCAGACCGACGAGTTTCTGGCATGAAAACGTCTCGATTATACGAACTTAAGCCGGATTTGCTCCCGTTTTACTGCCACCGGATGAACCAAGCCACGCGACGCCTGGTAACCGGAAATCTGTCGTCGTCCTTCCTCTCTTATCTCGTCTTTTCTCTCGTCGTTTCACTCTGTCTTCCACCCCCCCTCGGTGCTCCTGATATTGGAAATCTTTGATATAACGTCGCGGGACTTAAGTTACCGGGTTGCAGGCCTCGTCTTCCCTCTTACTTCCCTCTACTTCGTTTCCATGATGTTTCCACGTTTTTTTATTAACCGACTTTTTTTGTTAAGTAAAAAATAATGCTCCGATTGTAAACCAAGTTCTGGTTATGCACGGAGAGAATTTTGTAATATCAATCGTCGTGACACGAGAATACTTGGAAAAATATATACAAGAAATAAGGAAATAATCGACAAAATAGTGTGCAAACGTTTTTTTTTTTAAATAGCGCAATAAATTTTTTAAAATATAAATCATTTTTTTATATAAATAATTTTAAAAAAATATAAATACATTTTTTTATATAAATAATTTAAAAAATATATAAATACATTTTGTTTAATATAAATAAATTTTTATTTCAGAAAAATATTGCATTTTTGCAACGTAACTTTTTCAACGATGCGTTAAAAATTTCTATCTACCGACTAGAAGTCACGAAATACTTGGAAAAAAAATTCTCTCCGTGCAAACCGAGTGAAAAAAAAGCGCGGGAAGCGCGCTCGGGGGGGCGGCACCCGCGTGTGCATCCGGACCGTATAACCGATCGACATCGAGCGACACGAAATTCTTCGTGTACGGGAACTTGTTCGTTCGTGCAGGGAATTATACATATTTCAATATATGTAATATATATATATATATATATATATGTATGTATATATATAAATCTAGAAGAGCGTCTCCTGGGACCAGACAGGGGGCGTCGTTGGAAGGGGCGCGGGTGGCCGGTGCCTCAACTCGATCGGCGAAGAACACGGTGGCGATCTAGCGCTGCTCTGACTGCTGCTGGTTGACGACGATATTGCTGGCGACCTTTGAGAATGAAACACCAATAAACCAAAAATGCCAATTATCGTCAATGCAAGAATTCGGTTGCCCTAGTCATTGGCATTTGTAACATGAAATTTTAAGTTACATTTTAATGTTTAACATCTTTTGAATTAAGTACTCGTGCGTTCCAAATTAATTAATTTGAAATAAGCGGCCCAGAAAACCTTTAATTAAATACAAATTTGCATCTGTTACGTTCTGATAATTTTTTTGCTGCGTTGTAAAATATTCACCAATCTTTACGAAAATTATCCCATTCAAATTCCCTCAGGCGATTCCGGCCTGATTTAACAGTGAACATATTTTCTATGAATCGCATTTTTTTTACGAAAAAAAAGCACTTGCAGGAGAAAGCAATATTTTAGCAAAATTTGGTAACTTTTTTTCTTTCGGTTCTACATTTTTTTATAGTTTTTTATAGAATAAAAATAGAAGCAAAACCCGACCCACTTTGGCTTTGGGCTAAAAAATGTTGTTATTTCATGCAGAATTTTTGAGAATTTGTTCAGGTTTTTAAATCTGGGCTAACGAGTCGATACCTTTAAAAAATCGAAAAAAAAAGAAATAAATGAAAAAAACCTAATCTTTTTTCCAGTACTTTTTGGAGTTGGTCCAATCATATAAAAAAAATGTCGACCAAATTCGAGAGGTCGAGGGTCCGACCCAGGTCGAATCTGTATGGAATGCCCCATATAAAGCTTTACATATAAGCCTCATATAATTTTTTTACTTGGATTCTAAAAAATCATACGTTTTATCGATTTATTATTTCATGGGAAATAAATATAATTATCAACTTGGAATATTCATTTCAATGATTAATCGAGCAACGCGGCAAATTATTTCTAATACGAAAATAAAAGCCGCCACCTAACGTCATAAAAATCAGGATAAAAAATCAGCTGTCAGGTACATTTGGATGAATTTTCTCTCTGCCAATGATGACGTTAAGTAAGTATTAATGCGTCAATGACTAACACATGTTTTCGTTTCGAGCGAGGTGAGATAATACTGACCGTGGTGCTTCGACTGAGGCACTGATGGTCATGCAAACCTGACAGGGATCCGCACCGGTTCGTCGTCGAGGCACGCAACCCGCACAGCCATTCCATCTCTCCAATTGCCGCTTCTTTCTCGGTGGAACTCGTAGAAACCTCCGACAACTGGGTCCGGGAGCGTCCGAGTCCGTCGAGAAACCGGAAACCTCGTCTTCCGTGCCGACGGTCTCCTCCTCCTCATCCTCCTCGTCCAGGAAGACCGAGTCCGAGCCCAGCGATCTCGAGTCCGGATCTGGCGGATCGACGCTGCCCATCGAGGCCAAAGGAGCTCGTCTGCCGCAGGTCGCAACCCCGTGGAGACCGACCTGACTGCCGCAAGGCGACAAGTCGGGCGTTGGATGTATTACCTACATTTTTAATCAAATGTTTTATTTTGAAAGCACGTTTCTTACCACAGGTTTTGTTATTGAAGTGCAATAAAAAATTATTAAAACATTTGCCCAAAAATATCGATGCAATTTGTATACATTTTTTTGTGGGAATTTGCAAATTTTCGTGATTTTTTCGTGTTTTCACGTTTTTGTCACGAATATCGTTTCCTTGTATTATCGTATAAAAACAGATGAGTCCTAATTGAAACATTTCGAAAAGTATATTTTTAATATATTTGGATATGTTTGTTGTGATTATTCTGGCGCCGCCAAATGGGTAGTGTACAGCAAAAATAAATTATGCCGCGTTATTTAACCGGAAAAACGGTCTTTTCGATAAAGCACAAAATTAGTCGTTATATTTTCGTAATTATATTTTTGTATTATATTATATTTTTGTAATTTTGTAATTATTTTTACAATTAAATTTTTGTAATTTTGTAATTTTGTAATTATTTTTATAATTAAATTTTTGTAATTTTGTAATTATTTTTATAATTAAATTTTTGTAATTTTATAATTATTTTTATAATTAAATTTTTGTAATTCTGTAATTATTTGTATAATTCAATTTTTGTAATTTTGTAACTATTTTTATAATACAATTTTTGTAATTTTGTAATTATTTTTATAATTAAATGTTTGTAATTTTGTAATTATTTTCATAATCAAGTTTTTGTAATTTTGTAATTATTTTTATAATTATATGTTTGTAATTTTGTAATTATTTTTATAATTAAATTTTGGTAATTTTGAATTTTTTTTTATAATTACATTTTTGTAATTTTGTAATTATGTATTCCTCATATTTTGTTCACCTGAATATCGATGGGATAGTAAAGATCCCAAGGCTCATCGTAGGCTGTATGACGTGGATAGGACGAAGGCGGTGGTAGACAAGGCATGACCATTGCCGAGTCTCGTCGTTCAAGGTAGCTGCTCGCGGTGCTGCTGCAGGTGACGGAACTGCACCTCCGGTGATCGTTTGGAGGCGCAAGCCCGGCGTCTCTAGTCGGTGGTGCCAGCAGGGCGTCGTAACCACCCCCGACCGAGGCGAAACGAGGTGAAGCGAGGGGCTGATTCATCTGCGCCCCAATAAAACGCATGGAATGACGCGGAATCCATTACACGTTACATACCGTATAGAAGGAGGAGGAGTGAAAAGGGCACATGCCTTTTGTAGCATTGGAAAACGCTTTTCAGCATATGTTGTGAGTAGTCGAATTGTAATGGAAAAGGGAAATACGCTGAACTCTCTCTCTCCTCGTCCTCTCCCTCTCATGCTGTACAACATGTTGTTCAGTTAAGGATGTGGGAGTGGTACAGTCCCGCCAAAGGTGAGTTTCAGAGAATATTTCGAACACTTCTCGATGCGATAAAAATCTGAAAAAAATCAAGCACGTTGAAGGTGCTGAAAATCTTGATTTTCGCATAATAGTAATTCCTAAATGTTATCAACAAATCGATGAAATAAAAGATTGTTCAGCGAATCATCCGTCAACTTAACTTTTTTGTTCAAATCAGAATGGTTTGGAATTTTTTTTTAATATATTTTTGAATTTAGTCCAAAGTTTCGGTAGTTTTTAAGGATTGTATTTTTTGAAAATGTTTTAGCTGTATTTGCGTATCTACTTCATCAATTGTCCGGACACTTTGTAGGTGCAATGGGTAGTTAAATAAAAGATATCCAAAATTCGTTACTTTCAACACATTTTTCGAAAATAAATTTAAGAACATGATTTAAAAACCTGCAAATTAGAACCTTGCAAATTGTTTCCACAGTATTTTACACTTTTAACGAAGCCAACTCTATGAGCAAGCAATTTGCTAGGTTTTACTTTGCTGGTTTTTTTTATCCTATCGAGAAGTGTTCGAAATTTTCTCTCCAACTTACGATTGGCGGGACTGTACCGCTCCTACAAAGCCTACAAAAAATCTCCCTCGCTATTTCATACCGTGTTGTTGTGGCCCTAACTAACGAAAATATAAAGGTAACGAATTGAAAAGACTGTCAATTCAAATAACGAAAATTGCAAAATAGAACTTTGCACATTATTGGGTTAGTAATTTCCAATTTTTAATTGTAATCCTGTATGCAAATTATAAGAAAAGTTTCCCATTTCCCGTCTCTTTGTGAAACACAGGATTAAACCTCTCCATTGAGCGCCACTAATTAATCTCTTGATTAGTCAACAATTAATTAAGCGCATCGTAATGAACTATTTGAATAATTAATAATTAATTAAACCAATAATGCGGTTCTCCTCGTAGTGACGGTACAGCCGAATGTATATAGTGTTTCGGCGGTATCGCCGCGGATTTAATATTTAGGCCGTGTTTATCATAAATATGAGGCACTTCATATCAGTTAAATCACAAATTTTTCTTTAAATCATTCAACAACAAACAAATTTGAATGAACTTGAATTATTTATTGCATTCCACTAAAACATTTGTCTCAAAAACTGTTTGCACTATTAACTATAAAAAAATATATATACATTTTTTCATGACCAATAAGAAGAAAATTTGTTGAAATTTGATTACGTAATTTTTTACGGAATTTATGAAAAAATAAACATAAAGATATTTTATTAGACAAAAATAAATTTGTTGCCGAAATTATTTCATACAATTCAAATTTGATTAAAAAAATATATATTTTGCTTATTCGATTAAAATAAAAAAAATAAACAATGTCCTGATCTGATATGGAGTGCCTCGTATAGTGAATCTGTACCTCGATGCACAAGGATCTTCTAGGACCACGACCCGGACGAGGTGGTAACCTGGCGATCGCTTCCAGTGCTGCAGCGAGAGCTCTTTCCTCGGCCTCGGCTTCGGCAACTGCTGCGGCCGCTGCTGCGGTCAGCCGGGGGTCTTCAAGTTGCTTGCTCGACTTGCATCTACAATTTACATTCCCTCAGTTATCGGTTATTCTCCACGCCACAGTGCAATGGCAATCTTCCTTAAGCTACAAACCCTCGTTTTTTGCTAAAAAAAAATTCGCTTGATGCTCATATTATTTCCAGAGTTGTATAAATCGTCATTAGTTTTAGAATAATGACCTGCAGTGCATTTATTAATAATGACCTGCAGTGATTATAAAATAATGAGTGAACTTTTGAACAGTAGGGTAGAAGTACCGTTTTTGGCCACCTTTGGTCCAATTATGGCCACCAAGTTTAAAAGGATTTAATTGTTTATGTTGTCAAATAAAACAAAAATAGGCCTGTTTCAATCAAACAACGCAAGGGGTACGTTTTTCGCCAAAGAATAAATTTCCCTTTCGCAAAGTTTGAAGACCCTATCCGGGGGGAAATTTCCTGCTGATTCCAAAAAGTACCGTTGTTTGCCTGAAAAATCGAAAGTTCGACGAGAAAAATGCGAAAAATGATTTTTCACGTTTTTCGAAATTTTTCAAATTTCGAAATTTGAAATTTGATTTTTCATTTTTTTCGGAATTTCTCCAGAGCTATCTTAATAATTAAAAAACCGATTGTACCATCAACGTTATTTCTAAAAGATTTAGTATTTTACAACTTTGATTATTTCAGACGCACCTGCTTTTGTAGACCACCAGGAGGACCATCAGACTGAAAAAACCGCCCAAGGTCGCAGCTATTCTGACGCCGGTCATCACGTCGTATGTCTTGTAAAATTCAATTTTCAGCTGCTCGCGCTCGGTGAGCGTCGGCGACGCGTCCGGCAAGAGTGTCGTCGACGTCGAACCCGGACTCGTCGTCGTCGTCGTCGTCGTCGCCTCTGCCCCGGTCGCGTTCCTCCCGACGCTCCCCATTCCTGCAACAAATAAAAAAATTCAAGCATTAATTAATTATGTATTATTAAATTATACTTACCAAGTGTCTGGACAATTAATCAGGTAGATTCATTTAAAAAACTCAACTTTTAAAAATGTGATAAATTCTTAAAACAATTGTACGTATTAAAAAAAAATGCATAGATCATTTTCATTTTTAAAAAGTTGGGTTCACGGGTGATTTGTTGAGCAATTTTTTGCTTCATCAACTTGTTAATAACATTTTGGAATTACTTTTACACTAAATAATTTTTTTTTTTTTTTTTTTTTTCTTTGTTTGATTGTTTCAAATTTTTATCACATCGACAAGAGTTCCAAATTTTCTCTGAATCTCACGTTTGGCAGGACTTAACTGTCAGAACTCCCTTAAAAGTAATTCACGCTGTTTCGCGAGGTACATGAATGTAAACAGTTGGAATTGAAGATACGGAATCATCGGCCAATCCTGCGGGTTTACTCGACGAGGGCAAAACGCTGATATTTCGCGGTTTCCACGTTATTGTGGAGTAGAGGAGAAGCGCAGAACGTTGTATCGGCGGCGGTTTGAGCTGCTGGTTCGCGTATTGATTCCCCTTCCGCTCATCGAACCCACTACACGCCAATGCTGTATGGGCGAGTAAGGGACTGTACAGGTCAGCCTTACGTCGATCACTTAAACGACTCAGGTAGCTCTCGCGAGTCCTCGATTTTTTTTCTGCCTTACGTTTATAGATTTTAGTCATATTTACTGTGATTCGGTGTTGATGATGATTGACATTCTTGTTTACTTTTGCAACGAATGTTTTTCCAGTTACGTTGAAAAGAGAAAATAAAACATTTATTACGTTTCGATTTGAATTAAATAATGCTTATATTTAATCAAATAGATCAGATAATAAACAATTAGTGATTACAGGTAAGGAAAGAAGTACACGATTGTGTTAAAAAAAAATCAGAATCTAATATTTCTCCGATGATACAGTGATCTAAACTATTTTTTCTGATATTCCTTATAAACAATATAATTTTTATTTAATGTCTCATAGACATTTTACCTCGTAATTATCGTACAAAAAATTTACCAGGATTTCATTAAAGATTATAATTTGAAATATCGAAGGTTTGGTATTGGTATTATTTGGTAAGGTTTGATATCAAAAAATGGTAATAAAAAAAGGAAGGGTTTCACGTATACTTTGTGATTTTTGCTTCCTCATAGAGGAAGCTTTGTTTTCGTGAATTTTTTTTTTTCGATATTTTCATGTCGAGAAAAATGGTTAACAGGGTTCCCAATATGGTTGCTTGCTGATAATTCGCATTCGCGTTTCCGCTCACAAAAAATATGTCACAGTACGTTATACAAAAACGTAAAAAAATACTAATCATTGTAATACTCGTCCTTCGAAAATTCTACTTATTGGAGTGAACCATAAAAATTCCGCCAACATTTTATGACGATTTGAAGGCGACGACAGAAAGGAAAAGAAATTGGTGCACGTGCCAAAAGCCTACGCCAGACTGGGCAGCGACAATGAACGAAGCGAGCTGCTGGCGAGCTTGCCAGGATAATCCGTTGATCGAGTCTCGATACGATGATTGGCGAGAAGAAGCAAACGGGCACCAGCCAAACGGAACGATTAATTAACTCATGGCGCCACGTCTCGACGTGTCGCTGACTTTCATCCCCCCGAAATTAGCTAATGAATTTCCGCGCAGTCGTGCAGACGACAAAGTTGCTCTCGCACTTTCGCGTTGCTTCTCTCTGGCCATTCTATTGAGCGCTACATTCGAACTCGACACTACTTGACCTCCATGACGAACCCAAACGAGGCAAAGACAAACAGTAGCCGAGAATTAGACGCTGATCTGGTGCCAACAGGCGTTTGACACATTAGAAATTGGATGAGATCTTTTAGGGTATAAATTACGGACTAACCAGCGATACGTTATGTAAAGCCCCAAATATGATCTACTCTCCTAATATCATCCTCAGACATTCAATTATTTTCTTCTTAATTTTAAGGTCAAGTGCAACATGAAGAATCAACTTGATTGTTAACAAAAACTGTTTCCCCATTATCTCAGATTATCGATTTCCCGAACAAACGCAGAAAACGGTAAGCTTTGCCTAACGATTTCACAGTTGGCTGTTCTCCGTTATTGCCCGAAATATTAATCGTCTCTGACAAAGCTGGAAAACAGTTTTCTTTACCAACCAAATTCTGTAGACGCTGTAGTTGGCCTTAAAGCTTTTTCATTTATTACAACAAAATATGTTTAATTGAACATTTTTTTAAATATCTATTAACAGTTACAAAACTTAATAACAGTTAATAAATATTAGTGTTCTCATAACAAACACTTACGCTGACGATATTTCCGTCAAATGAACAATTTGCTTGCGTAATTTTCTTGACACAAGTTGTTCGATGTTTGTTATAAGTAAAGAACGATTTGAATGAACAATATTGAAAAAAATCCGAAAGAAAGTCAAAACGAAATCGAAAGTTGTAACTTTCGATTGTAGGCTACTGATCTCCTATTATTTTTATTTGTACCTCATCTACCACTTTCTTCGATAGGCGAAAATATCTTCCTCTAAATGTTCCTTAATAAATCTCTTTATTAATCACACATCCCGAGGGGAAATCCATTAAGAGCTACAAAACCCAACAACAACAACAAATATTTTAAAAAATCGGTATATCCATCAAATCACGCAACGAGCGTATAATATCCCGTGGAATAATGCAGATGGCGACGCACCTGCTGATGGGAGTAAAATACTGACGGGGGTTGCAGAATGCGAGAACGAGACGGAACGAGTAATATATATGTTAGAACGTTGGCGAACAAGCCGATTTGAATTTGCAATCGCGCCAGGGCATCGCTTCATCGAAATACATGTATGCATTCGACTCTCTCTATCTCTCTCCGAGGGAACGATTTATTGTCCACCATGTACGGTACGTGTGACTGAAATGTTTGATGCGTTATTATTCCACGTTGCGTATTCGTTGTCAAGCGCAACGTATCAGCGCTTTGCTCACGCAGTTATTACGATGCCGTCAGTGTAACGGAATACACATGGATACACAGCCCAAGTAAAGTAATTATATGAAGTATATATGAAAGGCTTTGTATATAAGCTGTATACGAAAGTGGATATGCAGAATTTTCATATATTTTATATAATCTATATGAAATATATCGATATTACATGGTTAAATGTTGTCTATAATTTTGCAGAATGTGTGGATAGTATATACAAAGTATATACAATATGTTTGTTTCTATAGCATAATTTCATATAGATTATACTAAATATATGAAAATTCTACATGTCCATTTTCGCATACAGCTTGTATACAAAGCCTTTCATACAAACCTCATATACTTTTTTTATTTGGGAAACAAAAGGCTTTGTATATAAGCTGTATACGAAAGTGGACATACAGAATTTTCATATATTTTATATAATCTGTATGAAATATATCGATATTACATGGTTAAATGGTGTCTATAATTTTGCAGAATTTGTGGATAGTATATACAAAGTTTATACAATATGTTTGTTTCTATAGTATAATTTCATATAGATTATACTAAATATATGAAAAATCTATATGTCCATTTTCGCATATAGCTTGTATACAAAGCCTTTCACACAAACCTCATATACTTTATTTAATTGGGAGACGAAAGGCTTTGTATATAAGCTGTATACGAAAGTGGACATACAGAATTTTCATATATTTTATATAATCTGTATGAAATATATCGATATTACACGGTTAAATGGTGTCTATAATTTTGCAGAATTTGTGGATAGTATATACAAAGTATATACAATATGTTTGTTTCTATAGTATAATTTCATATAGATTATACTAAATATATGAAAATTCTATATGTCCATTTTCGCATATAGCTGTGTGCAAAGCCTTTCATACAAACCTCATATACTTTTTTTATTTGGGAAACAAAAGGCTTTGTATATAAGCTGTATACGAAAGTGGACATACAGAATTTTCATATATTTTATATAATTTATATGAAATATATCGATATTATATGGTTAAATGGTGTCTACAATTTTGCAGAATTTGTGGATGGTATATACAAAGTATATACAATATGTTTGTTTCTATAGTATAATTTCATATAGATTATACTAAATATATGAAAATTCTATGTGTAATCTATATGTATTCCATTTTCGCATATAGCTTGTATACAAAGCATTTCATACAAACCTCATATACTTTTTTTTTACTTGGGAGCCGCCTGCTGGATTATCCCGATGAGCAGTAGTCAATGAAATGGGGTAGAAGAAAAGACGCGGGTGGATGAAGAACCGCCGCCGAAGGGGGAACGCTGATGGCGCGTTTGACACCGGCCCAACGCTCGGCTACATCAAGACCCCAAGTGTATAAAGAGAGATGTGTAGCGGGACGAAAGTGTACAATGATATCGCGCGCGCGGAGCTCCCGCAAGGGTTGAGTTATGGAATAGACCGGGAGAGGAGCGGCGAGGAGTTTTCCATCCCTCGGGAGACATCGTGAAACCGCGGAGCATTCGTATAACGCCACCGGCGGATGGGTACAAGGCGACAGTAACGCGGTTGCCGTCGTCTACCTCCTATCCTCGTCCTCGATCAATTCAACCGGGCGAAGATACCGAACGTCGTTTCAGGCACACAGGATTTCTTGATACGGTTACGACTTTGTTGTGTATCACACGACGGCGGTGTGCTCTGTACTGGAATCTCCCCGGCATGTATACCTCCCCTTGTGGCTTTTGTAAATTTCAAGGAATCTTCCTGTCGAAATGGTTGCACCGCTGCCCGTGTGGAAATTCATACTCCTAGCTGCCAGCTAGATAACGACGAGCTTTCGTATCTGCTGTACATGACAACACCAAAAGGATTCATTTGTGAGCATTTAGTGCACTAAAGTCAACTAACTGGGTTGTCATTGTTCGGCTTATGATGTCCAAAAAAGCATTCGTTGTTGGGTCCTAATCTTAGTCCCTGACAACACCAAAGGGTCCACTTGTGAGCATTTAGTACACTAAAGTCCACTAACTGGGTTTCCATTTTTAGGCTTATGATGTCCAAAAAAGCATTCGTTGTTGGGGACTCATCTTAGTGTTGCGCCTGCAAAAGTTAGACCGCCAATTCAAAAGCGTATTTTTTCATTCCTACATGAGACCTACACCTTGATGTCCATCCGGTGTTATCAGGGTGTACAAGACTTAGGTTGGAAATCTGATGACATCCCAGCGTGGAAATAGTGAAACCCTATACGATAAAACTGTTTAGGTGCCAGCCCGAGTTGAAATATGGAATCTCCGAAAAACCTTCGTATAATGAAAATGGGTCATAACTGCCACTTTCTGAGGTTCTATGCAGGGCCGTTAAGTCTCGCTTGATCCTGTATAGTCTCAAAAGAATCTTCTGAGACGGGTCCGTAGATTATTTTCAAGCTTTCCTCTAACCTTTGCTCACTTCAAATGGGTAACATGTGCCATGTCCGGAGATTGAACGACGGCTCTAATCCCTTGATACAACCTGATACAGCCTTTTCGTACTAAAAAAATAGGATTCCAGGGAGGCTAGAAATTTCAACTCGGGCTGGCCCTTACTACTTTGTCGGATCGTTAGCTCAGTTAGTGCCTAGATAACTTAGGAGTAAACAAAACCAGAACCTTTCTTGTAACCAAGCCCATTTTTCTTTTATCTAACAAAATAAGCAACTAAATCCTCTTGAACTTGGTGGCCACAATTAGACCAAAGGTGACCAAAAAAGGTACTTCTACCCTAATTCATGAACAAGCTCTTACAAATTTTGTTTTTTTTTGCGGTTTATGTGCATAAAAGTAGTGTAGTTTCTGCGAAAAGTCAACACGGGGAGTTCGATCGGTGGACCGAACTTTCTATACTCGGTGAACACAAACGATTTACCGTTTACACGACACACCGCTCGACGCTGGTTTTCTAACCGCGACGGTTCGAAGGAGCGGCAAAAGTTGCGCTGTATCTACAAAACCGCAACGTGGATGTTGAGGGAGTTTTCGATGCAATGAGCCGATAGGGGCCCTCGAGAGGGCAGTTTCGCGTCCATGAAGCGCTGACCAAAGCGACGTTCCTACATGCGGACACAGTTGATTGTGTGTACGGGGTGTGTGTGTGGATGTAGCAACAGCGAGTCCAAGAGTATAATATAATAGGAGATAGAGCGCGTTGCGAGGGAGGGTCTGAAGCGCAAGTCAACGTTTACGTAGCCGCAGAGTAGCCGAGTAGCAGTCCAGGGAGGAAGAGGAACGCGCACACGGGTTATTATCGAGCGAGAATAGTGTGTGCATCAGTGTGTGTCAGGGATGCTCGTTATGCCGGTAAACGCGTGCGCTTCCCCCCCGACCGGTATTCACACGAGGTATACACGTTGTAGATATGTGGACGGTGTAACCAAAGCGGCGCAACACAGGTTTGAATGGTACGTATGTGGATTGTTACATGCACACCCAGGTGAACATAAATGTATGGTTTATATACAGCACTCATATATGGAATTGGGCATATATATTTCATGGTAAATCATATTATACTCCATATTAAATTTGTATACAATCAACCCAAGTAAAACAATTATATGAACTTTATATGAAAGGCTTTGTATGCAAGCTGTAGACGAAAGTGGACATATAGAATTTTCATATATTTTATATAATTTATATGAAATATATCGATATTATATTGTTAAATGCTGCCTGTAATTTTGCAGAATTTGTTAATATTATATACAAAGTGTATACAATATGTTTGTTTCTATAGTATAATTTCAGATAGATTATAATAAATATATGAAAATTCTATATGTCCACTTTCGCATATAGCTTGGATACAAAGCCTTTCATACAAACCTCATATACTTTTTCTACTTGGGAACATACAAATAAACAGACTAACAATTTTGTATACGGTCTGTATATAATCAGAGCATAATTCATCATTAATTCCATATACTTAATTTATAAAGTTCTTATATCTTCTAGACATAAATTACTAGTAGTAGTAAACGATATTCATTGACAATACATTATACTTTTTTTCCCTTTCTGTGCCCTGTACATTTTGTTTTCTGGTCTCATTGTCAATAGGCCATCGACCGGAGTTCTTCACCCTGGTTCGTCTAATTACAAGGTCATTTAACGTACTATATTTACATAAAAAGCATATTTTTCTTTCGTCTAGGGATCTTCAGCCGTTATTTCAAGCCGTTGTTGTATAGTTTTAGAGCTGGGTATTTCGGTAAGCGATCCACATTTAGGATCATAAATTAATTGTCTCTATCTTCTTTATATACAAATTTAATATGGAATATATATGCCCAATTCCATACATAAGCGCTGTATATAATTTATATATAAACGATATTTTTTTTTTCACTTGGGCTGATATCGTCATCACGTCGTCGTCATCATCGTCGTCATCGCCTTCGTCGTCGTCGTCATCGTGGTCGTCGACATAGTCGCTGCAGCTTCGGATAACCAGGCCTTGCTCGAGAGCACATTGTCGCTTTTGTGCCATACGCGCGGATTCCATAATGAGATGCCACATAGTAAACTGGGACATCTAATTATACTCGAGGGCTTTCCGCACCAAGTGAGACAGAAGAGAGTATAGTCATCCCGGAACAGCATCGCGAGCGCCAGCCGCTAGCTAGCTCATCCCCCGATGACCCCCCCGACCCCTCTCGACATGCCTTCCGGTCACGTGTGTAACTCGCGACGGTCCCCGTTGACACGACACCTAGATACATACGCGCCATTTTCTATCCCAGAACCTCTCGCGCGGATTTTGCTGCAACAGCAGCGGCTTCAAAAAGCTGTGACGCGATATTTTATCCCCGCGCTGATTGTTCCGCGGTGCGAGAGGCCAATCCTGTGACCTTCCGCGAAAATCCCATCAGCCTCGCGATTGGAACCGTCATTTAAATTCTGGATTGTCGTGATAAAATAAAATGGCAGAAAATGACGAACTCTGCGTCCAATCTTGCCGATGAGGTATTCTGTAATTCTTCATTCAACTTTCTGTTAGTATTGAAGTTGAATGAAGTTGAGTGGAGGTGAATGGATGGGCATCTTTGATGATGAAGTTTGCATCGTTGGAATGCAACGAAATTCAGAGAAAAAAATTAATTCTGATTAACCCAAATGATGAAATCAGGTATAAAAAGTCATCATATCAAGTAGTTCCTATAATGATTTTTTATACGTGAAATCATTATGACTGTGAAATATTAAGAGCAGAAAACATGTTTTTCAGATTTTCATCTCAGAACACTCAAAATAGTCAGAAAAGTCGAAAAAACGTGGTTTACAAAAAAAAACTTCGGATGGATGTGTGCTCATTAATTTAATTTTTTTTCATATGGCTTCGTCCACAAGGAATCCAAAATGTATAATCAAACTTACACATAAAGTTGGCTTTGTGAAAAATGGAAATTAATGAGAAAGCAATCCGCAAAATTCTACTTTACAACTTTTTTCGGTCTTACAATTCCCGTGTAAACGCAACACGACTTATGATTCGTGTGATAACCCCAGGATTTCTCAGTACAGTAGATCATTGTGCGTGTGCATTTCCAGCGCTGACGCTGGATTTCACGTATCGTCGAATTTTCGAATCTTTGATTCGGCAAGCGTGAGATTATAATGGTGGGCGGGGTACGTCGAGGCCGATATGGCAGCTGCGAACGAGGGAAAAGCGCGGAGAGAGAAAAAGAGGGCGATGAAGAAAAGGTAGCTTGTTCCAGTGGTGCGATCGCGTACCAAGCCCTGGAGGAGGGCAAGGGCAGCATTCTAAGCGGAATGCTAAATCACGGAAATTTCTCACAAGAGAATAGGCGCCAGGGAAGTCCTCGTTAGCGAAAGGGCGTTAAGGGGTAAGACGTCCTCGAGAGGTAAAGGGGTCGGCGCGATGGTTGGATGGTTGGTGAGGGACGGGTGTGGGGGTTGAACATCCGGTGCCAGGCCGAGAGAGACATATATCCACCGCGTAATCGAGGAATTCCCCGTTCATGTCGGGGATGAACTTCGTCCGACGCTCTCTGCCTGGTATATATCTGTGTATTACGTCTATATCCCATAGGCTCTCGCATCTCTCGCTAATTTCCTCCGATGGCGCGGCACACGCGTGACTACGAATTTACCAGCTGGTTGGCTCTCGGCCTCTCGGTCGACACCCAATCAAAATGCTGCTCTCCTCCTGTGCCTTGATATAATTATATTAATAATGCTTACCCCCTCGGTTCTTGTTCGATCACTCTTCGGAACGGCTGAATCGTTATTAATTGTATTTTCGGTGAGGTGAAATCAATCTGACGTACGAAACGTTGAGACTGATTGCAGGGTTGACGTTAATGCGAAACTCAGGGAATGAGGTCATGAAACGAATACTGTCTGTCTGTTTTATTTTTGTTATTTTGTTCCTATGTATGACTTTTTCCTTAGGTGTGATAAGATTTTCTTAAGAATCGGAGTATAAAAAGTAGCAAAAAAAAAACAGAAATGAGAAGAGCCGATGAATATACAAATTGAAAGACAGAGGTTGGATTAAATCCGGTGAAATGTATGTGCAAAAGCAATGACAGAGGAATAGAAGGAAATAATCAGTAAGATACGATTTGCAAGTTGAGCTGACTCAGCAAGTCTGTATTACAAAACTGAACAGCCGTGAGGTGCGGCCACAAATACGATTATAAAGTTACAAGCAACGAAACCTAGACACCTTTTCTATGTACAGATCAAATTTTTTGTAAAGGAACATCTACTGGATTGGTATGTAATAATAATAATCCATCTACCGAGAGGTTTTACTCGGTTAATACACTAGCTTTGGTTTAATACTTATACAATTGATATTTTTAGCAAAAAAAATGTTTGTTTACAAAGTGTTTTTTTTATAGAAAGGCTATACTTTTAATACTGGGCGTAATACTTTCGTTTAGGAGAAACATTTTTGTTTTATTTTTTTGTTTTATTTACATATACATTTTTTTACTTTTTTGCTGGATTGATATTCTTTTTATCAAGGAATGCAATATTTTATTTAAACTCGATACGTCAATATTTCCGTCTGATATTTACAAATGGTTATTCGATGAATGTCAAATGAACGAAGGAACGAAAATCGTCGAAACCGAACGTTGAACGTTTTATACGTATTTGAGACAAACGATTTGATAAATGATTTCCACGGTGGTTGGACTAACGCTTAATGGAGAGGTTTCCAGAAGGGCGGACGCTGGTATAGTACTTACGCGCCAGGGATTCCCGTTTTTACGATGCGCACCGAACGGGGCGGAAGGGGTGAACGGTAGAATTGGCCAACGCTGCGACCAGGAATTCCGATCAATCGTTCTCGTAATTTCATTCCAACATTCCGCTCTCTCTTTCTCTCTCTCCCTTCGCCTATTCTACGGCACGATAACGATCGACGGCGCGTACGGCGGGGTATTTCAATTTACGATTATAATCCATTAGAGGAGAGACCGACAGCCTCGACGTCGCCGTCGCGCACTTTACTTCCAACGTTGTTGGGAAACGAAAGATATATTTTGAGCGATGTCGTTTCGAGAATTTACTGCATGGTGCACGTTTCACTATTTCTCTGCCTCGCACGTCGCGTTTTACGATTTAATGAGGAGTACAGTTTAGGAAAAAATGTTTCTATGTGACGTATGGAAATTTTATAGCGTGAGTTTTATAGAATTGCTGTGTTTGTGTGTGGGACGAAGAGGGGTTGGTGTGGCCAGCATGAAAACTTCACCTGCAGATCCGAAGAACTGCTGCATCAATTGAGGTGAAATTTCGCACTCATGTGGGACAGATGGACATCTTTGATTGTGATGTCTCCCCTTTCCTACTTCGTCTCCCTCCTCATGATCCTCCTGCCTCTCCTTCTTCTTCTTCTACTTCTTCCTCTCTTTGTTCTTCTGTCTTTTTCTTTGCTCTTCTTTATTTTTCTTTCTTCTTCGTCTCCTGACTCTTCTTCATGTCTCCATGGAAAAAATATTTGAGTCTTTCACAAATATTTGACATTCAAAAAAGCGCCTCTTTCTCTTTAACTATGACTTTTTCACTTCCACATCCAAAGAAAAATATTTCCATGAAATTATAACGAAAAATAGATTTGTAATAAAATTTCACTGAGTGTCAACTTTTTTTAAAACATCCTTGCTGAAATTGGGTGTCAATGATCTAAAGATGAAAATATTTCTACCAAATATGTACAATATTTTTGTGTGTATTTTATCGCCTTTTTCTCTTTAACTATCATTTTTTCACTTCCACATCCAAACGAAAAATATTTCAATTAAATTATAACGAAAAATAGATTTGTAATAAAATTCCACCGATTGTCAACTTTCTTTATATCATCCTTGCTGAAATTGGGTGTCAACGATCCAAAGATGAAAAGATTTTTACCAAAAATGTACAATTTTTTTTTTAGTATTTTATCCTTAGATCTATGCTGTCAGCATAATATTTCCCGATCAGTATAAACCTTCGGACGTCAATGAAACCCATTGAAGACAAAAAAAATATGTCATCGTCCGTACGCAAAGTTTATCCAAGTGTAGCGAGTACGAGTAAAAACAGCGTTGTGGTTACTCGGGCGCACGTAGACTCGGTTCCAACCACGAAACTGCCGGATATCCCTCGCTGCTCTATTTTGCGCAGCACATCGATGTGCAACAGGCTAAACGTTCCCGGAATACCGTGTACACGCGAGGACGGCAAGAGGGAGAAGGAGAGAGTGAGGAAGTCGTCTCGTCGCCTGAAGCAGCCAAGAGGCTCGCGTATGTGTACGTTGTCGCTCTTTTGGGCTTTTCCTTTCTCGCCGGAATACAATTTTTTACTTTGCTTTTTGGTCGCCAACGTCTCCACATACACTCATCCGCTGGGAGCGAAAACACCGACCGAAAAATATATCATTCTCTCCCTTGATTTAGTGTATGTGGGTACAAACTGTTGCTAGGATCGAAAACATCTACTCCAAGTGAGCCAAGAAAATAAAACAGGTGAAAATACAGAAATTAGAAATAGAAAATTCTGAAAAAAATTCTGTATAAAGTTCTGAATAAAAAATTCCGAATAAAAAATTCTGAATAAAATTCTGTATAAAATTCTTAATAAAAAATTCTGTATAAAATTCTTAATAAAAGATTCTGTATAAAATTCTTAATAAAAAATTCTGTATAAAATTCTTAATAAAAAAATTCTGTATAAAATTCTTAATAAAAAATTCTGTATAAAATTCTGAAAAAATTCTGAAAATTAGAAATAACATTTTATTTCTAATAAATTTTTGTTAAAAATAAAAAATAAAAAATAACAGCTGCGTATTGTATTGCCTATTTCATTCCCTCGTAACTATTTCCTGAAATTGCTCAGAGGTGAATGCCATGACCGAGATTTCCCACGATTTTTCTAGACCTGCCAAGTAGAAACGACGTCGTATTCGTCTTCATCTCTATGTTCGCTGTGACGGCGATGTAGCCTCCCGTGTCATGATGCATGCAGTCACTGGTGCAAGTATTACTCTGAAAATGTCTGAAAATCTCCTTAAATATCTCAAGAAAGTCATCTGAATTTTCTTTAAATTTTCGCGCTTTTCAGATAAAATCAATGATTTCTCTGAATCTAAATCCTGCCGATTTTTCTGAAAATCTTTGATTTCCCTGCCGTTCTGATACAGGTTTTTCCATGCTAGACTCATACAACAATAATACAAATTCAGCCGCAGGAGCTTCCTCAACGATGACCCTTTTCCTGAACCACGAGAGAAAACAGACAGTAGCCCTACATATTCCCCGGAATGACACCATAACCGGCACCGGTGGCCTAGTGGTTACGTACGAGGTGCGGTGACTGGAGGGGCTCGGTCTTGATTCCGCTAAGAGCAAAATTGTTTTTCTCGAGCAGCGGCGCGCCGGGTATACGATGTACACGGCCGTAAGCCGCGTCACGCTGTCCGGGTAAACATGGGAGCACTGGGGGGTCAGCCTCTAGCCCCGGCTACACTCGGCGTAGGTTTTATTGTGGTTTCCCTGGGCTCTTGGCGAATGCGAGTATTTCTGAGTCGTCAAAGTCGGTCCGCAGTCGCAATTGGGCCACTAGTGCTTCGTCTGCCGGACCTCGCGGGAGAAATATGTCAACAAAAGTGCACGATGACGCAATTAAATAAGTATAAATGTAAATGTAAGTATAAGAATTAAATAAGTATAAATGTAAGTATAAGTATTAAATAAGTATAAATGTAAGTATAAGTATTAAATAAGTATAAATGTAAGTATAAGTGTTAAATAAGTATACATGTAAGTATAAGTATTAAATAAGTATACATGTAAGTATAAGTATTAAATAAGTATAAATGTAAGTATAAGTATTAAATAAGTATACATGTAAGTATAAGTATTAAGTAAGTATAAATGTAAGTATAAGTATTAAATAAGTATAAATGTAAGTGTAAGTATTAAATAAGTATAAATGTAAGTATAAGTATTAAATAAGTATAAATGTAAGTATAAGTATTAAATAAGTATAAATGTAAGTGTAAGTATTAAATAAGTATACATGTAAGTATAAGTATTAAATAAGTATACATGTAAGTATAAGTATTAAATAAGTATAAATGTAAGTATAAGTATTAAATAAGTATAAATGTAAGTGTAAGTATTAAATAAGTATAAATGTAAGTATAAGTATTAAATAAGTATAAATGTAAGTGTAAGTATTAAATAAGTATAAATGTAAGTATAAGTATTAAATAAGTATAAATGTAAGTGTAAGTATTAAATAAGTATAAATGTAAGTGTAAGTATTAAATAAGTATAAATGTAAATGTAAGTATAAGCATTAAATAAGTATAAATGAATATTTTTTTGTTAATTATTTTTATATTTTAATCAGGGCTTAATAGGGCAGCCTTTAAAGGCTCCGAAAAAAAGCGATGACCGTCTTTTATGATTTTTCCGCGTAATGCTCTTAAGAGTATTAGGGAGAATTAATGAGAATTTATAAGAAAAGAGGATAATAATAACGATGGAGAATTTGTTAAAATAAATGACAACAAGCCCGGGCGTAAACAAACACCAACGTTGATGACGCAGGAGTGACGAATGCTCTGACGGTATTTCGTTGTCTCGCAGGATTTCGAAAATCCCGACGAAGACACGAGATAGCTAAACGTGTCTCTGCGCTAATAGCGAAGGCGAGAAGTTTCAGCCGCGCATTTGGGACAGTGCGAGGAGAAGTTGAGGAATGATGGAATGAGAGCGAGAGACGGAGAAGCCGAGGAGAACGAGGCTGAAGGAGCTTTCGCGCCTGTAGCCGGCCTCGTCATATGTAGGACAAATGACTGGAGATGAACACCAACGAGACTGGAGTGCTGGAACACGAAGCGTTCCCTCCGCCACTTTTGATATTTAGGACTCATTGTTCCTCTAGTAGTTTCAATGTATCGAACGCCTCGCGTCTCGCGAAATTCATGTGGCAGTCTCTGCGCCAGACTCGACATGTTTCTCAGGCTTTCGCGGCTCTTCGTTGTCACCCACGGGGTCTCCGAATCCTCCAGGCCTTTTTACGATCTATCTCGCTTTAAGTTTCGTCTTTTCATCCAAGGCTCTCCGCTCCCTCTTCGCTACTCCTTCGCGAAACCTTCAAGACGTCTTTGTCAGGGTTTCGCTGCAGCGATAAATAATCGAAATTTCAGTGAATTAAAGATATCTACAAGGATAATGCTGATTATTCGTCTCGTGTTCTCGGTGACCGATCAATAATACTGCTGTAACGTCGTGAATGTTGTTTTTTTTCATGGAGAAAAATGGTTTATTGTGCGAACAAATTTGTTAATTTTGGTAATATGACTAAAATGTTTCGCTGAATTTGCAACTTATTTGACTAGCCTAACAAATGCACGTATTCTTCGTCCTTTTTTTTGTTACACCCAGAGAAATCGTTCTGATGGGGTCTATTTGAAACAAATAAAATTTATTTGAACGAAATCAACATTTATTTATTTCGAATAGATGAAATGAATGAAATAAATTTTATTTGGATCAAATAAAATTTATATCGTTCAAACAAAAATTGATTTCGTTGAAATAAAATTTATATCATTCAAATAAATTTTTATTTCGTCCAAACAAATTTTATTTGAAATTAAATTGTTGTGTAAAGTTTAATTCTGAAAGTAACAGGGATTTACAACCCTGAGGTAAAACGCGTGAAATAATCAACATTTTATTATTACACGACTCGATCACTGCAAAGTGTTACATCTTCTATGCTTCTTCAATTGTCACCGTGATTATTGCCAACTGTTGGGAATTAAATGCTCCTCGTCGCCCCGATACAAACCCACTCCGTATAATTGAACGTAATACTGAAGTACCCTTTATTTTTCAGAACTCACAATTATTCATCTCTCCGTACAAGGGTATCCCACAGGTCACGGTACACGCCCTGGGGAGAGAAACGCGTACGTTTTCAAGCATCGCACGAGACCCCTAGTACGCGTCAGTAGAGACCAGGGAGCCGAGAGACCAGGCAGCTCACTCTCTTCGAAGTCAAAAAGCGTTTTCAAGCCGTGGCAGTAATCACGTGGAGTGCCGTGTGTTTTCGTGTACGTTACGTAAAAATTCAAATGTCGTGGGATCGTCCTGGGGAAAAGTGGAACGGAAGGAATAACGAATATCCTCGATTGTCTTTCTTTTAGCTCTTTGTCTCCTCGTCTCTCTCTCCCACATTTCCCACAAAGGTTACACAATATCTAATCGAAACACACATAGTCTGCAAATATAGTAATATTTAACAATATTAGGCAATATTATTATAATATAATAATAATAATTATAATATTATTATTATTATTATTATTATTATATAATAATAATAATTATAATAATATTCTTATTATTATATAATATTCGTTTTTTACAACTATAATAATAATAATAACAATAATTATAATATTATTATTATATAATAATAATATTCTTATTATTATTAAATAAGATTATTATTATATAATATTAATATTCGTTTCTACAACTAATAATAATAATAATAATAATAATAATAGTTAATATTATATATATTATAATATAATAATAATATCCGTTTTTACAACTGAAATTTGTTAGAGAAAATAGACGAAAATTCATCGTATCTACAAAAATGCAAGCCGATGTGATACGGAAAACGGTGCAAGATGAATCAACAAGAGAGGCTGAAACTTGTAATAAAGTGGTTTTGTGACATGGAAGGCGTCATAATCGTTGAAAACGAAGAGAGTTATGGGTCACGGTGAGGGCGGTTTAACTCGAATTTCCTGTACATGCGCTGAATGACGTATCAAACCAGTACCACCGCGTTGATACAGCAGCCATTAGACTTTCCGAATATATAACGAAAGGAAGTAGATACACATATAGTACACAGTATATGTAAACTCATACATATTTTGGTAACACGCGGTTGTGGCAACGAAACTTCCGCTTTTGCCCGGTTTTGCCCCCGAGTCCCACCACCAATAACAACAACAACATTGACGGGTAGGTATCTGGAAAATGTTCACCGGGGATTTTGCGACTAAGCGAACCAAGCGCCCGAACTGTAGAACGCGAAACGCTGTGCAGTCCGTATTATGTTCAAAAGAACTGAAATGCGAGAACACGCATATGGTGTGCCTGGAGCTAAACGATGTAGCGAATGTGGATTTATATCCACATTCGCTAAAAAAAAAAAAGATACACGAGAAAACCGCTGAATTCGCATATAAATGCGAATTCAGCGGTTTTCTCGTGTATCTTGATATTTATAATTAAAATTCACTGCTCGTGGCAAGTGGAATACAGACAAAATGTAATACTTTTATCTCGAACATAATATTCAACTTTTTCAATAATAATAAAAAATGTTGTATGTGTATTTCAGACAGTCTGTCTATAGCACATAAAAAATGCAGCGTGTTAAAGGTGATTGGTGATGATATTTATAATTAAATCTCACTGCACGTGGCAAGTGGAATACAGACAAAATGTAATACTTTTATCTCGAACATAATATTCAACTTTTTCAATAATAATAAGAAATTTTGTATGTGTATTTCAGACAGTCTGTCTATAACACGTTAATAAATGCAGCGTGTTAAAGGTGATTGTCTATAAACTTTTGATCCCAAGTGATTTCATGTCATTAATCAGCTTCGAAATGAAATTGAGACACTTATTTTCGTGTTAAATCGACATGCATATGGTGTGCCTGGAGCTAAACGATGTAGCGAATGTGGATTTATATCCACATTCGCTAAAAAAAAAAGATACACGAGAAAACCGCTGAATTCGCATTTATATGCGAATTCAGCGGTTTTCTCGTGTATCTCTTTTTTTGTGTTATGATATTTATAATTAAATCTCACTGCTCGTGGCAAGTGAAATACAGACAAAATGTAATACTTTTATCTCGAACATAATATTCAACTTTTTCAATAATAATAAAAAATGTTGTATGTGTATTTCAGACAGCCTGTCTATGACACGTTAATAAATGCAGCGTGTTAAAGGTGATTGTCTATAAACTTTTGATCCCAAGTGATTTCATGTCATTAATCAGCTTCGAAATGAAATTGAGACACTTATTTTCGCGTGAAATCGACGAAAGTCTGTGAATTATTAGTCAATGAACTTTATGGCACGAGTAAAATCCATAAATTGAATTGAAAATCATAAAATTCCATTCGCCACCTTTTTCGTAAAATTGTTATGATCTATTCCAAACAGCTTAATCATAATTGGCTGGTTATCGTAGATTCCGAACTACCGGAGATAACGCAGAATAAAATCATGGAAAAATTTCATTGGTGTTGGCGAAAATCGTAATCGGACCACCGAATGTTCTGCATCCTCGAGATACTAAAATCGCCGTGAATCGAATCCCAAGAGGTGCTTTCGAAGACAAAGTTTCAAGGCTTCCGAATCAAGATCAGCAATCTAATTACTTAAATCCGAGTTCATTTTTTCTTTTTTTTTTTTTAGTTATGTGAATACTCAAGACCCATTGGCAAGACACATAAAAAAATACAGCAGCGCAAAAACTGCAGAATTCTTATGGAATAAGAAGAAAAAAAAAACTTCGGGTCAGCAATTCGCTGGAGTGTCGAAGAGACGTTGCGGTGGAAAAAGCGCTCGTCGGGTCGTGAAAAGAGGAAAAGACGTGGTGCACGCATTCCCGCACGTGCACAAAGCTCGCGCTCATTCCGGTTTGAAGTGGAAGTAATGATAATTGACAATCATGATTATGCTCTCTCTCGTTTCAATGTCTCTATAGTTTCGTCTCTCTCACCCTATTTCTACTTGAGCCCTTGGCTTTTAATCCCAGCCTTCGCGATTTCATCAATTCTTTTATAATCTCACGTAATGCTCCATGAATTACTCTCACAAAATGCTTTTAGTTCCCCCTCATTCTCCCTTTCCTTCTACCCAACCCACTTAAAATTACACTATTGCTTGGTTATAGAATATCGACAAAATCTGTATATGTTTTGATTTCTGAATTTTTACAGGATGTTAAAGTCAGACCCCCAAAAATCGCAAAAAATGGAAAATCTGGAAAATGGAAATCGCATCTAAAAATTTGCGATTTTTGAAGGTCTGACTTTAACACCCTGTAAAAAATTCAGAAATCAGGATATCGCGTTCCGCTTTACGGCATTCTCTTCGTTATAGAGTTTTCTCTCCAACGCAAAAAGAAAACCCAGGTTTGGTCGATCGAAAAAAAACGTAACCTCGATTTTAGCGAAGTGACGAAATTTCGAAAAAAGTGAAAAATCATTTTTTGCATTTTTCTCACCGAGTTTTACGTTTTTCGGGCAAACAACGGTGCTTTTCGGAATCAGCGGGAAATTTCCCATCGGATAGGGTCTTCAAACTTCACGAAATCGAAATGTTTTTTTTTCTTGATTTCGTAAAGTTTGGATTTTAATTTCACGTTAATTTCCTTAACGATTTAATTTTTATTCGAACAATTTATTTGTCGCCAATGTTCTCGAAAACGATGAAAAATTCCTAGTCCAACTTTTCAACAGTGCCTCGAGCCTCGTAAGCGCCGATCCGAACTTTTGCCTCGGAAAGTTCAACCATCTTCTTCTCCTTTTTTTCTCCCTACAATTTTTTATCCGTCCGTCCAGAAGGCGGACAGCTTCGATTCTATCGACGCTCGTTGCATCCCGCAGGTGGCCCCGAAATTCCGATCGGAACCTTTTCGCGTGGTTTATGCGCTTCTGTGCATGGGATGAGCCATACGAAGAGGTCAGAAGAAGGGGAGAAGTGGCGGTCGCGGGCAAAAGTGTGGCAGAGGGCAGCAGCCGAGGCCGCACCGACGATTATTGGCAAAACGGTGGCGAGTACCGTTGCCGAAGAGCTGCCAGATGATTAAGCCCGGTACAGGCTGCAGTGTTGTCTATATCCCCCTGCATCCGAGGGCATAGCGCACCTCGTCGCCATCCGTGCAGCAGCAACAGCAGTAGCGACGGTATAGCAATAGCATTCAGAATATACACACCTATATAGGTCACATTGTATACCGACTCGACCTGAGTCTGACTCTTGACCCTACGGATTGGGCGTGCAATTTTTTACGAGATTAATATGTAAAAGTCATTCATACAAAATTATTTTTAAAACCGAGCTGAAGGGGACGACTAACAGCTTTCCTAATTCATTCCATTTTTTTTTTTTTTTTTTTTTTTTTTTTTTCAAAAAACTGAAAAAAATGGAAAATGATGAAAAAAATTAAATGGAATGGTGTGCCCACTGTCGGCGCGAATCTACAAAATCTTCAATCTCGTCAAACGACCTTTTCAGAATTCCGACTCGACCTGAGTGTGACTCTTGACCCCATGGATTGGGCGTGCAATTTTTACGCGACTAATATGTAAAAGTCATTCATACAAAATTATTTTAAAAACCGAGCTGAAGGGGACGACTAACAGCTTTCCTAATTCATTCAATTTTTTTTTTTTTTTTTTTTCAAAAAACTGAAAAAATGGAAAATGATGAAAAAAATTAAATGGAATGGTGTGCCCACTGTCGGCGCGAATCTACAAAATCTTCAATCTCGTCAAACGACCTTGTCAGAATTTTTTTCACAGATTTAAAAAATCTGTCGATCGGTATATTTTTGGTTTCACTCGTTACTTTGACCCAGTGGGTAGCGTGATAGCCTCTAAACCAGAGCACGGTAGGTCGAGAATTCAAGTTCCGATGTATATTTATTTTCGTTTTCGCTGAAAATAAATATTCGGTCCACGTACAGATATGTAACTCCGATTGTTTGCATTCTCCAGGAAATGTGGTTAAGTTCCGGCGACGCGAACCGAACTTGAAACCAACTGTATCGACAGACGTTGTCTATAGTTTCCCTCTGTTTTCTGGGCTGTCCGCAGAGGCAAGTGCGCGATACAGGGGGGGGGGGGGGGGACTGGCTCGGTCCACAAAGGATTAACAAGAATTAAGCGAAAGGATAATACAACGAGCGAACCGCACGGAGAAAACGGTTTTGCTATGCCAGCAAATCTTTTGTTAAAATAGTGACAACATTGCCTTATCTGCTAGGCTAACCATTTTTTTTTTTGCTCGACTAACATTTTTTTTTTTTGCTAGACAAACAAATTTTTTTGCTAGACAAACAAATTTTTTTGCTAGACAATAATTTTTAGCAATAGAAATATTGCCAGACAATAATTTTTAGCAATAGAAGTATTGCTAGACAAACAAATTTTTTTGCTAGACGAAAAAAATTGTTTTTTAGGTTAGCAGATAACGCAATGTTGTCACTATTTTAGCAAAAGATATTCTCCCTGAAAAGCGGGATATAATATAGTATTTCTGTTTTCAATAATCCTAGATAATTGAAAAAAAAAAAAAAAAAAAAAAAAATTCCAAACAATAAAAAAACAAAAATTTCGTACTCATAAACGTCATGTGAATGACACAAAAAAATGCAGACCAATGTGAAGGGTCAAGGGTCAGACCCAGGTGAAATCGGTATGGAATGTCCCATATGTATGTACATGTATACATTTAAGTGACTATGTATTCTCACTCTCGCTCATCCGTTTCGCTCTCTTTAGCCCTGCGCCTAGACAAACAAATTTTTTTGCTAGACAAAAAAAATAGTTTTTTAGGTTAGCAGATAACGCAATGTTGTCACTATTTTAGCAAAAGATATTCTACCTGAAAAGCGGGATATAATATAGTATTTCTGTTTTCAATCATCGTAGATAATAAAAAAAAATAAAAAAAAATAAAAATTCGTACTCGTAAACGTCATGTGAATGACACAAAAAATTGCAGACCAATGTGAAGGGTCAAGGGTCAGACCCAGGTGAAATCGGTATGGAATGTCCCATATGTATGTACATGTATACATTTAAGTGACTATGTATTCTCACTCTCGCTCATCCGTTTCGCTCTCTTTAGCCCTCGGTACCCCCACCTGTTCGCCATTCGCCCTCTCATCGCTTGCCCTCTCGTCGAGCCCCGGTGAGCTCTCTTATTAGCTGTCCATGCCTTGAATAGTGGGTGGATAAAGAGAGAACAGCCTGGCGGCCAGACGGCCCCGGCAGGCTGGGATTGAGCGGCTGCGGCTGAGGCAGCTCGCGCTGCTCCTGGCGCTCCTGGCGCTGCCGGGAAGATTGGCCGATATTATGAAAAATCGCGCACGCGAAAAGAGCTCTCTCCTCATCCTGGCTCTATACTCGCTCTCTCACTCTCCTCCATACTCTTTGCTCGCTCCTTCAAAAGCAACTGGAGTATAAGTACTCGCCGCGAGACTTGAGGTGAAGATTTTTCTTTGAGAGTCATCGCACCGCGAACCCTTATAGCCTCACGATTTATCCGCGGAGCCTCCGTAATCTGTCTCGTAACGGCGCTGATGGGGAGGGATTACAGGTATTTTGATTTATCTCGTGGAAGCAACGCAGATTTTCGAGTGAGGAAAATTGCCAACATTTTTTTTTAATGGTTTGGTTAATTTATCAATGTGAGTTATTGTGGGTGCCATTTTTTTGGAACATAGGGGAGATTGGGGGAAAATGGACCGCTAAGCAAAAAATGGCTTTATGAGAAAACCCGAAGTGTTTTTTTATTGCTTTTCAGTAAAAAATTCGATATGAATCAATATTTTTGAGCGTCGGCAAAAAAAATGTTCCGGGGTAAAACAATTATTATTAATAAATAATTTACACTATAAACATATAAATATAATATAAATATAAATAAATATATAAATATAAATATAATTAATTATACTGTTAATTATAATTTAATTAAAAATGATAATTTATAGAATAAATGAAAATTTAAATAAAAATGATAATTTATAGAATAAATGAAAATTTAAATAAAAATGATAATTTATAGTATAAATGATAATTTAAATAAAAATGATAATTTATAGTATAAATGATAATTTAATTAAAAATGATAGTTTATAATATAAATTATAATTTAATTAAAATGATAATTTATAGTATAAATTATAAAGTATATATTATAAATTACCTCACTTTAAAATTTTGTAGTATAAATATGGCTTAATGCCTGTAAATTACCTCACTGAAAATAGCTTCAGGGATAAGTGTAAGGTTCGTGTCTGCTCGAGAACAATGCTTACCTCGATGCTGCGCGGACGTGGCAGTCGGCATCAATGACCGCGTTGCACGCAAAGAAGCTCCGGGATTATTCGATCGTCGACGGCCGCGGCAGCAAAAGCGGCGGCGGCGGCGGCGGCCTCGTCGTCGTCGTCGGGACGTGCTCGACGCGGCGCTAACTTGGTGGTCATCTCCACTCCGAAAACGGCCCTTCGGTCATCGTCTATCGGCCGTACGGGCTCTACGCACTCTGCAAACAATTTTTACAAGGGCTATCATTAGACTCAGAATCCACCCATAAAAGTTCAATCGAACAAAGTAGCTTAAAAAAAAGTCAAACTTTTGAATCTTTTCGCCGTTTCCGGCTAATTGTTATATCGGAATTGCACTTAATTTAAAGTTATCCGTTCGATAACTCGAAGTGTTCGCAAATAAATATAAATATAATAAATAAATAAATATAATTAAAATCATAGTTCGTTGCCTACTTTACAATTCCATTTTTTTTTAAATTAAACCCTATTAGAACGTAAATATATTATGGTGATTGTTGAAAAAAAAATGCTTCATCAATTTTAATTGTTTTTTTTTCTCCGAGGTAGCAATCGATCACTTTTTTTACCGCATAGTTCAGTACGTTTTACCGCTTTGCAAACTTTTGAAATTAACAGTAGTATTTTATATTGGAATTTCAGTAACAAAAAAAAATAGTATTCGAAATTTCCTAGAGGTTTCGTAATCCTGACACGAATTCTCCGAGTGTATAAAACGTCAATGTAAAAAAAAAAATTAATGATGATCTATATTCGTATACATATAGAGCGACGTCATAAATCAGTATACTCCAGTTAGAAACAAACGACGCGAAAGCGTCGTGCTTGTGCCCCTCAATCTAAGTCACAATACTTAACTTGCGAATCAAATATTAAAGTTGCCAACACAGTGATACGGCATTGATATTTTTTTTACATGGGATATGTGAGAAGGTAATATAGCGCGTTTCATCCCTTACTACACGTACGATACACTATAATACGTGACTATTTCGTATTCCATTAACGCGCACGAAATTACAGTAGTATTATCTTTTAATCTACGCGTCGACGCGCTCGTCCCAGTCATAAATAAAACATGTTCCCGATGCTGCTTCGTCACCGGGCTGACGCTCTGCGAGCGGAGCGAGAGGATATCAAATGGGTCTTCCACCGCTATCCACCCCAGGCGCCTCGTCGAGCTTCTGGGGTCGAGAGCACATCCACGCAATGGATGTACAACGAAAAATCCGATTTCTTTTTCATGCGCCAACTGAGACACACACGTAACGCAGTTTGTTCATTTGATGTGCGATGAGAAAGTGGATCGATGCTCGCATACTTTGGTCGTACATGCTCTCGTGTCGTGTAACGTCCATGGAGCTAAACGATCGGGCGTTTGGGGTTTTGGCCAATAGTGACACGGAGAAAAATAGTTAATTAGATAATTCGGTAATATTACAATAATTCGATAATATTCGAAAAATTCGATAAGATTAGAAAAATTCGATAACATTAGAAAAATTCGAATCTTGACGTATTATTCAAAAGTTCATAAATTATTCGAATATCCACGAATTATTTGGGTATTCACGAATTATTCGAATATCCACGAATTATTTGGATATTCACGAATTATTCGAATATCCACGAATTATTTGGATATTCACGAATTATTCGAATGTTCACGAATTATTTGGATATTCACGAATTATTCGAATGTTCACGAATTATTTGGATATTCACGAATTATTCGAATATTCACGAATTATTTGGATATTCACGAATTATTCGAATATTCACGAATTATTTGGATATTCACGAATTATTTGGATATTCACGGATTATTTGGATATTCATGAATTATTTGGATATTCAGGAATTATTCGAATATTCACGAGTTATTCGAATATTCACGAATTATTCGAATATTCACGAGTTATTCGAATATTCACTAATTATTCGAATATTTTCGAATCAATTCAAGTATTGTATACATTTTAAAGATTTATTTCGGATGATAACCAAGAGTTTTTGAACTTTTTGAAGCATGGCGCAAAGTTCTACTATATGCAACGTTTTATTTAGGTTGGTTTTAGGTTGGGCCGAACTCGCTGGTATTTCTTCAATTAACGTTTTTCAGTTAGGATTTACCAATCGGTTGACTGTGATTGTAAAAAATGGCTTGCCAATCCGTTGATGGACTCACCAATTATTTCATCCATTACCGTTGCTCCGTGAAGAAAAAAAATCGCGAGTTCTAAACGTTCGACTTGGTATAATCGACCATAAATCGTTATTTATGCGATGATGAATACGCATTTTTGCTCCCCAGCAGTCAGCTTAATCCATCATACGCAGCGCTGCGTCTCTGTTTGTCTCCGCTAACGATTCTCTTGGCTCTCAATCCGGCGCCACGTCCCATTGAAATCGGCTTTCATTCATTTTATCGCACGTTTTTTTTTCCCCTCGTTACATTGCAAATTTAGAAAAAGCCCGACGTTTTCACGGGTGTTTGTCGTCGTATAAAACGGATGACTGTTTCGTCTCTTAATTTCACGAGCCGTCCGTGGCCCACTTTTCCAGTCCGCGCTTTAATCTCCTCGAGCGCTTTCGCATTCGCGCTGCGACTAGCGTTGGTCTCGCTACGACAGAAAAGGTCGGTTAATTTTTTTTTTTTTAATATGAATGTAGCCAGTTATTACGAAGGATTAACGAATTTATCTTAAGTACCACTTTTGTCAGACGAAAAAGTCTAGTTAGAATTTGTATTTGCGACAAATTATAATCGCTGACCGGCGACTGAGACCTGCGCAGTCGCAAGCTCTGCGCTTCTGAAAAGCGTAAATTTTATGATTGTTTTATCGGATGCCTCGAAATGCAATATAAATTCATTGTCGAGCTTTTTTGCGCCGTGCGCCGGGCAAGGAATGCGGTGCCGGAATTTAGTTCTGAAATCGGAATACTTCGAAATTCCATTTTTTTTTAAATCACACAAAAAATTGTTGAAGCCCATATTTTCCGGGAAACAATGTAGGAATTGAAGACAATAGGATTTTTCATTTCTATAGAAATGTAGGGGAAGTCGGGGTAAAATGGGACTCTGGGGTAAAATGGACCCCCCTTTTTTTATCATCGCAAAAAAAAAAAAAAAAAATTAGGGTAAAATTAGGGTAAAAAAGTTTTGACGAAGAAAGAAGCCTGAAAACTTTTTTTCCCGCCGTCCTCCGCGATTTTTTTTTTATAATAAAAAAAACACTTTCAGTTTTGTCATAGAGCCATTTTTTACTTAGGGTGCCCTTTTTACCCCAGTCTCCCCTACGTGGATTTCCATGTATATCATTTCATTTGCAAAGCCGATCGCAGGAGTGCACGAGGCACGTGCTTGTCGAATATTATTGAAAATTGTGGAATACTCCAATCTAATCGTGAATATTTAATTATTAATACTTCAGACCACACCTACTTACTATTTTCGAGCAAAATCGAGGCAGCGTTTAATCACGTGTGCGGCAGAGAACGTCAAGCGAATTGTCATGGCTTTGATTGAGAGTTTCAAAAAGCGAGGCTCGAGTGTTCGAATCGTAGAAAAGAATTGCGCGACACAAAGCGTAACGAAAAATTAATTGGTGCCGTTTCTTTTATCCACACTTTGTCCACGTTACGGCTAACCCATCTCCACTGTGTATCCACTCTTGCTGCTTTTCGATCAGTCGGACCGCCACAAGGCATCGAGAAGGCTTCTTTTCAATTCCAATTACTTCTCGTATTGACCCGAATCGAATATCCTACCTTCGAACGTCTCAACGTTGACAACCGCAAATCTCTTTACTCGTACATCGATACATTAGGATTAGGATTGACAGACAGTGATATCTATTTTTTTTGTACATTTTAGGCGTAAGCGTGGCAAAATAGACTCAACGTCTATGTAATATTTTTCATATTACATATCATTATTATTTTGAATTTCTTTTTGTTGTTATTTATTAAAAAAAATGTTATCGACCATATTTTTTATACAGTACGTATCTAACATAAATGCATTTTTTATATATTCCAGATATATAATTTATATATTTTGAAGACATGAATTATGTAACTACTATGTATCTCATATTTATGCTAAATATAAATCATACATATGATTGTATATAAAAAATAAAAATAAAATACCAAATATATTTTTGGTATTTTATACGTTTATATTTTTGGGATACAAAAAGGTTACATTCGGTATGTATTGTCTATATATCTTTGATATAAATTAAAAATATAAATAAAAAATTTGATATAAAAAAAAATAAAGCGGCAAAAAGTTCTATATCTCAGATATATAATATCATATATAAACAACGTATAGTATGAATTTCCTGTATATCCATGGGTATATAAAAATTATAATTCCAAGTATACTTTTTTTCCATGGGGGTGTCTCGACTATATATCCCAAATTGCATAGCACCCCCTCAAAAAGTGACGTAACGGTGACACGTATTCGTCAAAACGCGTTCGGTGGGTGATCCATGCATATTTCATGGTCGACCCGACCTCGCGGTATTGGACGATGTGGAAGAGTGCTGGGGGATCCGCTGGCATCCTCGTCGCCGCTTTCAGCGCCTGTAGCTTGAAGCTCACACGACACCGAGGAACGTCATCGGCCCCCAGGCACGTTTCTCGCCTCCACCGCTCTGATAATAAGGCCTACGCCACTCGTTCGGCGCGAAGAAGAGCCTCGCGTCCTTGAGAGCGGCGAGCATCGCGAATATAAGAAAAAGCAAGAGGCGCGACGGTGACGGAACGGGAAAGCTTAACAAGACTCCGCTACTTGTGGAGAACATCTTGTACAGTGACCGTGGACGCCCGAAGTTCTCCTGGCCCACATCTTCAGGAAGTCATGCTGAGCGTTTACAAACGATCGGGCGTTTGGGGTTTTGGCCAATAGTGACACGGAGAAAAATAGTTAATTAGATAATTCGGTAATATTACAATAATTCGATAATGTTAGAAAAGTTCGATAAGATTAGAAAAATTCGATAACATTAGAAAAATTCGATAAGATTAGAAAAATTCGATAACATTAGAAAAATTCGATAAGATTAGAAAAATTCGATAACATTAGAAAAATTCGAATCTTGACGTATTATTCAAAAGTTCATAAATTATTCGAATATCCACGACTTATTTGAATATTCACGAATTATTCGAATATCCACGACTTATTTGAATATTCACGAATTATTCGAATATCCACGAATTATTTTGATATTCACGAATTATTCGAATGTTCACGAATTATTTGGATATTCACGAATTATTCGAATATTCACGAATTATTCGAATATTCACGAATTATTCGAATATTCACGAATTATTTGGATATTCACGAATTATTTGGATATTCACGAATTATTCGAATATTCGAGAGAACATCTTGTACAGTGACCGTGGACGCCCGAAGTTCTCCTGGCCCACATCTTCAGGAAGTCATGCTGAGCGTTTACACGCTGTCATAATAAATAGCGAGCGCGGGATCGTCTGCACATGCATTGAACGAGAACGTTGAACACCGCGATAGAAAATCTCGGAGGGGCGAGAAGCGGGACACGAAAATCAGGTTTCGACCTTTGCGTACCACATGGTAGGCTGCGACCGGAAATTTCGAAAATTGTATACCGATAACTGGAGAACGGATTTACGTGTCGGGGAGACTGCACTGTAAAAAATGTAAAGACTAGTCGAGTAAATTTAATAGAAAAATACGAAATTTACAATACTGTGGATATTAATCGTCATTTCACACACGAAGTTCGAAAATTTCATTTACACTAGGTTTGTGTATTTTTCAACATTTTTTACAGTGTGGGGTAAAATGGGCCTAAGCAAAAAATGGCTCTATGAGAAAATCCAAAGTGTTTTTTTTTATTGCTTTTCACTAAAAAATTCGATATCAATCATTAATTTTGAGGGTCGGCAAAAAAAATGTTCTGGGGTAAAACGGGCCCCCTCAGAATCCGGCAAAAAGTGTTGATTATTTGGGTATTTTACTAAAATGTGACACAAAAGCACATTTCAGTCGTGACGGATTTACCGTACAGGCAAGAATTGATGGAGAAAAAAAACTGTTGCCGAAGAAGCCTGCGAATAAAAAAAAATCACGAAGGGCGGCGGGAAAAAAAGTTTTGACGAAGAAAAAAGCCAAAACTTACGACGGAGACGGAAACCTATTTTACCCTAATTTTTTTTTTTTTTTTCGTGATAAAAAAGGTAATCGAAGAAAGGGCCTACAACAGTTTATTTTCTAGTTACAATTTTATAACTATGACTTTTACCGATTATGCAATTATATGTGAACTTTTGAGTAGCCGTAAGAAAAACCGATTTTTTCATTAAATTTTCGTAGAAATTGTGGAAAAAATTGACAAACACAGGCCTGCATTATTTTCCCAATGCATTAACAGTATTTCTCCATTTTTTTTTTTTTTTCAATAAGATTACCCTGAAATTTAATCAGAAATTAATATTTCTTGCCTCTATTTAAAAGACTTATTATTAAAAATTACGAGTCTATTATCTATTACGAGTTATTATTATAAAAACATAATTACAAAGCCAACTGTACAATCAACTTTTATTCCTCCAAAAATTCGGGATTTGCAACTCTGTACTGAATTGGTCACGAGTACCGCATCCATAAACAAAATTTCGTTGAACAAACAAAACTGAAACACAACATTTTTAAAAATTTTTTTTGTGGTAACTAAATTCTCTGTTATCGCAGCAAAAAGTGTTCGAGAAGCAAGGAACCAGCCCTTTCGCCTCGCCTAATGTAAACAATAATTTAATCGATACGATGAGGTACTCGGAGCTTGCGCGAAGATAGGCTAGGTGCATACTTCCGGAGCTTTTACATAGCGGCTGAGCTACAGGAATCTCTTTCTCCCTCTCTCTCTCCTTCAACTACGTGGAGGCCGCTCCTGAATGCCTCGCGCGCTTAAGTGTGAAACTTTATTACGTGTAAGAAGTTTGTGGCCATTGCGAGCCACGTGTGGCGCACTCCCCGGTTTGCTCGGAGGAATTTTTATCGCGCAACGCGAGAAAGGGGCCACAAGCACGAAGCGCACGCTCGCGGATGACGTCGACGTCGAGCAACGTGCGGATCTCGGATACAGATATGTACATATAGGTACAGCCGCACGGCCCGAATACCGATGTACACGAGAAAAGTCCATCTGCCCCGTTCTACAGCCGCACACACCGTGTACGATTGAAGGATTTTCGCACACGACTTTATTCGCGGCGGGCCAACCCTTCTCTGTCTGCCGATAAGAGAAAATATCCCTCTTCACCCGATAAGCCTCTTGTCATTTCACCTATTGGGTTGGGCTTTACGACTGCGCCCGCCACACGTGTTACACTTTACGACCGTTACGATAACACCGAATATCGGCTTCGCTTTTTTTATAATACACGGAGGACACGGTTGGTGGCCGCGGCTGAACATTAAAATCTAATAAAACGTAAAAATCCATAAAACTTAAAAATCCATTAACCATTAAAATTCATAAAACATTAAAATCCATAAAACATTAAAATCCATGAAACATTAAAATTCATAAAACATAAAAATCCATAAAACATAAAAATCCATAAAACATTAAAATCCATGAAACATTAAAATTCATAAAACATTAAAATCCATAAAACATAAAAATCCATAAAACATTAAAATCCATGAAACATTAAAATTCATAAAACATTAAAATTCATAAAACATTAAAATCCATAAAACATTAAAATTGATAGAACATTAAAATTGATAAAACATTAAAATTGATAAAACATAAAAATCCATAAAACATAAAAATCCATAAAACAATAAAATCCATAAAACATAAAAATCCATAAAACATAAAAATCCAATAAAACATAAAAATCCAATAAAACATAAAAATCCAATAAAACATAAAAATCCATAAAACATTAAAATCCATAAAACAATAAAATCCAATAAAATGCGACTGAACATTAGAATCCAACGTAACGTTTCTTTGTAACACTGACAACAACAAATAGTCGTAACGAAATACTAGTCGGCTTTAGTGTGGTCCATATTTCCAAACTTCGATACATGCGCGACCTCTGGATCCACCAGACGACGGCAGCGCAAACGAATGGGTGAATTTCAATACCAGGCCTTTATAGTGCGAGCTTCCGGCAACCTATTCCCGCTACCATAGCAAGATTCGTCTCTGGAAGTAGGATCGAGTTATAGGCCATAACTTTTTAGTGGCCCATATTCCGTGGAACTACACTAATGAATAAATTACGAAATTCTCCGTATATTCAAACCGGTTGAACTTTTTTTTTACTTTGCTTTGTGATATTAAATAGGATTTCAACGGAAAGATTTCTTCAACATTTTTAACGCGTAGGGTATATTTTATTTATGTGACAAGGGTGGTAAAAACAGCGTTTTTGCTGTTAAAAAAAAATCCTGAAAATCAGCAATTTTTTCATAGCCTAAATGTATCTCCTCCCTCAAGAACTGAATTGGAAACAGATTTTGGTAGTTGAGTTTATAGTGGAAATCGAAGCAGTCGGTGCTTTGCAAGATTTTATCTGGAAAATTCCATAAAACCTCAATAAATCACGGAAACACAAAGCTGTGGGGATAAAAGCTCGTATTGGCAGTCACCTTCATAAATCAACTCTCGCTTCGGTAAGCATTCGTTTGCAAGCGAAACATTATGGTAAGACAAAAACATGTTTTTCACGAGCCGAAAAAAAAAACGCCGTTGCCACACAATAATTCTGCCTATAATTTCAATAAAGTTATCTATAGTTCTATTTTATAATTCAAACAAATAGAGTTGCGAAGTTTTTCGCCAAAATCGATCTCAGAATTTTTTTATTTTTATTTTTTTCAAATGATTTGCCTTTTACAAAGCACGACTCAATAATTCGGCGCAATTACGATTAAAAAATAAACGAAAACAACAATGAATAATTGAAAAGGCGTAAAAAAAATAAACTTGCTCATCCTAAAAAATCCGAAAGCACGCGGAAAAAAAAATGCATAGAGATGATTCGCCTTTTACAAAGCACGACTCAATAATTCGTCGCAATTACCATTCAAAAATAAACGATAAACAACAATGAATAATTGAAAAGGCGTAAAAAAAAAACTTTCTCATCCCAACAAATCCGATCGCACGCAGAAAAAAAAGAAATACACAGAGACTCAACAATCACCCAAAAATTTACCTTTTTCTCCTGCACGCCGATATCCTCGCGATCCTCCCCTCACTCCCTCGCACGCATATCTCCAAATCACCTCCCGGCACTTTCACAAACTATCCCCCACCTTATTTCCAATCCGCAATTCGTTATCGGTATCACCGAAAAAAGCCCACGTGCGTCGCGGGCGTTTCGCTTCCACGAGCGACCTCGTCGTGGTCGCGACCTAACGAGCACAGCGCACTGCACACCCGCCTCGCGCACCGTCCACCTGTAATTTCCCTTTTTTCTCCCCGGCAATTCCACCCGAACCGATCGTTGCACACGTCCTCGTTGACCGATGTGTCGTCAGGGCGAGACGAAAAATCGTCAACATGCCCGTGAGCCTTTTTCGCGTGGAAAAAAAAAAAAATTCTATCCCTTCCTTTATCTAAAAAATTCCTCGTCCTCCGATCTTGGCCCGATTTTCGCGAATCTCTCACGACATCGTCGACAACAACAACAACAACAACAACAACGATAATAATGACGAAAATAATAATAATAATAATGAATCGCGAGGGTGAAAATCGGCGGATCGAATTTCGACGTCCGTCGTCGAATTCCGGGGGTGGATTCAGCACGACGTACGGACAGACATTGAGGCCAGTGTGCGATCGTCGTCGTCGTCGTCGTACGCAGCGCATTCCGCGGTGAATTCGAAGCAGCTGTTTCTCATCGCCTCGGTGAGACTCGCGGGTGACTCGCGGGGGTGGTCCTCGCTGTCGGCGCCGTCACCACCAGCGTGTTTCACCTACTTCAGGAAGCTCTTCTACGAGTCCTTCGTCGTGCTCGTCGTGCGCCTTTCACCACGATCTCGTGCATACTCGAACGGACGAGCGAGGGACGGGGATGCTCGAGGGGAGCTCGAGCCGGTCTATCCGACCTCGTCGTCGTCGTTGTCGTCGTCGTCGTCGTCGTGACGATATTTTCACCACGTCCAACCGAGCGTCGGAGGAGGAATTGCGATTTCCTCCCGTCGCATCCTTATCACGTCGCTGTTTGTAATTTTCACTACCAGCACCAACCAGCACTCGATGTCCTCTTTCGATTCCTCACTGTTTTTTTTTTTTTTTTTTTTTTTAAGAGCAGCGAGGAAGAATTTTGTGATGTGGTTTCACTTTTGATCGTCGGTAACGAGGAATGTTGAGGGGCGATCAATTCGCGAAATGCTCTCTGGCCTCGTTAATCCTTGAAATTAAATTAAAATTTTGGTAAAGTTAGATTTTGGGTTTTTTTATTTCACGAATTTGAATTCATGGGGATTGGGGTTGGAATTTTTTTGAGGGCTTGAAATGGCTTGCAGTGGCTGTGAAATTTTATCTTTGTTCGAAATAATTCGACGAATTAATTGGGCAATGAATTTTGTCGTTCGATAGTCACAGTGAAAAGAGATGCGAAATTTAGCGTTTAAGCAAATAACTTTGATTGATTCATATTTTTAAAGTAAAGAAAAAAATAATGTTTATTTTCTTTGGTAAAAGAATTTCGTCCTCTTTCGATTCCTCACTGTTTTTTTTTTTTTTTTTTTTTTTTGTAAGAGCACCGTGAAAGATTTTTCTGATGTGGTTTCACTTTTGATCGTCGGTAACGAGGAATGTTGAGGAGCGATCAATTCGCGAAATGCTCTCTGGCCTCGTTAATCCTTAAAATTAAATTTAAATTTTGGGTTTTTTATTTGACGAATTTGAATTCATGGGGATTGGGGTTGGAATTTTTTTGAGGACGTGAAACGGATTGCAGTGGCTGTGGAATTTTATGTTTGTTCGAAATAATTCGACGAATTAATTGGGCAATTAATTTTGTCGTTCGATGGTCACAGTGAAAAGAGGTGCGAAGTTTAGCGTTTAAGCAAATAACTATTTGACTGATTCATATTTTTAAAGTAAAGAAACAAATAATTTTTATTTTCTTTGTTAAAAGAATTTCGTCCTCTTTCGATTCCTCACTGTTTTTTTTTTTTTTTTTTAAGAGCACCGTGAAAGATTTTTCTGATGTGGTTTCACTTTTGATCGTCGGTAACGAGGAATGTTGAGGAGCGATCAATTCGCGAAATGCTCTCTGGCCTCGTTAATCCTTGAAATTAAATTTAAATTTTGGTAGAGTTAGATTTTGGGTTTTTTTATTTGACGAATTTGAATTCATGGGGATTGGGGTTGGAATTTTTTTGAGGACGCGAAATGGATTGCAATGGCTGTGGAATTTTATATTTGTTCGAAATAATTCGACGAATTAATTGGGCAATTAATTTTGTTGTTCGATGGTCACAGTGAAAAGAGGTGCGAAATTTAGCGTTTAAGCAAATAACTATTTGACTGATTCATACTTTTAAAGTAAAGGAAAAAATAATTTTTATTTTCTTTGGTAAAAGAATGACGACAGTGCACAGTGTGTAAATTTAAAGTTTCTTTTCGTTTGCATTCACCAGAATGAATAATGTGTAAAAATAACGGTTACTCATTTGACCCACTTGTAGCAAATGGATTTTTTCACAACCGACATGAACGAAAACTGCCTCGGTAACTTCGAGCACCCCGCAGGGTTCCAATTTTAACGCGCGCGAATCTTCGACAACTGGAGAAACGCAATACAAAAATAATTTCATGACATTTGACTTTAATATACGTGGGTAGAAATATTTTCGAGATTCATGCATTTTTATGTAGAATCACACAAATTGTTGCTAATTTTCTTGATCGTTTCGAAATATCGCCGATCGCTAGAATTGATCTAATTAACTTAAATAAATTTTTCATTAACTTAAAAACATTTTTCAAAAGCTTAGAAAAAAAAGCATTGAACATTCAGAGCGCGCCAATTTACGCGAACGTCTTTACTGAGTTTCCGAAAATTCGATAAAACTCGTATAAATCACTAAAACAAAGAGATGCGAGGCGCGGAACGTATTGGCAGCACCTCCATAAGTCAGCGCGGATCCCCGTTGAGAATTCACTTACGAAAAAAAAACACTATCCACGGATATTATTCACAACTATTGATCGCCTGTAGATTTCCCATCGTTTCAACGCTCATTTTATTACTCGCATCAAAATGCATCAATGTGAAATCGCTAAAAATCGAAAATTCCACGATATTTCGATCTCATTGAGAAAAACTTGAAACGCGATTAAATCCCAATTAACTTCGAACGAAAAACTATAATGCAGCCAATTTGAGATTCTCAATACCGAACAAATGTTTCTTAAATCACGCAATAAATAATTCGAAAGATGAAAAACGGTCAATATAAAATCGGGTATTAAATAATACCCGAAATAAATAATTCGGCAATAAATAAATAATTCGAACAGATGAAAAACGGTCAATATAAAATCGGAAATTTCGGGTATTAAATAATACCCGAAATAAATAATTCGGCAATAAATAAATAATTCGAGCAATAAATAATTCAAACAGATAAAAAACGATCAACACAAAATCCTAAATTTCCGCTACTTTTTCCCGATTGCATTTACCGCGAGCAAAAATCAATCGAACCGAGTCAAACAATTCCAACATAAAAAACGATCAACCCAAAATCGCAACAAATTTCGGGTATCTTTCCCTGATTGGATTTAACGCTCCTGAAAATTGATCTCTCGCGTGTCGTACGTGGGGGGCTCTCGCTCCTCTCCCTTCGCGGCAAATAAATGTGCGAAACAATAGCCACTCCGTCCCAGATTACGTCTGATTGACCGGGTGTTCTCGGGTAGCGCGCGAGCCAGGGATAAGGGTCGATGTCTGATTTGCCAAGCGCGGTCTGACATGAGGGTGGCGAGCCCTGTGTGTGCCTTCGTCTTTAATACCCGACAGGCGAAACACGTCCGGGCTGCTTGGGCTCTTCACGGCCAAATTACGCCTGATTAATCAACCACTCCTGGGAATACACGGTGGGTCGGAGCAGCGAAAAAAAAAAAAAAAAAAAAATAGAGACAGAGAAAAAAAGACGAAAAAAAAATACCGGGACGAAGTTCCGGCCACCAGACCGTAAACCGTTGGCTCCGCTTTACCGCCGCGACGATTTACGAATTTAAGTCTCTCATCGATAGGCGCTCGCCGATTGGCCGCGCCGAGCTCAGCCGGGCATTGATAATATCCTCCCGCGTGATAACTCGCCGCTCCATCGACGTCTACCTCCGAAACGAGCGTAGCCAACGAAATCACGATATTTTCGTCGTGGACGCGAAAACGCGCGCGGCCGAAACTCGGCCCGCGAAATCCTTCGACTATATCGGGAACGAGGAGCCAACAAAGCGGAAATTAATCCAGGGTACGAAATATATTATCCGCGGCGAGATAAAATAAACACAAACAGAATCAACTTGTCGGAGGAATATTTCGAATAAAAAAAAATTTCACAGCCAATGCAATCGTTGAGTTCCTCAAAAATATTTTCAACCCCCTTTCAACCCCTTTTCAACTCCGAGGAAGTCAAAGAAAACACCACGATAATCAATTCCACCTCGCCTAAAAAAAAAAAGAAAAAAAAATATCGAAGGAATGTTGTGAATAAAAAAAAAATTTCACAGCCAATGCAATCGTTGAGTTCCTCAAAAATATTTTCAACCCCCTTTCAACCCCGAGGAAGTCAAAGAAAACGCCACGATAATCAATTCCACCTCGCCTAAAAAAAAAAAGAAAAAAAAATATCGAAGGAATGTTGTGAATAAAAAAAAATGTCACAGCCAATGCAATCGTTGAGTTCCTCAAAAATATTTTCAACCCCCTTTCAACCCCTTTTCAACCCCGAGGAAGCCAAAGAAAACGCCACGATAATCAATTCCACCTCGCCTAAAAAAATAAAAATAAAAAATAAAAAATCCAAAAAAATGTTGACACACACACACACCATTCGTATATCCTAACCGCGGGCACTCGTAGCGCGCACTGGACACAGATTTAAATCACACACCACGAGAGCACTTCGTAATCGCCTGATAACCCCGGGGGGCTTCGGGGTACGGTGGGGGGAGGGGGAGGTGAGAGGACGAGGGCTTCGATTATCACATCGAGGGTACGAAAGAGGCAGGTCCGAAAAATCGAATAAAAGGAAGTAAATTATTATCAGCGTGGACGAGACGTAGAAAAAGGGGGGAGGGGAGAGAGAGAGAGAGATAGAGAGAGAGATAGATAAAGAGAAAGAGAGAGAGAGAGGGGGGGGAGACCCGGGAAGGCAACACGTATATTCCTCGAGATGCGCGATCGCGACAGAGCGAGAGGGATGACGGAAATAAGGCGGTTCGGGCGGAGGAAGTGTCGACGGCACGAAGTCGCGCGCTCCACTGAGGCCACGGGCATGCGTCCATACGTAGATCGCGCTGCGGACCTCCTCCTCGCGCACCTTTCCCACGAGCACCACCCGCGACCTCCTGGCGGTACAGTGGACGCCCCGATAAGTTGAGTTCCAAAAAGTTAAGGCACTCCCCCCATGAAAAAAAGTACACTTGAAAGTATAGTTTTTAAATATCCATTATATATCTCGGATTATAAAAATTCATATTATATATTGTTTATATATCTTATTATATATCCGAGATATAGAACTTTCTGCCGCTTTATATATTACATATTTATGTGAAAAATATATACACAATATATACCGCATATATATTTTTTGAATACCAAATATATAATAAAAATATGTTGAGCACGTTTTTTATATATAACCACACACATGATTTATACTCAGCATAAATATGAGATACATATTAGGTACTTAATTCATGTCTAATTCATGTCATGTGTGTTCATGTGTGTTCATGTGTAATTCATGCCATGTGTGGATATATTCTCTATGCACTTCTTGTCTATAGAAATTGTATCTTTCATACATCTGTTATATACAGGGCTTCTTTGATTCATAGACGCGGAATATATCGAGAATATATTCTTCACAAATTCGCTACATATATCAAATACATGTATGTTACATCCATTATATATCCGTCGGATATATATCAGATATATAGAGGATATAGAACATTTTGCCGCTATATATAGTGGCCAAAAATTATATATCCGTTATGTATCTGAAGTATACTTTATTTCCATGGGGGTCCGATAAATTAACGTGAGTTTCAGAGAATATTTCGAACACTTCTCAATGGGACAAAAATCTGAAATAAATCAAGCACGTTGTGGGTGCCGAAAATATTTATTTTGCATAATAATAATTAAAAAATGTTATTAACAAATAAATGAAAAATTAATTGTTAAAGAATTTACCTGGTAACCCAACCATTTTTTCTCATGAAAATTATTCATTCATTTTTCCGAATACGTATGAATTTTTTCCGAATTTTGTCTAATTTTTCAAAATTGCGTTTTTTTCAAGAAAAATAAGGGGCGGAAAATGCATTTAAAATAATTTAGATAAATTCTGAAAAAAATCATACGTATTCAGAAAAATGAATGAATAATTTTCATCAGTCTGATAACTTATCGGAAAATGGCCCAATCGGCTTTCGGTCCGGCGACCTCAACTTATCGGAGAGTCGACTGTACGTCGGAGCGCTCGCGTTCGCCCCGCGCCCTGGAGACGTGGTGGTGAGAGATTTTCGAGTGTGCGCGTGGAGCTGGTGCGATGCTGCTGGTGCCGCGACCGACGTCGACGTCGCCAGCGTCGACGTCGCGGGTGGCGCGCGGGGCGGACGGCGGGCCGCACATATGCAAACAAGACGCAACAGATGTAAGCGGCGTGCCTGCCTGCCTGCCTGCCTGCCTGTGCCGCGCCGCTCTATTCTCTCTCGTTTCTGCACGCGCCGCGCCAGCGAATCCGCCTCCCTTTCGCGCACTCGCGGAATTCGAGCCGATCCCGGAATTCGCTCGCGGAAACTGGAACGCGGCGGGTCGTCCGCGGATTCGGGGCAAACTGTTTTCGCGCCGCGTTGGCCGTAATTCGGACTGTATTTCCTATCTTGGATGGGGAAAAATGTTTTTTGTTCTGGGGTTGGCTGTGAAAAATTTCTGTTTGAAAAGTCAGTATTTTTATATCAAGTTTTGGGCATGTACGGTGGATAATGTTTACCGCACTATTGAAGAATTTTCAGATTTTAAGGATGTTGAGAAGTGATGGAAATTTTTTCTGAAAGTAATGTCCGAATGATGTAAATGTTTCTGAATATGCGAAAAAAGGTTTTATGACGGAAACAAAAGTGTACTTCGATTGCTTTTGATGCAAAAATTCGATTCCAACCATCAATTTTGAGAGTCGGCAAAAAAAAGTGCGGGCAAAATGGGATGAACCCCCAAATTCGGAAAGTCGTGTTTTTTTTACTCGGTGATACTCGTTAATTGTTATATTGAATAGAAAAAAAAGAAAAAAAAATTCAAAGTGATTTTTCAAAAGCCAGATTGCTTAAAACACTCAAAATTGTAAAAAAAAATTGTATTCCGCTTACATACGTTGAATTGTGTCGTATAGACGCGATTTTAACGAAATGGGGGTCTGTCCCATTTTACCCGCAACAACAGCTGGAACTGAAAAAAAAAAAACGCTGACTCGTTTTGCCCGCACCTCCCCTAAATATTTGTTGTTTCTGTAATAATCGTCTCGAGAAAGCTTTTTTCGACACAGGATACTACTAATACTGTTATCTTAAAAGCGATAACAATAACAACAATAATAAGAATAAAAACTGTTTGTTTATCATTTATTTATTTATTTATAGTTTTATTTTATAAAACTATTTATAAATTTTAACTATTTAAAATAAAACTATAAATAAATAAATAAATGATAAATAAATAGTTTTATAAAATAAAACTATTTATTTATCATTTATTTATTTATTTATAGTTTTATTTTATAAAACTATTTATTTATCATTTATTTATTTATTTATAGTTTCATTTTATAAAACTATTTACTTATCATTTATTTACTTATTTATTGTTTTATTTTATAAAACTATTTTTTTTTAATCAAAAATAAAAATTATTTTTGTTGTTGTTGTTATTGCTTTAATTATTTTGATTATGTGTAGGTATAGATTTCGAAGACCCTTTCCGTCTTGTGAATCGAATATATCAGCTTTACAAGGTCGAGGTTGATTTAGGTTCACTTTGCAGACATGAAAATAATCAGGTTTATCGACATTATAGGTACGGCTGACCACAAAAGTGTTGTTCTACTAGTCCCGAGAAGCGTTTTTCATTCGACGTCCCTGCTGATCTTATGCATTGTAATGCGGTATAATCGAGCAGCAGCAACATTGCACAGCGATTATCGTATGGATAATATTCCTCTCGAATACTGACACGTGCGCGTGAACGTTCGTGATAGTTCGAGGACGCTTGGCGAGCTAATAGCGATGAGACCCTATAACGAATATACCCGCCATGTTACGAATGCTTCTTTGCTTACAACGCCCGGCTAATATTAGATTCGATGGCACGATACCGCCATTACACAGGGTAATAAATAACATTTCCATTTGTACACGACGCAAGAACTGATTTAAGCCCTCCTATACTTATCGGGCGTTTTCGGGGAGAGACGATCGGAATCGTTTGCTCACGGTTAACAATTATTTACACTGACAATTAGAAATTCTTACTGACGATAAACACTCTGGATTTGTGTCTAGCTTTTCGTTGGATAACCCGCGACATGAAAAGTAGGTAGATTATATCTAATCCCTTTACAGAAAGCATTTATTAATGGAAAGTAGCTTGACGTTAGGTTCAAAGCAGTTTATCCCAAACAGATTTCCATATAGCTGCAAATAAAATGATAATAATTATATTAAAATTATCGAAAAATGTTTTCTTTTTATAAAAAAATTGACCCACCCCCCGCCTACGCTTAAAATATTCGGAAATAAAAAATGTCAAGGTTGTTGAAAAATCTGTTTTTATGGTTATCAATCAAATTAACCCTTCGTGGTCAGACTTCTCCCACCGATCACGGTGGTCACTCTGGGTCGATTTCACCCGGACCATCTTTGACCGCGTATTGCGACCGAACTACCGACTTGAAAAATATCAAAAAATTACAGAATATACTTTAAACTTTGTAGATACTTTACAAAAAAATAAATTTCCTAATATTAAATTGCAACATATTTAAAAAAATTAATGAAGGTGAAAGATCGAAAAAAAGACGTTTTTTCACTAAAAAAATCACAACTCCGTAAATAAAATATCGATTTAACTCAAATTTTAACCTGATACTCTCTAAATACATTACTTTTGATAAAAAAATATTATCCCAGTGGCCGCCGCAGAAAAGGTATTTATTCCGGGCAAAGTCCCTCTGGCCACAGGGAACGATTTCGTTTTCAGCAATTTTTTCGAAAAAATAAAAAATTCACAAGTGCGCAAAAAATGCGGCAAAAATATTGAAAAAAAAACGGAGTAAGCTTCATTCTCATTGGGTCGAATCACTACAAAAATTGGTGACGATGGTGACGGTAAAATGTGGTCCGGATCACGCCATCCGAAATAGTCCGAAGAACGGATAATCGGCTGTTCTGCGACTATAGTTATCGCGGCGGAGTTATCGCCCGGCCGGTTATCGACTTTACTATCGCGCGCGAATCATCAACCTGCCGACAACGAGTTGATTTTTAATCGCGTGCGCCGCCGTTGAGGCCTTTGGACGAGGAGCGTGAGCGGATCGGAGCTCCTATAGAGCCTGCGGTGGTGAGTGAGGCTCGGAGGTTTTAAAGCCCCATTGCGCATACGCTATCCGGCTGCGTGTAGGTACGAAACTCGTGGCGCGGTGGTCGTGGTGCGCCGCGCGGTTGTGCACGAACGAGGGTGCAAGTCGTATACCGGCCATTTACCAGCTTTTTTCGACGGTTTCGCGTTAAAATATGCGGAGAAGCGGTATACATATATGCAAAGCCGATACGCGCGGAGTCGAAATAGCCTCGCGTGCATGCTTCGGCGGCGGCTCCTCCTGTGCACTACAGGGTGATCCAGAATCCCCGCACCAAACGAGTCCTGGAGGTCCGAAATGATCCGAGGAATGCGTGTGAAAAATTTGAGATTTTTATTCCCCGTACTTTTTTTTTAATGAGAGCTGATTTATTACGACAGCCAGTCTCAACCCCCATGGAAATAAAGTGTACTTCAGATATATAACGGATATATAATTTTTGGCCACTATATATAGCGGCAAAAAGTTCTATATCCTCTATATATCTGATATATATCCGACGGATATATAATGGATGTAACATTCATGTATTTGATATATGTAACGAATTTGTGAAGAATATATTCTCGATATATTCCGCGTCTATGAATCAAAGAAGCGCTGTATATAACAGATGTATGAAAGATACAATTTCTATAGACAAGAAGTACATAGAGAATATATCCACACATGACATGAATTACACATGAACACACATGAACACACATGACATGAATTAGACATGAATTAAGTACCTAATATGTATCTCATATTTATGCTGAGTATAAATCATGTATATGGTTATATATAAAAAAAATGTGCTCAACATATTTTTATTATATATTTGGTATTCAAAAAAGATATATGCGGTATATATTGTGTATATATTTTTCATGTAAATACGTAATATATAAAGCGGCAGAAAGTTCTATATCTCGGATATATAATAAGATATATAAACAATATATAATATGAATTTTTATATATCCGAGATATATAATGGACTATACTTTCAAGTATACTTTTTTTCCATGGGGGGAGGTCCGAAATGATCCCAGGAATGCGTGTGCATAATTTGAGATTTTTATTCCCCGTACTTTTTTATTGAGAGCTTATTTATTATGACAGCCAGTCTCAACTTTCTCTTAATCCGCCCTTAACTTACTCTCAACTTTCTCTTAATTCCCACTCAAGTTAAGAGTCAGTTAAAGGCGAATTAAGAGAAAATTGAGATTGGGTCGTCATAAATTGGCTTTCATTCCAAAAAGTGCTGGGAATAAAAATCTTAAATTTTGCACACGCGTTCCTGGGATCATTCCGGACTTCCGGATCTCGTGCGGGGATTCTGGATCACCCTGTATGACACCCACCATCGCCGTAGTCTGGCTTCAATATTATACTATACCTACGTGGTATAAAAGAGAGATGGGGATCACTTGAACTCGCGTTGTCTGGAGTCCGCGTTCGCTGCTCGCGCGAATTTATATTTCCCCGAGTCCTTCAAACGGATCGGAGATCGACGAAATTGTAATTGCGCGATGCTCGATTATAATTAGTAGAAGCGGCAAAATTGCCATGATAATAATTATCATGGCAATTTTGCCATGAAATATTAACCCTTCGTGATATAAATACCTTTTTTGTGGCGGGCACTAGGCTAATATTTTTTTATCAAAAGTACTATATTTAGAGAGTATCAGGTTAAAATTTGAGTTAAATCGATACTTTATTTACGGAGTTGTGATTTTTTTTTAGTGAAAATACGTCATTTTTTCGATCTTTCGCATTCATTAATTTTTTAAAATATGTTGCAATTTAATATTGGGAAATTTATTTTTTTGTAAATTATCTACAAAGTCAAAAGTATATTCTGTAATTTTTTGATATTTTTCAAGTTGGTAGTTTGGTCGCAATACGCGGTCAAAGATGGTCCGGGTGAAATCGACCCAGAGTGACCACCGTGATCGGTGGGAGAAGTCTGAGGTCATCGATAACAAAGGTCACGTGACTTTGAGTCTGTGCGTTGAGCTGAAAGATTTTGCCGAAATATTCGCGTTTAAATGGAACACAAAGGAAAATGAATGTACATTTGATATTTACGGTTTAGCACTGCGTACACCGAGTGTAGCACAACTGACTGCAAAGCGTGTCGAGAGGTCTGCATTACTCGTGGAGTGGACGTAATGTAGGTAGGTAGATACTCGGCGAAGAGGCCCTTCCGCGAGGCTAGAAAAGCCGGACACCGAAGAGGACGATGAGCGGGATATGGAAAATTCTCTTTATCGAAATACCGCGCGGCGGCGGCCACGATGACTCGTACCCTCCGCTGGATTATCTCCGTTCCGGTCTCTTGCCGGAGCCAAGTGCAATGGGTAGGGGAAGCCGGGGTAAAACGGGCCTCTGGGGTAAAACGGACCCCCCTTTTTTTATCATCGAAAAAAAAAAAAATTAGGGTAAAATTTTTCTTTATTAATGAGGGTAAAATTTTTCTCTATTAATTAGGGTAACATTTTTCTTTATTAATTAGGGTAACATTTTTCTTTATTATTTAGGGTAAAATTTGTCTTCGTCAAAACATTTTTTCCTGCCGTCCTCCGTGATTTTTTTTTTATTCGCGGGCTTCTTCCCAAAAGACCCAAATAATTAGCACTCATGCCGATCGGTAGCGTTTTGTGTACTAACTCATATTTGTGCCGAATTCTGAGGGGGGTCCGTTTTACCCTGGAATTTTTTTTTTTTTTGTACGACGCTCAAAATTGATGATTGATATCGAATTTCTGAGTGAAAAGCAATAAAAAAAACACTTTGGGTTTTGTCATAGAACCATTTTTTGCTTAGGGGGCCCGTTTTACCCCGAAATTTTTTTTTTTTGCGACGCTCAAAATTGATGATTTAAGGGGTCCGTTTTACCCTGAAATTTTTTTTTACGCTCAAAATTGATGATTGATATCGAATTTTTCAGTGAAAAGCAATAAAAAAAAACACTTTGGGTTTTGTCATAGAACCATTTTTTGCTTAGGGGGTCCGTTTTACCCCGAAACATTTTTTTTTTGCGACGCTCAAAATTGATGATTTAAGGGGTCCGTTTTACCCTGAAATTTTTTTTATTTACGCTCAAAATTGATGATTGATATCGAATTTTTCAGTGAAAAGCAATAAAAAAAAACACTTTGGGTTTTGTCATAGAACCATTTTTTGCTTAGGGGGTCCGTTTTACCCCGAAACATTTTTTTTTGCGATGCTCAAAATTGATGATTTAAGGGGCCCGTTTTACCCTGAAATTTTTTTTATTTACGCTCAAAATTGATAATTGAAATCGAATTTTTTAGTGAAAAGCAATTTAAAAAAAAACACTTTGGGTTTTGTCATAGAGCGATTTCTTGCTTAGGTGGTCCATTTTACCCCGGTCTCCCCTACATACGTACGAATGTGCACGACACCGTGCACGCAAGTGGATACAGCGGAGGTGACGCGAAACACACAGGGTGTATCCGCTTTTCAAAGAGCGCCGTGGGTGTTCGTTTTCCCCGCGTCATTCACGCCGCACGTCGGCGGCAGCCCCGGCGTACGCGGCAACCTCAAAGGCCGCCAAGTCTCTCCAAGTTCACTGGGCTCAACGCGCGTGGTGGCAAAACCACGCGCGATATTTAATTCAACTGTTCGACGCGCTCGGCGAGGAAACCAAGCGCGCCAAGTAATTTAAAAATGCACGTGTGTGAGATAAAAAATTCGATCTTCCATCTCAAATGATGTCCCTTCGTTTGGAGTACTATTAATTTAATGGAAATTCAGTATTATATTTTCCATTGAAAAAATTCTTTTCATCAGTGTTCAAAATTCTTTCAATTTTACTTGAGTAACTATTTTTTTAGTAACTATTTTCGAGAGCTCGAGCGAGTGGAGGGAAATAAAAAACGTCGAAACTTGCAAATTGCTATTTCAGTATTTCGCAACGTTAAAAAACATTATATTCCCCACAATAATTAACAAACTCTCGTCTGAAAAAGAAGCTTAATTAATAAACAAATTGTGATGTAATTAAATAATCGCATTCGCATGTCATAGTCTTGAGATTTTTTTTTTTCGTAATATTTGGTGTGAAAATTTCCCAACTATGTGAAGATGGTACATAAAAAAATTACAATTATTGTGCCTGCAAAGAAATGTGCCACACACACATTCTAAGTGATCCGACATGAAAATCTCGAAAAATAAAAAGTTGACGATAACAAAGCGTCATCTATGTGGAAAGCAAAATGGAAAAAATATTGATGTTGAACGGAGCGACGTCCGAACAGGAAATTCAAATAAATAAAAGGGTGAACAGATAATACAAGATGTTCCAAATGCTGACGAATTTAGTACAAAATTCCCCACAGCAAGACTGGTAAAGTCGTCAGCATCGTTAAAAGGACTCGTTTTTTTTATCAGGAAAATCTCGAAAAATAAAAAGTTGACGAAAACAAAGCGTCATCTATGTGGAAGGCAAAATAAAAAACAAAATAAATGTTGAACGGAGCGACGTCCGAACAGGAAATTCAAATAAATAAAAGGGTGAATAGCGATAATACAAGATGTTCCAAATGCTGACGAATTTAGTACAAAATTCCCCACAGCAAGACTGATAAAGTCGTCAGCATCGTTAAAAGGACTCGTTTTTTTTTTCATCAGGACTCTACCGTCGATGTAATTTGCAGGAAAAATCTCGTTGCCGGTTTTTCTAGGGTTCCAATCGCGGTTGAAATAACGAACAACTGCGGCATTCAGTTTCGCGCGGACCTTCCGTGCACAGGCGAATGTTGCGAGTTCTATTGTCTGGTGTTTCCCAGGGGCCAACCATGCGCGCACTACTTTGATTAAAGTCCGAAATGTGAGTCATCAAGGTAACACGGGGATATCGATCGATCGGTCGGCGGCTTCGTCGATCGTTGGCATCCCGCGCAACACGCCTCGATGCACCAAATTCGTTCCGGCCGCTGCGTCGCGGCAACGTCCAACCGCACGGGGCTGCTCTGCTCCATCCACTTGGCGTTCAACGAACGTGAGTGGCCTTTCGATTAGCCGGCGCACTATCGTTATCCTTATCAGCGCTGCGTACTTGGCTGTGCACCTGTCGCACACTCACGGCGAGCTTATCGCTTCGCGAAACTCGTCACAATCGTTCCCCATTCCGCTCGCCATGGCATTTCCGCGGGACGATGAATGCCGCCGCGGTCGCTTCCTTTCAACGGTATCGGGACGTGAAATGAAAGGGAAAAAAATGAATAAAAATATTCGAGGATAATTCGAGTTGGAATTTTCTGGCAGACGAAAAAGGGCGAACGTCGAGTGAAGTAAGAGTAGCCAATATCTTCTCGGCCGGGACATACTTTGAGGTAGTACGAGCGATACAGTCGAGCCAAACGTGAGTTTCAGAGAATATTTCGAACACTTTTCAGTGGGATAAAAATCGGAAAAAATCGAGAACGTTGAAGGTACCGAAAAGATTGATTCTGCATAATAATAATTCTAAGATGTTATTAACAAATAAATGTAAAAATGAATTGTTCAACAATTTACTCGGTAACCCAACATTTTTTTCTGGTGAAAATTATTCATTCATTTTCCTGAACACGTATGAATTTTTTCAGAATTTTGTTTAATTTTTCTAAACTGCGCTTTTTCAAGAAAAATGAAGGGCGAAAAACGCATTAAAAAAATGTAGACCCAATTCTGATAAAATTCATACGTGTTCAGAAAAATGAACGAATAATTTTCATCAGAAAAAAACGTTGGGTTGCCGGGTAAATTATTGAACAATACATTTTTTCATTAATTTGTGTGAAAGGTGAAAGGATAATTTGAATTTAAAAAGAAATGAAGGAATATCTTTGGAAGTGTAAAATGAGAGTCAATTTGTTGTTATTACGAAAATAAACGAACCAGCCTTTATTATTTCGATCAAAGTGACGTTGAGAGGCTTTGAATGTAAAATAGTGCAGACACGCAGTTTATTGATAATGGGAAAGTGAGCGAAGGCCGCGTCGACTACAAAACACTGAGGTCGCAACCTTTCTTCCGATCTTTCGCGTGAGCCTGAGCGATCTTCAAAAACTTGTCGCGATGTAGCAGATTGTAAGCCGAGCCGAGCATCTGCAGTCCCGTTTTCTGTACGCGATCGACGTCGCTCGAAAACAGATCGTGACCCAATTCGAGACAAGTGCCGAAGTCGCATTCATCCGCGGCTATCGTAGCCAGCCTCACGACTTCCTCGATACCCGACAACGCCGCTTTTTTCTCCTCGTCCGATTCAGCATCGTCGATTTTCTTCAAAATTTTCCGCAACTGACCTACAAAAATGAAAAATCGTTTTACAACATACTGGTATATTAAATTGGAATTAAAACTGGAATATTAACTGGATTAGATGAAAATTAAAAAAAAAAGTAATCCGTGTACAGAAAAATAAAGGAATCATTTTCATGCAAAAAACTTGGGCCAACGAAATATTTGTTAAACAATTTTTTTTATCAATTTGTTATTAACATTTTGGAATTATTATTATGCAAAATTAATCTTTTCACTGTCTTTAATATGCATGCATTTTTTCAGATTTTCAGACCATCGAGAAGTGTTTCCAATTTTCTCGCACTTTTCACGAATTTACACGAATTGAATACTTCGCGCTCCTAATTATATAATAAAAAATAAATCCTTAATTGGAATAAAATGTACGTACTGTCGGTGGCAGCGAGATCTCTGTAGCCGAGTTGAGTTTTCTTGTCGTAAGGCACGACGATACCAGCTCCGTGAAAAGTCTTGGCCACGACCTTTCTCTCCCGACTTTGCATCTCGGGGCTGTCCTTGCTCAGAGATATTCCGTTTTCCGTGGCGTATGCCTTCAGCTGCTTGGAAAGTTTGTCGAGAGGCAGCGAATCGAAAGGACCCGCCTTTTTGCGTCTCTCATCCAGATAGAAACTACAACGAGGAATAATAATCAGCCTCGAAATCTCTTATCGCGAGAGAAAAATCGCGATAGAAAAAAGTACTAACGCCACCGCTCCAAAAATATTTGGCGCTACCGCCACGATTTTGCAGTCGATGTTGGCACTGTTTTTTCCCACAAATACCGGTAAATCCTTGGGCTCATCCCGCCAATATCCGTAGTGCAGACCCTCCTTATCGTTGCCCTTGAGAATCGTCTAAAAAATCGTAACAGTTGGTAAACATTTTGTCGTACATTTTGCGTAATTCAAACATGTAAAAATATAAAAATAATTCAAATATACTTGGAACTCGGGAGGATCGTAATAGTATCTCCAGTGTCTGAGAAACTTTTCGGGCTCGTCCTGCTGATTGGTCGTGATTTTTCCGCCTAAAACGTCGTAGGCACCGACGAGTTTCAGATCGGCGATTTTGAGAGCGTTACACGGATCTTTGCTCGATAAAAGAGTACAAAATTCGTAGAATTTATAGAAATCCTCGGGCATTTTTACAAAGAAAAGATCGTGGATAATTTTTTCCGGGTCCGTGGATGCTTCGATCGCTTCGGGCTTTTCGTCTTGATTTGTCGCATCGGAATTTTTAGATTCTACGGAACTCGCGGCAGCGTCTCCATTTTCGGCCGAGCTCTTCGATTCTCGCCTTGGAATATTCGCCTTTTTGGGAGATGGCTCCGAACTCTCGGACTCGCTCTCCGAATCTGAGTCGCTTTTCTTCGCGACATCCTTTGGTGGAGGACTGGGTGATAAATTGTGGGCAGCTGCTGCTGTTGCTGCTGCTGCTTCCTTGGAAGTTTCATCTTTTCTCAGTTTGGCTTGCTGTAGATTCGACGAACCGGTCGCGTCGTCCTCGCGATCGCAGCTAGAACGCTTCCTGCCTGTAACGACTGGCTCTTCCACCTTCTTGGGAACATCCTACAATTTATAATATAAACCTCATTGTCATTATCCAAACTTGATGTTTTCCGTTAGCTCGTTAGACTGTGCATTAAATTACACATGTCAAGCAGAATATTCTAAAGAATGTAGGAAGCTGATCCAGGCAAAATCCTTGAAAATACTTCAAATTGTATGAATATAAAGATTTTTAACAATTTTGAGTGTTTTAATCAAATCTGGCTTTTGAAAAGTCACTTTGAATTTTTTTTCTTTCAATATAACGATTAAGGAGTCAAAAAAACACGAATAAAAAAACAGGAATTTTCGAATTTTAGGGTAAAAAAAACAAGCAAAAAAAACACGAACTTCCGAATTTGAGGGTCTGTCCCATTTTGCCTGCACTTTTTTTTGGCGATACTCAAAATTAATGTTTGGAATCGAATTTTTGGATCAAAAGCAATCAAAATACACTTTTTTTGTTTTTATAAAACCATTTTTTGCTCCTGCGTCCCGTTTTGCCTCCTCTACTTGATGTATTCAAAATAAAAAATACCTTTCGCACTTAAAACACATGGATAAGTACTTGATATAAGAATTTTTTTACAACACTTTGTAAAAATCAATGGTATATCTGATAAACACTATCTGGCAAAATTAATTCACTGATTCAGCATCCAATTACATCTGAACCAGTTATTATATATTTGAGCTACACAATTTGTAAATTTGAGCGCTAGCCCAAATAAATAGACAAATAAATAAATCAATGCAAATCTATTAAATATCATGAAATCGCAGATGGCAGCTTAAAGTACAAAAATAGGGAATTTACATCGTCGTGCAAAAAAAAAATCCGGGTGATTCGTCTCTACCTGCTCTCTCTTTGGTGGATGTTTGTATCTGCTGTGATGCGCCGGATTCTTCTGATAGCATTTAATGCCGAATTGACAGGCGTACCGGGAGTCCTCCTTGTAGGCTTTGATCTGCTGCTCGTAAACGTCGGTCGGCATATTTCCGGCTTTTTCTCCCCTCGCTAAACCAACAAAATCGTGTGAATTTTCAACAAGGAAAATCCCGAGAGGAACGAAGCCGATGGCGTACGTCAGTAAGTATCGGAAAAAATGGCGCGCGAATGACGCTCGATTTCTTCCCCGTATTTTCCATATATACACACTGCGCGCCGTTTCGCGCGTAATTCGTGATAAATATTAGACGTACGTTGACGCTTTTACCTCTGCTGCTGCGAATGCGAATGATGTAGAGTCTTCCGAACTTCCAATTGCCCTGCGTCAATCTTACGCTTATTTACGATACGATCACTAGCAGCGTTGTAATTCGGGTCGCGGCCACTGTGCTCAACGAGATTTCTATCACTATATATTCCGCCGTTTAAGCGACGGCAGCGCCACTGTGGGCGAAAAATCAGACACCACTGCCCCCTCGATGTCCCGGTGAACCCACCGGCACTCGGCACACTGGCGCCTCTTCGGAACGCCGTCATTCGCAGTGTGGCGCTAGTAGTCATTTAAGAGGCACTGGCACTTGCCCCACTCCACCTCGAATTTTTGAAAGCTATTTTCTCCTAAACTATTCGACAGATAGAGCTCAGATTTTGGTAGAATGTGCGGAAGGATGGCAGAATTGGGCTGATCTTCTGGTTTCTCGATTCTCAAAGCCGTTTGTTCAGGAGACTCGATAAACAAAAAGGTGCGAGAGAGACAGCGATAGATGCGAGAGAGACAATCCTATCGGCGTTTAGCATTGGCGAAGAAGTTCCGAGCGAAGAATCACTGCCTCTTAGACGCTACTGATATTCCGGATTTCATAAGAATTTTCGGAGAAACCGACCGACAAAACTTTCGGAGAAACCGACCGTCGCCGTGTAATCGCGATAATAATCACTATGTACTTATTGTGTGAGTTACGTCAGTTTTTATGATTTTCCCGCGACTCTTCGCTGATTGGTCGCAATCAACTGTGGGCCAACTGCGGACCAATCAGAGCGACCGCGATACTATAGATTGTGTTCCCGCGTTCATCCCCGTCGACAACACACAATAATAAAATCGTTTTGAGCAGCCACTCAGTTCGAAGCCGAAAAAAATCAACAACAATTCGTCGTTCTTCTGTTCGCAAACGTTGAATTGTTTAACACGATGTTCCAGAACGCAGTAAGTTTTACGCGCTATCTATTCAATTGTGTTTCGTGTAGAATCATTCGTTACGTTAAACGCTCATTACCGATTATTGTGCGCGGCTTTTTTTCAGGTTATGACGCACACGTGCAGACAAATTGGAAGATTGGTTGGGCTAAATGGTGCCAGACTCATGAATACGAATGTCGCGGACAAAGCCACGGAAATCAGTAAAATGGAAAAGTGTCAGTATCACCTTTTTGTTATTATTTTCGCGTATTAACCAGAACGATGTAACACATAGGCAGGTGTCTAGCAGGCAGCAGCGATGAAAAGTTTGTTTCGATGTCTACGGAGAATATGCGAAAAATCCCTTCCCCCCATCCTGAATATCCCGGGCTTAATCGGTATAACAAAATTTTTACATGGATATCGCTTTATTATATTAATTGAAGCAAAAATATTAAGTCATGTAGTATGTAGGCTGCTTTTACTAAATGTTTAACCCTTCGTGCTCACTCTGGGTTGATTAAACCTGAGATCAATTTTTCCGCGCGAAAATTAAATAGTTGACTGAGGCCAAAGGGACTTTGGCCGGAATAAATACCTTTTTTGTGGCAGGCAGTAGGATTATATTTTTTTTATCAAAAGTACTATATTTAGAGAGTACCAGGTTAAAATTTGAGTTAAATCGATCCTTTATTTACAGAGTTATGATTTTTTGAGTGAAAAAATGTCTTTTTTTTCGATTCTTCACATTCATTAATTTTTTTCAATATGTTGAAATTTAATATTGGGAAATTTCTTTTTTTGTAAATTATCTACAAAGTTTGAAGTATATTCTGTACTTTTTTAGTTCTGTGTCTAAGAGTAACCAAAGCTGCCTGGACCAAACATTCTCAAATGGATTTTTGTCTCTCGCTGTGTTTCAGCGATTAATCGAGTGACACTACTGGGAAGAGCTGGAGCTGATCCGCAGAAACGAGGCTCCGAGGAGCATCCTGTTGTAGTTTTTTCCCTAGCGACTCACACAATCTACAAATACGAGGGCGGTGAGAATGCCTTTCTCAATTGATACCAGAGTTGTAAATCTCAAAATATTGTAGAAACAAAATTCATGGTACAATTGGGTTTGTAATTGTTAATTAATTATAGTAACGAATAAATATTCTCAGTAAAACGTCGCGATAATTTTCCTGACAAAAATTGAGAAACGCGGTTCACGCGTTAGAAAAGTAACGGACAATAAGTTTTTTTTATTGAAAATCGCGTATATACGAAAGTTGACGCCTGACTTTATAATCGCCGCAGGTCGACTGTAATTGAGTCAAACCTACGAGACAAACCGTATTGTAAGATTTCTTTTGTTAAATACAACGATGATTACCAACTCTGATCGATCGACATTTCATTGCCATTGAATATTTCAATAAACAGTACAATTTACCAGGTGACCAGGCGATGCAGAAAACGGAGTGGCACAGAGTGTCCGTTTTCCGACCTTTTCTGCGTGACTCCGTCTACAATTACCTCAAAAAGGGCCAACGAGTGATGGTCGACGGAAGGCTGAGCTACGGCGAAATCAAAGACGAGGACGGAAACACCAGACCCACGACTACCATTATAGCCGAAGACGTGATTTTCTTCCAGCCTTCGCGACAATAAAAAACCGTCTTCCCAGTTTTCAAGCATTTTCCAATTTTCCAACAACTTTTCTACGACTATTTTTTTGCCACGAATATTCCTTGTTGTACCAACGATCCATGTTCCGATTACTGCAAAAAGTAAAACTGTAAATGGGGACAAAACGACGACCGAGAAGGATTTGTAATAAAGAAAAAAAAACGTTTATGTTCTTAATAAGTATATAAGTCTATATTTACATCTTCGTCCGTAATCTCTCCAATAACAAGTTACATAATAAAATGGCGCTAAATCTAGAATTTTACAAGTGTTATATTTGTTGTGTTTTTTTTCCTTTTTTTTCTTTTCTTTTCTTTTAATTTTATACACGATACCTCGTTCTGTGTCTCCCGCGCGTTATCATATAAACGCTTTTTTTTATTTCCTCATCTCGGTGTGTGTGTGTGTACGTTATACTCCGCATCGGTACTTAACTCCAGGCGATACGCTTTCTCCTCCCTCACTGTTTACCTTTCATCTCATTTATTTTCATTTCATCTACGATATAATAATTCGCGGCTTTCAGCTTTCCGCGCCGCCATTCATGTATAAATTATTTACACTTTGTAAAAGAAAAAAAAAAAGTTAAGATATACATATATTCCTCTTATATCTTATTAACATTATGCCTCTCTCAAAACTCGCATATTTGTGTTTGTTTTTATTATTATTCATTTATTTATTTATTTATTTTATTATCGTTATTATAGTTAATCATTTGTTTCTTCAATTAATCAATAAATCAATTAATTATTTCACTCTTTTACCTTATAGAGATCACAGTATACAAGAAGCCAGATATAGGTCTCGATTTTCTATTTTATACTCGCTCACAGAGAGACGCACACGGTCGCACTCGCGTCTGCGTTTTCACAGTGTTTTTTTTTTCGTGCAAAAATACCATAAGTTTCGTTCCCCCGAACCGTGTTAAGCGTTCTTTGTTGTTTTACTTCCGCCACTTAAGACTCTTCATTATTTCCTTTAATTTGTCATTATTCCAATTAGAGGCCTCCGTGGAGGCGATCACACGCCAGCGTTTAGCTGAACCCGAGCATGTCCCGCGCGGGATTGCGAAAAAAAAAAAAAAAAAAAAAAAAACGAAAAAGAAAAAAAAAGATTACAAAAAAAAAAAAAAGACGCCGAACGGGAGCGAGCGAGCTCGGTCGTGGAATGTAAGCCACAATCACACCACCAACAACATAGAAATTTCGAATATAAATTTTGGTAGTAAAATATATATATATTCATATATAAATTTAAATATAACTCTGGCCCCGGATTTCCATAAAAATTCATCTGTTTTTTTTTTCTTCTTATCCTCGTCGTCTATTTTCATCGATAGATCACTCGCGATTCTCGGCGCTTGTCCTCCGTCAATTCTTCTCCTCCCCCGTACTCGTATATATAATAATAATCCTTACTCCACCCGTCTCGCTTTACGTTCTTAACGGGTACCAACGGTTCCTATGTACATTAGAGGTTGTTATCCTACGCGCTAGAGTATAATTTTCGATTACATAAGATTGCAACCTGCCGAAACGCGGGCTTTCGCGTTTCCACCTCGAAAGTTCAACGAGGGCCTCGCGAAGAATTTTTGGCGAGGCTCAGGCGAGACTCTAACGAATTGGGGTCGCGGAACACACGTTCGAGACACCCGGTAAACTCGCGCGACGCTCTCGCGCGTCTCCTAACGGTAAGGGTAACGTTCTTGGCACAGATTTCTCGGGTACGGGGCGACGAGCTTTCGAACCCTCCGCTCGTTCTGAGCGCGGGGCCGAAAAACTCCGACGCCCTATCGGGCGACGTCTTCTCGTATGTCCCGCGAATTCTCGCGATGCGAATCACGCGCGTCTAAAATTTCCCACCGAATTCAATTCTTTTTTCACCCCCCCTCATTGACTTTGCTTCCCCGTTTAATCACAATTCAAAACTGTATGCTTCATGGCAACGTAGATGATTGCATTTCAAACTGATAAATTCGAAGGACAATTCGTTCGCTTTTTTTTTGTCTTCTTTTCTTTCTTTCTTCCTTTCTTTTCTTCGTCGTTCCCGCTTCGTAAAAAATACACGCGCACGATTGGCGCTCGCGTGGAGACGAAACAACGAAATTGGGATGGATGAAAGTTCGGGACGGTGAGGTGATCAGTGGAAATCGAAGTTTCTAACAGCCGAATCGAAGCCTCGAGGCTCTGGCTGTGTGTGTTTTTTTTTCTTCTGTTTTTTTTTCGCAGACGGAGAGACGTCACGCGGACTTGAGATCCCACATAATTCTCGCGTGGAGAGCGCGCAGCGCCGATGAATCTCGGCCCGCGAATCTCAGCGAATCAGTCTTTCTAGCTACGTTCGATCGCGTCGGTCCAGCGAATTCATCTCATCCCCGGCTCGCCGATCGGCGATGGGGGGGCCAACGAAAACACGTCCCCGGTGTGGCCGCCGATGAAACGCGGGACTGAATTCTCGCGGAGTGCGAGATTCACTCGCATATCGTCCAATTACGCGTAATCGAGCGTCAGTGTCGCTGCTAGCTCTCGCGTCACTTCCTGTCTTCCGGCTCTTGATTGGTCTTAACGAGATTGTAAGCGTGACTTCTGTACTTGGCGGGCGGATCGTGAAGCGGGAGCGGCTGATCGCACGACGGCTGGTTCATGCTCGACATCGAGAGATCCGTCGGCATGTCGGATTCCGGCTCCATGCCGTTCGACATCACGCCCTCGTCCTCCGGCTCCGACTTTATTCGCATCTGCTGGCGCAGCAGGGAGATGTTCTTGATGTTCTTCAGCTCGGTCGGATTGCGGAGGAATCTGGAGACGGAAAAATTGAAAAATTAGTCACCGTGAATTGCCATTAAAAAAAGTAGATCTTTGCATATTGCTTTCGCATTAATTTCTGTTTTTCACAAAGCCAACTCTATGAAGAAGTGAATTTATTCACTTTGGTTTTATTATAGAGGAAGCTTTGCGAAAAAGGGAAATTAATGAAGAAGCTATGTGCTAAGTTTTAATTTGCAACTTTTTTTAAATTTGAAGAAAAAAAAGAAAACTCCGTTACAAACATCGTTACATCTAATTTTGTTTAGATGCAAAATTTTGTCTGACTTTCTTAACTTTTGTGGAGATTATAGCGAAAATTTATATTTTTCGAAAAATTCGAAATAGTGTAAAATCCGAACGACTTTACAGATCATCACCAAATTTTGTATGTAGCAGGGCTGTGTGTTATTTTTCCAATGTAGAACATTTCAGTTCATTTGTTGAGATTCGACGTGATTTAAAGCAAAATGTATTTTTTCGATGAGGCAGCAAAAAAAGATGAAAAATCAACGCAAGACGGAAAGATACTTACTGGTAGCAGTGTCGTTCGCCCTGCACCTTCCTGAGTATATTGACGCGGTAATAGTAGCGAAGAGCCCGGCTCATCTTGTCGTAATTCATCGACAGATGATTCTTCTGAATGCCCCAGAGTCGGGCGAGGCCGGGGGGATCGACGATCTTGAAGACCCCGGTTTCCCGGCTCTTCCACGCGATGTAGTGAGTATATCTTTGCGACGGATCGTTGAGCAGTTGCTGCAGAAAGTCCCAAAGAAGTCTGCCGTCTGAAAGTAACAACGTGAGAATTAAAATTAGCAACTATACCAACTATATTTTTAAGCAATTAAATCCTCTTGAACTTGGTGGCCACAATTGGACGATGTTGAAGTTTGCATCGTTGGAATGCAACAAAATGCAGAAAAAAAATCATTCTATTTAACCCAAATGATGAATTGCACGAAAAATAAATAAATATTTTTTTCATGCCCTTAGTTCATATGGTGACTTTTTATATCTATTTTCATCATCTGGGTTAATTTAAAATTATTATTATTCTTTTTTAATTTCGTTGCATTGCAACGATGTAAAATTTCAACATCCCACAATTTCACTAAAGGTGATCAAAAACGGTACTTCTACCCTATACGTATTTACTATAGCTAAAAAATGGTGCGGAAATTTCAACTCACTCGTGTTGGGTTCGGGCGAGTCGCTGGGAAAAAATTCCCTGGCGGCATTGGAGGCCGGTCTGAAGGCACCGGGTGTGAGGGGCATCATTTGCGGCGGTAAGGTCGGACTCGGTTGATCCTTGACGCACACCTCGCTCAGCCTCTGAGCCGTGAGGGCGGTTGGAGTCGCGGGCGGACTCCCGCTGCCCTGATGATTGTCCTCGTCGGAGTCGCTCTTGTAGACCTGGGTCTGATTGCTCTCGGCGTGTCCCGGCGAGCCGGCCTGGCTGTCGACCGACGGCGCCGGCGACAGGGTCACCGAATTCGCGGACATGAGGGACGCGAGATTCGCCGCGTAGGGATTCGCGTCCGCCCACGTGGGCGTCGGCGGATGCGAGTGCGGACTGAGCGGGTACGCCGAGGGCCTCGTCGGCGTCACCGGACTGCTCGGCAGGCACCTCTGCAGCTGGTTGAAGTCACGGGCGAGCATCCCGAGGACGTTGTGAAGCACGTCACCCGCGCCCGGACATCGCTCGCCGAGATCCGACTTCGTTAGTAGACACAGCGCCTTGCCGTTCATCTGGAACATGTCCATGTCGAACTGCGGCAGGTCGAACTCGCGCTCCGCCCATCGGAGAAACGCCGCCACGTCCTCTCGAGACCACAACCGCGGATCGGATGCTGTGGAAATGAAAATGAAAATAATTTCGTTAATTATTGAAAAATAGAAGACTGATATTTATTTAGGCAGGGGAGGTGAGGGAAAAATGGGACACGTGGGCAAAACGGGACAGCGTTTTTTTTTAAGGCTCCAATTATTTTTGGGGGCGAAATGGGACAGGACCCCATTTCGTAAGCGGAATATAACGATTTTTAACAATTTTAACAATTATTTCGTTAATTATGGAAATATACAAGACTGATATTTATTTAGGCAGGGGAGGTGAGGGAAAAATGGGACACGTGGGTAAAATGGGACAGCTTTTTTTTTAACGCTACAAATATTTTTGGGGGTGGAATGGGACAGACACCCATTTCGTAAGCGGAATATAACGATTTTTAACAATTTTAACAATTATTTCGTTAATTATGGAAATATACAAGACTGATATTTATTTAAGCAGGGGAGGTGAGGGAAAAATGGGACACGTGGGTAAAATGGGACAGCGTTTTTTTTAAGGCTACAAATATTTTTGGGGGCGAAATGGGACAGAACCCCATTTCGTAAGCGGAATATAAAGATTTTTAATCATTTTGAGTGTTTTAAGCAATGTGGCTTTTGAAAAGTCACTTTGAAATTTTTTTTTTACAGTTTTTTTTTGCAACATCACTATTAAGGATGATGTTGAGTATCACTGAGTAAAAAGACACAAATTTCCGAATTTGGGGGTCTGTCCCATTTTGCCTGCATTTTTTTTTTTTTTTCGCCAACGCCGAAAATTAATGGTTGGAATGGAATTTTTGGATCAGAAGCGACTTTTGTTTTCGCCATAAAATCATTTCCATGTGTAATTCTTACCGAGGCTCGATGGCAGGTGAGTTTTGAAGTCGAGAAGTGGACTCGGTGGCGGATGAGCGGTGGGCGGAAAGCTCATTGTGGGCCCGTATCGCCATAGCAGATCGGTGGGGCTGAAGGGCAAGGAGATCCCCGGAGGGAGCCGGGAGTCCATCCCCGTCATACCGCCAGCGGCGGATACCGGCGGTAGCTGCGGCAACTGAATCGTCGGCAGCAGTTTCATACCACGTTCCTCGGCTCAACCGGACGTCTGGAAAATAACAAAAAAATATCACTTGTTAGATTAATTCGACCTTTTCGTACAAATTGATATTTGAAATTTTTGAGACTTATTGACAACCGATCGACGTAGTTAATAAAAGTTTAATTAAAAAATTAAAATCTCGTGTTTCGTTGTAGAATTAATTGAATTAGTTGAATTAACGAATATTCCTTATTCCATCCTCTTTATCGATACCGTCGCCCGTTCCAAGTATGAGTCAACCTCTTGTGCAATTTTTTTCGCGTCATAAGAAATAATTACGTTACAGCACGGTTTGTTTATAAGGGAAGCGCGGGCAAAACGGGACAGCGTTTTTTTCATCTTACATTTTTTTCTTTTTTTTTTTTTTTTCGTTATAACCATTAAGGAGTATCACCGAGTAAAAAAAAACACGAATTTCCGAATTTGGGGGTCTGTCCCATTTTGCCCTTTTCTTTTTTGCCGACGCTCAAAATTGATGATTGGAATCGAATTTTTGGATGAAAATCAATCAAAATACACTTTTGTTATCGTCTTGAAACCATTTTTCGTGTAAGCGTCCCATTTTGCCCACACCTCCCTTACGTTATAATGACACTCGGATGTTATTATTATTACTGATGAATAATTACAAAATAATTACAAAAAAATTGTAAAAGATTTCTCGGGATTTAGGACTCTCTGTCGGAGCTTCCGGTGATCGTGGAGCGGAGTTGACGTCCGGAAGACGCGCGCGGCGCACTCTGTGTGCGAATGACGCGCGTGTCGCTCAGGCGCACCAAAGCGACCGGCGGCGCTGCTGGTCCGCAGGTATTACCATAGAATGTAACGTCGAAAGACAGCGGCGGGCGCGTCGTCTAAGAATACGAGAAACGCGCGGGCCGCGAGCGCGTAACGACCACCGGGGCAGGAAGACCGGTATCCGTTCCGTCGAGACACTATTTGCATAAACGTATTTCCATCGACGCAGAAGCCACTTCCGCTCGAATAAACGAGGCGACCGTTCGAAAGATGAAATCAAAGCGGCGATCGAAGCGACTTACTTTCTCGTATTAATGCAGGCGCAAAAAGCTCTACCGATTTCGTTGTACTTTGCCCGATAAATCGCGGGGAAAAAAATGTAATTCTTTTTAAAAGAAAAAAAAAAGAAAAAATTCAGCGCGACGTTCCGATCACGGGTGCCAAAAAGATGTTTTTAATAAAAATCTGTAAAAAATCAAGAACGTTGAAGGTGCTGAAAAGATGTATTTTGCATAATAATAATTTCAAAATGTTATCAACAAATTAATGAAAAAATGAATTGTTGAACAATTTACCCGGTAACCCAACTTTTTTTTTAAATGAAAATTATTCATTAAGTTTTCTGAATACGTATGAATTTTTTCAGAATTTTGTCTAAATTTTTTTGAATGCGGTTTTTGACCCTCAATTTTCTTGAAAAAAAAACGCTATTTTGAAAAATTATACAAAATTCTGAAAAAATTCATACGTATTCAGAAAAATGAATGAATAATTTTCATCACAAAAAAAGTTGGGTTTCCGGGTAAATTGTAGAACAATTCATTTTTACATTTATTTGTTGATAACATTTTGGAATTTTTATTATGCAAAATCAATCTTTCCGGTACCTTCAACGTGCTTGATTTTTTTCAGATTTTTTTCCTATTGAGAAGTGCATGAAATATTATCTGAAACCTGAAATACGATATACAATGTAATTCGCGCGGAGGAAAAAAACAACTCGATGCCCTGGTGTAAGTGCTGACTTGCCGGGAAGGACGAAAGAGCGAAATATATGGAAGACGCGTTTATTTCCTGGTGTGAGAGAGAGCACAGAGAGACGCAACGGCACATCGACCTTCGCGTGCCGTCGGTCCGACGTCTTCTCCCGATGCTGTCTGTGCCCTCTTCTCTCACGCCTGCGACCAGCCACGATCTCTGCTATACGTCCTCGACTGATACGCGTCGAACGCTCGTATGTTTCATTTTATCTCAACAGTTCCGTCATTTCAGCCGCCAAAAACTCCTTTCTCCGGATCGACAAAATATTTACAAGCTTCGTTAATAAAAAAAAAGAACATTCCAACCAAATTTATTTTTTCCAGTTCATAAAATCCATTCTTTGGTATTTCATAAAAACGATTTTTTTTTCTTTTTCGTCTCCCTAAAATTGCTTTTTCTTTCAAATTTAGTTGAATGGTAAAAAATAAATAAATAATGGTAAAAAAATAAAAATATCAAAAAATCTTTGACATCAAATTGTAGTTGGACAATTTGAATTGTCGAAAATTTCGCAACTTTTGTTTCTTATTTGTCAATAAAAAAAAAATGTTTTCATATGAAATTTTGTGTCGACAGTTTGAATTGTTGAAGTTTCGCAACTTTCGCGATTCTTATCTCTGAATCAAACACTCTTCCGTATTTTCTCTCTCTCTCGCTCTCCGATTGGTGTTATTTAGCATCGTGTCCGATTGGCCTTCACGGAGCAAAGAGAGAGAGAGAGAGAGAAAGCAGCAGATGCTTCCTGATCCTCGCGTATCTCGTTCGCTCGACGAAGCAACAGGAACGCCGGAGCACTGGGTGTTCGGTCGCCCGTGGGCTCTTACGCAAGAAAAGTAAGAGAGACGAGATTCCCCGGGCTGTACCGTTCCTCACTCGCTCGCGCGACTCCGAACCGGAAGCCGAATGCTTTTTGCCCGGGGCCACCGCGAACGCCTGCGGTTAGTCAGAGGCGAAACGATCGCAACCGAGAACGAAAATCTGTTGGTACGTTTTTTATTTTTTTTTATTTGTTATTTTTAATTTTTTAAATTTTTTTTAAATTTTTTATGTTAAATTTTTTATTTTTTTAATTTTTTTTAAATTTTTTATTTTTCTCATTTTTTTCTTTTATTTTTTTTTTCTTTCTAGTCGACCTGAAGTTTGCATCGTTGGAATGCAACGAAATTCAGAAAAAAATGAATTCTATTTAATCCAAATGATAAAATTAGGTATAAAAAGTAATCATAGCGATTGGTTCCGATGATGAATATTATAGATGATGATTATTATTGATGATTATTATTTTCCGAAACGACGAAAAATGGCCAGTGCGTAACACGCGGAAAAATTAATAACGGAAAGAATAAATGGGTGTAATGAGTGACAAAAACGGCCGAGCAGGTTTTTTCGAATACTAAGAATGCTAAAACGAGGACAAGAGTGTCGCGCGCAGAGCCGGAAGCCGGAAAAAGGTCTCACGTGAGTCAAGCGTCGGAGGTCACAAAATACGTCGGCGAAAATCGTCTATAGAGTGCCGGCCGCCGTCCGAGTCATGAGACCGTAAGAAAATTCACAGTCGTCGTTGCAAAACCGGAAGGGGAGATAGGCCAGCGGGACGGAGAGCCGATGAGGTGATTAAGCGAGCCTCGGGAGGAAGTGAAACGACGTCGGGACTGTCGAGAAAAAAAAAAAAATGAGAAACTATCGCGTGGACGATGATTACGATGATTTCACGCGATGCGAGTACCAAAAACCGGATTCGAATCGGCGGCAGAGTAGTAAATATACACTGTTAAAAATGTTATGAAATTTGCAACATTTTTACTATACGAAGATGTATGAAATTTACGAACCAAGTATAGTGGACAGATTTTAATAATTATTTTTAATGTTTCATTAATATAGACATCGTTAAAAAAATGTCACTTTTTTAAAAATCTGTGTTAAGTTTAATGTACAAATGTTGGAATTTTTTTTGCAGATATAATTCATGAAATTTAGAATACGTAATTTAATTTTCAATAAGCGATATATTAAATATCACAGTATCCGATAGAAATTTTACTATACAACCGTTTTATTAAACGGTAGTAATATTTTACTATCAATTGTATACATTTTACAATACGGTTGCATAGCAACATTTTTATTCGTAAATTTGAATTTACGAATAAATTTTAATATACCACGATTTAATAGAAATCTAAATTTTAATGTTTAGATTTCATTGAAAATCTAATCACGTATTGCAAATTTCATAAACTGTATCCGCAAAAAAATGTCCAACACTTTTGTATTAATTTCAACATAGATTTTTTTTTAACATTGATAACAATAATATATTATTGTATAATCCGCTGTTTCTAATGGACGAACAAGATTGTTTCACGGCCACTCGTCCTATTTCGTCTCGATTGCACGTAAGACGGAAAAAGGCATAGCCACTGTAAAGCAAAAGTCTCGTGACAAGAGCCCCGGAGCCACATGTGGGCACTTGGCGTCGTGGATCGCGTTCGTTTCGAGCGTTTCGAGGTATCTCGCGACGGAGGCCAACTAACTCCGGAACAAGCTCGGCGCGTTACAAGTCGCGTGTATAAGCGACTCGAGCCAATCTATTTGAGCGTCAAGTGCTCGACGGAGAGACCGCGGGGCGAGAGAGAGAGAGAGGGAGGCAACACAGTTCCGGGGGATACGCGAGAGCGGCTCGCTCGACGGAGGTCGTTGGGATTTGTGCGGAAAGATCCGCTCCGCACCCAATTCGAGGCGCTCGAGTCGCTCGGGTTTTGCGCTCGACGCGCTTCTAGCCTCGAGTCGAGAGTCGAGAGCTCTTTGTTTGTATACTTCCGAGTTTAGCACTCGCGCTGCGCGTGCGATGGAACGAAGGGGGGGGGGGGGTTATAGAATTTATCGGGGAATCGATGCCTGATGGATTCGAAAGTGAATTGGCCACTGTGGGAGTTGGAAACGAAGAATTTTTGTATTGTTTCGTTGATCGTTCCGAAATGGAGAAAAAGGGGGGAAAAAGAAACTCGGCTTTGCTCTTTCACGTCGGTTTGTGATATCGACGAGAAGGAGAAAGAGAGCGCGGTTATGACTTAAGTAAGATTAAATGGAAGGAAATAATAAAAATGAAATGGAAATAAATAATAAAATATGAAATGGAAAGAAATAATAAAAATGAAATGGAAAGAAGAATAAAAATGAAATGGAAAGAAATAATAAAAATGAAATGAAAAGAAATAATAAAAATGAAATGAAAATAAGTAATAAAAATGAAATGGAAAGAAATAATAAAAATGAAATGGAAAGAAATAATAAAAATGAAATGGAAAGAAATAATAAAAAAAACAAATGAATTGATATCTGTTGATAACCTAATTAGTGGTTACGGATGAAGCAAGAAGATTCAGTTAAATTGGATAATCGCGCCTGAAGAGAACGAAAGAGGGGGGAGGGTTATAGAATTTATCGGGGAATCGATGCCTGATGGATTCGAAAGTCAGGCCTCTGATGTGGGAGTTGGAAACGAAGAATTTTTGTATTGTTTCGTTGATCGTTCCGAAGTGGTGAAAAAAGGGGGGAAAAAGAAACTCGGCTTTGCTCTTTCACGTCGGTTTGTGATATCGACGAGAAGGAGAAAGAGAGCGCGGTTATGACTTATTCATGGGGGGCAGGAGGGGGAGGGGTGGAAAGCAGTCGCGGGCGATACCGCGTTACATAATGCATGACAAATGATAAACGATCGCGAGGCGGTTACACATCGACGCTACTGTTACACAGTAGCATAAAATTTGGCGAGGGTCGCGCGAGCTGCGCCGACGATATCCATATTTTCCGGTCGTACCGGAAATTAACGTTGCGCGATGCCGAATCGCGCGATAATTGTCAATTATTTTTCTCATGCAAGGAGATACGATGAGAAAAATAAAAAAATTATAAAAAACACTCCCGAAGTTAACTCTCTGTTCTCGTAGTGAAAATGTAGGGGAAACCGGGGTAAAATGGGCCAGTGGGGTAAAACGGGCCACCCTTTTTTTTATCAGCGAAAAAAAAATAAAATAAATAAAATAAAATAAAATAAAATAAAATGAAATAAAAAAATTGGGGTAAAATGGGCTGCCGTCTCCGTCGTAAGCTTTGAGGCATCTTTCTTCGTCAAAACTTTTTTTCCCGCCGTCCTCCGTGTTTTTTTTTATTCGCGGGCTTCGGCAACAGTTTTTTTTTCTCCATCAATTTTTGTCTGTACGGCGAATCCGTCACGACTAAAATGCGCTTTTGTGTCACATTTTAGTAAAAGATCCAAATAATCATCATTCATGCCGGTCGGTAGCGTTTTGTGTACTAACTCATATTTGTGCCGGATTCTGAGGGGGGGCCATTTTACCCCGGAATTTTTTTTTTGCCGACGCTCAAAATTGATGATTGATATCGAATTTTTGAGTGAAAAGCAATAAAAAAAACACTTTGGGTATTGTCATAGAGCCATTTTTTGCTTAGGTGGTCCGTTTTACCCCAATGTCCCCTATAAAATCTATTGCGGAGCACGAAATACGTCGTCGACTGGAGTGTTTCTCAGATTTGATAAAAATTGTGATAAAGGCCATTTTTTTAATCAGTAGAGCACAAGTGTTTCTTGTGCGGCGATTCGAGGAAGAAAAATGAAGAAAAAAAAATGTACATGTTGATTAATCGTCTGGTGGTGCAACAGAGGCCCGATTGTGGGGCTTCGTGGGATTCTTTGGGCAAGTGGCGAGCGAGAGAATCCGTCTTCGGAGTCGTCTCGACGGCGGAGTCGCCCCGAGTGGCGGCGACTGGTAGCTAAATTGCTGGACCGCACGTGCGCTAAGATGTCTCTCGGGGCGCGAGAAGTTGTGTTCCGGGCCGGCGGGGCCGCGAAACCTCAGCGGCAACTCGAGCGAATACTCCGTCCGCATGCATCTTACACGTGTATCCATGCGTACATTGTAGTCTAATCGCGTGTACCGACTTTGCTGCGCTGCGCTGCTCAGCAGCAGTCAAATACAACGGGAATAGCTAATTTAACGCCTGAGTGAAAATTTCGCGCAAAAACAAAAGGAAAACCAGCGTGAACGCTTTAAACTTTTAAAACCTTCGGCCTTAGTTTTTCCATTTTTCCATCAATAATTTACCCGGCAACCCAACATTTTTTTCTGATAATTATTCATTCATTTTTCTGAACACATATGAATTTTTTCCGAATGTTGTCAAATTTTTTTAAATCGCGGTTTTCGCCGCCCATTTTGCTTAAAAAAATGTAATTTAAAAAAATCAGACAAAAATCTTTAAAAATTCATACGTATTCAGAAAAATGAATGAATAATTTTCATCAGAAAAAAAAAGTTGGTTTACCGTGTAAATTGTTGAACAATTCATTTTTACATTTATTTATTCCTAACATTTCGGAATTATTATTATGCAAAATCAATCTTTTCGGTACCTTCAACGCGCTTAATTTTTTTCCGATTTCTACCCCATTTAGAAGTGTTCGAAATATTCTCTGTACTACCTTAATAATACAGTGAAGAAAAAATAATTATTCCCTTGCGATAATTAATTTTGAAGCCAAACGGGGTTCCCTTTGTGTTCATTTAGTACACTAAAATGAACACAAATGTCGTTGTTTTTTCATTTTGTATTTTCAAGGGCTCGTCCCGTCCACTGCCTAATAAATAAATAAATAAATAAATAAATAAATAAATAAATAAAAATGATAGTACACAAAACAGCAATAATAACAACAACACCACAAAACTTGGTAACGGAAGCACGCTGCTCGTAATACACATAATAACATATCATAAATACGTATGTAAAACACAAATAACTACAAAACGCGATACCAACTAGGAAGGTCCTTGACGTTAGTCCATTCGCGATCTAAGCCCCGCGGCTTGGATAGACTCGCGTGATTTATGCGATTTATCATAATACACGGACGCGATGAGTGACTCGCGGGAGCGCCGGGCGACCCCTTCTCACAGTCGCTATATTTCCGCGGCGTACATACAGAGACACGGCAAATATATGCATATGTATTCTCCCCGGTGCTTCCTAGTTCGCGCGCCGTTCCGACGGCGGCGGTACCGCTCGTCGACTCTTCGATCTCTCGGGCTTCTATATTCATCTCGCGGTATGTCGCGGGTCTGAAGCGCCCGCGGCGACAAAACTCGTATCCTCTTTCTCGCTCCGTCTCTCGATATAGAATCTCTCTCGACTGCTGCTGCTGTGCTCGCGACGTGCGCGAGGAGACGCTCTCCGTGAATATACGGCTCGCGCTGTTTCTATCTCTCCTCTCCTCTTCCTGTTCTGTGGGCCGCCGTGTGTTGATCGCCGAGGCGTAGTGTCGCAGCGCCGCAGCCGCCGCGCAGCACACCCTTCCGGGTTCACCACCTTCCTCCTCCTCCTCCTCCTCCTCCTCCGCCACCTTCTCAGCCTGAGGCGCTCTCGCGGCGACGGCGGCACCGGACCAGTCATTGGCCGGATTTGCAACGTCGTCGTTTTCAAAGAAAACGGTTTTTATGATTTTTATAAAAAAAATATATTTTTTTCAAACCCTCCGGGGAAAAATAGTATATTTAAAGTATATTCAAAAGTATATTTTTTAGAATAATGAATATACTTTTTACGAAAAATTAGTTATGTCAAATATACAAAATTTTGATCAAAATCATAAAACGCTTTTTATGATTTTGATTTAAAAAAATATTTTTTTGAAACCCTCCAGGGAAAAATAGTATATTTAAAGTATATTAAAAAGTATACTTTTGAGTATAATAAATATACTTTTTACGAAAAATTGGTTATGTCAAATATACAAAATTTTTATCAAAATCATAAAACGCTTTTTATGATTTTGATTTTAAAAAATATTTTTTTGAGACCCTCCATTGAAAATGAGTATATTTAAAGTATATTAAAAAAATATGTTTTTGAGTATAGAAATATACTTTTTACGAAAAATTAGTTATGTCTAATATATTTTTGGATATTCAAAAGCATATTTTTGAGTATAAAGATAAAGGAATACAAAAAAGGAATATAAAGATTTTTAACAATTTGGAGTGTTTTAAGCAATCTGGCTTTTGAAAAGTGACTTTGAAATTTTTTTTACATTTTTTTTTTGGCAAACTAACCATTAAAGATGATGTTGAGTATTACGGAGTAAAAATACACGAATTTCCGAATTCCGGGTCTGTCCCATTTTGCCCGCACTTTATTTTTTTTGCCGACGCTCAAAACTGATGGTTGGAATCTTTTTGAATCAAAAGCAAACAAAGTACACTTTCGCTTTCGTCATAAAACCCGGAAGAAAAAATGAAATGAATGAATGACCCGGAAGAAAAATGAATAAAACTCGGAAGAAATAATGAAATTTGGAAAAATGTGTTCTCGAGCGCTGGTTATACCGTTACGTTGCCAATGACCGTGACATTTTCTCGTCTGCGTTGCCAATCACTCTGTAACCTTGAATAAAAGACAGAGCGAGCCGCTTTGTAGCGCGCGGATCGCTCCGCGCGTCGCACGTTGAACCAAACGCGCGATATTCCGCGTCTCTCCGCAATTATTTCCCCGGGAAATTGATGACTCTCGCTCGCGTCTGCGTAGAGAGACACCGCGAGCTACGGAGCTATTATTACAGCGACGACCGGAAGATCGATGAGAATAAATCAAACGCGGTTGATAAGTGCCGACGCGATTTGTACTATTATTACTCGCGGATATCTGTCAGTCGAGTTTTGCGTATTAGCTGATTGGACGTTTATTTCTGGCGAATCCGAGAAATATTGAAGCCGTAGAACACATAATAAAGGAAGATAAAAAAAAGAAAAGAAAAGAAAAATGAAATGGAAAGAAATAATAAAAATGAAATAGAAAGAAATAATAAAAATGAAATGGAAAGAAATAATAAAAAATGAAATGGAAAGAAATAATAAAAATTAAATAGAAAGAAATAATACAAAATGAAATGGGAAGAATTAATAAAAATGAAATGGAAAGAAATAATAAAAATGAAATGGAAAGAAATAATAAAAAATGAAATGGAAAGAATTAATAAAAATGAAATGGAATGAAATAATAAAAATGAAATGAAAAGAAATAATAAAAATTAAATCGAAAGAAATAATAAAAGATGAAATGGAAAGAAATAATAAAAAATGCATTGGAAAGAATTAATAAAAATGAAATGGAAAGAAATAATAAAAATGAAATTGAAAGAAATAATAAAAATGAAATTGAAAGAAATAATAAAAATGAAATTGAAAGAAATAATAAAAATGAAAAGAAAAGAAATAATAAAAATGAAATGGAAAGAAATAATTAAAAAAAAAATGAATTGATATCTGTTGATAACCTAATTAGTGGTTGCGGATGAGGCAAGAAGAGTCTGTTAAATTGGATAATCGCGCCTGATTCCCGTTACGCGGTTTTCTTCCGCCCGTCTCGAGTCAGCGTCAGCGATAGCGACGTAAGACGTTTCTTTCGTTTAATAACTGCTCCGGGTTGGGACGATGAATAGTGAGAAAGACGTGATTTGCGCGCGCGTGTGTCGGAAAATCAGCGCAGAGACTACAAAGCCCCGGTGAGCTGGCTGCTTGCTCTCCGGACGAGCGGCGTTTGCGTGCAAGTTGTTACGCATTGCGTTGAGTTACGCGCGCTCGAGCATAATAGCTCGTTACGCGCTCGCCAGCGTAAACACACTCGCGCACTTCGTCCCCCGCCCGCCGCCGCCGACTATCGCCTTCGGTAACGCGCCGACGTAGACCCAGCCCGCCGCTGTTCCTCTCGCCGCGTGTACACTCGTTTCTACACCCGTCCGCCTCTGGCTTGCAACGGGTTCCCGCGATCGTCCGGAGAAAGTTTGTCGCTGCTTCACTGAGATACGTACTACACATTATTTACACAGACGTTTGAGATACACTGTGATACAATTGTGTAATAAGAAGTGTTTCCGATTAACCCGATAACTGAATTTTTTTTTACAATTTCGCACCTTTTTTTTAAGGAGATCCTTAAAAAAGTATTCATTTCGCATAAATTCCAGAATATTGAGAGAGAATTGTGATATTAATTTGGCATGATAATAATTGTAAAATTTTATTAAAAAATTGATAAAAAAAATTGTTTAACAAATATCGCGGTGACCCAAATTTTTTTTTTTTGTGAAAATGTTTTGTTAATTTTTCTGAATACGTACGAATGTTTTCAGATTTTTAAGTTAACTTGGAAATTTGTGTTTTTTCACCCTATAAAAAATGGAAACATTATTTGTACGTATTTTCCAAGGGAAACTAGTGTCATTGAAGATAGAATCTGAATTAAAAATCTGAATCTGAATCTTAGAATCTGAATGTAGAAAAAAGTGTATAGAAATAAATTGATGGAAAAATAACAGAATTTATGGTAATAATCCATAGGATACATGCGAGTTGATCTCGAGTCGCGTCTGAACCGAGAATCGGGAGACGCGGGGGTCACCGACCGGACCAAGGTCGCGCATGTACCTATATGATACATATGCCCCGTGTAGAGAATTCGCCGAGTACCAAACTCAGCGCGTATATAGCAAGCAACACGGACGAGACGCACGAAAAAGTAGGATCTATAGTGCGAGCGAGTGAGACGGACGTACAAGTGTAAGACTGCCAGATTTTACTATCCTCAATCACGCAGCATCCTCGCTAATCAATTTTTGAAACGTATATTTATTATACTCGTTATACCTCGCGAATCAATTTTTTTGCCGATTTTTTTTTAAAACTTCGATTTTTTTTTTTTTTTTTTTTTTTTTTTTTTTTTTTTTTTTCAAAATAACCATTAAGTATGATGTTGAGTATCACCGAATAAAAAAAAACACGATTTTCCGAATTTGTGGGTCAGTCCCATTTTGCCCACATTTTTTTTTTTGCCGACGCTCAAAATTGATGGTTTGAATCGAATTTTTGGATCAAAAGCATTTTTCGCTCATGCGTCCCGTTTTGCCCGCACCTCCCCTTTAAGATAGGCAGATTCGATTGCGTTACAAGATAGGCGTTATCGAAGTGCCGGGCGTGCGATTCGGTCCCGCTTGGGCTCGCTGGTTACACCCGCGGCACGGAGTGCATTACAGCGCACGTATACAGCGCCGAGCGTGCAGCGTGGAGAACTCGGGACTCGTTGTACACAGATGAAATGCAGCCGTGGCCCCCCCGATCGGACACGTACAGCGCCATTCGCGGGCGATTCCGCTCTTTCCGCGTGGCCATGCGTCACTATACATATAACTACATATAGTGTACCTGGAGTGACTGCCTGTACGTGGATTATCGGGCTACGTGAGATTCGCGTAAACCACAATTCGCCGTCTCCGGATTGGTAAGAGGGAGGGGGGGGGGGGGGATCCAATCGCGTTCGAACGAAACGCGTGAGTTTTCCTCGAGGCGGAAGTTCTTTGCTTTGTCTTGGCTTCGCGTTTTCCCACATTGTTTATCGCTTCGCGAATCGGACACGACCAAATCACTGCAGTATATCCGCAGATTGATTAATCAACAACGGCCAATCATTTTTTATCAGCGTTTTTTTTTTTTTTTTTTTTTTCGTCAACGAAGAAAAAATAGTAGATTAATTAAATAATCAATTTAAAATTAATCAATTTAATAATCAATTTAAAAAAAAATAAACCTAATAATCAATTTTTTAAAAAATTAAATAATCAATTTAATAATCAATTTAAAAAAATAAATAATAAACCTAATAATCAATTTTAAAAAATTAAATAATCAATTTTTAAAAATTAAATAATCAATTTAATAATCAATTTTTAAAAATTAAATAATCAATTTAATAATCAATTTTTAAAAATTAAATAATCAATTTAATAATCAATTTTTAAAAATTAAATAATCAATTTAAAGAATTAATTAATAATTAAATAAACATTTTTCGAAGACAGCGAATTTTTCGACAATTCAGCTTCGGTCCTACGTTTATTTGGGTGACTAATTTTTGCACTAATGCTATTTTATCAAATGTATCATTTGTATCGAACCACGAAATTTAACGCTGAAAAAAAAAAGAAACGTAATCGATTCCTCCTCTCTCGCGTCTCCACCACTTCCTTTTGACAACCTGTTACTCTCGGATTTCAAGGCGTCCGGGCGCAGCCAGCAGCATCAGCAGCAGACGTGCCCGTAGCTTCAACGCACTGCGGTACACACAAACACAAACACACACACACACACAAAATACACACAGAGTGCAGAGACTATCGAAACGAAACGACGTCTTGAGAACCCCTGCGGGGCTTCCACAAAGCAAAAGCGGAGAGCGGCAAAGCCGAGAGTGGAGACGCGAAGGAAGGAGAGGCATTTGCGCGCGGACGCTGCCGCTGCTGCACGTGCATGCGAGTACCGCGCCGACCGGAAGTCGATAAAAAGCCCGGCTCACCCTCGTCACTCGGCGCACCAGCTTCTCGTCATGGGAACGCTGCCTGGTCCCCTTCGCCCCGCACGAAAGACTGAGAGAGAGAGAAATGGACGGAGCGAGTCAAGTGCCACGCGGTCCGGAGAACCTTAAAACCTGCCTTGAAGAGCCTCAGCAGCGTCCGTTCGTCCTCGTTTTTTTTACACGACATTTTTTTTTTTTTTTTTTTTTTTTCTATACTCTCGCATCCTCGCTGTAAACGCGAGCTATATGTATACACTTCTGGTATACGGGAGAGCACAATCTTAATCTTCACTTCTCTCTCAGCCTGCGCAGCTCATTTCGGCGGCAAAAACAGCGGTATTAGGACCTGTAACGTCCGAGCGTCCTGTTTGTATCACGGAGATCACTCCGAGGTGGAGGGGGATCGACTTCTCTTGGTGTTTTTCTCGGCTTAATTGAGCCGTTTCGCGCTTCCCGCTTGATGTGGCTTTGAGGAAAAGAAAAATTGGTGAACGAGTGCCGAAGGCAAATGGCGGGAATCGTGTGAGAGACGATAGGATTAGTTGATATTGATTTAAGTAGTCCTGTCGTGATGAATTTAATTTATATTGATGAATATCAACGAATTAACGAGTTATTTAGTTGATTATTAACAAGTTAATTAGTTGATAATTAACAAGGTAATTAGTTGATATTCATTTACTTTTTGACGTAGCAAAAATAATTTTAATACTCATGAAAATTATACAGTATCACATGCAGTGACAAAAACAATGAAATTTCAACTTCGTTGATGACATTAATAAAATTTACTTCGAATGACGATAATAGTGTAAAAAAAATTCTTTACAGAGAATCTCAGCTTTGATATAAAAGAAACTCAGGTCGGTTGCTTAATAAGAATTATTAACAAAAGCGTAAAGCGTTATTAATACGGCGTTTTTTTATTGGGTATAAAGCCGAATTTTCCGAAAAATGTTGAGGAACAAACGATTTTTATCACTTATTATTATTATTATTATTATTATTATTATTATTATTATTATCACTTAGATTATTATTAAAATCCTTAGATCCAAAAGGCCAGCGGGACAATTTTTTTCACAATTACGTATTAATCGGTGCCGAGTCTCGGTGACGGTGCGATTTAGACGTCGCCGCCGTTCATTACGTATGCGCGTGTAATCTAATAACTATATATAGCAACCGTTGCCACAAGAGGCGGAGGGAGGGGGGGGGGGGGCAGGTTGAGAACAATTACCAAGACACGGGTGCACAGGTTGCGCGCACCGAGAGAATCGATATGACGCAACGAGAGTGGAATCGTTCCGGCGCCAACCCACTTTCATATTTCCAGTTTCCCACTTTTTTTTTTTTTTTCTTGCGATTCTCGTACACGTGCAACGCGCTCTAGCTGCGAAGCTACACGTTCGACGCTCGGCTCTTCCTTCACCTCCTTTCCTCCGGCTCTTTTTTTTTCTCTCTCTCTCTCTCTCTCTTTTTTTTTCATTTCCTGTTTCATAAGGAGCCGCCTATTGTGCAACGATTCATCGATTCGAGCGCCTGTCGGGCGGAGGGAGTCGGCGGCTGAGACGGAAAAGACCAGGAGGGGGGGGGGGGGGGGGGGCTTCTCGCTTCTTCGTTCCACAGGAGAGAGAGAGAGAAAGATGGAGAAACTTACGTGCACAATGTCTGCGGTAAGTCGACTACACTCCACTTGCACAATTTCACCGTGTTCGCGTTATACCCGGCAGAACTCGCGTGAATGAGAACGAAGCCACTTTACCGAAAAAGGGGTCGTGTGAATCGACTATTCGGAAGAATTCGCGCTTGATATATTAAGAGGATTATCCGCGTAAATGCGCGCGGAAAAGTTCATTCAACCGGTTTTCGTTAATTCGTTATTATGAAATTACCGCGGTCGGTAATAAAAACTGTAATTACTGAAATGTTTTTTTTTATCGGATTTTGACAGCTACGTGAAGAGTTTTATTTCGAGTGCGAAATTAATAGATCATGTTGGAGTTTGTAGAGTCGAAAGGCAACGAAATTCAGAAAAAAAAATTAATTTTGTTTAACCCAAATGATGAATTTATTAATTAAATCACTATTTAGTAATTACATCGTTATTTAGTAATTAGATTATTATTCAATTATTTGGGTTAATTAGCATTGTTGTTTTTTTTGTGAATTTCGTTGCATTCCAACGATGTAACCTTCAACATCATGGAAATAGAATATTCTTGGTGGTGAATATAAATATGTGTAAAGCAAAGTCCATTGCGATTGTTGATATCGCGATTGAAATCGGGTGTGGCTTTTAAAAAGCCACTTTGAAAAGAAATTTTTAATTTTTTAAATTTTTTATAACCATTAAGGCGTACCACCGAATAAAAAAAACACGAATTTCCGAATTTGGGGGTCCGTCCCATTTTACCCGCATTTTTGTTTTGCCGACGCTCAAAATTGATGATTATATTCGAATTTTTTTTATCGAAGGCTATCAAACTACATTTTTGTTATCGTCATAAAACTTTTTTTGAAAAAAAAAAAAAAAAAAAAAAACGAGAATTCATATTAAATGAGAGGCAACTCAGTAACAAGCAACGTTCATTGTTCATCAAACTACATTTTTATTATCGTCATAAAACTTTTTTTTGAAAAAAAAAAAAAAAAAAAAAAAAAAAAAAAAAAAAAAAAAAAAAAAAAAAAAAAAAAAAAAACGAGAATTCATATTAAATGAGAGGCAACTCAGTAACAAGCAACGTGCGGGATATATACATACAGTACAGAATTGTCGGTGCGCGTTTCAAAGACGGAAGTGCGGAGCGCGGGTCGCAAGCGAGCGTGCAAGCCGCGCGCCAGCAAAGACCGGTAGGCTTCCTATACGGATCCGTGAAGAAGTGGATTAGAGTTTCCGGGATGTGACTTGACGGTCTTCTTCGACACGCGGCTGGCTGGCTGGCGAATCCCCCCCTCCCCCCATTTCCTCTGTGTTTGCCTGCGAAGCTCCTGCGCGATGTTTGCGAACCGCATTGTCGACGTATTTAAGCGAGCAGCTATCGATCGAAGAAAGGAAAATCCCAGCCGAAGAAGAAAAAAAAAAAGGTGCATCGAGGTGCGTCGGTGGGAAAAGAAGGAGCGAATTATCGATAGACAAAGGCGGTGTGTAAATCGGGACTGGTGCTCGAAGGGGGCGCGTCTGGAATATTTCCTTCGCTATATATCCGTCGTAACCACAATAATGCCAATAATAATAAAACTCGTTGGCCTAATCCCGGATATCGCTCTGTGTAATTCCCTTAATTTGTGGGGCTCCTGCGGAAAGGTGGAGCCTCCCCCCCCCCATCTCCCCCCCTCTATTTTAACGTCCTCGAGAGCGGCTCTTCCGTAGTGTCGAGTTAATTGCAGGAAGCCGAAACTCCGCTGAATGGCGATACCGCTGCGGAGACTTTTCGTCTACCTGACGACCCTCGTCGACGTTTTTACCTGCACGCTCGAGTCGTTTCTCCGGACACGAGACTCGAGGCAACCTGCTATTTTTTTTTACGTTGTATAGGACGTTACAGAGCATGTAAATATTAACATTAATTAATACAACATTAATTAATACATTAAATAATATTTAATTTAATATTATTATATTAATTATTTAATTTAATAAATAATATTATATTAAATAATTAATATATTGACCTCTATGTATCTTTGTTTGATTTGTTTTTACACAAACGAATGACTTTTAAAAATAGAAATGACGGATGACGCTGAAGTTTGCATCATTGGAATGCAACGAAAGGGGAAATTTTCATTCTGAATTTTCGATTCTGAATTTTTCTGAAAATTTCGATTCTGAAATTTTTTAGAAAAAAATGAATTCTAATTAACCCCGATGATGAAATTAGGTATAAAAAATCACCATAACAACTAATCGCTATGATGACTTTTTATACCTAAATTCATAATTTGGGTTAATTAGAATTAATACTTTTTTTCTGCATTTCGTTGCATTTCAACGATGTAAATTTCAACATTATTGATTTTGAATATTTATTTGATAATCTATAAAGAACGCTGCGTGTAGCGTACAAGACGTTGAGGGGAATATCGTCGTCGTCGATTTTGGAATTGTTGCGAAGAAAAGGAAGACACGCACAATGTGAAGAAAAGGAATAAACGCCTAGCGAGGTGATTTTCTACCGGTGGGCAGCGGGGCAGCCAGTCGAGCGTGAGAATGGGCCCCGAAAATAAATTCCATCTCGTCCCTCTTGGGCACCGTCGTGTTGGCCCTTGGACGACGCTCACGCACAAAGCCGTCACAAAGCGTCGGAATAACGATCATCCTGCGGGAAAATCCTTCGGTCCTGCGCTAATCGTTCGAGATCGTGACGAATGCGTGGAGAAAAATCGGTGCGCGCCTCCCGCGCGCCGACGGAACCAAACCCCATTGTTGTGCCCTCCACCGACCCGAGCTCTTTCGGCCCTTCGACGATCCGCAGCATTATGCAGTATCTTTCGGAATCCTCTGTTATACCTTCAGACCTTTTTCGCCTTTCACGCGCGTTGCTTTTCCGTCGCACAATAAAAGATTTACGAGCACGAGAATTATCCGGCGGTCGATAACTCGTCTTAACCCATTAACACCTCGCGTACCTGTCGAGTTCCATTAATTTTTTTTTTTTTCCACCCATGGAATGCATTTTTGGCGAATAATTCGGCCGATAATAAATAAAGTCCTTTCTTCAATTTTTTTTTTTTTTTTTTTTTCAATTAACTTAAATTTGTTTTCTGTTAAATATATCTTATGTACTTCGTACCAGTGCACAAATATTTTATTTCATTCAAATGTATTTATTTTTGTTTAATTAATCTTAAGGGAAAGTTACACGGAAAAAAATATCATTGATTTAAAAAAAATGACAATATCAATGACAAAAAATGATATTGAAACGATAACTCCAAAATAGGCAAATGAATATTTTATTGTTTCAATGTTAAATCGCGTTGTGACAACGATAACTGGAGTTAATTTTTAAATATTGTTTTTGGCAGCTCGCAATTCACGGTTTTATTGAGTCCATGATTTTTTTTTCTCGTGTACGAAAGTGAGTACAAAAATGTCGAATTTTGGTACACAAGTGTAATTTAATATATCAGCTGATGAATCGCAAATGTCCAGTAATGCAAAGTCGCAAATATTTTTAATTCTACGTGTAATCCGAGAATCCGAGAATTTGGGAAAACAGATTAAAAGTGGACAAAGTGAGGGAGAGTTAGATTTATTGCGTGTCCTAAGAGCACCGTGGCACAAAAAAAAATACAAAAAGCCATCACATAATAAAATAGGCACAAAATAGGCCTTAAACTAACAAAAATACAAAAAGCCATCACATAATAAAATAGGCACGAAACAGGCCTTAAACTTACGAAAATACAAAAATCAATCAACACAAAAATAAAGTAAAATAAAGAGAGAGCAAAAACGGATATCCCTCTGGAATTTCTCGTAATCCAGATCAAGCGGAGCCTCTCATGCCGCTCGTCGAGCTGCCGAGAGCGACTACGTGACATTAACGGGTTAGAGTATAAGTCGAGACACAGAGCGCAGATATAAGTAGCGTAGTGCGGCGGACGCCGAGGCGGAAGGGCGAGAGGGAAAGAGAAAGAGAGAAAGAGAGAGAGAAGCAGAGTGGCGAAAATCGTCGAGTCTGGCGGTCGTCGAGCTGCCGCGCGGATATTTATATAAGTGTGTATAATGAAACGAGGTAGGAAGTCGCGGCAGACACGATAATAGAATTCTCCTCGGGAGATGTGCGGAAAGGAAGAGAAGCCGGCGGCGCGCGCCGGTGGATTTTCGCGCAACGCTTTTGTATATTTTAATCTGTACTACAGGCACGCGGCGCGCTGTACACCGGGAAGCGAAGTGAGGAAGGAGGAGCCGTGCCGGACTTTTAATAGAATGCAATATACAACCCGGACGAGCCGGATTTATCGGCTTTATTGGCTCGCGGAGGTCTCACGAGGTGGCTAAATCGAGTCAGCCACCGTCGGAGTCAAGGAGCGCGCCGCGCGCGCATCGAGCGTTCAACGGCCACGCGGCTATCGCGAGACCGCCAAAATTATACGTGAAAAATATTTCAAGAACGCGGCGAGCTAAACGCTCGCGACACACTCGTTAGGGGATAATTGTCGAAATCCTCGGGCTATTTGCCGCACCTTTGTCGATGGGTTTAAGAAATACTGGGTGATGTTTGAAGTTTGCATCGTTGGAATGCAACGAATTTCAGAGAAAAAATAAATAAATGTGATTAAACCAAATTATGAAAATAGACATAAAAAGTCACCATGTCAAGTAAAGGAACGAAAAGAAAAATATATATATTTTTCGTGCCCTTCATCGTTTGGGTTAAATAGAATTATTATATTTTTCGCATGACATGGAAATCTCGGAAAAAAAATGTTTTCGTGAAATCAAATAAAAGTCGAGCATTACAGCAAGTTATTATCGTTATTAATTTATATCATGTACTGAGACAGCATTTGAAAAAAAAAAAAAAAATCGAAACAGTTTTGATAATTTTATAGTGGGAATTTGTACAATTTATTTTTATTTGAAAAAAAAAAAAAAAAAAACTTTGCAGGGATCGTGGTACGATAATAGAACGCGAACGTGGCTACAAAACAAATGCAAAATTCGAAGGGGCGAAAAAAAAAGGTATGACGAGACCCGACAAAAATATAAGAAGGAGATTTTGTGGCTGCTATGAACCCCGGGAATTCCGCTTATGCCCCTCGAGAACAAAGACGCGCGTAGTGCCCAAGAAAAAAAAACAAGAAAGAAAAGAATTTCAAGTGTAACATTGGCGTCGACTGTGCCGGATAAAAAATTCGTAATAATTTAGTCGGAAAATTCTTAAAAAAATGTATCAACAATATCGTACCATAAAAAAATCAATTAAAACGTTTCATGTTTTATGACTCTTTTTATATTTATTATATAGTTAAATTGTGCGTGTTTTTCTTTTTTTATTCTTGTATCAAAATAAAAAATAAGATTTTTCGAAAGAAAATTACGGAGATGCGGGAAGGAGTGGAAGCGGAAAAATAAAAGGCAAAAAAGGGCGTCGGGAGCCGTGCGAGACGCTGTGAGGATCCTCGGGTTCCACCGACTTACTCGGCTCTCTTCCCGTCTCCCTCCACGCTTCGTTCCTCAAAGTGCATTCTCCGGGGGCTCCGCGGGGGGAGAGCAACGAGAGACCGGATGCCATCCATCGTGTCCGCGGGCGGCTTTTCCTTTTGCTTCGTTTTTCGTCCTCGCCCGATGCCCTCGCGTCCCTCAAAAGGGACCGGAGCGAGAGGGACGGGGGGGGGGGGGGGGGGGGAGTCTGATGGACGCGCGGTGAGTCAGCCCAAACGGGAGAAAACACGGACGAAATAAAAGAAGAATTCTCCTCGTCTATACGCCAGTGTAAACCGATCGACAGGGCGCCCTAAACCGCTCGAAAAATACGACACAACTTTCAAAAGTCTCGCGAAACTTGTTCTTCATTTTTTGGAATTTTTTAAGATTCTTTAAATTGCTTTTTTCTTATCGTTTTTGTTTTAAATTTAAATATTATAATTAATATAATTAATTTGCAAACATTTTGTTTGCATTTGAAACAAATATTAATGACATTTTTGTTGTTGTTTTAAATATATTTTTTCTATGAAGAAGACGTAAAGTTTGAGATTTTTTATTTTTCTTTGTTCAATATTTTTTTTTTTTTTTTTATAGCCGCGTCTTCGGACTCTTTTAAGATTGTTCAAATTGCTTTATTCCACTTCATTTTTTTATTTATAAATATGATAATTAATATAATTTTATAATTAATATCATAAATTTACCAAAATTTCGTTTGCGTTTGAAACAAATATTAAAGGTAATTTTTTTTTACTCTGATATTTTTCGTTTTTCTTTGTTCAATATTTATTTTCTTTTCTTTTTTATAGCCGCGTCTTCGGACTCTTTTAAGATTGTTCAAATTGCTTTATTCCACTTCATTTTTTTATTTATAAATATTATAATTAATATAATTTTATACTTAATATCATAAATTTACCAAAATTTCGTTTGCATTTGAAACAAATATTAAAGGTAATTTTTTTTTACTCTGATATTTTTCGTTTTTCTTTGTTCAATATTTATTTTCTCTTCGATTCTTCGTGCATCCGCCGGCGCCCATCCACATACTTATATATATATATTTATTTCACGCGGTGCGCGGACGAGGAGCAAAAGTCGTTTCAAAGAAGCGGGGAGAGCGAGAGGCAGAGCGAATTGCCGCGAAGGTCCGAGAGGTCCGCATTTCCGGTCCGGATACGAGACCGGTTTCCCTCTTCTTTCTCCTTTCCTCCGCGCTCGCGCGCTATCTCGCCAGGCTCCCGGATACCGAGCCGGAGGCGGCGGCGGCGGCGGCGGCGGCGGCGAACGAGGTGCCGGAGGGACCGGGGGGACCTCGACGCGAGGACAACCGAGAGGAGCGAGAAATAGAGGCCTGAGAAGTTGGTGGATGCGGCGCCTACTTATCGTACAACTATGCGTGCGTTGTACGATCCATCGAGCGCGCCCCGAGGCTAACTAATATTCGTGCCGGATGAAATACCGTTAATCTCGATAGCGCGGAAGACGAAGGAGATGATGAGGAACGAGAGACGACGACAGCGTTGAAATTACGGCTATGCGGGTCGCCCTTATAAAAAATCACTTGGTTCCGTTTTGTGGAACAAAAAATTTCTTTGCTCAATTATTGTTGCATTTAATTAAATTAAATTAATCAAATTTATATTAATATAAATATATATTGATTAATATATATAAAATTATATATTAATTAAGTATATTAATTATTATTAATGTAATATATGTAATTAAATTTAATTAAATTGCTAAATAATGTTATGATTAATTAGAATGATTAAATTGCTATTAATATAATTACATTTATTTAAATTGCTAAATAATGTTGTATTTAATTTTATTGAAAATTACTTCTTACTGGTTGTTAAAAAAAAAAAAAATCTATATTTTGATGAGAACCACTGCGAAAGACGATATTAAAGGCGTCGCGACTTCGCGCGGATTCGTTGGACGAAGCCTACACGACGGCGATCGTGAATTCTGAGCGTTGAAACGACGCCAGCGAGGAGCGCGCGGATTTGGCTAATGGCTCTCAACGAGCCGGATAAAAGGAACGAGACGCGACGACGACGACTGTATCGATGACTGTATCGACGGGCGGGGGCGCGTGTGCATCATGACTATGTGGGCGAAAAGATGGAAACTCGACGCCGGGCTGGCCAAAAGGTTTTACAACAAAAAAATAACAGATTTTTTCGGAATAAACAAAACAAAATAATAGATTTTTTCGCAATAAACAAAACAAAACAATGAATTTTTCGCAATAAACTTAACATAATAATAATAATAATAATAATAATAATAATAATAATAATAATATCGAACTAAATCTACTCAGTATTTCAGTATTTACTGCCAAAATGAACGAAATAAAAAATAAAAAATCTTTGCCTAAGACGAAATAACAAAATAAAATAATTGATTTTTTGCCATAAAATGAACATTAGAAAGAGACGAAGAATATGAGGGGCAAAAGGTAGAATTTAAAAACGCTGAAGAAGGAACGGAGGGGGCATAATACGCCCTTTGACGAAAAATAAATGGCAGACCGCGTTGAAAGTGTGTATATAAGTTGGAGTGTACGAGCTCTCCGTAGTGGTAGGAAAGTGGTGGAGACGAAGTGGTTGGTTCTTCGTCTCGACGTCTTATCTCGATCTTAACGATCGATCCTCTCCCCTTCACCAGGCGAATTCTCGTCCCCCTCTTACCCGACTCGAAGTCCCTGGAGAAATATACGGCTTCTCTCTCCCTCTCTGTCTGCCTCTGTCTGTCTCTCTCTCTCTCTGTCTCGCTCGCGCTGCGGCGAGGCGCGCAGTCACCCCGTCGACTTCCTCATCGCCCTCGCTTCCGGGTTCCGGGCTCTTCCGGCGGCGGATTCACTACGGAGTTACGCTTCCACCTTCCTCGCCGCGTTTCTCCCGACCTCCTTTTTTTTTCTTCTTTTTTCCTTCTTTTTTTTTCACCCTTCGCGACTCCGCCAAGCGTCCGCGCTATTATCTCGCTCGCTGGTAAGTAACCAACTCCCGCTCCACGAGAAGACGAGCGAGACGGGGCGAATGGAAATTCGCGACGAGATTCAACGATCGATAATCAAGAGCGAAGGGAGTCCTCGGCACGAGGAGCAGCGAGCCGAGCTGAGCATCGGCGTGGACTTGTTTTTTATGAAAATTCCGCGTTGACGGAGGCAAGTTTTAAACGCTACCGTTAGCTGGGGCTTCGACAAGGATTTTTCGCACTCGACTCAATCACGGGACGGTGACGAATAAATTCGTGGGCGATTTGTAATTTTTCATAAAAAATCACTTGCTAAAAGATTTGTTGTAAATAAAAACTGCTTGGTAAAAAATGTCTTGTAAACAGAAAAAAGTGTCTTGTAAATAGAAAAAATGTCTTTTAAATAGAAAAAATGTCTTGTAAATAGAAAAAAATGTCTTGTAAATAGAAAAAATGTCTTATAAATAGAAAAAATGTCTTGTAAATAGAAAAAATGTCTTTTAAATAGAAAAAATGTCTTTTAAATAGAAAAAAATGTCTTGTAAATAGAAAAAATGTCTTGTAAATAGAAAAAAATGTCTTGTGAATAGAAAAAATGTCTTGTAAATAGAAAAAAATGTCTTGTGAATAGAAAAAATGTCTTGTAAATAGAAAAAATGTCTCGTAAATAGAAAAAAATGTCTTGTAAATAGAAAAAATGTCTTGAAAAAATATTAAACCGACTTGAAAATATTAGCCAAGAAAACCCTTTCGTAGGCGTTTAATTCGTCAATTAATAATATATTTTTTCCGTAATTTAGTTGTAAATTAACAATTTACGTTTGACTTATTACACAATTTACCAAATCATAATATAGAAGCAAAGACAAAACGGTCATTTTTATTAAATTTATTGACTCAACTTGGTGCGTATTTGTGCAACAGACAACAATACGACTGTTAAGAAGATTGCAAGGCGCGCGATATACCCGGAGCGGAAGTACATATAGAATGTCGTGGCATTCGCGGCGTCTCGGCGGCGAGAAGAGCCCAAGGCGGTATTTCCTCGTGGGATTTTATAACTGCCAAGAGATGGCAGCTCGAGTCACAAAGGGTCCCCTCGCGCGCCGCATGTGCTTCGCAGTCCGCTGAGTCAAACTGGCTGCTGTTTCTACCGCCTGTTTGCTTCTTCAATTCCCCCCTCTCTCTCTCTCTCGCTCGTGGATCTTAGGCATGCACAGCTCACGGCTCTTATTGTGCCCGCAGCACAAGCGTTTCCGAGTCATGGCGAAACGTATACGTCCACATATTCCGTAGACGAATGTTACTCAGTCTACTGATATTATTCATGCGTATTACGAGTGCGAGGTGTACGTGGCAACGCTGAGACTACGGATGTACCGGGGAGCATTGTTCAGTCTTACACGCATATAGTACACACAAAGCTGTTTCGCTCTATCCTCGTAACTATGAGACACGCCATGTTAAATCGTCTTTACTAAACTCGGAGAAAAATATAGTGGAATAGTTGGTCGAACGACGTTGATGTTTGCATCGTTGGAATGAAACGAAATTCAGAAAAAAATTAATAAAAATAATTAATTTATTAATTTATTAATTACAAGTCGCACTAAATATTAATTCTATTTTTTTCATGACTTTGTAAACCCAAGAAATTTAATCGTTTTTTTTAATACCCTATACCGAGTTTAATAGTTTTTTTTATACCCTATGCCGAGTTTTTCTTAGACTTTTTTTCGCATGACTAATAAATAGTCACGAATTCTAAAATGTAGATTTCACATTAACTTTGGTTTTTTTTTCCTTTTTTTACTTTTCCTTTTTTATAACTGTTAAAACTGTTGGATTTTAACAGTCATGTCATGTGAAAAAAGGAAAAGAACAAAGTTAATGTGAAATCTACATTTTAGAATTCGAGACTATTTCTCGAATTTTTTAAAATCCAACAATTTTAATAGTCTAACTTTGATATCCGATATCGAGATTTTCCGACACTTTTCACGTGGATAAAAAAATGTGCATTCGAATAACGTGTAAAATATCATTGTCGACTTGGCGTGGAATGTCCCACGGACGTATTACACTTTAATAAGCGTATGTACTACGTCTATCTCGTGGCCCATTACTTATGCATGCATGTTAAACGAGTTACCCACGTAAGAGTATATACAGCTCGCACAGAAAATATATATATAGGCGCGATAGCTGTGTACGAAAACGAAGACGCTCGACGCGTCGCGTCTTTGTGCTGCTGCCTACTTCCCGAGTTTACAAACACCGGAACCCGCCTGCTCGGCGCACGAAGAGCTCGGAACGGTTCGCGTTCCGCGCACACAACGACGAACCACGCGCCGCCGCCGCCGCCGCCGCCGGAGCGGCGCGACACTCTTTCTTCACTGTTAAGCTCTGCACGAGACTCCCCGAACCTCCGCACGTGGATCCGGACGTTTCGTAACTTCGGAGAGAGAAACTAGCGACTCGCTCCGCGCTTTATCGGAAATTCATTTTTACCCCAAGGACCGAACACACTTTTCGTATTCGCACTCTTCAATTTTCTAAACCTTATTTCCGTAAATTTTTCCTTGAATTTTTTTTTTTACGGATTATCTGTTCTTTTTTACTGAAAATATTAAAATCAGTGGCATCAATAGATGCATCAAATTAATAATAATAATAATAATAATGAAGATGATAATAATAATAATAATAATAATAATAATAATATCATGGAAACGATTAATTGCATTGAAATCGATTAAAAAAAAACGAAAATCTGTGTTTTTTTTTCATGGCCAGATTTCTGTAGATTTCTGAATAATTCTGTTTCTGCAGAGTCAAAACTCTACAGAAACAGAATTAAGCCACCAATCGTGCGCTAAAGAGAAAAAATCGGCAGACGAAGTTGGTGAAGATTATATTTTCGTTTCTCAGCAGGAAACACTTAGATTGTTTCGGTTAATGACTTTTTGGGTGAAAAAGGTATCGACGAGCCGAGCGATTAAATGGAAACACACGTGTCTGTTATCAGCACGGAACTGCTAACGGCGAAATATCTCGAGGCCGTACGGGCTGCAACAGTCGCCGCGCGCGACACTTAAGAGACATTAGAATACGGACGAGGCGCAGCCTTGTGGATCCGACAGTCAATTAAGATACGTGAAAATTCGTTTGGAAAGTCCACGTTTCGTTGCACTTGGCTTCGGGACATTTTCGAAGGTCTCGGCGGTCGGACTTCGGACCCTCCGGTTGGCCTCGAGTCATGGAAAGCTTTTGGTGCATCGAAGACTTGGATTTTCGTCGTCGCAAACGGCTTTCCAATGTTCAACAGGTCCTCAGGGCGTGTCTGACGAAAATTAGATGTCGAAGTTTGCAACGTTGGAATGCAACGAAATTTAGAAGAAAGAAAAAAAAAAATAATTGTATTAATAAACCCAAATGAAAAAATCACGTAAAAAATAATTGTATTAATTAACCCAAATGAAAAAATGAGGTATAAAAAGTCAGGTAAAAAAATTAATTGTTTTAATTAACCCAAATGATGAAATCAGGTATAAAAAGTCATCATATCAATTAGTTCCTATGATGATTTTAATTTTTATTTTTAATTTTTATTTTTATTTTATTTTTCCTATTATGATTATTTTAATTTTTTTTCATTCCAATGATGCAAACTTCGACATCATCGACATCTCGCTTACGCACAACCGTCGGAACTTTCGGAGAATCGGTGTGTGTGTTTTTTTTTCTTTTCTTACCGATACGACGAATCACAGAGGGAAACAGGAAAATCCCAAAGGCGACACGGAAACGTATCGAGAGATGCAAATGCGATGAGACACGCGAACGGAAGAAAAGACGAATCCTAATACTTTTTTATTTCCATAGGCGTGCGAGGAGCCTCGCGGTGGGCGAGAAAGGTAAACAAACGCCGAGTGTCACCTTGAGAAATCACCTCGGCTGCCGGCGCGAATAATTCATTCGTATTCATGAGGAAACCGTTCGGTGTAATTGAAAACCCTACTTATCGACATATATTACACGATAATATCTCGATTAGCCGACATTTCCAAGATTTCCGTTGAAATTTCGAGCAAACGAAAAAAAAATAATAATAATAATAATAATCGAGATCATATTTCGATCAGTCGACATTTCCAAGATTTCCTTTGAAATTTCGAGAAAAAAAGAATGAGAATAATCGACATAATATCTCGATTAGCCGAAATTTTCAAGATTTCCGTTGAAATTTCGAGCAATCGAAAAAAAAAAATAAAAATAATAATAATCGAGATAATATTTCGATTAGTCGACATTTCCAAGATTTCCGTTGAAATTTCGAGCATACAAGAAAAAAAAAAATAATCGAAATAATATCTCGATTAGTCGACATTTCCAAGATTTCCTTTGAAATTTCGAACAAAAAAAAAAAAGAGCAGCTACGCTATTGCCCGAAATTTCGAGCGACAGTCGTGAATTTTCGTCCTCGCCAGTGTAAACACTGGAAAGATTTTGGATAATCGAGATTATCGCGGCGACGAGAAAAACACGTGTGCAAATCCGACGGGGCAAATGAAATAGACGCGATAATCGAAATTAGCCACTTGTGGCAATAAATTGGAGGAAATAGCCTAGCAAGATAGTCGGCGAAGGTAAAATGCGGTTGCCGCAATTCCGAGTTCGAGTAGGAAAATCCGGACTGTGCTGGAAACGCTCGTCAAGTGGTCGCGAAGTTTTTGTCGTCGTATTTATCTGTAGGCGAGAAAACATAAGAAAAAAAAAAATAAATCGTATCGGCACGTGCGGAGGCGTCGCGATACAGTCGTAACGTAACGACGACAGGTGCAGTTGCGGATATAACGCGCACATTGTGGATATCCGCGTATACACGACACGGGAAATTCTCTCTCTCTATATATTCTTCACTCGTAAAACCGATAATTATTTTCATACCTCTCGACGTATATACAGACATGTGTCGCTATCAGCGCTGAGGGAATCAATAACGCCATGGAAAAAAAGTATAGTGAAAAATATAATTTTCGTTATATTCAAGAATGTATAGAAAATATACTTAAAATATATATTTTTCGTTATAATCAAAAATATATAGAAAATATACTTGAAATATATATTTTTCTTTATATTCAAAAATATATACAAAATATACTTGAAATAATTATTCTTCGTTATATTAACAAATACATATATAGAAAATATAGTTGAAATATATATTTTTCGTTATATTAAAAAATATATACAAAATATACTTGAAATATATATTTTTCGTTATATTTAAAAACATATACAAAATATACTTGAAATACATATTTTATACTTATTATACATTTTAAATACATGCTGAATACACGGGAAGTATATTTCAAGTATATACGTCATAATACATACTTTTCAAGTACATCCAAAAGTATATTCTACATAACTAATTTTTCGTAAAAAGCATATTTATTATACTCAAAAATATACTTATGAATATATTTTTTTTCCATGGGGGTTGACTCGTTTATCACATTTTTTTCCCAACACACTCGCACGAATTTGACTTTCAATACAAAATCCTATATAATTTCAATATAAAAACAAATTCGATTAAAAAAGACACATAAAAAAAAGAGATTTTCGTTCGCGACTATTGATAATAATGGAGGGGATCGAGAACTAGAATATCCACGAGGACGTGGAATTTGTGCGTGGAAGCGATTCCGTGTTTGTTTGTCTCGCGGGGAATTTTCGGGTGGTGTACGCGCGGCAGCCAAAGTAGATCGACCGGGAGAGATTGATGACCCGTTCGAGTGCAGCGCACAGATAGTGTTGAGAGCGGTGCGCGCGCGCAATCACCGCACGTAATCTCTGCCGCTGGTGTCCGCAGCGGCAGCAGCAGCAGCACCTCGCTCGTGCGTCTCCACACCTCCGGCCCCCCTCGTTTTAGCCACGTAATCTCGGCGTATACAGTGGTGCGCGAGCGAGCAAGGAAGAGTACAACGCCAGGGGCAGAGGCAGAGAGGCAACAACACCGCGCGTTATCGGACACGATTCACGAACGTGTCTCGTGCTCTCGTCGGCTCGGGTGGTAACTCGTCAGGGGCCTACGTGTATCATAACCGTGCGCGCGCCGCCGCAGCCGCAGCCGCCGGGTCTAAACTATATAAACGCGAAACGCTGGCTGGCACACTCGGAAAAAGGTTAAGTGTAGTAAAAAAAATTAGTGTGAATCAACCAAATTCTGCAGTTACGATGACGTTGAAGTTTGCATCGTTGGAATGCAACGAAATTTAGAAAAAAAAAATTCCATTTTCCATTTAATTCCATTTTCATCATTAATGGAATTAAATGGAATTAAATAAATGGAAAAATGGAATTAAATTTTCATTTAATTCCATTTTCATCATTTGGGTTAATTAGAATTGGAAAAGTCATCATAGCGACTAATTGCTACGATGACGGTTTATAGGACATTTTGTCACTTTGGTTAATTAGAATTAATTTTTCTTTCTGAATTTCGTTGCATTCCGAGGATGGGACTATTGAGGTCGATGAGGACAATTGAGGGAACTGCGAAAATAGTTATCGGTTATCACTTGTAGATGCAAAGTGATAACTATGTCGATGGTTCATTGCATCTATTGACCTATCCAGTAAAATCCCTATTATCGGTGTTCCATCCAGTCTATGTTTAAGACACTTCGTAAAAACGTCTTTTCCACGATTTCTCGCTTCAATGTAACCATCGCAAATCTTCATTAGTTTAAGAAATAAATGTTACATTATGGTTTTTTTTCGTTGGTGTGATTTAGTAATAATAACTCGCAGGGATTATAAAATGACGTGTGAACTTTTCAACAGCTGCACAGATGCCTCATTTACAATTAAAAAAATTGTCAGCAATTGTGAGAAAAAAATGTAAAATCCTTCATTATTTTCGTAACACGCATCAACCGCATTTCCATTTTTTTTCGCAAAGTCACCGCGAAATTGTATCGCGAATAAATATATTTTTACATCCACTGAAAACTCTCCACATTGCATCACGATTACTTCGTGTCGCTATCACGACTTAACACTTAAAAAAGCAATTATGCCATCAACGTTGTTTCAAAAATATTTCCGGATTTACGACTCTGCTTTGTGTCAAGACGCGCTCGAGCATCTTTCGCGTTCACGAGTTTGCCGAAGGCGTCCGAAGCATCCGCGATCGTCTCGCGACAAAACTCGACAACTTCAACCGATCATTACGGCGTTCACTGGAAGCCGGAAATCGTTCGACATTCTCCTTATCACCGTCTTACGTACGCGGAAGAGCGACTTCCACGTGCGCGCGAACGTTCTGCATATTTCTGCTTTTTCCCCTCGTTCGAAAAAAAAAAAAAAAAAAAAAAAAAAAAAATACACGAAGCTACCTCCATAAGAAAATATATTAATAAATGTTGGCTTCCTCATAAAGGAAGTATCGTCAAAAGTGTAAATAAAAAAAAACACAAAGCCACCTCTATGCGGAAATATGTCGATCAATTTTTGACTTCCTCACAAAAAAAGCATCGTCAAAACTGTAAAAAAAATAAAATAATTACAAAAAAAAAAAATTACCTTGATCCCCGTGTCAACAGCCGCTGTATAAATCCTGCACGAAATAGTCACTGCTCGCCCTCTCCCCTCAACGCAACAACTTGCACTTCACAACTGTTCATTTGTCAGACCGTCTCGCGCGTTTTCCTCAAACGCCTTCAAATAAAAAAACAACTCGATCCCCGAAAAAAAAAAACTCGCGGTAACTTATAATAATATACACCGCGGAAAAATCCCCAAAGCTTCGATTCGCAGCCTCTCGCCAATGTAAAACGAGCCGATGATTCAGCGTGTCACACGGAAGTGCCTATAGAAAATCCCTCACTTCGGACTCTCGCGTCTCGCGCGCACGAAGATAGCGACGTCGGCTGTTACATCCGGAAGCGATACGAGATCGACGAAGTGAGTCTGAAGAAAAAAAAAATCTCCAGCACTAAAACGCCGAGATGCGTGCGGCGAACGGCTGATAAAACCGCTAAACGCGCGCCGCGCTTTGAGCCGCGCACGTGAGAATCGAGAAATACACACAAGCAACGCGATTTACACGTTATGGAAACCCGAAGCCCACGAGAGTTGCGCGCGCGCTTCTCACTCCTCGCACAATCCACCACCTCCTTCCGACGCTTGGCTATTGTTATTATGCCGATGATGCGCCGTGTCCGCACGAGGGGCGACACCTATATGACTCGCGCGCGACAGGTTGCGCGGATATATCACAGAACGTCGTGCGAGAGACTCTCTCGTCTCTCTCTCTCTTGCAGCGACGCACAACACTTTGTCTCACTTCCTCGACAAACAAAAAAAAAAAGCCCCGGCAGACTCCTCTCGGTATTTCCTCCAAGTGTCTCTTTTTTTTTTCGTTCTCCTCGGTCGACGATTCGCGGAAGGCTCGCTCGAAACAACAACAAAAAAAAAAGAAACTTTAATCCACCGGAAGCGGTTGATGCTCAATCGGATAGCACTGATTGGTGAAGGCGATAGCGGCCAATTCGTAGATCTCCTCAATATACTGATAACGAGTATATTATTATTATTATTATTATTGATAGTATTATTGTTGTTGTTGTGTTATTATTATTATTATTATTATTATTATCGATGAACAAACTTCCTCCGTTTCAGTCTTCGTCAACTCTCAAAAAACTTGGTGTGTGTTTTTTCTTTTGTTTCTTTCGCTTCTCTCGTCAATGTAAACTCGTCACGCGTGTTTTTTTATCGTTCGCCGTTCGGTGTTTAACGTCCACGGAGCGTTCCGGCGGAGCGTTCGACGTTTGCGTGGGCGATATTATGTGTATATAATATATATACGGGTTTTTTTTTTAGTGCGGAGAATCGCCGGACACACTCTCGGCTGCCGCGCACGACTACGGGACGACTACGGGGGGACGGCACGGAGCAGCAGCAGCAGCACCGTCACGTCTCGAGGTTGGCGAGCGACTGAACCGCTAGCCGTCACTCCGCTCGCGAGGTGGCTTTAGGAAGTGTCGAGTGGAAGCACGGTCGTCCCCTTTCCTCAATATCCTCGCTCTCTCTGTCTCTCTCTCTCTCTCTCTCTTTCTCTCTCTCTCTCCCTCTCTCTCTCTCTTTCTGTTTCGCTCTCTCTCTCTCGCTGTCTTTCTCTCTCTCTCTCTTTCTGTTTCGCTCTCTCTCTCTCTCTCTCGCTGTCTTTCTCTCTCTCTTTCTGTTTCGCTCTCTCTCTCTCTCTCGCTGTCTTTCTCTCTCACTCTCTTTCTGTTTCGTTCTCTCTCTCTCTCTCTCTCTCGCTCCCCTCCCTCGCTCGCCGCCCGGCAAGTTTGCTCGTCCCGCCAACGATTCGGTGTGTCTGTGTGTGTGCGTCGGGGGAGACGCCGCTCGACGCGGCCGCGCCAGGGGAATTCGCCGCGGGTCATTGGTTCACGAACGAGAGCCGAGGGGAAGGGCCATTGGTTTGGTGGTGATGGATACGAGGGAAATAGTCGAAGTCGCGGCGATTATCACCGCGAAGTGGGGGCACGTGGTGCGCTCGCAGCGCGCCAGCGCTGCGAGCTCTGTGTGTATTTATCGGCGGATGGGTGGGAGGGTGGGGGGGGGGGGGGGGGGGGAGAGGGGTCAGCCCGACTGGGCCAACACTTCCTCGTAGCTTCCTCATACTGCAATCGCGGGACAACCGAGAGAGTCCCGCGTCTCGCGGGAGTCGCGCGCGACTCTTTTGCCTCTCTTTCCTCCTCCTTCTATACCGTCGTCGTGTCTCTCCCGCTGTGGCCTTTTCTCGTCTCTCGCGAGCCGCGCGACTCCCCCCCCCCCCCCCCCCCGCTTGACTCGCTCTCTTCTGTACTTACAGCGTAGGTTCGGGAGATTTTGTGTATGCGGAGAGAGCGGCTCCAGCATGCGCCGGGCGCGCGCGCAGCAGCAGCAGCCTCGTTATATACGAGCCCGCGGAGAGCGAGGTTCGCGCAGCGTCGACGACCGGTGGCGTTACGTCCTACGGAAATATTAGTCGCCTATCGCGGGCGGCTCTGTCTCGACGCTCGGCGATACGAGCCCCCTTGGCGCGAGCGATATATGTATATATAGCGATATACTATATGTAGTGCGGAGCGGCGGGGAGACGATAATAAGCCGTCGCGCTTGTGTCAATTATATGCTATTTTTTTTTTTTTTTTTTTTTTTTCGCAGTCGGGATTGTGGAGGGGTAATGAGGGTCAGGGTATTTGTTTCTTTGGGCTTGTGGCGGTTGGAATACGTCTCAAGTGAAAAAAAATATATATCGTTTGTATATAGATTAAATATAGCGCTCATGGGCATATATATTCCATATAAAATTTGTATATAATGAACATACAGATAATTAATTTATTATTAATTTATTTACGATTACTAATTTTATTTTAATTAATTTATTTTATTTATTACGATTATTAATTTTATTTTAATTAATTTATTTTATTTATTACGATTATTAATTTTATTTTAATTAATTACATTTACTTATTACGATTATTCTTTTAATTACGATGACTTGTAGCAATTGTAAAATTGTATGTGAACTTTTGAGTAGCAATAAAAAAAACGAATTTTTCGTTAAATTTTAGGAGAAATAGTGAGAAAAATTGACAAGCACTGTCTTCCATTATTTTCGCAGTATTTCTCAATTTTTTCAATAAATTACCATGAAGTTCTATGGGGAATTAATATTTCTTGCCTCTATTTAAAAGTTTACACAACATATTATAATCATTATGAGTTACTATTATAAAAAAATAATTACAAAGCCAATCGTACTCTGAATTTTATTTCTACAAAAACTAGGGATTTACAAATCTGTTTAAGACTTACTGCCTTGAGTCTTAAAAATATTGAATTAATTTTTCCTTCAGAATTTTTTTTTTTTTTTTTTTTTTTCTTTTTCCGCTCATATCGATCGCACCGTTTCTACCTAAAATTTCGAAATTTCGCGTCACGCGACGTCAGCTAAATGAGGAATTAATCGAATCTGTGAAATTTCGAGGGAAGGAAATAATTGATGAGAGATCGTAATTACGATTCCGAAGTCAGAAGTAACGGATGAGAAGCCGATCGACGTGTTTCCGATAATTTTGATAAGAATGAATTTTTCACCATTTCGAGAATTTGCATGAAAATGATTGACAGCTGCGTAGGAGGAAACGTATAGTTAGGAAGTTACGGGGATGTCGAACAATTGTACGTTAAATCGGTTCGAGGAAGAAGTCGTGACACCAACGCGCGAATACGCGCAGGAATTCCCGCGCGGCGGGCGCGATAAATGAGCGCCAGGGGTTATCGCGCAGTCGGGGCTTCTGCCGCTACCGCCGAGGCGCGTTTCGGAGCAACGTCGACTCCGTGGTACGTGCTCCAAAAGTTAACTCATCGTCACACACAGCGACGCCCCCGTGATTTGTTTTTTTCCGTTTTTTTTCTCTCTCTCTCTCTCTCTCTCTCTCTCTCGTTGCTCCCGTTATCTCGTCTTTCGTATTTCGTCTTCGCGCTGCGGCGATAACATCAATCAGTTGTCGCGGGGAGAAGCACACACGCGGCGATCCAAAAACAAAAAGACGTGGAGTCGTCGAATTAAAGACAAATCTCTTTGAAGGAGATAACTCTTGTTGGTACGAAATTTTGTCGCCCACGACCTCGGCGGGTTTTCAAATTCCCAATTACTTCATTTGGCCAGCTGTCAGTCCAGTCGGTCAAATTGTTATTTATTTTTCAGTGATAGATCCAAAATTATTAATTTTTTTAGTGATAGATTCAAAATTATTTATTTTTTTACTGATAGATTCAAAATTATTTATTTTTTTACTGATAGATTGAAAATTATTTATTTTTTTAGTGATAGATTCAAAATTATTAACTTTTTTAGTGGTAGATTCAAAATTATTTATTTTTTTAGTGGTAGATTCAAAATTATTTATTTTTTTACTGATAGATTGAAAATTATTTATTTTTTTAGTGATAGATTCAAAATTATTTATTTTTTTAGTGATAGATTCAAAATTATTTATTTTTTTAGTGGTAGATTCAAAATTATTTATTTTTTTAGTCGTAGATTCAAAAGTATTTATTTTTTTAGTGATAGATTCAAAATTATTTATTTTTTTAGTGATAGATTCAAAATTATTTATTCCTTTAGTGATAGATTCAAAATTATTTATTTTTGTAGTGATAGATTCAAAAGTATTAATTTTTTTAGTGATAGATTTAAAATTATTTATTTTTTTAATGACAGATTCAAAATTATTTTTTTTTTTAGTGACAGATTCAAAATTATTATATTAAGCACTCGTTGGAAACGTGCAACATTTTTCGTGCAAAAGTAAAAATTTCGGGTATAATGACAAATATTTGCATGTCGTATTTCACAGTCCGGAGACATGACAAAAAAACTGGCTTTATCCGAAATTTACCTAATCACTGTGTCGGATGTTTCCGTTATTTTTCTCTCAAACGATGAAATTCTTTACGAGGAAAATAAAATGTTGTTGAATAATTAAGCCACTTTTGCCGCAGTATTTTTTTTTTTTTTTTTTGTGGATGTAGGATTTTATTTCGGGATGTACGTATTACTTATGTTTACCGCAACGAGACAAAGGATGTTCCGGCGAAAAGATAGCCCGCGTCGATAATTGCAGGCAAAATGCCCTCATCCATCACTGACCCGAGCGACCTCCAAGGCGATTCCATAAAATTAGCTGTTATCTGGAACCAGCGGCGAAAACAAAGTCTGCATTAGCGGCTCCGACTTTTTCTCGACCCGCAATCGCATTTTATTCGTTGCCGTCCTTGAATTTTTCTTCGTTGCATCGGGAATGACTTTCTCCGGTAATCGCGGCTCGTTGTCCCAATATGCGAAAACAAATGAAAAAAATTGCGCACTGCACCGATGAGACGAGCAAGCGTATCGGCCTGTTATTATGTTATTTTTTTGTTATTAAAAAAAGTAAAACGTTTTTTTTAATAACAGGAAATACACAAAAAAATGCATTTCCTACCGTTTTTATTTTCGGTTCATGGATTTTATTTCACACGTATCGGCCTGTTATTATGTTATTTTTTTGTTATTAAAAAAAGTAAAACTTTTTTTAATAACAGGAGATACACAAAAAATGCATTTCCTACCGTTTTTATTTTCGGTTCATGGATTTTATTTCACACGATTTCTGTCGACATTTAGATTTTTTTTCCACGCATTCATTATCGTACCAGATAATACGTTACGACTAAACCTTTTTTTCTTAATAACAGGAAATACACAAAAAATGCATTTCCTACCGATTTTATTTTCGGTTCATGGATTTTATTTCACACGATTTTTGTCAGCATTTCGATTTTTTTGTCGACGCACTCATTATCGAACCAGATAATTCGCCGACGTTTGCCAAACAATTCTATTCTTATAGGATCGCTGGAAAGGATTTTTTGTCACTGCGGACCCACCGGGTCAACCGGTTGCTTCGAAACCAGAAATATGGCTTTTTCACTCTGCGCATAGTCTCGAGAAAATCATTCATGATAGAACTCGATCTCTTCGTAATCACATTTGCTGCAGCATTATTTTCTCTCAAGTGTTTGAATTACGTTGAGAAGGATGTAATCAAAATGATAGAACTCGATATCTTCGTAATCACAGTTGCTGTAGCATTATTTTCTCTCAAGTGTTTGAATTACGTTGAAAAGGATGTAATAAAAATAATGTTCTAAAAATGAATTTAATAAAAATAAAAAAATTAAAACAACCAATTAAACAAAATCAAAACAACAAATTAAATTTTTTTTGAATAAAAATAAAAATAAATAACCATTCGCATATCACAGTCGGAATTTTTTTTTTTGCCATTAACTGTCAAAATCTCCCGTCTATATGACACGCGAATCGTTATATGATTATTTCACACTTTGTTTATTTATCCAATTTGTTTATTCATTAAGCTGTTTTATCAATCGTTGAATTTTCGTAAAAAAATAATTTTATAAAAATGAATTTAATAAAAATAAAAAAATTAAAACAACCAATTAAACAAAATCAAAGCAACAAATTTAATTTCTTTTTTTTTAATAAAAATAAAAATAAATAACCATTCGCATATCACAGTCGGAATTTTTTTTTTTTTGCCATTAACTGTGAAAATCTCCCGTCTATATGACACGCGAATCATTATATCGTTATTTCCCACTTTGTTTATTTATTCAATTTGTTTATTAGTTAAGCTGTTTTATCAATCGCTGAATTTTCGTAAAATGATATTCAGGCACCGCCTTCGAGATCGAGCAATTTCACGTTGATTAAATGTATTTACATGGTGATAACGCGGGGGCCGATCGATTGTTCGAGATAGAGCCACGAGGACACGACGCGCCCTCTCCACTTTGTACGCGGCCAGTTACGATCATCGCTCATTGTCTCACATGTGTATTACTTAATTAATCGATATCGGCGGCGTTTCCGAGATTGCGAGCCGTCGTCGTGCGGCGGCTATCCGATCGGCGACATGTGGATCCGCTGTCGGGTGTTTAACAAGTAGCCCGCTGCAATCTCTTTGTTCGTCGATTTACAGCTACGATGTCGCAGCCACAGGTGCGACGGGATGATTGATTATCGACATGCGAAACATCATATCGCGTCTCATCCTATAATACATGGGGCATGGGTTTTTTTTTTATTCCCATTTTTGTTTGTTTAATACATTTTTAAAGGGACATATAAAACCTCATAAAGTAAACATCAGATAAAATTCTGACAAATACTTTGTTCAATAATAAAATTATCTAGCTTATAGCCAAAGTTTTTAAGGTTTTTTTATGTAAAAAATTATTCAAAAATTGAAAAAAATCAATCTTCTTAAAAGCTATAAGAAAAAAGTCATCGCCAATTATGGGGGTTTATATGTCATTTTAAAAATGTATTAAACAAATAAAAATAGCAACAAAAAATATAAACAAAAAAATGTTGTGCAGTTGAGGGTCCAACTAAACCTATAAAAAATAATTTTTTATTTTTTCTACAAAGAATAATTATTTCATTGATTCACAATTTTTTTAAAATTTGCCTAGTACAACGTGAACTACTCTATATATGGATATTTACATTCTAAAACACCGCAAGAATATTATCTGCAAAAAAAAATTTTTTAAAATTGTCCGTTTCCAGTTTCCCCAAGCACAGAGAAAAAAGCAAATTTAAATCATCCATCCATCGTCGTAAAATAAATTCCTCAACGCGACATTCTCTCCCGCGTTATGCACAAAATACTCGAAAAATACGTCAGCGTCTCCTCAATCGCGACAAAACATTCCGAAGAATTTCGTTTCTCGGGTCCATCAGAAAGTAAAAAAAAAAAAAAAAAAAAAAAAAAAAAAACGAAAACTCATCGAGACGGACATTCGGTGCATTTCGGTGCTTCGACGAAGCGTTGCAGTCAAATCCGCCTGAAATAACCCGGTGAATAATATATTCATTAAATAATTGCGAATTCAGGGTAATAATTTTCGGCTTAAAAAAAACCCGACCGGATCACGGCGAAGATGGCTGTGGCGTTCTATGCCGGGTGCCTCCCTACCGACCACCATCGGACGAGACGTTTTCTTCGGGAACGTCTCGTGGTGGGTCTCGTCGCACCGAGCGATCATCCGCCCGACGAGGCGACGTTACAGGCTGACCAGCAGCGACACCGCGGCCGCGTATCGTCGTCGCAGGATCTCGCGCCACAGGTATAGGGGCAGGCGGGGGGCAAAATGAGACAGTGGGGCAAAATGGGACAGCGGTTTTTTTTTTCGAGTGTCTCAAGCAACCTGGTATTTAAATTCAAAAGTCAACAACGAAACAAAATATACATCATTCGAATATCATTTTTACCAAATGATCTGGAATATTACACAGTTCGAAAAAAAAACATGAGTCGCCGAATTTACAGCATTTTATTATTTTTTTGTTGACGATGATTCCATTGATGATGGGAATGGAATTTTTGGTTGAAAGGCAAAGAAAAATCGAGTTTGAATATTTTTCGCTTACGCGTCTCATTTTGCCATTAAGGGGCCATTTTATCGCGGAAGTTTTTTTTGCCGATGCTCAAAATTGATGATTGATATCGAATTTTTGAGTGAAAAGCAATAAAAAAAACATTTTGGGTTTTGTCACAGAGCCATTTTTTGTTTAGGTGGGCCATTTTACCCCGGAATATTTTTTTTGCCGACGCTCAAAATTGATGCTTGATCTCGAATTTTTTAGTGAAAAGCAATAAAAAAACACTTTGGGTTTTGTCACAGAGCCATTTTTTGCTTAGGTGGGCCGTTTTACCCCGGAAACATTTTTTTTGCCGACGCTCAAAATTGATGCTTGATATCGGATTTTTTTACTGATAAGCAATAAAAAAAACACTTTGGGTTTTGTCATAGAGCCATTTTTTGCTCAGGGGGACCATTTTACCCCGGAACATTTTTTTTTGCCGTTGCTCAAAATTAATGCTTGATATCAAAATCTTCAGTGAAAATCTATAAAAAAAACACTTTGAGTTTTGTCATAGAGCCATTTTTTGCTTAGGTGGGCCGTTTTACCCCGGAACATTTTTTTTGCCGATGCTCAAATCTGATGCTTGATATCGAATTTTTGAGTGAAAAGCAATAAAAAAAACACTTTGGGTTTTGTCAGAGAGCCATTTTTTGCTCAGGTGGGCCGTTTTACCCCGGTCTCCCCTATAGAGGTACCAGCAGCAGCCAGCAGCACCGGAATCGCAGCGACGTGCGAGATGACCGAGCTGGAGCAGCTCATAAGCCGAGCGGCGCGGCGGCGGCAGCATCGAGGAGACTCGGTCCGCGGACATAACAGGTAAAACAGGTTTGTGGGCGCCCCGACGGCAGCGAGCTACCTGTCCCGCTTCGCTCTTCTTCCTTTTCCCCTCTTCCTCTCGCAGCGCGCTCGTAGCACCCAGCGCAGCGCGCGTCCTTCCCGGCACTTACTATATATATATATATATACGTTCTTTCCTTCCTTCTGAGTAACCAGCAGCACCGCGGCTCCCTCCCTCCCTCTCGCTTTTTCTTTCGCTTCCTCCTCGTCGTTCCCGTTGCGGCTGCGAGGCGACGCCGGGGGACGCCCGGGTCGCCCGGCAATTCCTGCGGAAGAGAAGCGCCTCGAAAGGGAGGACGAGGAAAAATGGAATGAGCCGCGCGGCACGAAAAATAAAAGAACGGGAGAACGACAAAAAAAAAATGAGACGAAGCACGGACTATGACGCGTTTTATTTATTTTTATACGTAAAAAAAAAATTGATACCTACGCAATATACCGTGCGATGGTTTGGTCGTGATGATTCAAACGCGTGAAAAAATAAACAGTCGATGCGCACTGACCGAAGAAATAATACATGGTTAAATTTGATAAATACTGTGGAATTTTTTGCGTCAAGCTTTTCCGTCAATGCGCTGACGAGGATAAGAAGCGTGCTGGAAAAATGAAGATGCGATACGCGCAAAGAGTCGCCTGATTTTAAGCGAGGGAATCGAGAAGTAACTTAATTCTCGTAGTGTTAAATTAATGAAAATTATATATTTCAGTTTTATAGTAGCACCGTAAAAAAATCCGTAAATTTAATTAACCTCGAGTGTGAAAATATTAATTTCTTAATTATTAATTAGTGTGAAATTATTAACAATGATTAAACTAGTACATTAAACAAATTTTAATGCACTTTGCATAATAAATTTACAAATCTTTGCTAAAATTAATCATTTTTCTTACAGTACACTGTAAGAAAAATCAACTTAAAATTTAATGTTTAGTACTGGAAGTTTTTATCCATAAACTAGTTTACTACATATAATATACTAGTACAATACAAAATTAATGTATGACACAGTCATTTTTATTATTCACTTTAATTTTCGTGTAAAAGTCCTTCAATTTTTACGATTCGCTTTATTTTTACTATAAAATTACATTAATTTTATTTCACAATTGCAGATTGCATTTAATTCACCAGTTTGTGAATAAAAACTACCAATATTTTTTAACCGTGATATTTATTGGTCATGCCTCTGATTAATCGTGGCTAAACGGGACAACCGACGGTTCATTGTTTAACATCCCAAGATTTGACAGTTTGTACGAAATTTCACAGAAACATAAATACAAAGAAATAAAAAAAAGTCTCGTATACCGAGAGAAAAAGTTTCCTTGATTCAATGAAATTTCCTTGAAATCTCAACCTATGAAACATTTCTTCGAGGTCAATGAAATAATATCCTTAAGTTAATATTATATTTTCTTTGAACGATGTCATCAACCAAATTATAGGTTATGCCCACCAAGTTTTTGGTTACGTACCATAGTACTTAGATATGGTCACCAATAACTTCGATGGTTTAACCAATGATTATCTTCTTGATTTGACTTGACTTAACTATAACATGACAGACCAGCTCGCGCGAGAAACACCAATACGACTTATCGCGAATGAGCCAAACGTTGACAGACCGGCTGTCGTCAAGTATATCGTTTCTTTAAATCAACGAGATCATCTCGTTGAAATTCAAAGAAATATTTCATTGAAATCAATGAAAAAAATTTCAATCCACCCATTTCTTTGGTATCAAGGAAACTTTTTCTCTCGGTGCGGATGCATCTCGTCTCGGTGTTCCGCTGCCGCCGCTGCTCTTGGCCTCCACCCTGCCTGCAGCTCGCCCGCGCACTCGAGCGAGCTCCGCGGGCCAACAGGAACGGATGCAGCAGCAGCAGCAGCAGCAGTGGCGGCAACGCGCTCTGCGACCTCGAGATCGAGAAAGAGAGCTGAAGAAATGCGGAACTACCGCGCGGCTGCCGGGCAGCGCGCGCCCGAGTATTAGTGCCTCTCGGTGAACGCCGCTTTTATCGAGCTTTTTGCGCCTGTATGTGTGCAGGTGTGCGTGGGACTTGCGGAATTCTTTCGGACCTGCATCACGAGATTCTATTTCCACGCACACAAGTGCATTTCTCTCACCGTCCGCGTTCGCGCGTTGAACGAATAAAAAAATAAATAAAAAAAGTTTCTTATTGCGTATAATCGATGTGCATTGCTCAAACGATTTAGGCTTTTTTCCGCGGTTTCCGCGAAATTTCCGGTTCTTCGAGAGCGCGCTGAATTCAATGCGGTTGTGAGATTTTTCTTTTTTTCTAACTCGTGACGCAATTTATTACACAGCTCGATTTGCATATCTGAGATTTAATAGCTGATATAATGTAAGTTTTCTATACAGCGTTGCGCCGCGGGTATCAATTATTATACGCGACTCGGAGTTGAGAATCGATTTCGGAAAAATCGACGAGCGGGCGAATTAAAATACGGGCGAATTAAATTCCCTTCTAATAGAATAAAAAATGTGTATTATGTTTTTTTTCATTCGGTGTTTCTTAAAATAGAACGGAGACAATTTTACTATCACTTTTGACGCGGTGAATTATATTATTATTACTATTATTATTATTATTATGATTATTATTATTTTTATTATTTTTATTTTTTATTTAAATTTTTTTTTTCTTAATACGAAGATCGGGCGAATGTTGAGTATTTTATGCGCGGAAGTCACGACGCCGATCAACTTTTCAACACTATAGACTCTCGAAAGTCTTCCGAGTCGCGTTTTCGGGGACCCAACTATAGGGGCCATAATTCCACCGACTTATATATCCGTGGATGTTGAGTGCCGTGGCGAGTCCGGACTCCGCAGCCTTCGATTCTCCACAGCCATACACGCGCGTGTGAGAAAAATTCCGGTGGGCGTTGCTGGACAGCCCAACCTTGCGCGCAGCATCCTCGAATCTACGCGCTACCTGCAACATGATTAATGTCACTTTTAATCCGGGACATTATGTGTTCGATGTCTATGCAATTTTATCAACTTTACTACTCGGGTTTTTTTTTAATTTTTTCATTTACTTATAAATAAATGAAAAAAAAATAAATAAATAATAATAATAAAACAACAATAAAATGACAATAATAAAATAACCATAAAATAATAATAATAAAATAGCAATAAAATGATAATAAAACAATATAGCAATAAAACAATAAAATAATAATAATAAAAGAATAATAAAACAACAATAAAATAATAATAATAAAAGAATAATAAAATAACAATAAAATAATAATAAAAGAATAATAAAAATAATAATAATAATAATAAAATAATAATTAGAAACGACAATGACAGAATGTGCATAAACCGCACATTGAAAACAAGAGCAGGATGGCATTTCTTGTTCTCGTAGCGCTAATGTGAATGAAGAGAAAAACACGGTAGCCAAACGGTTAACGCTCGAGGTATTTCGCGAAAAACGCGCGAGAACGCTTTTTCACAAACTTCCCGCAATTAATTAATCCCTCCTATTCAAGAATCCGTATAATTGCAATAGAAAAATTCCACGCTGGGATTCGCTCGGGCTCGGAGTGTCGGGATCGAGAATAAGGCCGAGCGAGAGACTGCGCAACTCGGTTGCGGGGAAAATTTCTCTGGCGCGAAGAATATCGTCGGGAAGTGAAGGAATAAAAGTGCAGCAGCAGCAGCAGCAGCAGCCGGTCCGTGGTGTATATACATGTAGCAACGTGGGGAATCTCGCGCGTCGAGCTGCTACGGCGCGAAACGAAGGAAGGAAATTGCGTTGGCCAATTAGAAATCGCGGGAGACCGCAGAACGCGCCGCTGCGAGCTGCGCGGCGTCCTCCGATGACGAACCGACGCGTCGAGTCGGGGAGATCGGATACGCGATCGAATGAAAATCCACGAATAACGCGGACGGAAAAACCCTTTTTTTTGTTTTTCGGTAGGACAAATTGAGGGATCGTCACAGTGTGACATTTTCAAAAAATCGATTTTTTTGCATTATTGGATTGTATACACGGTTATAAACATTTTTTGAAAATCGATTTTTTTGAATTTTTTTTGTTTTGAAAATATCGACTTGTAACCGATACCATTGTTCTCAAGTCGCATATTCTACCCCCGAAAACACTGGTTATTAATACTTTTTACTCGATTTTGAAAAAAATAATTTTTGGCAACGATTTTTTTGTCAGAAATCATAGATCAGTCTCCGGACCGAAAATCGCCAAAATCGACCTCAAATTTTTTTCTTTTGAAAATATCGACTTTTAACCTATACCATCGTTCTCAAGTCGCATATTCTACCCCCGAAAACACTGGTTATCAATACTTTTTACTCGATTTTGAAAAAAATAATTTTTGGCGACGATTTTTTTGTTAGAAATCATAGATCCGTCGCCGGACCGAAAATCGCCAAAATCGACCTCAAATTTTTTTTTTTTTTAAATATCGACTTGTAACCTATACCATTGTTCTCAAGTCGCATATTCTACCCCCGAAAACACTGGTTATCAATACTTTTTACTCGATTTTGAAAAAAATAATTTTTGGCGACGATTTTTTTGTTAGAAATCATAGATCCGTCGCCGGACCGAAAATCGCCAAAATCGACCTCAAATTTTTTTCTTTTAAAAATATCGACTTGTAACCTATACCATTGTTCTCAAGTCGCATATTCTACCCCCGAAAACACTGGTTATCAACACTTTTTACTCGATTTTGAAAAAAATAATTTTTGGTGACGATTTTTTTTGTCAGAAATCATAGATCCGTCTCTGGACCGAAAATCGCCAAAATCGACCTCAAATTTTTTTCTTTTGAAAATATCGACTTGTAACCTATACCATTGTTCTCAAGTCGTATATTCTACCCCCGAAAACACTGGTTACCAATACTTTTTACTCGATTTTGAAAAAAATCATTTTTGGTGACGATTTTTTTTGGTCAGAAATCATAGATCCGTCTCTGGACCAAAAATCGCCAAAATCCGCCCCAATTTTTTTTCTTTTGAAAATATCGACTTGTAACCTATACCATCGTTCTCAAGTCGCATATTCTACCCCCGAAAACACTGGTTACCAATACATTTTTTTCGATTTTGCAAAAAATAATTTTTCATTTTATATGAAAAATCACCAGGACTCGATACACGAAGACCTGACTATTTTTTTCACACGTTTAAAATATCGTTATCGAAATGAGGAAATTATTAGTTTTGTTAGCACGATAACAAATCTCGCGCTCTCCTCGAGTCCTTTGCCCTCGTGCATTGCAAAATCGTCGGCGAAGGCAAAGTCGATATTTACCGCGAGCGCAGAATGCATATTTTGTTCACCGATCTATTCCCGTATAGGGTTACGTCTGCGAATTCTCGATAATTAGTCAGCGTCGGTGTTATTTATTTCCTCGTGCCCGGGCACGACCCCCGGGAGGAGACTATATATACGATGCCACAGGCGCGCCGCATAAAACGGTGAAGAATCGATCGGGATGAAGGCGCCGCGGAGATTCTCGCGCCGATGCCGCGGGAGTAGCTGTGTCTGTGAAAAGGCCACGCGCTTATCTCGGTAACCGCGCACTGTGTGTTACTGAGCTACTATACAGCTGCGAGCTCGGTGGCGAAAGCGTAAAGCACGAGAGGAGATATAACTATTATAGAAACGATCTAATCGATCACCGCAATAACAGTCTTAAGGGATCATCGCAGTGTGACTCGTCGAAAAATTACTGATTTTTGCGATTTTTTTTTATGCTTAGGATAAAGTAATCGGTCTGGTTTTTTTTTGTACAAATCAAGGCACCAATGAAGAGTGCAAAATTATTTTTTGTAAGTTGATTTATTTATTGTTCAATGTTGTTATAAATTATTGAAAAGTCCGGTAAAAAAAAGGTCGTGCGACGAAAAAAAAACTATTTTTTTTTAATGACACACTGTGATGATCCTTAAGTTTCGGAGAGATGGATTTCAAAGGGGTAGACACGATTTCGACGCAGTACAGGAGGAACCAAATATGAAAATAGTTTCCACAATTCCGAGCAATTTCTTCAATTTTATCTGTATTGTTTTCGCTCAATCTTTTTTCATATGGAATATAAATAAATTAATTAATTTATCAGAATATAAATTAATCCAGAATAAAATAATTAAAAATCATTTATCAGAATATAAATGAATTCAGAATAAAATAATTAAAAATCATTTATCAGAATATAAATTAATTCAGAATAAAATAATAAAAAATCATTTAAAATCATTTATCAGAATATAAATTAATTCAGAATAAAATAAATAAAAATCATTTAAAATCATTTATCAGAATATAAATTAATTCAGAATATAAATAAATTAATTAATTTATATTTAATAATTAATTGAAGAAATATAAATCAATTGATAATGACTGCAGATTTGGGAAAAATACCGGGCACTATTAACTATCAACTTCGAACGACAAGAAGCCTCGCGGGAGCTGCGCTGCAGTGTAACGAAAAAAAAAAGAAAAAAAATGTAAGACAGCGCCAAGAGGGCGAATAGTATTATCGAAGCTGCACGCGCTCGCCTACGGCAAAACTATACCGGGCGAGCCACTTGGTCGCGAAGGCCGCGAGCGATGATTCCTTCGTTTGCGCCAGCGGAGTATCGGAGCTGCTGCTCTCCGGTTCTCCGGCTTACGTCATTGCGGATCCGCGCGGCTCGCTTCCTTCGTGTTGAATCCGCCCGAGCTGCAAACTCCGCGCGGTAAGTAGTGTGTGTTGGGCACGGTGCGCGGGAGAGTCGTTGCTCTCGACGCCGAGATACAACGAACGTACTTTGCATCATCGACTCCGCGGAACAACTTCGCGGGAATAAGTATAAGCGATTTTCTTTTTATACCACCTCTTTATATGCACGAGCAATTTGACTCGACGAGGTCTCTTCCTATATAGGAATCCCCGATCTGTGCACACGTCGACGGTACTGAAGCCGGGAAACAGAATAACAATTTTTTTCTTCAATCGCATATTAGTTGCATTTCTGGCGTCAATGCACATTGCATTGCGTAATTGAGGCTGCGATACGTACGGGGCGTTTCGCTCCAAGTCGACGAGTCTTGACTCAAAGAAATCGTCGTCTGTAAGATAATCGGTATTTATAGTAAATAAATAGTTATCTATTGTAAATAAGTATAATAATAGTATAATAATAGGTATAATAATAGCATAATAATAAGTATAATAATAGCATAATAATAAGTATAATAATAAATAAGATAGTTATTTATAGTAAATTAATAGCTAGATTATCATCTCTTTTCAAAATTAAGTAGAGGTTTTTTTTAAATTTATCAAACCTGGATTTTCTTTTTGCGTTCGAGAGGAAACTCTATAATGAAGAGAATGCCGCAAGGCGGAATGCGATATCTCGATTTTTCAATTTTTTACAGAATTTTAAGATCAGACCCCCTTCTAAAAGTTTGCGATTTTTGAGGGTCTGACTTTAAAATCCTGTAAAAAATTCAGAAATCAAGATATCGCGTTCCGCTTTTCGGCATTCTCTTCGTTATAGAGCTTTCTCTCGAACGCAAAAAGAAAATCCAGGTTCCATCAATCCAACAAAAAGTAACCTCGATTTTAGTGAAGTGATGAAATTCCGAAAAAAGTGATAAATCATTTTTCGCATTTTTCTCGTCGAATTTTTCATTTTTCGGGCAAAAAACGGTGGTTTTCGGTATCAGCGGGAAATTTCCCATCGGATAGGGTCATCAAACTTTACGAAATCGGAAATTTTTTTTTCGCGAAAAAACGCAAGGGGTACCCCTTCTAAAAATTTGCGATTTTTGAGGGTCTGACTTTAAAATTCTGTAAAAAATTCAGAAATCAAGATACCGCGTTCGGCTTTACGGCATTCTCTTCGTTGTAGAGTTTTCTCTCGAACGCAAAAAGAAAACCCAGGTTTGGTCGATCGAAAAAAAAGTAACCGCGATTTTAGCGAAGTGACGAAATTTCGAAAAAAGTGAAAAATCATTTTTTGTATTTTTCTCGTTGAATTTTACGTTTTTCGGGCAAACAACGGTGCTTTTCGGAATCAGCGGGAAATTTCCCATCGGATAGAGTCTTCAAACTTTACAAAATCGAGAATTTTTTTTTTTTTTTTCACGTTAATTTCCTTAACGATCTAATTTTTATTCAATTATATACATAATGCGTTGGGAAAAAATCTTAATAACATAGCTACATCTCATCTTTCATGAGAGCAAAATGAGAGTATCGGTATCTCTCTCTTTCTCTCTGCCGACGACGACGACTCGCATGATTTCCGAGCTCCAAGCGCTCAACAACAATTTTTTTTGGCCGCGAAGTTGTCTCGACTATCGATATGTCACCAACGTGTGTCTACACTACGTGAATCGTAGGCGCATAAAGTGCAATTCTCATCCAGCCTCTCTCCAAACAAACATGCGAGAACACACCGAGAGAAAAAGTTTCCTTGATTCAATGAAATTTCCTTGAAATCTCAACCTATGAAACATTTCTTTGAGGTCAATGAAATAATATCCTTAAGTTAATATTATATTTTCTTTGAACGATGTCATCAACCAAATTATAGGTTATGCCCACCAAGTTTTTGGTTACGTACCATAGTACTTAGATATGGTCACCAATAACCTCGATGGTTTAACCAATGATTATCTTCTTGATTTGACTTGACTTAACTATAACATGACAGACCAGCTCGCGCGAGAAACACCAATACGACTTATCGCGAATGAGCCAAACGTTGACAGGCCGGGTGCCGTCAAGTATATCGTTTCTTTAAATCAAGGAGATCATCTCATTGAAATTCAAAGAAATATTTCATTGCAATCAAAGAAACAACATTTCAATCCACCCATTTCTTTGGTATCAAGGAAACTTTTTCTCTCGGTGCAGAGCGAGTAAAATAGTCAGGATGGGGAGTCGAAATACAGATGCAGGTTCGACGAAAGAGAGGAAACAGAGGGACGAGCGAAGCGGTGGGGGAGAAGGTCAGTCGGAATAGCACTTGCCCGTTACATCAGCGCGATGTCTATGGCCAAGCGTGTTGGTCCGGGAGAGAAAGAGAAACCGGAGACCGGATTGCCTTGCCCGTACACCGCGGCGCGGTCCCTTCCTCATGGCTCGTATGTAGTACAATCGCCTTCCTCTTTCCTCCGCCCTTTCGAGCGTCTCTCCGTTCGTAACGCTCGGCGCGCTTTTGCTTCGGTCTCTAGGTACTTTTAAAGGGGCCTTCGCACCCAAGCCGTCCTTCAACCTGGTGTACCCTACGATGCAGGCATCCTTTTGCTGAGAGAGCAAAACGCTGGTTCTCCTATTTAACATCGTTCAAAATTGTTACTTGCATTTGCCTCGTTTTTCAAATTTTTATATCTTTAAGAAGTTTTTGATATTTTTTTTTATGACTACCCCTGTCTAAAGTGCTGAGAACACCTGCAACGATTCCTTCTCACATCATAAACTTACCAAGGCCTTTAATTTTCAAAAATACAAAAATCAATCATTACAATAATAACAAATAATAAAACAAAGGTCGCAAGCGTTAACAAAATAAAATAAAATCCAGGAATAAAAAGAGAAAAGTCACGTAAAATAAAATAAATTTAAAAAATTGAAGATCGTACAAAGAAATAAAAAATAAAGATGGTACAGAAAAATAAAAATAGTAGTACACAGAATTAAAAATCATAACACGCCGCAAACAAATAAAGAAGAAAATGGTACAAAAAATGAAGCAAAGAAATAAAGCAAAAATAAAGTAATATAGCAGACGACGCAAAACCTAGAGAGAGAGAGAGAGAGAGAGAGAGAGAAAGACAGAGAGAGAGATTTGTTATTGTCATTCGCACCAGACGGTAAATACATGAGGACCTAATAACGATCTCTCGAAAGGTCTCGGGTGTGAGGAAACCCTCGCGATACACGCTGTGCGGATCCTCACAAAACAATTGCCGCTACACTCGCTGCGGTGAGGACACACGGGTCAACAGGTGCGCGGAGTTACATTCGCTTGTGTGGCGCGTTCCGCGCACGACGCGAGAATGAACGGGTGAAAAATGGCCAGATATCCGCGAGAAACTAGCGTAAAAATCGACAGTATGGAACCACGACGCCGATTGCCAATAAGTGTGAGACTAAAACCATATTTCGAAAGAAATAACATTTATTTGAACGAAATAAAAATTTATTTGAACGAAATAAAAATTTATTTGAACGAAATAAAAATTTATTTGAACGAAATAAAAATTTATTTGAACGAAATAAAAATTTATTTGAACGAAATAAAAATTTATTTGAATGAAATCAATTTTATTTGATTTAAATAAATCCTATTAGGCCGGCCATTCAATAGATTAATTTATTTATTAATTTATTATTTGGATCAAATAAAAGTTATTTGAATGAAATTAATTTATTTATTAAATCGATTGATTTACTTAATGGCCAGCCTAATAGGATTTATTTGGACCAAATGAAATGTATTTCATTCAAATAAATTTTTATTCCGTTCAAATACGTTTTTATTTTATTCAAATAAATGTTATTTATTTCGAATTGACCCATCAGAACAATTTCTCTGGGTGTACCGTAGTCATTGCAGCACTTTCGAAAAAGCTCAATCAAAAAGTATTTTTCTGCCAATTATGTCGATATTTTCCTCAAAAGGTCTTGATACAGGCGCGAAGAAATCCTCATCGTACACACGCCAATACACACAGTACAGTCGCTGCTTGTCTCTCGGTGCGCGATGAGGACACATAGACGGGTCAACAGGTGCGCGCGCAGTTATTACATTCGCTCGCCCAGCGCGTTCTCCGCTCAATCCCCGCGCGTATATTTTTCCTCCGTCTCTATATCCCCGGTGCATTCCCACGTTTTCGTGCCGACGTATTTCTGCATATTCATCCACCTTTCTTCTATATCTGCAGCATCTACCACCGCCTATAAAGCTTCGATACGCGCGGGAGGTAAAAGAGCAGGAGCTGCCTTGGCGATTTACAGCGAGATACAGCGGGTTATAATAATTATAATATAATATGATAAATAATAAGTAATAAGTCATAAATAATAGTAATAAAAAGGAACAAGATTTAGATTTAGATTTAGGTTTCATTAGCTTTATAAAATATTTCTGTGTATGTCGCTTAAAAACGAGGTTTTGTTGTTTCTGAAAAATAAAAAAAAAACTGTTCGAGTTCATTGCAATCTGAAACTTTTTTGCCCCAAAGATTTTTGTGAGCTATCCCATGTTTTAAAGATACAAACGATTTTTGAAAAAAAGTCAATTTTCAAATAATTAAAAAAATGTGCGCCAAGATTTTTGAAAATCCCATGTATTTTAAGGAGGCGATTGTGAAGTATGTTAAAATTGCAAGTTTTTTCGGAGTTATGAACTTTTTGACCGTGCGAAACGGGATGGAATGCCTCATATATACAAATACATAAAAAAATATATATATAAAAAAAAATAGAACGAAATAAAAAAATAAAAAATAAAATAAAATAGAACGAAATAAAAAAATAAAAAATAAAATAAAATACAACGAAATAAAAAAATAAAAAATAAAATAAAATACAACGAAATAAAAAAATAAAAAATAAAATAAAATAGAACGAAATAAAAAAATCAAAATAAAAAAATCAAAATAAAAAAAGTAGAGAACAAAGAGAGAGGGAATCTCGGACTCGAGCACGTACGATTCGATTGTCGATAGGTATTCGAGGATGATCGTCTCCCGGATGTTCGGTGGCGCTATTGGTCCGACGATATGTATGTTCGCTTTCCGCGCGTCTTTCGTAGAATCGTCGGAGTAACTGACTCGTTGTTCTCGCCTTGATAGGACTGTCGGCCGCGCTGTAGGTTAGGCAGGCACGGATACGTCGAGGCGCGATGCGGCAACGCTATACGGCGGCGACGGCTCGAACGCGCGCGCGGCATTCCTCGACGACGGCGCAACACCCGTCCAGGATCTCGTCCGCGCGCTCGCGCGCGCGAGGACGATCGACCGCTCGATCTCTCGCGCTGCTGGGGGATACACGGAGGGAATCCAGCGCGCGACAGCGTCAGAGATCGCGAGCGAGCGGGCCAGACAGCGGAGGTGGTTGCTGGGGTGACTCGAGGATAGATGGACTTTTTTTTTTTTTTTTTTTTTTTTTCTCAGGAACGATGGAAATAAAATATATTTAAAACACCAACACAGAGCCGTGTTTTTGTAATTTATATTTATATATTATAATTTAATCTATATTAAATTATAATTTAATTTATATTGTAATTTATATTTGGTTTTTAAAATGTTCGATATATTGCATTACGCAAATAAGTTGTTTAACATTTTTTACTGACGTTCTACTCGTGTCCACATTTTTTTATTTAATGGATATAGGTTAGCGGTGCCCTTTTGCAAGGTTTATTATATTTGGGGGATCATCACAGTGTGACATTTTCAAAAAATCGTTTTTTTTTGCATTGTCGGATATACACTGTTATAAACATTGTCTTAAATTTTTTAATCGAAATTCGAATTATTTCGAATGGACCTGGCATCGCCGATTGCTCGTGAGTAAACGATTTATATGAAAAGTTCTCACTTCAAACGCGCTTATCTTGAAATGGTGTTTTTCAAAACGGTGTCCACTCTCAAGGTAAGAGTTTTCAAACTATCCATTTCAAATTTGGACAGAACATTCTTCTCGTCATTCTCTATCGTCCTATGGAAGCTTTTTTTTAATCTTTCAATTTTTTCCGAAAAACTGTCGAAAAAAGACTAAATCCGACACGTTTTGTTCAAACCGTCGCTATTTTGTCAAATAAAAAAAAAGCCTCCATAGGACGATAGCGGCTTTCCTACAGATTAATAATCTTTTCGACGCAAACCTGGACCCCATGCAGGACCTTTTTTTTAACCACTCTTTTCAATAATTTCCAACAATATCGAACAACAAACAAATCCACCTACAAAAAATAATTTCGTACTCTTCATTAGTCCCTTAATTCGTACAAAAAAAACCAGACCGACTACTTTATCCTAACCATAAAAAAAAATCTCCAAAATCAGTGATTTTTCGACGAGTCCCTGTGACGATCCCTCAATAATGAATTCTCTTAACACCAAATTTTTTTTCACTTACAAAAAATAATTTCGTACTCTTCATTAGTCCCTTAATTCGTACAAAAAAAAAACCAGACCGACTACTTTATCCTAACCATAAAAAAAATCTCCAAAATCAGTGATTTTTCGACGAGTCCCTGTGACGATCCCTCAATAATGAATTCTCTTAACACCAAATTTTTTTTCACTTACAAAAAATAATTTTGTACTCTTCATTAGTCCCTTAATTCGTACAAAAAAAAACCAAACCGACTACTTTATCCTAACCATAAAAAAAAAATCTCCAAAATCAGTGATTTTTCGACAGGTCCCCGTGACGATCCCTCAATAATGAATTCTCTTAACACCAAATTTTTTTTCACTTAAAAAAAATAATTTCGTACTCTTCATTAGTCCCTTAATTCGTACAAAAAAACCAAACCGACTACTTTACCCCAACCATAAAAAAAAAATCTCCAAAATCAGTGATTTTTCGACAGGTCCCCGTGACGATCCCTCAATAATCAATTCTCTCAACATCAAAAAATTTTTTTTTCTCAACACCACCCATCCCACCGTCTGACCCGGACTCACCCCTCGCGGACCGTATAGCTCCGCGCGACTCATCGGTCGATGGCGTAACGGCGAGCTCTTCGGCTCACCGTTGCACCAAGTCGCGCCGTTCGTGCACTCTCTTTCTCTATAAACACCAGACGGCGCGCGGTCGTATAGTACATCTGTATATATATATATATATATATATCTGTAGCAGTAAGTCGAAGAGTGTGCGCGAGCTGCACGCCTATGCAATCACTCGAGCCAGTGTGTCGCAATCTCGGGGGCCCCGAGAGTCTCCTCTCGATACACCGAGAGAGAGGAGATCCGCGATCCTCGCGCGCCCTTTTCCCGCTACTTCGGCGCTTTTCTCCGCTCGCGCCGCACGTGCCTTTTTTTTTTTCCACCTCTTCGTTCTCCTCCTCCACCTTCCTCACCTCCACCGCGACGATCCTCTTTCTCTTCCACGCTCGCTTACCTCCTGTAATCGACGTGTATCGCTGAGGTAACCCGCGTTGCATACACACACGTGTGTGGGTCTCTCGAATACACACCGGCAGTCCACCTTTCCACTCCTCACGACTCCGCTGCAGACGTCGCTGTACACACCATGTATATCTCGTTCTCATCCGCGCTGCGCCTCCGCCGCGCAACGCTACTCACTGTGTGTGCATGTGCCATCTGGCCTGCGCCTCGGGTCATCACTTTTCACTCGGTCCGCTTTCATAGTTCACCCGCGCGCCAGTGAGGAGGATTGAGCAATCAGCTGTGCGCTGGAAATCCGAGGAGAATCGCCTGTCTCCTTAAATCGCACTTTGCACCCCCAATCAATTTACAGTTGGGTTTTTTTATTCTTGGGATTTGCGTGGTGATTGACTTTTGTAAATACGGTGCAGAATTGTGGAATTATTTTCAGGATACACTACGTATTATAGGTGCTGGTACAAATCTATAAGTATTCAAATATTCCTCAAAGAAAACTGAAAACTGAGTTTTATCTCAGAAAGAAAACTGAGAAATATCTCAGTTTTCTCTGAGATATTTCTCAGAAAATAGGGGGGGGGGGGGGGGTTGACATTTTTTTGCATACATTTTTTTTATTTATAATCGACATCTCAAGAATATTGTTTCAAATTTGTAGAGCAATTGGAGCAAAACTGACGGAGATATGAAATTTTAACCACCCGAGGCTCTGTGTCGTTTCGTATATAAGTATGCACTTAAAAAGCGATTTTCCCACACTTCATGTTTTAAAAGTCGGTGACGGTTGTAGCGTAAAATCTATTGTACCCATCCTTTTCAAACTTGGTACACTCTTTCTTTGTATAAATTATCAGGTTACGCTATCGATTTTTTTTTATTTGTCCTTTTTTTTACAATAACAAATTTGCCGATTTTTTTAGGCGAAAATCGCGTTTTTTTACTTTCGAGCGTTACCAAAATTTGAAAAATAAAAAAATAAAAACTCGACAGCGTTACCTGGGGAAATTCATAAACGAATTAAATCAATTTGATTTTTTGATTTCAGATAATCGAGTAACGAGTTATGACCGTCACCGCAAAAAATCTTTTTTCTGAGGCGCCTCCGGAGATTTGTTGTTAACGGCTTAATTACCTATTAATAATTTTCGATCAAATTTTCAGAAAATGTTCTTCAAATATTGCTCCACAATACTGCAATCATCAATTTAAAAAAACACTGCCCGTATCTTGTAAAAAAAAAAATGAATAAAAAAGGGTCATTTTTTTACCCCCCTTAAACTTTTCTCATTATGAAAATTAAGCACTCTGGTCGTGGTCTCAGTCTCTTTCGTTTCTTTCCATTTTTTTTTTCAAAAACACCACGCGATCCCTGCGGCGTGATCTCCGGGTGCAGGTGCAGCCTGCGTCGATGGTCTCCTCGATGGTCTTAGAGGGGAAAGGGAAAGAAAAAAAAAAAAAAAAAACGTGATGCGTCGTCGACCCGAGGGTCGGCCCGGGAAGTGTGGCCGAGGAGAGGAGAGGAAAGGTCCTTGCGTGGCTGGCCTGCGCGTACAGTGCGAGGGGGCAATCTGTGCAGTCTCGGAGTCGTATAATAAAAAGCGTCTCTCTCAGCGTGCGGGCGCACACAGGGATGTCATGCATGCGGAGGGTGCAAGAGGCAAGGTTGAAAGACGTCGTGAAGGTTTCGTCGTGTGTAAGCCACGTACGGTCCGCCGTTCCCGGGGTCGTCCAACCCGGGGGCAACAAGTGTGAGAATCCGGCTACCGGCCGCGGAACGAACCAACGGAACCACCCAGAAACCGGCGCTCACTTCTGTAACGTCGAAGACCCAACGAAGCTTGGACCGAGCGCGACAACACGACCCGCATCGGCGCGCACACAGAAAGGCTCTCTGACCTTTCCGGCCCCTTCCAGGTCACAACTTGTGAGAAATGTGGGCGTCGCGGGACTCGACGGAAAGTCATCGGGGAAAATTGCGCTTTTGACAAAGTTTCAGTCAAGCTTTCTCAATGCGGCATCCGTAAATTGTGTAGAATCTCGATATTGGCTGGCAGGAAAAATATCAAAAATTTCTACATAAATTCTGTGTCGTAGAAAAAAAAATGTTATGACGATAACAAAAGTGTACTTTGATTGCTTTTGATCCAAAAATTCGATTCCGAAAATCAATTTTGAGACTCGTGAAAAAATTGGACAGACCCCCAAATTCGGAAATTCGACTCTGACCTTTCCGGCCCCTTCCAGGTCACAAATTGTGAGAAATGTGGGCGTCGCGGACGCGCCGCGGGACTCGACGGAAAGTCATCGGGGAAAATTGCGCTTTTGACAAAGTTTCGCCCAAGCTTTCTCAATGCGGCATCCGTAGATTGTGTAGAATCTCGATATTGGCTGGCAGGAAAAATATCAAAAATTTCTACATAAATTCTGTGTCGTAGAGAAAAAAATTTGTATTCGATTCTTTCGAATAAAAAGCAATTCTTCGAGTGCTTTTGATCCGAAAATTTAATTTCAACCATCAGTTTTGATCGTAAAAAAAAAGTGCGGCCAAATGGGACAGACCCCCAAATTCGGAAATTCGTGTTTTTTTCTCGGTGATACTCCTTAATGATTATACTGAAAAAAAAAAAAAAAAAAAAATAATAATAATAATAATAATAATATTTTTTTTTTCAAAAGCCAGATTGCTTAAAACACTCAATTTAAAAAAATCTTTATACATATTCCGTTTACATGCGTTGAATTTTGTCATATTGACGCGATTTTCACGAAATGGGGGTCTGTCCCATTTTGCCCGCAAAAATAGTTGGGACTGAAAAAAAAAACGCTGTCCCATTTTATCCGCACCTTCCCCATATCTAAGCTTCGATTCATCGATTCATCTTTCGCTTCCCCACCGAGAAACCTTTTTTTTGTTCACTCATCTCAAACAAAAATAAAACGAATGAGGAAGCGAAATGTTTTCGTTTTCGTTTTGTTTTTTTTTTTCAGTTTCTCGAGGAAGTCGAAGCCACGAGGATTTCCAGGACTCGGACTTAGCTGGTGGGTGAAACGGCGCGGATTTATCGATCTTGCGGGCGTTGTGATCGATATCACGAGGCAAAATCACGAGGCGGGTGTAAACCACAACAACGCGAGTTGCTGGCCCGGCGAACAATGGCGAGAGAAAATCGCGGCTGCACTTCCCGTCTCGGCGCAGCGACGAACTTAACGTCGCACGAGCTTTTATCTCGCTGAGGTTTCGAGTTTTTCCGTTGCCGTTCGCGAGATAACGCCGGATCGGCGACGGGGTCGAAAGTTCATCGGAGGCAATGAGGTATTTCGACGGAATGCAGGGAGAGTGAAAGAGCAGCGGATGATAAGGCCGGAATATTCAATTGGGGAGCTGTGGGCAATGGGAGGGGAACCAGATAGGAGGAGGAGGAAGAAGAAGAAGAAGAAGAAGCGCAGAACTGGTGACGTTTAGTGTGTAATAATGATACGATTAGTCGGAGGACATCTCGTTGGTTTCACTACTGCGCCAAGCTGTGAATCTCCGATAAGAGTTGCTGTGCAGCATTTCCACGCTTTTGTATCTATTAAAAAAAAAATTTATTGACGCTATGTTACATGCCGAAGGAATCAATTTAATTGCCCATTTCTCCGTGTTTATTCCGTAGCTCGTATCAATTTTTTTTTTATCGAACTGCTATCTTAATGACGAGGGAAGCGAGGCTACGAACACTGAGTAGTGTTGTACGTAATTGTTTAACGGGACTGATTATCATTGGGACTATACGTTTTTTTTTTTATTCTTTGACTCTAGAGTATGATAATAAATAGTTTCTTAAAATAGTTGATGGTATGAATGTAGAATTTTTAATTTCGATATCGTCAGAAAAAAAATTGTAAATATTATTTGGGACTGATTATCATTGGGAATTTACGTTCTTTTTTTTTTAATTCTTTGATTCTAGAGTATGATAATAAATAGTTTCTTAAAATAGTTGGTGGTATGAATGTAGCATTTTTAATTTCGACATCGTCAGAAAAAAATTGTAAATATTATCTGGGACTGATTATCATTGGGAATTTACGTTTTTTTTTTTAATTCTTTGACTTTAGAGAATGATAATAAATATTTTCTTAAAATAGTTGGTGGTACGAATGTAGCATTTTTAATTTCGACATCGTTAGAAAAAAATTGTAAATATTATCTGGGATTGATTATCATTGGGAATTTAAGTCTTTTTATTTTTTATTCTTTGACTCTAGAGTATGATAATAAATATTTTCTTAAAATAGTTGGCGGTACAAACGTAGCATTTTTGATTTCGACATCGTCAGAAAAAAATTGTAAATATTATCTGGGACTGATTATCATTGGGAATTTACGTTTTTTTTTTTTATTCTTTGACTCTAGAGTATGATAATAAATATTTTCTTAAAATAGTTGGTGGTACGAATGTAGCATTTTTAATTTCAACATCGTCAGAAAAAATGTATAAATATTAGTACTGCAGCTGACGTAAAAAAAAAAAAAAAATGTGTTGAAAATAAGAAAGAAACGAAATATTTTGGGATAATCCGGTAATTATTCGATTCATTCTAGGTTAAGCATTTTTGTGTGAAACTCGTGTTTTTCAAGTGGACACAGTGGTCAGACCCCTTAAGGTAAATATCTGAGCAACCGGTGACAAACCTGAACCCAACTGCTCTGCGCCCCAACACCGACGGAAAGTTTACGTTGGTGTGGAATAACATGTTTTGAGATGTCAGTGGTAAATATATTCGATATCAATCACAACCTACTTATCAATAGACTAACGTGGCCTGACCAGCTGCAAGTTAGCAGCTCATTCTTGACCTATTTTAATTCACTGGAGATTATTTCCAATGTCGCGTGACCTTACACTTGCAGACGTAGTTTACTATTAAATTGCGTCTTGACGTATGACTATACAGCGGTCAAGTTTTCGGTTTTATTTTTTCAATTTTTGTTTTTTTTTACAGACGTCTTCTTATCCTGCAAAAGTAGTTACGATATTAGGGTGTATATGGGGAATTTCATCCTGTTTCGACCTGGATTTGAATTCGACCTCTTTGATTTGGCTCATTATTTTTTATAAGCTTAATTGGACCCTCAACTGCACAACAAATTATTTTTTTTTTATTGCCATTTTTGGTCGTTTAATACATTTTTAAAGTGACATATAAAACACCATAATTACAAAATTTGATAAAATTCTGAAAAATACTTTGTTCAATAACAAAATGATGTAGCTTATAGCCAAAGTGGGGAAGATTTTTTTTCTTATAGTTTAAAAAAAAAATTGATCTTTTTTTCCATTTGTAAATAATTTTTTAAATAAAAAAATCGTTAAGCGTATGGGGAATTCCACGAAAAACTTGAACCTGGATCTGTCTCTCAACCCTTCCAATTGGGTCCGAATTTTTTTAATATCATTGATGGAACTCTAAAAAGCCCTGTTTTATTTATTTTACTAGACTACAGTTTGATATCGGAATTTTTCACCGAATTAAAAAAAAAAAAAAAATTCGGTTTCAAAAATTTTGAAAACCCTGTCCTATAGGAAATTTCGCGCAGTGAGTAACAAACGAAATAGGAAAAAGACGGAGGAAGCAACGATAACGAGGAATGACTAATGAAAAGCGAGCCGGGAGGGGCGGGGGGGGGGGGGGGGTACTTAAGTACAGCGAAGCAGAAAATAGCAGAGGAAGCGGCCCAGCGACGACAACGAGAGTAAGACTCTGTTATTGAGTGAGTAATGCAGCAGCGACGCTCGAAGAAACGAGACGCAGGACGATGGAAAGAGAAGGAATCGCAAGTTTCGCAGGAAAAACGAGCCGTGCGGCGAAGTGAAGGGGAAAAGAGAAAGACGCAGCGAGAGAACGCGTCAGAGCCAATGTATATAGACTTACGGTGCTGCAGCTCGACATATTAGTCACTGCAGTCGAGACAAAAGTGCGTCAGGCGGCGATGCACTGGCGCGGGTGGCAGCAGGAAGGAAGCAGCCGGGCGACACGAGCGGTGCAGCCTCTCTCAGCGGACTCGGGAACTTTGGACGATGACGCCATGCGGTGTTTAGAGTCACAGCCGACGTCGGGACTCCTCCGCGTTTTTCTTTTCTTTTCACGTTTGTCGTACGTCGTACAGTCATACCGGTCACACGGAATTCCGCCACGAATTTTCTATCGTGGCTTCCGAAGAAGCGACGCGGAGCTATCGCAACGAATTCTCTTAAAAAAATAAGAACAAATAAAAAAAATGATGTTGAATGGCAACATCATTTTTTATTTTTTTTTACAATAACAAATTTACCGATTTTTGGGCGAAAATCGCGTTTTTTACTTTCGAGCGTTACCAAAAATTGAGAAATAAAAAATAAAATAAAAACTCGACAGCGTTACCTGGGAAAACTCATCAATTAATTAAATTAATTTGATTTTTTTATTTCAGATAATCGAGTGACGAGTTATGACCGTCATGCAGTATTTAGAGTCACAGCCGACGTCGGGACTCCTCCGCGTTTTTCTTTTCTTTTCACGTTTGTCGTACGTCGTACAGTCATACCGGTCACACGGAATTCCGCCACGAATTATCTATCCTGGCTTCCGAAGAGCCGCCGAAGAAAATTGTATACGAAGAGAATTGTCTTCCCCATTCAATATCACATTAATATTTTTATTGCTTTCGAGTAATTAATTATTCGCCCACCGAGAATTTGCAACACATTTTAATTCACATGTTCTGCTCATGTATGAAAGATTAATTTGTATTTTTATTGAATTCAATTAGCCTTGGGGTTGGTTGATAACATTTTTCGATTTAGGTCAGTGATACTGACAACGCCATTTTGGTTATGAAAATATTCACGTTCGCACGAAGATCAGTGACCTCGAACACCGAATTTTATTCATTCCAAATGGTTTATGTCGACTGCGGTGTTTTTTTTTTGGCTCGATCTACAGATCCCCAAAAATCGCAAAAAAACGAAAGGAGTACCCCTTCTAAAAATTGCGATTTTTGAGGATCTAACTTTAAAATGCTGTAAAAAAATCAGAAATCAAGATATCGCGTTCCGCTTTACGGCATTCTCTTCGTTATAGAGTTTTCTCTCGAACGCAAAAAGAAAACCCAGGTTTGGTCGATCGAAAAAAAAGTTACCTCGATTTTAGCGAAGTGACAAAATTTCAAAAAAGTGAAAAATCATTTTTTGCATTTTTCTCATCGAATTTTATGTTTTTCAGGCAAACAACGGTGCTTTTCGGAATCAGCAGGAAATTTCCTATCGAATAGGGTCTTCAAACTTTACGAACTCAACATTTTTTTTTTTTTTCGATTTCATAAAGTTTGGACGTTAATTTCACGTTAATTTCCTCAACGATCTAATTCTATGTATAAAACACAAGGTTTTTTTTTTATCCATTTAGTGTACCGTCCGTTAATTGTTACATCATACTTGCATATTAAACGAAACATGCGGATTTACGGTTGAGAACTCGCTGTACCGGTACATGAATTTTTCAGGCGTATTTTATAGCCGCGTATTAAACGACAGGGCATATGTTAATTTACGTTGCGCGAAGCCCGCTGTAAATATTTGCCGAAAAAATTTCGTACGGTTCAAATAATGACACAAGTTTTACGTATATTCCGGGGTTTCTCGTGTTGTGGGTGTTATTCGGCTCGAACGATGAGTAATTTAATGGTTCCCGCGGTTCGCGACAGACTTTAAACCCGACGCGAGAGATTTCAATGTGCGGCCGCGGGGCCTTCGAGTCGATTAGATAATCGACACGGGCAGATTGGGAAACGTGTTACCCACGCGAGCAGGTAACGCGTGATACATAACTCACTGTGTGTTAAATAAATTCGTGATAGAAACACTTCTGGTATTGTCGAGCTGTCCATAATTCGTGATATATATCGATGTGTGCCCCGTCCTCGGGGTCGTAGAACCGGGAACGATAACGTGCGCTGTCAGAAGCTACATAATTATATTTCATGAATTTCACGATCTTATCCCCTCCCCAAGTCAATAACATCCGAGAGTGGGGGCGAGATGATAACACCAACACAAATACGTAAAAACATTCTTCAACGGTGTAACATGAATATTTTTTATTCTGACGATTGATGCAAAAATCTTTTTCAATGGGATTTTTAACATTTTAAATTTCATGTATTTCATCACTTTTCGCGGGAATTACCGAGTCAAAAAAACAATCAAAACTCTTAACTTTTTTTCACATCCGTAATCAATATTGGACTATGGAAAAATAAACAAAAATTAAACAACTTTGTATACATTTTTGAGATCCTCAAAAAAACCGAACGTCTTTATCTTTTCTTATTCTTCTTATTTTTATTATTTATTTATTATATATTTAACAAATGAATTAATATTGATAATTTAATAAATTAATAATTTAATATTATATCTAAAAAAATTTAATTTTTATTATATATTTTTCTTATTATAAGATTTTCTTATTTTTTCGCCACAACGACTCATTAGTATTTTTGTAAATCGCTGCTGACCGAAGTCATGCTGTTGAGTAAAACAGCACAAAATAGTCAATATCGAGATTTGTTTATCATCGATTGAGTGGTCGATTTTGCTGCACTCTGGCTAAACATCCACAACCGAGGAACAAGTGTCTCAACGGATGTTTCATTTCGTTCGATTAAACACACGTATAAACTCGATATCGCGTACCGAGAAAACAGGAGGCGAGATTGGAGAAACTTGGTACCGGAACGATAGCGTAGCAATGAAAATCGCAATTAAACACACGCGAGGCGACTCATTGTTTCGACTATACGCCGATAGCTTTGAAAAAAAAAAAAAAAACGACGGACGTGTCTTCGATCAGCACCGGAACGTGACGTCGTTTCGAGTCTCGGGGAACCGGAGCGTCGGAATCGAGTTGGCTAAATCTTCTTGATGTCTTAGTGAATCGTTATATGCATGTACATACCTATATATATCTGTCGGTAGAGTCACCGCAACGGTTCATTAACGCGTTTAATCGATTATGTAAGCAATTCATGTGTGAATTTAACAGCTGCGTACATATAAATGCAGCAAGCGACCGAGTGGTTACGTAGACAGCGACGTTTTGCAGAAGTATCTCGCGCGCTGGCTCTGGTTCAGACGTTGTGAGTAATTGGTAACTGTACCAATGCACGGACGCGTCGAAATCTTCGGACAAGAGCCCAAATATTACATTATATGATTAATATAATATTTGATTTTAATTGTAATATTTAATTTTTATATTTAATTGTAATATTTAATTATAATATTTAATTGTAATATTTAATTGTAATATTTAATTATAATATTTAATTGTAATATTTAATTGTAATATTTAATTGTAATGTTTAATAGTAATGTTTAATTGTAATATTTCTTTGTAATATTTAATTGTAATATTTAATTGTAATGTTTAATTGTAATATTTAATTGTAATATTTAATTGTAATATTTAATTGTAATATTTAATTCGAATATTTAATTATAATATTTAATTCGAATATTTAATTATAATATTTAATTCGAATATTTAATTGTAATATTTAATTATAATATTTTATTGTAATATTTAAATGTAATATTTGATCATATAATGTTGTTTATATACATTATATAATATAATGTATATAAACAACGTGCTCGCTTCGCTCGCACTCCTTGCTTTTCATTTATATTTCCTTGTATCCAATACTGCCATTCAAAACGCGCGCGTGACTGCAGCGGCCATGACAGTCCGAATCGATTAATATCGAAGCCGCCGCCGACCAATAAGAACGCACGAAAGGTGGCTTCAGTGTTTCGACTTCGATGTGTCATGTCTTTTCTAAGAGTGGAAAAACCGATTTGTCGTTCGACTTAATTCAGCGGACATCAACTGTCAAATAAAGTTCGTCGGTTAATCATATTTCCCACTCATCATAAGCTTCGACGTGTGTAATTGCGCAACATTCGTATCTCGTATTCGACTGGGGAAAACCGTGTTTGGTCAGCTCTGCGCGTAATCTGCCCTACAATTTTCGATTGTACACGCGCTATTTATCCACAACTCAGTTTTTTACATGGTGCCAATGCGAGTCGCCTGCGAAGACACTCTGTGGCCCAGAAAAAAAAAAATAAAATAAAAAATAAAAAAATTAAAAATTTGCGGTATATTTATTAGCGACACTATATATACGAAACATAAGCGACGGTGAAACATAAGCGAGCGAGCGTTGCTGTTGATTTTGCTTAGTAACTGTAAAACAAGCCAGTCTGTTGGCATATCTCGAAGAGAGCGGACGTGTACTCAATAAATGAGATTTTACAATTAAAAGCTTAATCGAGTACTGTTTATTAATTGAATGATCCTGACGGAAGACCGGGATGTGCCACAAATTAAAAATTACAAAAAATTTAAAAAAATTAAAAAAAAAATAAAAAAAATTAAAAATTTAAAAAAATTAAAAAAGAAAAAAATTTTAAAAAATTTAAAATAAAAATAAATAACAAATAACAAATAAAAAAAAATAAAAATAAAAATAAATAACAAATAACAAATAAAAAAAATAAAAATAAAAATAAAAATAAAATAAAATCCCCACATAAATCCCCAAATAAATTTCCCATATGTACAACGAGTCGTCTGTCCGTCGTCTCTAGGATCTCGACTGTCCTCTCGTTGCTCTCGTACACGCGAGATCCATGGGCTTATATTCTCCGCGATACACATCTGTCTCTATAAAGGATTCTATATATGGGAATACAAAGAGCAAGGGGGCACAAGCGTGCTCGAGAAACCATCGGAATCGATAAATCGTGGTACTACACATCGCTGCGACTCGAACATACCAGTGTTGGTACCTCAATGTTGTGCATATGGGGCATTCCATCCCGTTTCGACCTGGAATTGACCTCGACCTCTCCGATTTGGCTCATTATTTTTTACAGGCTCAGCTAGATAATTTTGTTATTGAACAAAATATTTTTCAGAATTTTATCAGATTTTTTAATTACGTTGTTTTATATGTCACGTTAAAAATATATTTAAAAAAATTTGCATAGTTCGGAAAAATATGCAAAAGATCCTAAAAATCTGAAAAAATTCTGAAAAACCCGATTTTACATAAATAAACATTTGACCAATCGCCTATAGTAGATTCATTATTTTTTCTAATTTTTTAAATAAAAAAAGCTTAAAAAATATAAGAAAAAATTTCCCCACCTTGGCTACAAGTTACATAATTTTGTTATTCTACAAAATGTTTTTCAGAATTTTACCATATTTTTAAACTGAGGTTTTATGTCACTCAAAAAATGTATGAAGCAAACAAACGGCAATAAAAAAACAAAAAAATATTTTTTGTGCGGTTGAAGGTCCAATTAAGCCTATAAAAAATAATGAGCCAAATCCGAGAGGTCGAGGTCAAGTCCAGGTCGAAACGGGGTGGAATGCCCCATATGTAGCCATAAACTCGCGCTCGTGGATAGCGATCGTGGGACGGATCTTGGCTTTCGCCGGAAGTGCGCGCCTCTCCTCACTCGAAGCTCCTACAAGAAACCGCGCGTTATACGCTCCTCATCCGCGCATCTATATTATACACAGACAAGCGGTACGAAACCGAGGATCGATATTGTGCACGTGTGTGAGGCGCGTGGGTGGAGAACGAGGCTGCAGCTCGCTCGCGTTGAGCTGCGGTGAGCTCGAAGAAGAGACGCGGACGAGGAAGCGCGAGGACGTCGTGAGCGCCAATAAGTTGTACGTACCTCACGATCTCGCTCGTTCACGATCGATTCTCTCGCGGCTGCACCGAGCGACCGATACCGAACTTTCGCGCGTCTTCGCCGCTCGGTATACATAATCGAAAGCTTTGACCGCTTTTCTCCGCCTTCCGCGCTGATCGCTTCCTTTATATCCAGCGTAACCTGCTGAGCTATGTTGGCGTTTTACAGGTGTCTCTGAATTAATTTCAGGAAAAATGGCATGGATATGAAATACGATTCTTCGGAGATTAATTACCCCTCGTGACTACCGACACGAGGTTATGTTAATCGATTTGTCGTTTTTTAATAATTACTCACAATTGTTTCTGAGGAGTGAAGACTGGATTTTTATCAGCATGATCAGGATTTTCGACCCGTCGAAAAATCAATGATTTTCGCGATTTTTTTTTAATGGTTAGGATAAACTAATCGGTCTGGTTTTTTTTGTACAAATCAAGGCACTAATGAAGAGTACAGAATGATTTTTTGTAAGTTGATTTATTTATTGTTCAATATTGTTATAAATTATTGAAAAGTACGGTTAAAAAAAAGGTCCTGCATGGTGTCCAGGTTTGCGGCCTTAATCCTGATCTGAATAAAAAATTTCAAAAAGATTATTAATCTGTAGGAAAGCCGCTATCGTCCTACGGAGGTTTTTTTTTTATTTGACAAAATGGCGGCGGTTTGAACAAAACGTGTCGAATTTAGCCTTTTTTTCGACAGTTTTTCGTAAAAAAAATTGGAAGATTAAAAAAAAAAGCTTCCATAGGACGATAGAGAATAACGAGAAGAATCTTCTGTCCAAATTTGAAATGGATACCTAGAAAACTCTTCCCTTGAGAGTGGACACCGTTTTGAAAAACACCATTTCGAGATAAACGCGTTTGAAGTGAGAACTTTTCATATAAATCCTTTACTTACGATCAATCAACGATGCCAGGTCCATTCGAAATAATTCGAATTTCGATTGAAAAATTTGAGAGAATGTTTATAACAGTGTTTACTATCCGATAATGCAAAAAAATAATTTTTTGAAAATTTATTTTCAAAAATTCTTTTGTTTTTTTTTTGATTTTTTTTTTTGATGATCCCTTAATTTTCTGTTCATCGTAATATTTGGCAAATTGAGGGAAACGTCGCTCATCCAGCCTCCTACGACTCCGCGGACAAGAAAGCGAGTGTGAGAAGGAAACGAGCGCCAAGCGCGTCGCGCGATCGATTCTCCCGGTTCGGCGTTTTCGCTGCAGCCGCAGCGACGATACAAACTTTCGCGTCTCCGCCGCGCGATATAATCGAAAGCTCCGACTGTCTTTGTCCCACCCGCTGTTTCTCCCTCGGTCTATCGGTGTATACGGTGTAAAGCCGATCGTCGTCGTTGTCGCTGGGTCGCGCCACCGGGAGAAACTCGGTCGAGGAGTCGAGCACTCGCGAGTTCTGCTCTTACGCAAGCAAAGCGGCTCGCACGGCCGTAAAAGGTGCCTGAAAATCGACCCCGATTACGCGCACTCACCGACGCACTCACTAACACACACACAGGAGTATTTTCTGTTGACCGAGTCGCGGTCGGGTCTGATCAATTAACAGATAATTTGATCGATCGTGTCGATTTCTTCGGAGAAGGGGAAGTCCAAGCTAGACACGGATGGGCGTCGCTCCTCAATGACTGACATATGCGTCGCCGACGTATGCGAAAAACTGGAGGTGCAACTTTGTTTCTTGTAGTTTCGGTTTTTTTTTTTTTTTTTTTTTTTTTTTTTTTTTTTTTTCTATTGGAAATTACGGCGTTCGGTAACTGGGATCAATTTGCATGATAAATTTCAAACTCGGTGTACTCGCATATAGTTCAATGAAACTCAATAACGATTTCGGGATTCTGTATAGGTTCATTAGGGAAGCATTGGATGCTCATATTAATTACAATTAATTTTTAGTTAATTAACATTTTAATACAAATTAATTGACATTTTTATTCAAATTAATTGACATTTTTATTTAAATTAATTGACATTTTTATTTGGATTAATTAACATTTTTATTTAAATTAATTGACATTTTTATTTAAATTAATTAACATTTTAATTTTAATTAAATAACATTTTTATTTTGATTAATTTAAATAACATTTTTATTTTGATTAACTTAAATTCATTTAAATCGGCATTAATTTAAATGAGTTTAAACAGCCAATAATGCAATACAAAATAAATAAATAAATGATTAATTAATTATTTGTTTTTATTTTTATATATGTTTATATGCCATTTTTTTAATTGTATATTTATGCGGTCTTATCTTTTGCCATCGTTGCTTTTTTTTATCTATTTTCAAGGGCATATCCCGTCCACTGTTTAGTAAATAAATAAATAAATAAATAAATAAATAAATAAAAATAAATCAAGCCAATAAGCGCAAAAAATAAATAAAAGCAATAGCGCAAAGCCAAAAATAAGCGCAGAAACAAAATAAAAACATAGAGAGAGAGAGAATGAGGGAGGCGGTCACCGTGACAGACGTATCGTGCTCGCCGGAGCGCGCCGCCGTTCGCCACGAGCCGGTGATCTCTTCGCAGGACGGCGCAGCCGAACCGAACGCGAAATCACAGTCGACTTGGCGAGGAAGGTGTAGTAGATCCTCGCGCGTCTATCGTATACTACTTTGGTCCGCTCGTCGTTCACCCGTTTCCTGCTTCATGCTCGTATATGTCGTCGGGCGAACGAGGAATGAGGAAATCTCGGTACGAATGCGAATTCGCCGGTGAGCGCCAGAGACTCGTTGATTTTCAGGTCAGCTATAACCAAATCGTATATGAAATTACTCTCAACCTCGTGAAAATGTTGTGCTATTTTGCTTTCGTCGGAAATATAAATTGAAAAAAAAAAAAAAAATTATTTATAACACGTGCATGAAAAAAAAAAAAAATGTATGTCAACATTGAAAAAAGTGGTTATATCAAATTAAATCCCCAATAACACAAAGACAGTCTCCTTAGTTAATAATAATAATAATAATCCCAGTTAATAATAACTATAACCCCAATTAATAATAATAATAATAATCCCACTTAATAATAGCAATAACCCCAATTAATAATTACAATAATAATCGCACTTAATAATAACAATAGCCCCAATTAATAATAATTTTTTTTATTTTTTATTTTTTATTTTTTATTTTTTTATTTTTTTATTTTTTATAACCCCACCCAATAACCCCAATTAATAATAATAATAATAATCCCAGTTAATAATTTATATCGCGAGTGCCATAATTCGTCCCACGGTCATCCAAAGGTCCCATCCTATTTCCACTCCAACTCGGATTTCCAATGGCGAATTTGGGAATTTTCGCGTCGACCCGTGGCCCACAGGTGCCTCGGGACACCGGTGTGTCTAACGCAGCAGGAGGGAAGCAAGCGACGCAGGGAACCGCGAAGTCATAAAGTGCAGCGCGAGAAATAAGCGAATGCCTGCATGCATATGAGCGTATCTGAAACGAGTAATACGTACACAGACGCGCGGGGCTGCGCCCCCGTGCGAGCTCGAAGGAACTTGGTTTCAACTTTGCGCGGTGCGATACACAACCGTATCCCGGAAGTAGGTGCGTCCGCGTGTAGCGCAGCACATATAAACAGTAGGAGAGCTCCGGTAGAGTTCCTTCGAGGCCGCGTGATCGCTGCCACCGTCGGTGCAGTAGGTGGGGGAGACCGGGGTAAAACGGGCCACCTAAGCAATAAATGGCTCTATGACAAAACCCAAAGTATTTTTTTATTTGCGTTTTATTAAAAAATTCGACATCAATCAACAATTTTGAGCGTCGGCAAAAAAAAATAAAAAAATCAGGGGTAAAACGGGCCCCCTCAGAATCCGGCACAAATATGAGTCACATAAAAATAAATGTATTATTCATAAATAATAGTTATTTATTAATAAATGATGTATACATTAATTAATTATTGATAATAAATATTAGATTTTAATTAATTTAATGCAATATTATAACAATGATCTTTATTTTCTTTAAAGTTCTTATCCAGCATTGAGCAATCATATCATATAGCTAATTTATAAGTACTTTAAAATCGTTCTATATTTATTTGTATAAATACATTTATTATTGATAAATAAGATTTATTCAATAAATATAAAAAATAATTAATTCAAATTAAACAAAAATATTTAAAAAAAATTAATTCAAATTAAACAAAAATATTTAAAAAAAATTAATTCAAATTAAACAAAAATATTTAAAAAAAATTAATTCAAATTAAACCAAAATATTAAAAAATAATTAATTCAAATTAAATAAAAATAAATCATAAATATTTTATATATTAATTACACAAAACACTACCGATCGGCATGAGTGTCGATTATTTTGGTCTTTTACTAAAACGTGACAAAAAAGCACATTTTAGTCGTGACGGATTCGTCATACAGGCAACTCTAATTTTACTATAATTTTTTTTTTCGATGATAAAAAAAGGTGGACCCTTTTTTATTTATTTTTATTATTTATTTGTAGGCCGTTTTACCCCACAGGCCCGTTTTACCCCGACTTCCCCTACAAACGAAGCCAGCAGCGGCAGCGACGACGACGGGAAACGGGGACGCGTCGCTGCTGGCCTCTTCCTAATAGTTTTACTCGAGCGATCGCGTATCGCTATTGTTCTCACTCTTATAGAGCCTCGTCGAGGACAGTCGTACCTTCTCGCTCTCGTATATCGTGGGGCGTACGAATGCAAAAGGCACGACGTATGTGTTGCATGGTCACTCGTGTATATACTTGACTCGCGTATATCGTCGGTACACAACGAGAGAGCTGTGGGAGAGGACGAGGAGGCAGCGAGGCATGTCCGAAGGAAAGGAAGCTCCGCGAACCTCAGTTCCGCTCCTCGTTGCTTCTCGCGTACCGCTCCGATGTCTTCCGTCCGCGGTACTTACACGCTGCGCCCGATCCTCTTGGTTGGATTCCGCGCACACATTTGCTGTACGTTTATTCGTATGTCTCACGCGTACCTCTGTGTTTATGTATTATACAAATCGCCTTTGCGTTATCTCTCGTGTCTTTATCTGTACGCACCTTGGATCGTACCATTTCGTGGGAGGCCACGACGAAACGTTTTAAATACGGGTGGGGGTTAAAATAGCTAATGATCAAAGTAGCGAATGGGTAAAATAACAAATTTCAAAATAATTAACGGTTTGAATCTAGAATGGCCATCATTACGAAATTCGCTATTTCAGTCATTCGCCTTTTTGATCATTCGCTATTTTCATTCAATTTTAATAAAGATGTGGGTGAAAATAGTGAATGACCAAAATAGCGAATGGCTGAAATAGCGAATTTCATAATGGTGGCCATTCTAGATTCAGACGGTCATTATTTTGAAATTTGTTATTTTAGCCATTCGCTATTTTGGTCATTAGTTATTTTGACCCCCACCCTTAAATACCCACTTTTGCCTCTTTATTCTATAATTTGTTTATTATTACACTGTAAAAAAAAATCTTTCTTAAAATGAATATACTTGTATTGGAAGTACCATATGCATAAACTGCGGATTAAATGTTATAAACATTTATATTGAATTTTTATAATAATGCTATTGAAAAATACCGACAGTTCGTTAATATTACGACACAATCGTTTCTGAATTTTCCGTCGATGCAAAATATTTTTCGATGAATATGGATGAAAATTCATAGCCCAGAAATGTATTTTGATTTTCATATACTATTTTAGTAATTATTGATTTAATAACCAATTTGGTTTAATAATAGTTACCAAATTTCATTGACGTGTATTAAATTTAACATGCGAACACATTAATTTCGTTTTCCTATACCCAGTTGTACGAATTTCACACACGATTGTACAGGAAAAACGCAAACATTTTTTACAGTGTAAACGTTTGGTGAACGTGGCCTACACGTCATGTGACTCAAGGTTTTAACTCAATGTAAAATCCTTAAAAGACATTTTTGGGAATAAATGTCATGCCGTACATTTTTTGGGAATAAAATTCATGCCGTAAACGTTTTGGGAATAAAATTCATGACGTTTCACGAGTAAGGACGAAAGTAGCGATCGTTACTTTTATTTAACTTTTAGTTTTATTTATCAAAACAAATGTGTATTTAAAAGTAACGAACGGTCGACATCTCTGCTCCGATCACGCGCTGAGTCGGCGGAAAAAGAATTTTTTGCGGAAAATTATTTCATACCCGCGGTCAATATTGGTGAATGATATTGTTAATTGGGTTTAGAGTTTAACGCGCGGGTTCGACTCCCGATAATGTCATTCGACCGTCTGGATTTACGTATTCAGATCGAAATTGCGGCCCAAATGGGTCGAGGAAACGTTTGCGAATTTATGACAAGCCCGGATTTTGATAATTAGACTTTTATGAAAGAGCGAGAAATGTTTTTGGGCCAAACTGTTTAATTTCCTCTGTTAAATATCCTTCAAGAAAATTGGAGCATATTTCGACAACGAAAATTTTCATCAACAATGAAAATTTCATCCACAATGAAAAATTCTGAAAAAATTCGTACGGATTCCGAAAAATCAATAAATTATTTTCATGAAAAAAAAAAGTTACGTTACCGGGTAATTTGTCGAACAATATATTTTTTCATTCATTTCATTATAACATTTTGTAAGTATTATTATGTATTATTAATTTTTCAAGCGCCTTTTATATACTCGACTTTTTTTCAGATTTATCTTCTGAAATTTTTTTAAAGATTTATCTTCTCAATTTTTTTTTCAGATTTATCTTCCATAAAGATACTCAAAATTTTGACTGAATTTCCCTCAGATTTCGACTGTACGACGAAAAGACCACCTTAACAAATTCTCCATCGAGATTGGGATCTCCTTCAGCGATCTGCGTGCAATTAATATATTGTAAAACGATGCCGCAAACTATATTCGCAAGTCCAACGATTTCGAGTGCCGCAACACTAATTGAATTTCCAGCTTCGTCGTCATTAGTCACCTTTCGTATTAGGCGGAAGATCGAGACGACGGTAATTATAGCAATCGCGATGATTCTCAGGCGCCGAGGAACGAAACGTTGGAGCGGAGGAAAGAAATAGAGAATAGAGCGAGGTATATAGATGGAAGCAAATAAGCCTGCGGCACGGAGCTCGTGGCCGCGCACGAACAAGTCCGGGTCCACACACACATAGTGCGCGCAGCCCGCGCGCGCCTCACCGTAACTCCGTAAGACAAGATATCGATTGCGTAACCACGGCGTCGATATTATGCAACGAAACGGTTTCCTGCCGTTATCTAACGCGCGAGTGCACCGCGCTCGCGGCCCGGCTATGAATCCGCGCGCCGGCAACGCGACCACCGAGCGCGGCACACTGCCGAAACTCTCATCGCGCGAATATAACACGATGCTCACTTTCGAGCGACGAGATTCGCTGCAGTGATTAAGGTAGTCCTTGCTCCTGGTGTCGAGTTCGCATAAGTTTTCGAAAATTGAGAGACAATTGCAACCATTTCTCGATAATATAAAAATCTGAAAAAAATCATGCAAATTAAAGGCACCGAAAAGATTAATTTTGCATAATAATAATTCGAAAATGTTATTAACAAATTGATGAAAAAAAACATTGTTTAACAAATATTTCGATGACCCAAGTTTTTTTTTGTGATAATGATTCCTTCGTTTTTCCGAATACGTATGATTTTTTTCAGATTTTAGAGTTCACTTTGAAATTCGTGTGTTTTTATAGGGAAAATATGTGAAAATTCAAAGTGAACTCTAAAATCTGAAAAAATTCATACGTATTCAGAAAAACGAAGGAATCGTTTTCATCCACAAAAAAACTTGGGTCATCGAAATATTTGTTAAACAATGTTTTTTTTCATCAATTTGTTAATAACATTTTCGAATTATTATTATGCAAAATTAATCTTTTCAGTGCCTTTAATTTGCACGATTTTTTTTTCAGATTTTTATATTATCGAGAAATGGTTGCAATTGTCTCTCAATTTTCGAAAACTTATGCGAACTCGACACCAGGCGCAAGGACTACCTTAAGGCAGTCCTTGCGGATAATATTCATTTCGCATAAATTCGAGGAATTTGGGAGAGAATTGCAAACACTTCTCGGTGGTATAAAAATCTGAAAATTCATACACATTAAGTGTATGAATTCATCAGTGACTGATGAAAATCACACGAATTTACCAAATAAACGATTAATAAAAAGCGAGCGAAATAATTGTTTTATTTTTTTTTTAAATAAATTCGTCGATTAGAGGGAGACGCAAATCGACTTATGGCTTGTTTGATCAATGGATTTTTGCCGTTTGCGCGCAATTATAGCGCAACACGGGCACACTAGCCAGGGCACGTGCACATAGCGCCGACGGTATATACCGCTTGCGCGGGAGCGCGACAATGGTGTATGCTAATGCTCGAAAGTGTCGCTGATGCAATAGCGCACACGTTGTCGGCTGCGCGAGAGACATAAATTGCGTATTTATTGCCGCTGCTATGCCGCTGCACCGAACACCCCCTGCACGGGCCCAGCCTTGGATCTCGGCATCCGACTCCGGCACACTTAGCGGCACGTACGAATGTGTAATATAAATACATATTATATGGGGCATTCCACCCCGTTTCGACCTGGATTTGACCTCGACCTCTCCGATTTGGCTCATTATTTTTTATAGGCTCAATTGGAGCCTCAACTGCACAATAAATTTTTTTTGTTTTTTTATTGCCATTTTTGATTGTTTGATAAATTTTTAAAGTGACATATAAAACTTCGTAATTTAAAAATCTGATAGAATTCTGAAAAATACTTTGTTCAATAACAAAATTATCTAGCTTATAGCCAAAGTAGGGATAACTTTTTTTCTTACATCTTTTTTCCATTTTTTTATAATTTTTTAATTAAAAAAATCTGTAAAACTATGAGAAGAAAGATCTTTCCCACTTTGGCTATAAGCTAGATAATTTTTTTATTGATCAAAGTATTTTTCATAATTTTATCAGATTTTTAAATCATGAGGTTTTAAATGTCACTTTAAATATTTATTAAACAAGCCCTATTTTATTAATGTCACTTTAAAAATTTATTAAGCAAGCCCTATTTTATTAATGTCACTTTAAAAATTTATTAAAAAATTTATTAAAATGGCAATAAAAGAACAAAACAAAAATTGTGCAGTTGAGGGTTCAATTAAGCCTATAAAAAATAATGAGCCAACTCGGAGAGGTCGAGGTCAAATCCAGGTCGAAACGGGGTGGAATGCCCCATATATGTATGACGAAGCGGGTATTATTCGAGTGGCTAATGTGCGCCGAGCCCGGGGTGTACTGGTACGTGTAATATCGGGTTCAGAGATCACAATTCGCGTACGAACGACTCGCGGCGGCGGCGGCGGCGGCAGCAGCCCGTTCACGCTCCCGTTGCGTTCATCGACGTGCGAGAGCTACTTTACTATGCTGCTGCTAATAGCCGTTGTACGAGGCGAGCGGGAGGCAGGCGGCTTTTAAATCGAATGGGTCGTAAGAGGTAAAAATACTTTGTCCAGGTTACGGGGCTGTGCAGACAACAACAAGTGGTTGCGGGTCTCCGGTGCGCCGGGACTCAGCGGCAGTCGATCGAAGATCCGTTACGGTGGAGTGCGAAAAAAACCACAAAAAACAAACGATTTTTCGCTTTATTTTTTAGAAAAAAAAAATTGAAAACATTATTTAAGAAAAAAAATTAAAAGATCAGAAAAGTTATTTAAGAAAAAAAATTAAAAGATTAAAACAATTATTTAAGAAAAAAATTGAAAGATTAAAAAAATTATTTAAGAAAAAAATTAAAAGATTAAAAAAATTATTTAAGAAAAAAATTGAAAGATTAAAAAAATTATTTAAGAAAAAAATTAAAAGATTAAAAAAATTATTTAAGAAAAAAATTAAAATTAATTAAATTAATTTGTAATAAATTATTTTAGAATATTAAAATTAAATGAACAAATTAATTTTGATTTCTTAATCTTCCAATTCATGTTAACAGCATAATATCAATTTCTTCTTAACATCCGATATATTAGTTTGGAAATTTGAAGAAAAAAAACACGAGACATCGAATTATTTCGTCTGCGAAAGAGAAGAAAAAATATAGCAGGCGTAGTTGCGTTAGCAAGAGGCAACAAGGAGCAGGATAGCGAGCAGAGTTAAGTTCCAGACGCTTATACAATTAATTAAGAGCTACGTTTGCCGCATGCAACTGGTCGACCGGGGGACAGAGACTCGTTTCCTCGAGAGTCACCTTAGCGCGTAGAGCGTTTCAATTTTTCCGGCCTCCCGAGCGAGGGGGGGGGGGGGGGGGGGGGTAGAATCAGTGAGAGGGAAAGAGAGGAGATGATATCGACACGATTATGTAGCGTACGAGCGCGAAGCTGTCTGCCCACACGTGCCTTCGACCTCATGACTATTTATGCACCACACATAACGATATAATATTATCATCGTTATCATTGTTATTATTGAACGCGATACAACGGCTGAACCGATTGTCGAACGTGACGATAACTGAATTCCACTTTCATTCAACGATAATTGCAAGTATGAAAAATTCATTTTTACTTAATTCCAGGTGACAAGTAACCGATGCACCTTCAATAAAGGCGTTATTGAATTAATCGATGAGCGTTTTTTTTATACGAACAATCGAAAATCTCGCCAGATCTGGCGTGAAAAAACTAATTGTTAAGAGCAATTTTTTATCTTTATTTTTAATTTTTTATTTCTGTAAATATATTATTTGATATTAATATTAATTTTTTGTAGTTTTTATTTTTTTTTACCGACTGTATTTTTTATATACTACGTATCTGACATAATTAATTTTTTTACAGATTCCAGAAATATAATTTATATATTCTGAAGACATGAATTATGTAACTATTATACATCTCATATTTATGCTAAATATAAATCACAAATATGGTCGTATATAAGAAATGTATTGAACTGAATGCCAAAAATATATTAATTATATTTTTGGGATACAAAAAGGTTACATTCGGTATGTATTGTCTATATATCTTTGGATATACAAAATTATAATTCCAAGTATTCTTTTTATTATTTTTATTTTCATTTTACATGAAAAAATTATTATTCCATGTATACGAGGTGAATTCGCCGCAAGGCTACTGAACGATAATTACTCGCGTGAAAAATCCATTGTGATTAAATTCCAGCTGACAAGTAACTAACGCAGCTCCCAGAGAGGCAATATAAAATCAGTTGGCAAACGTGATTCTGATTCAAGCGATTGAAACGTTTACCAGTTCATCCAGTACAGATCTCGACGTGTCTATCTGCAGGAAAGACGGGTGAGAGACTGGCAGTGTCTCTTACTTGTGGCCTATGCATCGACCCACACTGCATCCACTTCGGAGAGAGAGAGAGAGAGAGGGGGCCGCGTCTCCACACACGAGAGAGGCAATCGGTAGAAATGCCGTTTACAGGAGCGCCCGAGGTGCTTGCGAATCTTATGCGTCGCTTGGGACTTACACCCACGCGTCCTGCCTGCCGCTTGTTACTGCGCAGCAGTCAGGACGTTACACAGTCGCTTGGAGATTTCTGCCTGTTTCGCGCAAGTCAGATATTTAGTAATAATTTTTATCAAAGGGTGGATTTTGAAATCATTTTAAATTTTTTTTTTTGAGATTTTGAAATTTAAAGAAATTTAGCAAGTAGATAGAGAAAAATGAAAGATTTAAAAAATGTGTCTTTTAGGTGAACAATCTGTTATTTAAAGAAGTTGTTTTTTCAATAATTGAGAGAATTCGGTGCTATGATATAATTTAAAAAAAATTGTTCTAACAAAGAAAATGTTAACAGAGTGTTCTAACAGAGTAAAATCCTTAGTGCTGTCCTTTTTGTATCATGTGCGGAGTTGAAAAGTTTAGTCAACCATTTTCTGACTCGACAGAATTTTTTTTTATTTTTGGGTCAGCTGAAAAAAAATTCTATTTTGACAAATATTGCTGTTATTAAGCTGACTTAATCCCCTTAATTGTACTTTACGAAAAAAATAGGGGCACTTAAAAATAAAAATAAATGTATCGACCTCGATACGAAAAAATGTATCTCCTCCTACAATTTTGAATATTCTGACCTGCCAAATTTTGTTTGTGCTTTGCACACTATTCTCAACAATCAAGCGTGGTATATTTTTGATACAATTTTTTTCGCTATTCTAAAAAATCGACAGTGCGAAAAAATCGATGTTAATTTTTTCGGTTCAAAATATGTTATGAAGAGTAAGAAAAGGCATCTAGGTGAATTTTTTCAGATTTTTCTGAAAAATCTGAAAAAACTAGAAACCTTAACTAGAAACTAACGAAACTTGTTTGTAGAATTAAATTTAAAAAATGGACAATGGAGCAAAAGTTTTTTTGGTAAATCACAAGAAAATTTATTTTTGATGTTTCCAAAAATCCGTCATTTGTTAATTTAAAAATGATAGTATAACAATTATTTGGCGGCAGCAAACTACAATATTCCGGGCAAAGAAACGCTTAAGTAATTTTCAAAGGTTAATTATCATAAGAGGTAAATAAATATGTAGAAAGTAATTGTGAGCAGCTGGTGGGAGCTGCCGGAAACTATTCGAAGCCAGCCAATACGGACGTCTTACTATCCAACTAGCCACCTACTCTCAACCTGTGCCATGTTACACATAGCCGAGAAGGTAAACATTCGTGCTGGAAGGTCAGGGTCCTCATGAAGATCGTCGTGTGGAGCAGCATCACCCACGCTCGTCAACCTCCACCTACTCTCGGGGCACGTATGCGCAGCTATTAGCCTCGCCAGAGCTTCATATACGGCTTCGGAGCATGTGGCAGGTTCGTAGACTCTCGAAATTGTTGTCGAGCGCCTCGCACAGGTACATATTATATCACTGCTCGCGATACGGCAGAGCAAATACGATACGATCGCCCCGTTAAAAATCAACTTGTCACACATTGTTATATCTCATCATCGCGATTATTCCACACGACAGATAAACGCAATTGCCTCCAGGTCCTATCGGTCTTTGCAGCTGATTGGAGCTCAGTATTTTCCTTATTTCTTTGGGTTACTCCGTATGCATATTTTTTCCCAACTCAATTGGTACCGGAGTTGTAAATCCATAATTTTTATAGAAATAAAATTGATGGTTTGTAATTATGTTTTTATAATAGTAACTCGTAATTATTATAATAATATGTGTAAATTTTTAAATAGAGGCAAGGAATATTAATTTCCCATAAAACTTCAGGGTAATCTTATTGAAAAAATGGAGAAATACTGTTGATGAAAATAAAAAATAAATTCGAAAATAAAATATAAATTCAATTAAAAATAATAAAATTCAATTAAAAATTCGGTTTTTCTTACGGCTATTCAAAAATTCACACATCATTTTATAATCGCTACAAATCATCATTGTAAATTCGTGAATAGAAAATAAACTGTTGTGTAAACTTTAATTCTTAAATTAATGAGGACTTACAACACTGATTATCACACAAGAATAATTAATTAATCATTGCAAAAATAATGAATAATAATAGAATTATAAAATAGCCCAAAATTTATGTCCCCCGCCCCCAAAGTGCGTTATCTAAAAAACGTGTTTGTCCCGCTCGTGCTATTAAATTTATCATCTAATCTTTGTGGAAACATCTTTCCGAATGTTCAAAGTATTTTCGTCCACAGCTAAGTACGTGAAATATTTTTAACGAGAAAACGAGGCAAAAGCTTTTTGGGTAATTCTGGCTGTATTTAACCATTATAGATGATTGCAACCATCTATGCAGTGTACATAGGCATAAAGCATACATAGCATTGAATTCCATATAAACAAAGGCTGGTTTAAAAAAAAAATTGTTACACTTATCCCCCGCGTAAATGTAAAAATAGTGTCGTAGGTCAACGGCCAGCATTACATTCGTGACGAAGATATAAATCTCGCGCGTTGTGCAATCGCGATTTTATCGGTGCCGGTGTCGAGACGCCCTCTCGTTCTACGTATGAATTCAATCCACTGGACAGTGAATTTCTTCGAACGAACGAGTACGTGATACACACCAATGTACCAATGTACATTTACACCAATGTAAAGATATCTCTACGATCGAAGCAAATATCATTCCGAAGTTAGCGATCGATCAAAATTTATCGTGCGCTTTTTCGGATCTACAAATTCGGCCTCCCGTATTATCTGTCGTGTGGCTCGACGACTTGGACGACTCGGTATGACGTACGCGTTTTTCCCCAGCCGATGAAAATAACGCCCCGAGGTTTCGTCTTAATGGAGATGAGCGATAGCCGCGCCGATAGGCTCGTCGTCTTATCGCCAGCGATTCTTCTATTCGGTAAACAATTTTTGATGCGGGTTGAATGGAATAATTGAAAGACAAAGTAGTGTTCGAGATACGGGGTCGACTATTCTCGAACGGCACTCGAGAGCAGCGGGAGGCGGAATTCCGGAATTCCTGTTGACGCGCCACGTCACGTGGGCCAATCTTTAATTGACTGACAAATCATTTCCTGAATCATTTTCAATCACTCGCTTGCCTCTCGAGGTCGCGCATTTTCCGCAAGTAATTTACTTTGCATTGTAATTTACTTTACATTAAAGTAGCCCTTTCGCGGTACAGTAGAAAACTGCGTGAAATTCAGTCAAAGTTTTGAGTATCTTGATGGAAGAAAAATCAGAAAAAGAATCGAGCGTATAAAAGGTGCTTCATAGATTAATTCTGCATAATAAAAATGACAGAATGTTATAAACAAATTAATGAAAAATTCGGAAAAAAAATTTCGGGTGATTCGGGAAAAAAAAATTCGGGTGATTCGGAAAAAAAAAATTCGGGTGATTCGGAAAAAAAAATTCGGGTGATTCGGAAAAAAAAATTCGGGTGATTCGGAAAAAAAAATGTCGGGTGATTCGGAAAAAAAATTTCGGGTGATTCGGAAAAAATTCATAACGCGAGTGAATGGAATAATTGAAAGACAAAGTAGTGTTCGAGAATACGGGGTCGACTATTCTCGAACGGCACTCGAGAGCAGCGGGAGGCGGAATTCCGGAATTCCTGTTGACGCGCCACGTCACGTACGCAATCGGCAGCGCAAACCGGTGCTGCTTTATAACCCACGATCGACATCTCGCGACACCCACCCACATCACCTGTTTACCTTCGAGTAGGCGATTTATCGCGCCTTGTGCACCGCGGCGAACCGCCAACGGCGGTTGCTGCTCTTTCGATCTCGGCGCCTATCCGGTCGGCCCGATTCCTCAACCGATTCCCGCCGCGATCTAAGCTGCAACGCTATGCACACCTCGGTGAGTTCAAAGTCGAGATACCTATATAGTTGATTTTGATTTAGGTTTAGGTTTTATTGCACTAGGGCCGAATTGGCCCTGTCGGCAAAATCGATACACCAGAACGGGGTGCCATATTTCGACGCCTTGGTCAATAATAACAATTTAAAATCTATATATAAAAAACCATAAAAAATATATAGAATGAAATTACAATAAGAAAAAAAAAAAAAACAAAGTAGCGCCGCATAAATGATACAAAATAAAACAAAATGATACAAAATGATACAAAATAATATAAAATGATACAAAATGATACAAAATGATACAAAATAATACAAAATGATACAAAATGATACAAAATGATACAAAATGATACAAAATAATACAAAATGATACAAAATAATACAAAGTGATACAAAATAATACAAAATGATACAAAATAATACAAAATAATACAAAATGATACAAAATAATACAAAATAATACGAAATAAAAGTAAAAATAAAAGTAGGGGAGGTGCGAGCAAAATGGGACGCGCACGCGAAAAATAGTTGGAAGTGAAAAAAAGCTGTCCCGTTTTGCCCGCGCCTCCCCTATGTATGAAGTGAACACAAACACACGAAAAAATCGAAAATAATCAACTTTTTTCAATCTTTCGTGAGAACCACGAAAGTGGACGAAAAATCGCTAGATCTATAATCGTATGTCGGTTTCCATTTGTTTTTCTTTTTTTGTTTTTAAAAACCATGGTTACATCTGTGAGAATCGTACTTTACCTTAACCCAGGCATTCCTTGGTTCCCTTTCCATGCGCTGTACTATATGGAGAAACGTTCCGAATTCTTGGACGGCGTGTGGACGTTATTCGTGTGCGTCTAGCCGGCGGGTCTACGATCGCTCGGCACTAAAAGACGCCCCCGGTCGACTGGCCAGCAGCAGCGTGGCGCGTGTTATTTCTATTCTCGGTTTCTCCATTCGTCTAGATCCGTCAGAGTTTCCGCGCGGCGAGGCGGTCGCTGCATTCGGGAATATAAACTGACGAGCTCGGTAAGGAGTATATTTACGTAGTGCAAAGAGCGGCGTTATTCGGTGACAATAAAATCTGGAGGTCTTTTTAAGTTCATCGTCGTCATACATTTTTCGATAAAGATCCGATTGTTATTTAAAATCGATGAAAAAAAGACTTGACTCGATAGAAACAATTTTTAACCAATTTTTAAACAAATTTTTAAACAAATTTTTAAACAAATTTTTAAACAAATTTTTAAACAAATTTTTAAACAAATTTTTAAACAAAATTAATGCAATATTTTTAATTCTCTACATATACTTTTTTTAGATTCCAGCGATTTTTGTGCTCAACTCTAATTATTAACTCATATTTCATCGGATCTAATTTCTGTAAAAACAAAAAAAATAAACTAAATCGCAGTTAAATAATTACTTTGATGTATCCGTAAGAAAAAATATTGTCTGTATTTTATTCTCAGCGAACTGAACGAAATTGTTTCCAATCCGACTTCCGCACTTTCTTATCGCGTCGATATTAATTCCTTTGGACTAACGAAATTAAAAGATTTTAATGTTAAACGTAACGTGCAGATTGCGAATCAACTCCAGCCGGTATAAATGAAAACACATTCTTGGCAAACGTCTCTTATCTCGGGCGTGCGAAAATTATACGACGTTCATCTACTATCTCGACCTATCAATTTTTACGACGCACCGATATTTCGTTACCCTTTTTCCCAGGTAGCGAAGAAAAATCGTCGAAAAAGCAAAAAGCCACCATTAGTCCCGCCGTATACTTGATAAACCGTTTGCGCCGGTGCAGAAACCGTAAAACAATGACCAATTACTATGTAAATTTAACGGTATGCATATTTATTAGAACCCGATAACCGTAGTCAGCCGTGTACACCGGTAGTAACTTGCGGAAATTTTTATTCGAGAAATCTCAAAAATTCACTATCCAATGTAACCCCGCTGATCAGTTAAAATAGCTCGACTAATTGAGCCGGCCAGTGGCGGCTTTACCACATGTGTAGCGACAGTAACGTTAGCCTCGACTGTTTACGGCTTTCCACATCGGCCCAACCTAAGAGAAGTACAATGGAAAGCCGTAAATTTCACGACTTCGGTGCTGGAGATTTTCCCCTGTGATTCCGTTCATTCGCCGCTTGACCCAAAGTTTCGTTTCACGCCGTGGTGTCCCCTCATGGATATAAAGTATACTTCAGATATACACACGGATATATAATTTAGGTACGCTATATTTAACGGCAAAAAGTTCTATATTCTCTGTATATCTGTAATATTTTTCATATTACATATCATTATTATTTTTAATCTTTGTGGTTTTAATTTTTTATATCATTTTTTTATCGATTATATTTTTTATATACTACATATCTAACATAAATGACGTATCATTATTATTTTTAATCTTTTTGGTTTTGATTTTTTATTTCATTTTTTTATCGACTATATTTTTTATATACTACGTATCTAACATAAATGACATATCATTATTATTTTTAATCTTTTCAGTTTTAATTTTTAATTTTATTTTTTTATCGACTATATTTTTTATACACTACGTATCTAACATAAATGTTTTTTTTTTTTTATAGATTCCAGATATATAATTTATGTATTTTAAAGACATGAATTATGTAACTACTATATATCTCATATTTATGCTAAACATAAATCATATATATGGTTGTATATAAGAAATGTATTGAACTGTGTACCAAAAGTATATTAATTATGTTTTTGGGATACAAAAAGCTTACATTCGGTATGTATTGTCTATATACCTTTGATACAAATTAACAATATATAAAGCTGCGAAAAGTTCTATATCTCGTATCAATAATATCATATATAAACAATATACATACAGAATAAATTTCCTACATATATTATATCAATATACATATAGTATAAATTTCCTATACATATTATATCCAATATAAAAATTATAATCCCAAGTACACTTTTTTTCCACGGTGGTTCCTCGTGGAATATTCACAATCGTTTCGTCAGGAATGTCCGTCTCAACTCGACCAACGCTCGCGTACGCGGGTATAGGTAACACGGGTCAGTCCCTATGGGAATGTCCGTTTACATCGCTCCTCCTCCGCGCGCCCCCTCTCGTTCACCGAAGAAAGTATCTCATAACCGGGCAAAGGCGAGGAGACCTATAACGGCGCATTAGCGAGCCGCTGATTTTTTTCCTTCCTCGTGTAATACACAGTCGCGTACCTCCTACGGAGGCAGCAGCAGCAGCGACCGAGTGCGCCGCCGCCGCTGCTGCTGCTGGCGGTTACGTGCCAACACGTAATTCCCGGTGAGCGCACGTCTCTCGGCCCGGCCCGGCCCGCCACTTTATAGTTTACGCGTTGGCGTGGGAGCAGCTCGTTCCGCGAGCGAGCGAGCGAGCGAGCCAGCCGCGCGCGGATCTACCGGGCTCAGTCTCGCTCGCTCAGTTATTCTATGCTTATAAATAAGGCGACCTCTCTCGGTCTCCCGCCGAGGAGGCGCGCTGCTGCTGCCACCGCCGCGCTGCGGCTTAGTTCCGGCTTCCAATCGGCTGCGCGCGGGCGAGTCCCGCTATTAATACCGCGGTGTCTTATACGCCTCGCGTTACACCGCTGATGTAAAGTACGCACTGCTTGGGGTACATACTGTGCGGCGTACGTGCACCCTGATAACTCTTTTATCACCGAGAGAAAAGGTTTCCTTGATTTCAAAGAAATGGGTGGATTGATTTTTTTCTCATTGATTTCAATGAAATATTTCAAACAAAGTAGCGTCGTATAAATGATACAAAATAATACAAAATGATACAAAATGATACAAAATGATACAAAATGATACAAAATGATACAAAATGATACAAAATGATACGAAGTCATACAAAATTATACAAAATGATACAAAGTCGTACAAAATTATACAAAATTATACAAAATTATACAAAATGATACAAAATGATACAATATAATACAAAATAATACGAAATAAGAGTAAAAATGAAAGTAGGGGAGGTGCGAGCAAAATGGGACGCGCACGCGAAAAATAGTTGGAAGTGAAAAAAAGCGAAAAAAAAAGAGAAAAAGTTACCTTGATTTCAAAGACATGGGTGGATTGATTTTTTTCTCATTGATTTCAATGAAATATTTCGTTGAATTTCAAAGAAAAGCGTCTCCTTGATTCAAAGAAAGGATATACTCGACGGCACCTGGTCTGTCAACGTTTGACGCATTCGCGATAAGTCGTATTGGCGTTTCTCGGGCGAGCTGGTCTGTTATGTTATGGTCAAGTCAAGTCAAATCAAGAAGATAATGATTGGTTAAATCATTCAAGTTATTGGTTAACATATCTAAGCACTATATGGTACGTAACCGAGAACTTGGTCGACATAACCTATAATTTGGTTGATGAGATCATTCAAAGAAAATATAATATTAACTTAAGGATACTTTTTCATTGACGTCCAAGAAATGTTTCATAGGTTGAGATTTCAAGGAAATTTCATTGATTCAAGGAAACTTTTTCTCTCGGTGAATCATTCAAGTTATTGGTTAACATATGTAAGCACTATATAATCAATGAAATAGGAAATTTCATTGATTCAAGGAAACTTTTTCTCTCGGTGTAGTTCTTCTTTTTTTTTTTCTCCGCAACATTCTGTCTAAAGACGGCAACGACCGACGCGACGGCTGACCGAAGAGCCCGAGTGACGCCAGCACGTGCGTTCGGGTTTGGGCTTTTAAATTCGTGGCGAAGCGTCACTCCTCGGCCGGTATAACCGAAAACTGCTTCCGCATTTTCTAACGTGCACTTGGTATCAACGTCACGCGCTTCGTGGCTTCTCTTCTGAGGCAATCAGCACTTGTCGTGTTTTGGACGAAAGTTCAATCGTCACTGGGTGGAGAGAGAGAGAGAGTTGGATTTATCGCGTGCCCTGGGATTGAGTCTCCTAATAGCAACGTGCTACAAAATATACAAAAAGCCATCACATCATGACAAAATAGGCCATAAACTTACAAACATTCAAATTTTATTTATTATCAAATAAAATAATTTATTTATTTAATTTTTTAATTTTTTAATTTTAATTTAATTTTATTTATTTCATTTTTTATTTTATTTTATTTATTTCATTTTTTTATTTTTTTATTTTATTTATTTCATTTTTAATTTTTTAATTTGATTTATTATTATTTATTTCATTTATTATTTATTTGTTATTTTTTTATTTTTTATTTCTGTGTGCTACTATTTTTAGTAGTACAGCGAGATACTATGACCAACCACGTCTGCCATGTGTGGAGGCGAATCACATGTTTGCTCATAGGTGAATGTATGATAGGACACCAGAGGACTGACACCGACTGTGTAGATGTTTATTCACTTGCTTTTACGAAGAAAACTAAAATTGTGAGAGGGAGGCTGTAAAGCCCCTCCACGTTTCCTTTCACACAGTTCCTTCGGAAAGTTGGAAATCTCGTATTTTTAATGGCAGTCAACTGCTCTTTAAATTTCGTAATCTTGCCGCTATCGTCCAATAAAGATAATTCGGTGACAGTTATTGAAAATAATTGTATGCAAATTTCAACCGGTTCAGGTAAATTTGAAAATACGTCGGATATAAATAATTCTGCAAAAATGTTTAAAAGTGATTTTTTTTTTCGTTATACGGTGTAAAAATCTCCCGACTAATTAAACCTGCTGGTGTAACTATAAATACCGCGTCATCAATAATTAATAATATAATCCATTATAGTTGCCAGTCCCGCGACAATTTCATCAGTAAATAAGTGCGTTAAAATCACGTTTCGTATTGCGGCGGTGTACAAAAGTAAACGGCGGTAAAACGTCGGTAAAAGGTGAACCGTTGCCAACGGCAGTATTTCATACGTGAAGAGTCAAACACGAAGCCGCGGTACGTAGTTTGTGCAAACACTTTCCTTCTGCACATATCTTCAATTTTATCTCACCGTTAGCCCGTAAATTAACGGGGTTGCCATAAATCCTCGTCAATCAATAAATCGAACCCCACGACGCATTGTATGCCACATCCATTATTGTACATTTTTATTGCTGCGAGCAGACCATACGGGGAACACGAGAATTAAGGTAACACCATCGCGACAACCTCAAGCAAAAGTTTCGTCACATACGCGTTGTTCAATCGATTCATCTTGTATAAAATTTATGGAACACGTAAAAAAATCCTATTATTGGTTTTCTCTCAACTACGCGTAGAATGAAAAACCTCGTCATTCCCTATTGTCCTATGGAAGCTTTTTTTTAAATCTTCCTATTTTTTTTACGAAAAACTGTCGAAAAAAGGCTGAATTCGACACGTTTTGTTCAAACCGCCGCCATTTTGTCAAATTAAAAAAAACCGCCATAGGACGATGGCGGCTTTCCTACAGATTAATAATCTTTTTGACATTTTTATTCAGATCAGGATTAAGGCCGCAAACCTGGACACCAAGCAGGACCTTTTTTTTAACCGGACTTTTCAATAATTTATAACAATATTGAACAATAAATAAATCAACTTACAAAAAATCATTTTGTACTCTTCACTAGTGCCTTGATTTATAAAAAAAAAACCAGACCGATTAGTTTATCCTAACCATTAAAAAAAAAATCGCGAAAATCAGAGATTTTTTTAGGGGTCACACTGTGATGATCCGTTAATCGATATTCCAACGATGGTACCATAAACATGGAACGCTGTGAACTACGGGCTACCATCGTGTGCGTTAGCCAGTAAACCACCACTCGGTCCCTCCTCGCGTTATTGTCGCTTTGCCGCTTTGCCCCACCGCCGCACAGCGAGCAGAATGTCTCTACTCGGGTCTAATCACTGTCACCGGTATTCCAGGCACGCACCGCCCGTGCCAAGCGAAGGAGAAACAGCGAGAAGCCGAGAGGCAAAAAGGACGACGCGTAAGCTGCGACTAGAGAGACCAGAGACGAAGAGTGCGAGAAGGCTACTCAATCGATCGAGCGCGGCTGCGACACCTCGGGGCGATGCAACCTCGCGACCGCTCGAAAGTCGCGGGAATTAAATTCATCGCCGGTAATACACACGTCAAGTGGACGCATCGATCGTAAGAGCAATTTTTGCGCGTTTCGAGGAATTTTCATGGGAAAAACCTTATACAGAAAAATCCGAAAGGTCGCGAGAAAAAATGACAGGCTTGAATTAACGTTCAATGGCTACGAAGTGTTTGTCGGATTTTTTTTTGCTGATGCTGCATTGAGAGTTCACAAGTGTAGAGGATGCAAAATTCGGAGGGGACGAGACTAAATAATTTGTAACGATTTTAACGATAATAATCGTAAATAATTTGTAACGATTTTAACGATAATAGTTGTAAATAATTTATAACGATTTTAACGATAATAATCGTAAATAATTTATAACGATTTTAACGATAATAATCGTAAATAATTTGTAACGATTTTAACGATAATAATCGTAAATAATTTGTAACGATCTTAACGATAATAATCGTAAATAATTTGTAACGATTTTAACGATAATAATCGTAAATAATTTATAACGATTTTAACGATAATAATCGTAAATAATTTATAACGATTTTAATGATAATAATTGTAAATAATTTATAACGATTTTAACGATAATAATCGTAAATAATTTGTAACGATTTTAACGATAATATCCGTAAATAATTTATAACGATTTTAACGATAATAATTGTAAATAATTTATAACGATTTTAACGATAATAATCGTTAATAATTTATAACGATTTTAACGATAATAATCGTAAATAATTAATAACTATTCTTTAACTCCTTCTCGAGATGTTTTAAGGTGTTTTCAAGACGTTTCTAGCCATGTAACATAAAAATCGTAATAACGTAAAAAATCGCGAGCCAGATTGGGAAAAGTGAAATTATGCCTTTCGAAGACGGTTTGCATTGCTTCATTAACAATTGCGTCCATTATTTCCTACAAAGAGCGAACTTATGCGTTTCCATATAATTGGTCGTAGGCAGGTCAGCCGAAAATTGACTTGCATGACTTCTTGTTGGTCGTACTTGCTTTTCTTGCAAAGCCAACCGAAGTGTCTACAAAAATTATACATCACATACAATTGGCTTTACATTTGGATTGTCAACGCGGGAAGCACATTGAAAAATTCAACCAGCGTTCCTTCTCTCTCTCTCTCTCTCTCGCTCGCTCGCTCAATCACCTCGACGTTGACACGCGACGCAAAGGACGCTTGCGAACGATGTAATCGATGGTAATTGCCATGTGTGTTCCCCGGGCAAGCGTGTCCTCGTGCACATAGCGTATGGCCACCAGGGCAATAGCATTATAAATAACGTTTACAGGTTCCCTTAACAGCGTGAGAGCGTCCACGGGGCAGCAAAGACCAGTGATTAAGGGGGCCTCGATCAATTGGTAATTCGATAGGATAACTCGCGAAGCTTATGCCTGGTACGTAACCTCGGCATCGATGCATTAGAATCGCGATACCCACAGCAACCCCTAGGGGTATATCAATTTTCGCATTTACGAAAGCATCCCGAAGGCATTAATCGCACATATTCCTCGATACGACCGACCCGCACCGATTCCGACCGTTTGTAACCTGTTCGTCACTGTCGTCGTGCAGTGCGAATTGCACAGCGACGAGGGATACCAATTGGACCTTCATTACAGTCGCATCAGTCGAAAAGTTCTCAGCCATGCAAATTTTGGTACCCCTTATTCGTCCGTAGGACCGATCCGAACAGATTCGGATCGCGGTTGTAACAACCTGTTCGTAATTGTCCGAGCTGTAATTACAGTGACGAGAGAGATAGTAATAATATTTTCATTACGCAGCCGAGTCAGTCGAAATGTCCCAGTGACGTGGATTTCACCCCGCAAAAAAAAAAAAAATAGTATAAAGAGTATTTCTGTAGTATGAACCGTCGAAGTATCCAAAGTGTGTTGTATTGGACTGAAAAATACTCATTTCATACTCAAAAAATTGGAATCCTTAATCACAGTGATTAAGGATTCAAATTTTTTTAATCCTTTTTTTTTAATCACAGTGTTTAAGGATTCAAATTTGTTGAGTATGAAATCAGTATTTTTCAGCCCAATACGACAAATTACAATTACATATTACAATTCTCCATTACAAAATTTTCAAAAACCTGCAATTCACGAATCGTCAATCGCAGGTTTTTCAGTTTTTTTCAGCAAAATTTTTAGTTTTTGACCTCAGATTTCCATTACAACTTGCAAATTGAACCCTAAAAAAAATATTCCTGTGATTCAGGTTTCAATTTTATTTTTAGTATGAAATGAGTATTTTTTAGTCCAATACGACATACCCTAAAAAAACATTCCAAATTGTACCCTAAAAAAAATATTCCTGTGATTCAGGATTCCATTTTTTTTAAGTACGAAATGAGTATTTTTCAGTCCAATACGACATACTTTGAAATACTCCAATACGAAATAATCTTTTCATACTATTATTTTTTTTTGCGCGAGCAATCCCGCGCAGCAGTCGCGCCGTTTCTATTTTCCTCGCTTCGCGTCCGTTTCTCTCGTTTTCGAAATCCCGGATCCTCGTTAAGAGTCTTGCGGCAAGGTACACGCGCGTACACACACGACTAATGCACCGTGTGTTGCGGGCGGAAGCGTGCTCGCAATAGGAAACGAAGCGTTCTCGGCCGTACGGACACGTTCGGACGTCGCGGGGTACCCGCGCCGAGTCTGCGTATATACAGCGAAATGTTGTGGTGAGAGTTCACAAACGATGGAGGACCGCGGAGTCAAGTTTCGTAACGCTCAACCCGGACGACGATTTGCCACGGTATGTCGTTGCCATTCCAAGTCGAACCTAAATGCCAGGCACAGCTGAGAACGTTTTACCGCGCGGTTACTTTTCCACCGGGGGGATTTCGAAGCCTCCTGTATATCACCAACACCAACGGCTGGATCGTAAATGAAATTATTCCGTGCCAATAACTATAATTTTAACTTTTCCTATTATGCTAGATCATTTTCACCCACATTCCGTGTTATCGTTGAAAATATCAGTCGTATTGACATTAAGGTAGTATGAGCGTACAGATAAACGTCGCGTAAATTCGAGGGAGTTTGAGAGAGAATTACGAAGAGTTCTCGATGAGATAAAAATCTGCAAAAAATCAAGCATATGAAAGGCGGTAAAGAGATTAATTTAGACAATAGTAATTTAAAAATTGTTATTAACAAATTACTTAAATAAATAATTGTTCAACTAAATATCCGGCAACCTAACTCTTTTTTGTTATTAAAGTGATCTTCTTATTTTTCTACATACGTATGAATTTTTTCCGAATTTTGTGTGACGTTTGAAAATTACGTTTTTTTTTATTATGTTAAAATTAAAAATCGGAGAAAATTCGGAAAAAATTCATACGTATGTAGAAAAATAGGAAGATCACTTTAATAACAAAAAAGTTAGGTTGCCGGATATTTAGTTGAACAATTATTTATTTAAGTAATTTGTTAATAACATTTTTTTTAATTATTATTGTCTAAAATAATCTCTTTACCGCCTTTCATATGCTTGATTTTTTTCAGATTTTTATCTCATCGAGAACTCTTCGTAATTCTTCCTCAAACTCCCTCGAATTTACGCGACGTTCATCTGTACGCTCATACTACCTTAAGAGCTTTTGAAAAAGTTGCATAACGAATTATACAAGCGGGGAACCAGAGAGTTTTACTTATAGACCATGATGAATAATGCTTCGATGAATTATAGGTATGAGCTCTTTACCGAACGTAACAATTATTTCGTGTTATTCGTGTGGCTACATTTGTGCCGGACCTTTTATATTACCTATATGGAGACTAGAGGCTTACGCAGTCTGATAAATTATTCTCATTCAGGAATTGTAATATAACGAATTGGCGCTGACATAAATAATGCATTCCTGCTCTCGTTCGTGACGTTGGAAATTATATTCATTTTGATATTTAAATTAATTTAAAGATATTTTTAAAAAAGCCTCGAATTGGGTGCAAAGTTTTTGGTTAACTTGTTCAAGTTTTGCGAAATCCAGAGTGATAACGATACATTTAAAAAATTCAATATCACATTACATCCGACCCGGTTTATCCATCACAAAAATTCGGCACGAAGCTGCACTGGATAATTTTTTCGCGTGTGTAGAAAATTTAAGTAAATGTGTTGAAATTTCACCTGAGTTAGAGCAAACCGTAAATTTTTCTCATAAAAACTCAACTGCTGTACCGATTTGTCCCAAATTCCAAAATATCAAAAATCTTACGACGAAAACAATGCTAAATATGCAGACGGTAATGAATAGGGTAACGAGCCTTTTTAAAGTTGAATATAATTACAGGTATACGAATTATCATAGAACGAGAATCATTTTGCGTTTCTGTCCTCCGCTTAGGCTCTCATAAAATTACATTAATAGATCAAAATGTTTCCTCAACGAATCAGAGTCTTGCGGTCGATTCGCATATTTTTTTGCCGCACGTGCGCAGTAATTACGGTTCAGTCGATTACCGAGGTCCGACCTCCGAGAGGAAACACAGTCATATTTATTTCTCCTGAAACAGCTAATTCCACTTTTTTCTGATAAGAACTTCTCGAAGGCGTGAGATCATAATGCGGTCTGAAGTGCAATAAGGCGCGTTCAGAAATAGAAGGAATTAATGTAAATTTCACGCCGGAAGTTGACCAATCATCGAGGTTCGCGTGCGACGAGTCATCGGAAGAGGCGCGAAAGAGTGAGAAACAAAGGAATGATGGAGGTACACGAGGCATATAATGTACGCCGCGACGACTAACGTTTCCGGCGACCGACAGACTGCGGTCTAGCCGTCGAGGATTGCGGCGTCGGCGACGGCGCCGAAGGGACCGATGGATTACATAACGATACTCTCTTTGTCCGCGACGAATCATCGTGCGGCCGATTACTCATCGATTCAGCTCGACGTCTCGGGCACTCTGATGTCTCGATGCTTCAGTCATCGATCGCTGGTACCACCGACCGATGACTGGACCATCCACCTTGATCCTTGTCCCAATGCCAGTCACGCACTGGGCGGGTCAATGGTACCTAACACCCTTCGAAAAATTCTGGAGACAGGATACTTTCTCATCGAATAATACAAAAATTTGCATTATGTTTTGCCCCGAAATAGGCTAAGGTGGGACGGTTTAAGGGATCGTCACAGTGTGACATTTTCAAAAAATCGTTTTTTTGCATTATCGGATAGTAAGGTAAAGGTACCGGTTTCGGCCATTTTCACTATATTTTTATTTCAAATTACTGTTTTCTGTATTTTTATGTTGATACTTCGAAAGTATCCATCTAAATTAACAAGTTTATCGATACAATTTTATTTCATTTTAATAATACAAATAATTCTGTGCTTTTGAATTTGGTGACCGAAACTAAGCCAAAGGTGGCCGAAACCGGTACCTTTACCTTACACACTGTTATAAACATTCTGTCAAATTTTTAAATCGAAATTCGAATAATTTCGAATGGACCTGGCATCGCCGATTGATCGTAAGTAAACGATTTATATGAAAAGTTTTCACTTCAAACGCGTTTATCTCGAAATGGTGTTTTTCAAAACGGTGTCCACTCTCCAGGGAAGAGTTTTCTAGGTATCCATTTCAAATTTGGACAGAACATTCTTCTCGTCATTCTCTATCGTCCTATGGAAGCTTTTTTTTAATCTTCCTATTTTTTTTTACGAAAAACTGACGAAAAAAAGGCTAAATTCGACATGTTTTTTTCAAAACGCCGCCATTTTGTCAAATTAAAAAAAAGCCTCCATAGGACGATAGTGGCTTTCCTACAGATTAATAATCTTTTTGAAATTTTTTATTCAGATCAGGATTAAGGCCGCAAACCTGGACACCATGCAGGACCTTTTTTTTAACCTAACTTTTCAATAATTTATAACAATATTGAACAATAAATAAATCAACTTACAAAACATCATTTTATACTCTTCATTAGTGCCTTGACTTGTCCAAAAAATCCAGACCGATTAGTTTATCCTAACGACTAAAAAAAAATCTTGAAAATCAATGATTTTTCGATGGGTCACACTGTGATGATCCCTAAAAAATCTATAACAAAAAACGCCCTCAAATGTTTCAACCTGTCTTTGTCCTCATAATCCCCATAAAATTAAAAGCCCCACAAAACGTTCCTAAGATATTTCTACCCTCGATGTCGGAACATCGAATGCGAATTTTGCAAAAGGCGTTTTAGGCTTTGTCACGAAGCGAGTGTCACGCGGTCGTCGAGAAATTCGCGAGACGGGTAAAAGCAGAAAAGCCGGGCGGCGTTCGTGGGGTGCGGCGGAGCGGCGGAGACTCGTGGAGAGAGGAGCGCGCGAGGAGAGAGAGAGCCCCGGCCGTTTGGCCGGGTTGGGAGGCGTTTCATTTCCTTGGCGACTTCCGGCAAACGCGACGCTTCCGCCATATCGGGGCCGCGCAGCCGTAGCCGTTGCCACTGGCTTTTGCCGCCATCGTCGTGGCTCTCGGAGTCGTCGGCAGAGTCGGTTGCTGTTCCTGCGCTCCCCGAGTTCCGGTTCCGGTTCCACCGCCGCCGTTAGCTCTCTCTCTCCTTCCTCCCCTCACTCTATCTTTCTCTCTCTCTCTCGCTCTGACTCACCGACGTCGACGTTGCCGCCGCCGCCGCCCTTCCGTTTTCGCTTCGCCGTTCTCCTTTCGCTTCCGTTCGCTCTGACTTCCTTCCCTTCGCCGTTCCTCGCTCCTCGCCCTCCTCCTCGCTTCCCCTCCGCCTCCCAGCCTCCGACGCCGGTAACTCCGACACGGTAGAACGAGGGGCAAGAGGGAGAGGGGGGGAAGATTCTATTCGCCCATTCGCTTACGTTTCAACCCTCGCCTGTCTCGCCCGTTGTGCTTGTCCTTTACCAACACGCAAATAGACTCCAGGATACGCTTCCCCCATGGAAAAAAGTATACTTGAAAGTATAGTTTTTAAATATCCATTGTATATCTCGGATATATAAAAATGCATAATATATATTCTTTATATATCTTATTATTATGGAAAAAAGTATACTTGAAAGTATAGTTTTTAAATATCCATTGTATATCTCGGATATATAAAAATTCATATTATATATTCTTTATATATCTTATTATATATCCGAGATACAGAACTTTCTGCCGCTTTATATATTACGTATTTATATGAAAAATATATACACAATATATACCGCATATATCTTTTTTGAATACCAAATATATAATAAAAATATGTTGAGCACATTTTTTATATATAACCATATGCATGATTTATACTCAGCATAAATATGAGATACATATTAGGTACTTAATTCATGTCTAATTCATGTCATGTGTGTTCATGTGTGTTTATGTGTAATTCATGTCATGTGTGGATATATTCTCTATGTGCTTCTTGTCTATAGAAATTGTATCTTTCATACATCTGTTATATACAGGGCTTCTTTGATACATAGACGCGGAATATATCGAGAATATATTCTTCACAAATTCACAAAATCAGGTTTGGTCGATCGAAAAAAAAGTAACCTCGATTTTAGCGAAGAGACGAAATTTCGAAAAAAGTGTAAAATCATTTTTTGCGTTTTTCTCGTCGAGTTTTTTCTTTTTCGGACAAACAACGGTGTTTTTCTGAATCAGCGGAAAATTTCCCATCGGATAGGGTTTTCAAACTTTGCGAAATGAAAAAAAAAAAATTTTGCAAAAAACGCAACTCAACTTCCGGCTCTTTCAATTTTTGCAATTTCTGTACGACGTGTCAGGAAATTACTGAGAGCTGCAAAAGTCACCTGTTACTCCGACGTAAAGTCCGGGGGTCCCGAAGGCGACGGGAACGTCAACGTCATTCACGCTCTGTATAAATATTTGAAAGAGTCCGGATAGGCGAGCGAAATGTCACAAAAAAAAACAAAAAAAAAACGAGAAGCAACGTTCAAGTTTCGACGAGGGGTTCGGAGGAAGCTCGGAGGGCGTGAAAAAAATACCGAAGCCGTGCAGTGTCCCCTTTCGGAATTTTTTGTGTTTTCCATCCAAGCACCGCGAAGGTCTCGTCGACTGAAAAGCCTGGAATTCCGGGAGGGCGACCGGGAGAGGAAGCGGAGCCGCGACAGGGGAGAAGAGCGCAACTCGTATAACGGATCCTCGGGGCGTCGTCTTCGTCGTAGGGGAGAATCTCGCTGCGTACTTGGTGTCAGACCGCATGGTCCGCTCGTCGTCGGTACCACTAGCCGCGCGCCGGGATTAAAACCATATGGGGGTTGCCCTGCTTTGCCGGAGCGTCCCGACGACGCTCCGGCAAAGCTATACCCGATGTAGGTGGTGTTGAAGCATATGCGCCGTTCGTTCTCGCCACCTGATACTCGCACGCCTGCTGCGCTGTACGGGAACGCACGACCTGTTATTTAAACACCGAGGGAAGAAAAAGCCTTCCGTGACACGGCTGGATTTATGTAGTGCGGTGATTAAATTATTACACGCGAGATGTCATGGCGGGTTTGTTTTATTTTATTTAAACGGCTAGTCATTTATTAATTTATCATCGTCGAGTGATTGAATATTGTTAGTTAAATATTTCTACAATTTTTTTTATTTATAATATAGAGGTTGTAGGTTCCTTAGAATTAGTTTCTAGATAAATCGTGTCCTTGTTGAATTTAAGGGATCATCACAGTGTGACCAGTCGAAAAATCACTGATTTTAGCGATTTTTTCATGGTTAGGATAAACTGATCGGTCTGGTTTTTTTGTACAAATCAAGGCACTAATGAAGAGTACAAAATGATTTTTTGTAAGTTGATTTATTTATTGTTCAATATTGTTATAAATTATTGAAAAGTCCGGTAAAAAAAAGGTAATGCATGGTGGCCAGGTTTGCGGCCTTAATCCTGATCTGAGATAAAAATTTCAAAAAGATTATTAATCTGTAGGAAAGCCGCTATCGTCTTGTGGATGCTTTTTTAATTTGACAAAATGGCGGCGTTTTGATCAAAACGTGTCGAATTTAGCCTTTTTTTCGACAGTTTTTCGTTAAAGAAATAGAAAAATAAAAAAAAGCTTCCATAGGACGATAGAGAATGACGAGAAGAATGTTCTGTTCAAATTTGAAATGGATAGCTTGAAAACTCTTCCTGTGACAGTGGACACCATTTTGAAAAACACCGTTTCGAGAAAAACGCGTTTGAAGTGACATCTTTTCATATAAATCGTTTACTTACGATCAATCGGCGATGCCAGGTTCATTCGAAATAATTCGAATTTCGATTAAAAAATTTGAGACAATATTTATTAACAGTGTATACTATCCGATAACGCAATAAAAAAAAAGATTTTTTGAAAATCTCACACTGTGATGATCCCAAACAAAAAAATCACTGCTCCTCCCCAACATCCCGGGGGCTAATTGCCAAACGAGTAATTTGTGGAATACAGTCCACATGTGTCGCCCAGCGATGACTATTCGAATGACAACGTCGGCTCCAAAACTGCGTCCCATTGGTGTCTCATTTTTCAGCGCCATTAGTACGAAACACACAGTCGAAGCATCCGAAGGCACCTGATCGGGAGACCTGTCGAAGGGCTGGGCCGCTCGAAGGTTCGAGTTACGCGGGGGCTCGGAGCCGGAGGGAAACCCTCCGCAGTGCGCGTCTCCCCCGTCGTGAGAAGTCGAAGAAGTAATTATCGAGGAGGTCCCGAAGGCGCGACAGGCGAAGCAGGCTGGAGGAGCCTGGCCGGAGTCCACACGTGTTCACCACTCTCGCACCCCTCATCGAGGACTCTAACCTTTCACACGCCCTCCGCCTCGACTCCCGCGCGTTACTGGAGCACCGCCGGATATGAGAGATGAAGCAGGGACAAGAAGCCTGGATGACTCCCTCGACTCGACGACCCCTCGATTTCATCGAGACTCCATACTGATACCGCCACCGCGTCGAGCGGCTCACGGTGTAACGAGCTGCTTCCCTCAACTCCTCCCTAACGATCAATCGTCGTCTCGATACAGTAGATAATAAACCCCCTACACTTGAATTCGAAAAAATTCATTTTTCTCTTTTAACACTTTAATCGGTTCTGAAAACCGGTAAAATACCGGAGTTGTAAATCCCTAAATCTTGGAGGAATAAAGTTGTTGCTTTTTTTGAGGATTAAGGTAGAACTTTCGTCAGTATTCATTACGCATACTTTCGAGCAATTTTATACCATCGAGAATTACAAACACTTCTCGATGCTGGTATAAAAATTTGAAAAAATTCATACGTATTCAGAAAAACGAAGGAATCATTCTCAGCCACAACAAAATTTGGGTCACCGAAATATTTGTTAAACAATTCTTTTTTAATTAATTTCTTAATAATATTTTAGAATTATTATTATTCAAAATTAATCTTTTCAGTACCTTTAATGTGCATGATTTTTTTCAGATTTTTATATCATCGAAAAGTGTTTGCAATACACTCTAACATTTGCTCGAATTTAAAAATAAAAAATACCGGTAAAATACCGGAGTTATAAATCCCTAAATGTTGTAGAAATAAAGTTGTTGCTTTTTTTGAGGATTATGGTAGAATTTTCGTCAGTATTCATTTTGCGTAAATTCGAGCAAAAGTTAGAGAGAATTGCAAATACTTCTCGATGGTATAAAAATCTGCAAAAATTCATACGTATTCAGAAAAACGAAGGAATCATTCTCAGCCACAACAAAATTTGGGTCACCGAAATATTTGTTAAACAATTCTTTTTTAATTAATTTCTTAATAATATTTTAGAATTATTATTATTCAAAATTAATCTTTTCAGTACCTTTAATGTGCACGAATTTTTTCTGATTTTTATACCATCAAAAAGTATTTGCAACACACTCTAATATTTGCTCAAATTTGTGCGGAATAAATACTAACGGAAGGACTACTTTAATTCATAATAGTAACATAGGGTATTTATAATGTAACGACTACAGTTAGTCAAAGTCCGGAGTCAGGAACGGCAATAAACATACGATTTGAGAATACCAACGAAGGCCCCAAAACTTGAAAAGATATGTTGGAAAAAAAAAAAAAAATTAATTGGGTCATTTCGTCATCGTTGATTATTCCTGAATTTTTTTTCCGAGCCTCGTTGACGGCGTCACAAAAGTCAGTGCACTTTGTTTGACTACGCTCTGGAACTTTGGCGAGCCTTTGTTTGGACTAAAGATTCCTCGGACCTGGTTGGCTGATACTTCCGGGGGCGTTTGCGATCCCCTCTCGTGCGACGATCCGCGTCGAAGGGCGATCCCAAAAAGATCTGACGGGGTCGAGTACAGCGATACGCAGAGCGGAGGGTAGCAGGTGCAAAAGAAAATGTGGAGAGTGTACGGGAGCGAAACGACGAAGGCATGATATACCTATACGTCGTTTGGGATGCCCTATAGGAAGCCTCGGGCGCATCGAGGCGCTTCGGTGGTCCTTCCAACGTGTATATACGGTGTACCTTCACGGGGAGACTCGGACACCGGACACCCTTGAATTCCGTCGGATCGCTCGCCCGCGAAAGTCCGGGGCACCCTCGGGTGTGTCTTCTCGTCTCGTCTTCCGATGGATTTCTCCAATTTCGCCGTCCTTCTCGCTCTCACGCCCAGGTCCCGTCGTCGAGGTATTTTGATCCCGGGCGAGCAGGCATCGCGCGAAATCCTCCTGAAAACATACTTGGGATCACTTTCCGCTTTCGCTATATTCCGAGTAGAAAGCCATACAACTGGGCATTCTTGATTTTGCATAGTAAGTTGAGGGAAAAAGGCTGGTTCGATCATTGTTTGTTTGTAGAGGAAGCTTTGTTATCGTGTTATCATTTTTTTCGAAACTTCGACGCTTTGCTAAAATCCAGGTTACTTTTTTTTCGATCGACCAAAGCTGGATGTTCTTCTTGCGTTTCAGAGAAAATTCTGTAACGAAGAGAATGCCGCAAGGTGGAATGCGATGACTTGATTTTTTTTTTTGCAGAATTTTAAAGTGAGACCCCCAAAAATCACAAAAAAAAACGAAAAGGTACCCCTTCTAAAAATTTGCGATTTTTGAGGGTCTGACTTTAAAATCCTGTAAAAAATTCAGAAATCAAGATATCGCGTTCCGCTTTGCTGCATTCTGTTTGTTATAGAGTTTTCTCTCGAACGCAAAAACAAAACCCAGGTTTGGTCGACCGAAAAAAAAGTAACTTCGATTTTAGCGAAGTGACGAAATTTCGAAAAAAGTGGAGAATCATTTTTTGCATTTTTCTCATCGAATTTTAGGTTTTTCGGGCGAACAACGGTGCTTTTCGGAATCAGCGGGAAATTTCCCATCGGATAGGGTCTTCAAACTTTACGAAATCGAAATTTCTTTTTTCTAGATTTCGTAAAATTTGGACGTTAATTTCACGCCAATTTCCTTAACGATCTAATTTTTATTCGAGCATAGAATTTTGATCGCTAGTTCCATATATACTATAATTAATAAAATTCATATATATCTTTTAGATATAATTAAATTATCTGCATATTCATTACATCGAAATTTATTATTAATAAATTTAATATTTATTAATAATAAATTTAATCTTTTAGATATAATTAAATTATCTGCATATTCATTACATCCAAATTTATTATTAATAAATTTAATATTTATTATTAATAAATTTAATATTTATTAATAATAAATTGAATCTTTTAGATATAATTAAATTATCTGCATATTCATTGCATCCAAATTTATTATTAATAAATTTAATATTTATTAATAATAAATTTAATCTTTTAGATATAATTAAATTATCTGCATATTCATTACATCCGAATTTAATATGTATAATCTATATATAATCTATATATAAACGATATATTTTTTATAATCTATATATAAACGATATATATTTTTTTTCACTAGGGTGTGTTTGCGCAGGGTTAGGGACTAGGTCTTGCGTAGAGCCACGGAGCGTCCGCAAAAGTGATTAACGACTTCGACTTGGAAAACGATCGTTCGACCGGGTGTCGTTTGAGCTCGGAGTGCGGCAAGGGCCAAAAGTTTCGCCGGAGTGGAAGGAAAACGATCGAAGGAAAGGAGGGAAAAGCCTGGAGCACACCTAATTCTGGTGGAAGTGGACTCGCGAGGAAGAGCTTTAGCCTGAAGTTGGGAACGCTAACGACGAGTCAGTGACAAATGACTCGGCTCCGTGCCCCGAAAGAAAAGCATCCCCGGGGAGAGGGAGAGAGAGAGAGACGAAAGAGACGAGAAATACATTTAAGGATAAATGTGATGGACCGCGAGAGGTGGAGAAGAAGGAGTCGAAGAGAAAGATATTCTCTGCCAATTACGCGAACCAACCCTCGACCCGTTTTACTCCCTCTATAGCCGAGAACCTCTCGTATATCCGGAGAATTAAAGATGAAAATGCTCAACCTATAATATTCTCCCCTCTGACGCTTCGACCGATAATCTATCCTACATCGCCGAGTTCGAAGCTCCTGATAATTATGCCGAGCTGCTCTCTGAGGTTTGGAATATTTACTGTTGGAGTCAATCCCAAGTAAAACAATTATATGAAGTTTATATGCAAGCCTTTATATGCAAACTATATACGAAAGTGGACACATAGAATTTTTATATATTTTATATAATCTATATGAAATATATCGATAATTACATGATTAAATGCTGCCTATGATTTTGCAGAATTTGTTGATGATTTTACTTGGGAATCGAAATTGCGTAGTGATGAGAGTTAAAAAAATACGGTTCACCCAGAAAATATTGCGCAAAGGGTGGGCAGTGACGTCATTTCGCTGGAACGAAATGTAATTTTTATCCAAACATCGGAGCTACTTTTCGGTGTCAACGTGAATCATTAAAAATTGTTTTTCGTGTCTTTGCCAAATGATTCGCGTCGAACGCACGAATAATCATTCGCAATTGGTTCGAGACATTGCGAATAACGACATTCAGTGTTTGTACGTTGAAGATTGTGGTTTTTGTGGTTATTTAGGGTGCAGTTTGCAAAGTTGTACTTTTTACCGAAGCTTGTGTAATTTTTTTTTATTTAACATCTTTTTTAATGCCTTAATGGTAAGGATAAACTAATCGGTCTGGTTTTTTTTTTTTTTACAAATCAAGGCAAATCAACGCGCAATTTTTCGATATGCACTGTCCCCAAATAGGGGAGGTGCGGGCAAAACGGGACAAAGTTTTTTTCAGCTCCAACTATTTTTGCGGGCGAAATATGGGACAGCGCAAATCAACGCATGTAAGTGACATACAAAGGCTTTTTTTTTTTTAACTTTGAGTGTTTGAAGCAATCTGGTTTTTGAAAAGTCACTTCGAAAAAAAAAAAAAAAAAAAAAAAAAAAAAAAAAAAAAAAAAAAAAAAAAAAAAAAAAAAATCAATATGTATATTTTTTTTCGTTATAACCATTAAGGAATATCACCCAGTTAAAAAAAACCCAAATTTGGGGTTCTGTTCCATTTTGCCTGCATTTTTTTCTACCGACGCTCAAAATTCATGATCGGAATCGAATTTTTGCACCAAAAGCAATCAAAACACACTTTTGTCATCCTCATAAAACCATTTTTCGCGTATGCGTCGCATTTGTGACCTTACCTCCCCTATACGGATATGCGGAAAAGACAAGCCGCAGTTGTGTACCAAGGGTGGTGGAGTCTCGCGTAAGCGGTTTGCAGGACGCCGAAGGAAATATGTGGGCAGAGTTTTGGGTCGACTGCTGTTGCTCGCGTCATTCGACACCCTCGCCGGTCTCTGGGGGGTTCGAGAGCGGCGAGACTGCGCCGAGTCAACGAGAATAGGAACTATAAGCGCGGCCGAGAGCGAGATAGACGCGAGCGAATGGAAGAAGAAGAATGGGCAACGAGAGTGAGAGTAACAGCTAGAAAGTAAAACCGTAAAAGCGTTGGAGACGGAGAAAGCGGATCGGGGGGGCCGCGGCAGCAGCAGCAGCAGCGAGTTTAGTACATAGAGAGAGGAGACCCCATGCGCACCACGAGTCGCCGTTTGCGCATCATCCCCATATGGGCTCTACTTGCTTGGAACGAGGGACAGAGAGGAAGCGGCAGAACGGAGAGAGGAGAAGAGACCCCGTGCATCGTAAACCACACGCGCCACCATCTGTGCCCACTTTTCTTCCTTTCTCGGCTCTCTTGTCCTCGAGCTCTCTGTCACTTGTATTCTCGTTCGTGTCCATACGCTCGGTCCGTATGTGCGACGTGTTATGTGTGCATGGGCTCGTTTCTGTCGCTCTCTCTCTGTGTGTGAGAGAGAGAGAGAGAGAGAGAGAGAGAGAGAGAGAGAGAGAGAGAGAGAGAGAGAGAGAGAGAGAGAGAGAGAGAGAGAGAGAAGAGAGAGAGAGAGAGAGAGAGAGAGAGAGAGAGAGAGAGAGAGAGAGAGAGAGAGAGAGAGAGAGAGAGAGAGAGAGAGAGAGAGAGAGAGAGAGAGAGAGAGAGAGAGAGAGAGAGAGAGAGAGAGAGAGAGAGAGAGAGAGAGAGGCTCCAGCAACACTCCGGGAGGCAACGAGCGACGTTCGTCGCGTTTTTTCGGTGAACCAGGAACGCGGCGCGGATGAAACTTTACGAAGCGGCGACTAACGCCGACAACGACCAAACAGGCTTTTGGGACACACGTGTCCACGTGGCACCGTCGACCTCCCTCGATCCTCTCGGAATTCTCAGTTTTCGGAGAGGCATAGCATTTAATCGATTTTGAAAAAAATATTTTTTCTGTCAGAAATCGTAGATCCGGCTCCGGACCGAAAATCGCTAAAATCGACTCCAATTTTTTTTCTTTTGAAAATATCGACTTTTAACCTATACCATCATTCTCAAGTCGCATATTCTACCCCTGAAAACACTGGTTATTAACCTTTTTTTAATCGATTTTGAAAAAAATATTTTTTTGGGGACGAAAAAAATATTTTTCCTGTCAGAAATCGTAGATTCGGCTCTGAACCGAAAATCGGCAAAAATCGACCCCAATTTTTTTTCTTTTGAAAATATCGACTTTTAATCTATACCATCATTCTCAAGTCGCATATTCTACCCCTGAAAACACTGGTTATTAACCTTTTTTAATCGATTTTGAAAAAAATATTTTTTTGGGGACGAAATTTTTTTTTTTTCTGTCAGAAATCGTAGATCCGGCTCCGGACCGAAAATCGCTAAAATCGAGCCCAATTTTTTTTCTTTTGAAAATATCGACTTTTAACCTATACCATCATTCTCAAGTCGCATATTCTACCCCTGAAAACACTGGTTATTAACCTTTTTTAATCGATTTTGAAAAAAATATTTTTTTGGGGACGAGAAAAATATTTTTTCTGTCAGAAATAGTAGATCCGGCTCCGGACCGAAAATCGCTAAAATCGACCCCAATTTTTTTTCTTTTGAAAATATCGACTTTTAACCTATACCATCATTCTCAAGTCGCATATTCTACCCCTGAAAACACTGGTTATTAACCTTTTTTAATCGATTTTGAAAAAATTTTTTTTTTGGGGACGAAAAAAATATTTTTCCTGTCAGAAATCGTAGATTCGGCTCCGGACCGAAAATCGGCAAAATCGACCCCAATTTTTTTTCTTTTGAAAATATCGACTTTTAACCTATACCATCATTCTCAAGTCGCATATTCTACCCCTGAAAACACTGGTTATTAACCTTTTTTAATCGATTTTGAAAAAATTTTTTTTTTGGGGACGAAAAAAATATTTTTCCTGTCAGAAATCGTAGATTCGGCTCCGGACCGAAAATCGGCAAAATCGACCCCAATTTTTTTTCTTTTGAAAATATCGACTTTTAACCTATACCATCATTCTCAAGTCGCATATTCTACCCCTGAAAACACTGGTTATTAACCTTTTTTAATCGATTTTGAAAAAAATATTTTTTTGGGGACGAAAAAAATATTTTTTCTGTCAGAAATCGTGGATCCAGCTCCGGACCGAAAATCGGCAAAATCGACTCCAATTTTTTTTCTTTTCAAAATATCGACTTTTAACCTATACCATCATTCTCAAGTCGCATATTCTACCCCTGAAAACACTGGTTATTAACCTTTTTTAATCGATTTTGAAAAAAATATTTTTTTGGGGACAAAAAAAATATTTTTTTTTACTGTTGAATATTTTGGTTCATTTGACGAGATTCGACGTGATTTACAGAAAAATTTATTTTTTTCGAAAAATTCAAAATTCTATTAAACCGGAACCGCTTTACCGATTTCGCTGAAATTGAATAAAAAAATATAACTCGTGTTTTTATTTCGCGATGATTGCACAATAGATTTCCACGAGGACACGAGAGGAAGAATAAGGCCGGACGCTGTGTGTGCGAAGATTAGCGGGTTGCCTTGTTTTATTTCAGTCCGTCGCATCGGCGGAACCGCGCGCGGCGGCTACCGCAGTGCCTGTGGCCTCACGCAAAAAAAAAAAAAAATACAGTGGTCTGGCGGCTGCACAAGAAGGGGATGCTGGCAACCGGTAGTGCGCCGCCTCTTGTGGGTACAACGGGAAGAGCAAGATAAAAGTAGTATTATAGTGTATTCGCGAGAACGCGACCCCCACCCCCGCGGTGCTTGCAACCCCCTCCTACCCCCTCCTACCCCCTCCTGCCCCCCCTCGTCGCTTCACCGCGGCCCGTTAACAACGGCTTTCATCTTTATAATTCAACCCCTCGCGCGTCGGGCTCTTTCGCGTTCGCCACCCCTCTCATACCCCCGGATTCATTTTGCCTCCTCTCCCTAATGCTTTTTTATCATCCCTCGACCAGGCTCGGCGTCACATCGCGCACACACGACGCCCCGAGTTCGCTCTCTTTCTCTCCACTCGCTCGATCCTCGCTCCTTCCCTCTGTTTTTTTCACTCAATCTCGGGTCCCCCTTGCGTCGTTTCTTTCTCTCGTTTTTTTTTCTCTCTCTCTCTCTCTCCTCGTTCCTTCTGGTGCACTGCTGACGCTATAGTGAAACTCTGTGGATTACCCATGTGTGCCACGTTCCCTCCACGCTTCACGAACGCTTCCAAAACGCAACTGCATCACGTCCAGTGGAGCGTCGCTTCGTTCATGAAATATGCTGTGTATGAAAATGGAAAAATAAGATGATAGAGGAAAACTAGGAGAGTGATGGAAATGTGGCATTGGGGGGAGGAGGAGGTTACTGGATAAACGATGATCGATCTGTCCAAGGTGAGGCTTCAGGATCGGGAAAGGACGAATTTTTTCATTTAAGGTAAAGGTACCCACATTTGTGGGTAAAGGTGACCCACATTTTTTTTATGAAAATGATTCGTTCGTTTTCCTGAATACGTATGAATTTTTTTCAGATTTACAAGTTAACTTTGAAATTTGTGTATTTTGCAGGGTGAAAAAACACAAATTTCAAAGTTAACTTAAAAATATGAAAAAATTCGTACGTACTCAGAAAAATTAACGAATCATTTTCATCGAAATAAAAATTTGGGTCACCGGGATATTTCTTAAACAATTCTTTTTTTCGACAATTTTTTAATAACATTTTCGAATTATTATTATGCAGAATTAATCTTTTCGTTACCTTTAATGCGCATGAATTTTTTCCGATTTTTATACCACCGAGAAGTGTTTGCAATTCTCTCCCAAATTCCTCGAATTTATGCGAAATGAATATTATCCGCAAGGACTACCTTGAGTCAATTTTTCGGATACATCTGAATTGACAATTTTCAATTTATCACCGGTCGTTGATGCCAACGTTGCAGCGCGAAGAACGCGTATAAGCCTCGCGGCCGCAAAAGTCTGTGTAAAGTGGCGGAACGGCTGGCGCGCTATTGAATTTTTTCGTATGAATTTTTTCAGATTTTAGAGTTCACATTGAATTTTGTGCGTTTTTTATAGGGAAAATATGTGAAAATTCAATGTGAACTCTAAAATCTGCAAAAATTCATACGTATTCGGAAAAACGAAGGAATCATTTTCATGAAAAAAAAATCTTGGGTCATCGAAATATTTGTTAAACAATTGTTTCTTTCATCAATCTGTTAATAACATTTTCGAATTATTATTTTGCAAAATGAATCTTTTCGTTACCTTTAATGTGCATGAATTTTTTCCGATTTTTATACCACCGAGAAGTGTTTGGAATTCTCTCCCAAATTCCTCGAATTTATGCGAAATGAATATTATCCGCAAGGACTACCTTGAGTCAATTTTTCGGATACATCTGAATTGACAATTTTCAATTTATCACCGGTCGTTGATGCCAACGAAGAACGCGTAAGCCTCGCGGCCGCAAAAGTCGGTGTAAAGTGGTCGGAACGGCTGGCGCGCTATTGGTTCGCGCGCTGCGCTTGTACAGAGACGTATATACAGCCAGGCTTCGCATTACTCTCAGCGGTTTGAGTTGAGACAAAGGGTGATGTGTACGCGCGAGCGCGCCGCTGGCACACTCTCTGTACCCACTGCGTGGCTCCCGAGTCCCTTTCTCGCTTTCGCGAATGGTCTAATGGTCCATGAGGATAGAGAGAAAGCGAAATTGAGAGAGCGTGCGACGATGGAGTGGCGCACAGTGGGGAGAGAGCGAAGGGGAGGTAGTGGAGCCGCTCACGCAAATCGTCGTTGCCATCTGTCGCCCTCGCGAGGCTCGCTGCTATCAACCGGGCAAACGGATCTCGTTAAAGTGAGGTCGAGCGAACGTCGACGAGGAGTCTCATCCCTCGCGTTTGCAATCTTTCTCTCGCTCTTTTTTTTTCTCTCTCTCTCTCTTTCATTATGACGCTCGCTTCGCTCGCCAAATTCCGCGCAGAGCGCACTGCGCAATAGTGCATATAGACACCGTTTTGGTGTTGATTGTAATACGGCACATTTTTTTACTTTGCGCGAAATATTGGCAATACAAATTATTTGCAGTGTGCTTATTTCATGGAAATGAATTTTGTTGGAATTTATCGGAATTTGTTGGAATTTAATTTACCTTATTTTGTTTGACTTGCGATTTTATGAAAATAGTAGCTTAAATTTGTCAGGAATTGAACAAAAGATTCATCGGAATTTGTTGGAATTGAATTCACCTTATTTTGTTCGGCTTGCGATTTTATGAAAATCGTAGCTTAAATTTGTCAGGAATTGAACAAAAGATTCATCGGAATTTGTTGGAATTGAATTCACCTTATTTTGTTCGAATTGCGATTTTATGAAAATCGTAGCTTAAATTTGTCAGGAATTGATCAAAAGATTCATTATCCATGCGATTGAATTAAATATATGACTTTCAATCTAGTCACAAATTTAATTCGATCAAGGCATTTTTTTAAATCTTTGTCTAGGAAGATTTACAAAAATCTAGTTGATTTAAATGCACACAGCTATTTCAATTCTCCTGCAACAAAACCAACATTTCTCGTGAAAACAGTGCAATTCTATCTAATTTAATTTAAATCAATGAAATCTTTGACGGTATAAATTTACAAAATCGTTTTGTAAAATAAAACGATTGTAAAATATTACATCATAATCCACAAAATCGTTTTGTAAAATAAAACGATTGTAAAATATTATTCTAAAATATTTTTGTGGTAAAAACACAAATATTTTTACCACAAATTAAAACACGTGATTCCGAAATGGGTTGTAGAATCAAACCCAGAATTTCCCGCACGTGTTCAGCGCGTTAAGCGCGCGACGATGAAACCGATAAAAAAAATCGGCAGCTCCAGCACGTCGGGAGTACCCTCGATACATCATCCATTTTTATAATCGACGGTAAAATAAAACGATTGTAAAATATTATATCATAATCCACAAAATCGTTTTGTAAAATAAAACGATTGTAAAATATATTCTAAAACATTTTTGTGGTAAAAACACAAATATTTTTACCTCAAATTAAAACACGTGATACCGAAATGGGTTGTAGAATCAAACCAAGAGTTCCCCGCACGTGTTCAGCACGTTTAAGCACGCGACGATGAAACCGATGAAAAAAAAATCGGCAGCTCCAGCACGTCGGGAGTACCCTCGATACATCATCCATTTTTATAATCGACCGTGGTGTTTCTCGGTGACCAGTGACTAATCGGAATCTCGCGTATAATTTTCGTTGCATCACCGGCCGCGTACACAATGCGACCGAGGTGGGATTTGCCAGTGTCACGTGTGGTGCATTTATGCGCGCCCAATGATATGCGGATAGTCGTGTGTGTATGTCGCGAGCGGCTCGGGCGTGTCTGAAAGTCGCCGCGAGGGGTTCCGGGTGCCCGCAGAACCCATTTATTTTCCTACCTACCCTAATATCTGGTGCGGTGCGGGGCGCGACGATGCTACGGCGATTCGGATCGCTCGGCGGACCCGTTGCGCGATTTCGCCGCCCTTCTTCGCTCCAACTCTCATCCCCTCCGTTGTGCACGTAGCGCACATGGTGCACATCGACTCTCGTAGGCGTCCAGAATCGCCGTGTAATTTCGATTGTCAAGGCGCGAAAGATCGTTTCACCCCCGTATATATATATGCGGATGCCTGTTTATGGCCGGTGGGGAGGTTACCGGAGGGTCGCTGGACGGGATCAAACGGGACGATGCAACTTCGCGCGGGGGTCGCGATTACGCCGCGATACGCGCGACCAACGAGAGGGGTGAACGACGGTGACGCGAGGCGTGCGACGTGCCGAGACGAATCTATCGCGGCGTAACCGATGAGATATATTTTCCCGGCTGTACTCGAGTGAATTTACTTCCATACTAACGATACTTTCTACCTTTTTTTTTTTGAAGCAAGTTTTTCCCTTCAGTGACGTCACCCCCTGAATGTTGTTCTTCAGTTCCGTGAACGACGACGTCGCAACCCTTGGTGACTTTAAGTCCCCCCCTTCCCTCCCTAGAGCGAGAATGGTGCGATAAATCTGGTCACTGCGTCGTGGGAAGGACGATTTGTGATGCTAGGGATATTTGGAAAAACTGTAATTTCTCTAAATGTGTGTGTGAAAAAATGTTTATTACAGTTTTTATTGCCGACTGCGGTATGTCACATTTCGCAGTGAAAAAAAAAAATTGTTGACCCTTCTCGATGAGATAATAATCTGAAAAAGAAATCGAGCATGTAGAAGGTACTGAAAAGATTGATTTTTTATAATAATGCTTCCAAAAGGTTATTAACGAATTAGTGAAAAAATGAATTGTTCAACAATTTACCCGGCAACCCAACTTTTTTTTCTAATGAAAATTATTCATTTGTTTTTCTGAATACATATGATTTTTTTCAGAATTTTGTCTAATTTTTTTAAATTGCGATTTTCGCTGCCCATTTTGTTTAAGAAAATACAATTTTCTTAAATTAGATAAAAATCTACAAAAATTCATACGTTTTCAGAAAAATGAATGAATATTTTCTACCTCCTTGAGTGAATTCTATGTTTTTGATTTGCAATATTTTTACGAAGGTTGTGTCCCATGATCGATTAATTGCGAAAAAAAGTTTTTTAAACATATTCCTCTCGAAAAGAGAAATCTAGTTTATTCGTGCGATATTTTTGTTATAGTGCAACCAAAAACATAATAATTACGTAATCATTACACACAACCTGCTTTGATACTGCATTGAAACAAGAATAAAAATCGATATCTATAGTCACGGTTGCAAAAATGAAAAACCTATGGAATTAAACCGAATGTGAAATTAAACCGAATCAGGTCTACCATAATGCTCTCCTTCTTACCTCCATTACTATCATCAGTGGTTAATTGATGTTTATGATACGGACCAGGTGGCTCGGAATGTGTAATTTATTACCAGATTCCCGAGCGAGACTGCACCACGAGATCCGCGTATATGCGTACGGCGACTGCCGTTGTATAAATCCGTTGCACGGCTATACTTGATTAATTCGCGATTGGCAAAAGGCGCACGGTAGCTGCATTCTGATCGGTACCGAAGGGAGAAAAGCCTGAGAACACGCAACACAACAACCGGATGCTGGGCATGGAAGTCTTGCGAAAGAAAATAATGGACGTGCGCAGATCTCGCCGAGTCAATCTGTTTTCCAATCGAACACATATCAACATTCAATATAGTCCCGACGTTGTCCCGGCGTTGCATACGCCGCGCTCTTAATTCCACGCGCGGAGGTCTCCGCATATACGCGCGGTTACAGAAAAGTAAATCGACTATCGTGTGTGTCCCTCGACCCGTCGATTCTGAGAACGCAAACCGCACTGATCGGAAACTCTTTTACGAAATCATGTTGGACTGATCGGTGTAACGAATCTTTCTCTCTCTCTTTGTATTATTTTTACTTTCTTTCTGCGCTTATTTTTGGCTTTGCGTTATTGTTTTTTGATTTCTATTTTTTACTTTCTTTGTGCACTAATTTTTGACTTTGCGTTATTGTTTTTTATTTTCTATTTTTTATTTTGTTTCAGCGCTTATTTTTGGCTTTGCGTTACTGTTTTGTTTTTATTTTCTATTTTTTATTTTGTTTTTGCGCTTATTTTTGACTTTGCGGTATTGCTTTTATTTTATTTTCTATTTTTTATTTTGTTCACGCGCTTATTTTTGGCTTTGCGTTATTGTTTTTTATTTTCTATTTTTTATTTTGTTTTTGCGATTATTTTTGGCTTTGCGTTATTGTTTTGTTTTTATTTTCTATTTTTTATTTTGTTTCTGCGCTTATTTTTGGCTTTGCGGTATTGCTTTTATTTTCTTTCTGCGCTTATTGGCTTGATTTATTTTGTATTGCATTATTGGCTTGTCATATTATTATTTTCATAAATCTTTTTTGTTTGTTTGCGTATTTAAGTTTAAGTTTAGGTTTAGGTTATTATTTAGTAATTAATGGGAAATTAATATTCCTTGCCTCTATCTAAAAGTTTACACATCATATTATAATCGTTACGATTTATTTCTATATAAACATAATTATAAAGCCAATTCTGGCATCAATTTTATTTTTATAAAAATCAAGGATTTAAAACTCTGGCTTCCAGATCGAAAACGCGCAAGATGCGAGGCAAAAAATAGTTTTGTAAAATTACAATCAGTCGAAGAAACGTTGTTTGCGCTTGACGAATATTTGTCTAATGCATAAAAAAAATGTAGTGCATATTTGTAAGAATTTTTTAATTTTTATTTATAAACATATAAATTTCCGTCAAGTTTTTAGTGTATGGCTCTGTATAGTATAATAAAAAAATGAAGTTCATATTTGTAAGAACTTATTTTTTTATAAACTAGTTCACATTGAAATTTGTGCGTTTTTCATAGGGCAAACATGTGAAATTTCAATGTGTACTCTAAAATCTGAAAAAATTCATACGTATCCGGAAAAACGAAGGAATCATTTTCATGAAAACAAAATCTTGGGTCATCGAAATATTTGTTACACAATTGTTTTTTTTCATCAATTTGTTAATAACATCTCCGAATTATTATTATGCAAAATTAATCTTTTCGTTACCTTTAATGTGCATGCATTTTTTCAGATTTTTATACCACCGAGAAGTGTTTGCAATTCTCTCCCAAATTCTTCGAATTTATGCGAAATGAATATTATCCGCAAGGACTACCTTAAGGATGTTATACAGCTTCACACTAGTCAAATCAGTGCTAAATTTTTAAAAGCGTTTTTACAATTCCTGATTCTTTAATAAATTGTTCCGGGGTGTTAGTGACGTTACAGCATTAGTTCTTAATAGGCAAATACATTCAAAGCCATGATTCGAATAGAAAGACGACTAATATAAGCAAATTCCCAATGTCATGTTTTTTCGCGCAGTCTTTTAAAAGAATAAACCATAACAATAGTACAATTATGACGGGTAATGGCCCATTTTTATTACTGAAAGACCCTTTATCGATTGACCGCTCAGATTTTTTATAGGATCAGTAGTTCAAAAGTGATTTAAGTTTTTCAAAACGACAAAAGAAGTGTTCAAGTTTTTCGTGTATGGCTCTATATAGTTACACGCGCCCCGCGAGTCGAGGATTCGGATTACGGTATAGATTGGCCAAGATTGGCCAGGAGGAGAGAAGAGCCAATACGTGGCGATGGACGAACAGAGATTCATCTTGCGAATCGAGGCATCGGGCCTGGAGTTACACATATAGACATGATTCGCCCACAGCGTCTCGATCAGCCCCGAGCTCGGTCGAATCAAAGGAGGATTCGTGAACTTTAGACTGAGCACGCGCGCTCGCGCTCAAGTCGGACGCGCTGCATACCCGAGCGACGACTGTCTCGAAGCCTGTCTGTATACGTATGTGCGGCTCGCAAGCGTGCGAAGCGATCTCACTCTCTCGAGACAATTGCCGGCCGTCTCCATCAAGCCTCATCAAGGTGATTAGCGAACGACGTACTCTCCGCGGGTCGTCCCTTTAGATTAGCCACTGACGTGCCCCGCGACTCCCTCTGGCTTCTCCTCTCACTGCCGCCGCGGCCAGCGGCTCCTCGACTCCCTCAATCTGCCCGCGAGTGTAGACGGTAGCTTCGCATACATACAGGCTGATTCACAATGACACTTCATTTTTTTTTTACGTAAGCGACAGCTGACGGGAACTCTGGAAGATAATTTCTTAAATTTCGAGTAGTTGTTTAATTGTATAAACATCATAAATTTTAATAAACCCATCAGTTAATTTTAGGTTTTCCACTGGAAAATAGATAGAACACTGATTGATCAATTTTTTAAATATTTATCATGGTTATTAAAAACTGATCATTGCAATTTTATTTTTAATATTGGTGCAGCTTCGGCGACGGACGGCCTCGGAGAAAGTAGCTTTTTTTACGTTTCGCCCTCTGGTCGGGGTTTCTTCAGAAATATTTATTATCTATTATTATTATTATTATTATTTTAATTTTTATTTCTAATTTTTAATTTTTTTTAAAGCACTGCAATAAGAAAGGATGTATAAAGTAGAACTTTGCGCATTGCGACGTTTAAAATTTGTTCGCTTCATTCCGACTGGCCTGATGCGAAAACGTCGAAAAAAATAATAATAATCCATGAGTTATGGCTTGCGAAAATAATGATAAATCATTCTGGATCACCCTGTATATATAAATTGTATATTTATTTTTTAATTTTTATTTTTAATTTTTAATTTTTTTTATAGCACTGCAATAAAAAAGGATGCATAAAGTAGGACTTTGCGCATTGCGACGTTTAAATTTTGTTCGCTTCATTCCGACTGGCCTGATGCGAAAACGTCGAAAAAAAAAAAAAAAATAATCCATGAGTTATGGCTTGCGAAAATAATGATAAATCATTCTGGATCACCCTGTATATATAAATTGTATATACGTATACACACGAGGCCTACACTGGAAGCTCTCCCTCCGAGTCTCTGCCTCTCGTCATCGTCGTCGTCGTCTTCTTCTCATTGCACTTGGGGCTACTAATATCGCAGCCACCACCGACCACTTGTACCGGCAGTGGTGGTGGTGCTACTGGCCAAGCACCGAGGACACTGGTGGTATTGGTCGCTCGCTCGCTCGTTCGACTTTCCTGCTCGCTGTGTCGCCTCGCGGATCTCCTCTTATTACTTCGAGGTCCGTATACTCCCATCACCGGGTCACCGCTCAACCACCGACAGCACCAATAACACGCCTGTACAACGGGTCAATGACACGCGTCGACGCACACGAGAGGATAAACGACAAACACGCGAGGAGCAGAGAAGACGCGGCACCGAGAGCGTCCGCACCAACGGCAGATTTTTTTTTTTTCGTACGTTCTTCTTTCACTTTTTGTTGGATATGTACGCTGTGGACGCTTCTGGTATTGAACACTTTCACGGTTTCGTCCTTGTTTGTTTTTACCTACGCGATGAGGTTGAGGATCGAGGGTGTTTGTCTCGTTGGTTTTTTGATACGGTGAGAAGATTAATTTTTGATAAATTGGCAAGGTGATTTAGATTTTGATTTAGGTTTAGGTTTTATTGCAGTAGGGCCAAGTTGGCCCTTTTGGCAAAATCGGTACACCATAGAATGGGGAGCCACATTCCGACGCCTCCGTCGATATCAACAACTTAAAATCTTTGTATACAAAACCATTAAAAAAATATATAGAATGAAATAATAAAAAAAAATAATAATAAAAAAATAGCGAGGCATAAATGATACAAAATAATACAAAATACAAGCTGAGGGAATTTTGATGGGCTGTGTGTCCGAATTTTGAGAAAGTTTTTCAATAAATTCAAAATTCCATAAAATCCGATAAAATCCAATAACAACAACTTGAAATCTTTATATACAAAACCAAAAAAAATACATAGAATGAAATAACAAAAAAAAAATAAAAACTAAGTAGTGCCGCATAAATGATACAAAATAATACAAAATACAATCTGAGGGAATATTTGGTGGTTTGTCCGAATTTTAAGAAAGTTTTTCACTAAATTAAAAATTCCATAAACCCCAAATCTATTTCAATAGCAGTCGTCCTTTGACACAGATTCACTTGTAAAAAATGATTACCTGTTTTTTTTCTCAAGGACCGCTTCAGTAGCATCGTACCTACATTTTCTTCTAGATCATCACCATCACCGATTAAAGCAATATTTATTTTATTACCGCGTGTGCTGGTTAAAAAGATTCAAAGACGCTTTATTTATGGGTTCACGTGTCGAGTTGACCCCGTGCCACGGTGGTCCGCCATGACCCACGTGACAGTCCCGTAGGTTTGCCCGTAGAAAAGAGACAAAATCTAGATCAATTTTCATTTCGTTCACTGGCGCGTGAGCTGAGGAGACACGCCGCCCTCATTGATGTGGGAAATCGCGGTAACGAGACGCGCATCGCCCGTCGCGGTCGGCATGACAGAAGTGTTTTTCGGAATAGCTCGAGGGAGACGCGAGCAGCGCGGCGGGCGGTTCGATAATGTGGGTCGTTTAAAGACCCGTTCGTCATCCGTTCTCGGTTGGCCGTTCAGCCACTCGCTCATCCTAACCCCATCAGTCAGCTCATCAACGAAAATTTTGCTTTACTCGAACGATGCCTCGCAAGCAAGTGTAACCCAAATGTAATCAGCGACGGAGAAAAATTAAACACATAAACATAAATCACTAAAAACGAAAAAAATACTTTAAACGGTCTGCTAGATTTTGAAGTGCTGTATACAATTCATCGGTTCAATAAAATAAAGAAACTCAAGTCCAAAAATTACTACAAAAAAATGCTATGTCAATATTTCTTATAAATAAAAAAAGTTTGACCCTACATAGATTAACGTAATCCTCATTGGTTTAATAAAATAAAGAAACTCCCAAGTCTAAAAATGACTACAAAAAATGCCATATAAATATTTCTTATAAATAAATAAAAGTTTGACCCTACGTGGATTAACGTAATCCTCAGCTGATTCGGAAAGTTTAACCGATGTTTCAGCTGGTCGACGATACCAAAATTGCGTTTACTTGTATTCGATCAGCCCGAGTGTAGGAACAAAATCGGAAGTTTGATCGAGCTTAACCGAAACGACAGTAGGACACCCGGTACCCCTTGTACGGAAGGTCGTATCACGGCATTAAGCCGAAGCGCGAACCCCCCCGTGACAGCCAGTTTCCACCATATCGCACCCCCTCCATCCTCCCGCTCGACCCTGGTTGGACCCCTAAATCTCAACGCACCCCGGGCGTTTGGCGTATTAGTCATTCGTGGCGCAGCTGGGATCGGTCCCGGAGGGGTGTCTCCTGCCTTCTCCTCCTTCTGATGTGCTTCGCTTCCACTTCCCCGCCATTGCCGAATCAATCCTGGCTTAAGGCCAGGAGGGGGTGCGGGGCGAGTGAAAACTGCGACAGACCCGGAATAAGTCGACCGGGGGGTACGCTGGACCTGACCAGCAACAGCGGGGCACCATCACCCTAGAAGTATGTGTATGTCCACGAGGCACGAAACTCCCCTGGACCACGGAGATTAAATTCCAAAATGCTGCGCCGATGGTGCCCGTTCTTTCAGTCATTCTTCCTATGAAGCTCTTCCCGAGACGCAGAGAGAACATTTTGTAGATATTGAGGGCAGTTCAGTTTGGAGAGAACCAAATGTGTAGGATACCTCGCAAAGCTAAAAATCATACCAGGATTTGAAACCAGGTACTGAAATCAAAAGGCTGTGTTTTATAGCTATTACATGATTGCATAAATATCAGCCCTGACAACACCAAGGGGTTCATTTGTGAGCATTTAGTACACTAAAGTCCACTAACAGGGTTTCCATTTTTAGGCTTGTGATGTCCAAACAAGCATTCGTTGTTGGGTCCTAATCTTAGTATTGCACCTGCAAAAGTTAGACCGCCCATTCAAAAGCGTACATTTTGATTCCTACATGAGACCTTGTAGGATGGACCTTGACGTCCATCCGGGGTTATCAGGGCAGCGTGTGGTATCAAGTTTTTTGGGCGATTGCAGAGCCACCGCTACAGTCATTTGCGGTATACCCTGATAACACCGGATGGACGTCAAGGTGTAGGTCTCATGTAGTAATCAAAAAGTATGCTTTTGAATGGACGGTCTAACTTTTGCAGGCGCGATACTAAGATTAGGAAACAACAACGAATGCTTTTTTGGACATCATAAGCCTAAAAATGGAAACCCAAAGTGGACTTTAGTGTACTAAATGCTCACAAATGGACCCTTTGGTGCTGTCAGGGATAACTACGAAATGCTTCGTGCGAGGATCACAGCGAAAAGGGAAGATCACGGGGTGCCGCCGATTTCTCCTCCTCTCCGCCAGTACCGATTTCAACTCCTCGAGTGTCGGCGGGTTGATTGTCGTCAAGAGGATCACACACTAAAAACCCAAAAAGAAGTCATGCACGGATTTATGTACACCAACCGCGGTTGTACAACACGTACTTCACTTCCAGTATAACAACCGGTCTGCTCAAATACAATTGTAACCTCAGCGAGTCACGAGTACACTTTAACGTTGATGCCCGTCTCTCTCTCTCCTTCGCCTCACTCACCCTCATCATCCCTCCCGCTCGCTCACCGTCTAACCCGATTGTTTCGTTCGCCCTTTCACTCTCCGGAGATGTGGGAGCCTCTCGATCGTTGCGTACACACGGATCGTTCCGAACGACTTTAATTGATTTCGGAGGGGTTCCTACCAGCACACGTATGTATACCGTACGTATGATCGCACTCGAGCGATAGCCCAACCGTCCATCGACGTTAACGCACGCTATACGTGCATCGCTCTCGAGCGTCTGTATCACGGTGTGTGTGAAGTACGCTCACTTGACTACAACTGTCCGTCTGCAACCCGACTGACCCCCGGTGGCACGTTTGCATTCGGACAAAGTCAAAGGGCCCAAATTGACGCGAAGAACACATCGAGTCATAGAAATTCGAGAAGAGTCGGCGTTCACAGAGCGAGAACGGAATTTCTCTCTCGTCTCGTCTCTGTGTTTGGGTGACTCGAGGTGAGATGGCCGTAGTTTGCATCGCTGCTCATACAGATGGTGACGAATGGATGAAGATTTAACGCTGGAAATGTTTGAATCCTATTCTGTATTCAGTAATCTGATTTATAAATTACTAAACGATGAAATTTCAACTATCTATGTGATATGTCTCAGACCTGTAGAAATCTGCATGGATAGTTTTACGGATCTTTGGATTACTTTTGGTGCAAACTTCAATCCCAGGTGTTATCGTAGGAATTGGTTTGGTGCGTCATCAGTTACAGTCATCATTTGTTGCGGTTATACCAGATGAAACATGAACCGATCGTGGAAAGTTGCTTTTTGAGTTTGGACTTTACGGTAATGATGCGACAAGCGGTCATCCTTCCCGCAATTCCCGTATCACGAGCCTCCAGAGATCCATTCCAATCAACAAAAGTTTTCATTACACGTCCGTGTAATGAAAACGACTCGTCTGCCTTCATGCGGATACCTAACGACAATGGAAAAGATGCATCCCCGTTACATGAAAAAAAAGCCACAACCGCACACGAAGTCCGATCGACCCTTCGTGTCTGTCTATGGTCACGGTTCGACGATATTTCTTTTCAATCATGGAATGGACAAAGAGTTTTAAAGAGGAACCGACGACAAGAGGGCCCATCGAGTCCCTTCAGTGCCCGGATAGGACAGCCCCGAGGCAAGGGACGCGTGTACACGGCTGAAGGAAAAGGGTTCACAGATAAACGTCCAGACTCTGAACTCCCTCTGGATGGACACAGATAATTCCGGCTGGCAAGCATCAACGGCAAGCGAGTCTAGCCTAACCCGGACGAGACAGAAAAAGGTGAACGTATAGAGAGAAAAAAGACCAACACAAGTTGGTAAAAAAAAAATGAATCCGGGATCGTGCAGAGCGATGGAAGGCTCATGTACAGGTATAGCAAGGAACGTCACATGTCCGTATCCGTTTATGAGGAATACATCCGTGTACACGCGTCTACGTATACGCCCAGGCACGTGAATCCGTGGAGACACAACGAAAACTGAGCGGTCTCTTCGACTTCAAAGCGACCATCGGGCTGCGAACGGTGCCAATCGGAGTATAAAATCAGGGATACTCGCTGGTGGTAGTGGCGACGATGGTGTGGACCCTACGCTCTTGGCTCTTGGTTATGAAGCCACGAGTCCCCCCCCTAACTTCCACCCCTTCACCTCCCTCTTCTCGACCACCTTCCTATGTGCTCGTTCCTGCCCCTGCTGTTTCACCCTGCTGCTGTCCTCGGGCTGCCGACCCTCGTAATCAATATCGAACTACCATGTAGGAAAGGCATCCGCCAACCCTTGGGATACGTATATATACGGGGCGAACGTGTGCAAAAGCGAGGCGGGTACGCCACGCGGAAGAGCACCCTAGGAAAGGATCCAGCGGTGGTAGCGGCGGAAACAGCAGCGGGACTGTAGCGCAGGGGTGTGACACCCGAGGGGGTCGTCGACGACGACGGCGACGACGACGCCGACCAAAGTCCTCGGTATACGAGAAACAGAGCGCTAAGCTTTAACCCACCCTCCCGCCGATCCCCGAACGCGAGCGCATACGACGCTGCTGCACTGTGTAAGGATACCGTGCGCACCCTGCCGAGGGGTGCGCCGGGTGAGATTCTCTGTAGCTCGGAAGGGAGCCCTGCCAGAAGAGAAGGTTGAACTTGTTTGTCGGAAATGGGGCTCCTGCTAATGCCCTGGTTAGTACTCCGGTTCCCTTTGTGCGAACCATCCTCTCTGGCACCCTTCCGCAACGTCCCTAAAGCTTTGGCCGCAGCACGCCTGGCGTGTGCGCCGTGCTCTACCCCCGTCTTTCTCTCTCTCTCTCTCTCTCTCTCTCTCTCCTTGTCACCTCTCCCTGGCCTCTCCCTCGGCTCTCCTTCGCCTCTCCTTCACTTCTCCTTCGCCTCTCTCTCGCCTCTCTCTCGTCTCTCACCTCTCCCTTACCTCACCCTCACCTCTCTCACCTCTCTCTCACCTGTCCCTTACCTCTTCCTCACCTCTCTCACCTCTCTCTAGCCTCTCCCTCACCCCTCTCACCTCTCCCTTACCTCTTCCTCACCTCTCTCACCTCTCTCTAGCCTCTCCCTCACCCCTCTCACCTCTCCCTTACCTCTTCCTCACCTCTCTCACCTCTCTCTAGCCTCTCCCTCACCTCTCTCACCTCTCTCTCACCTCTCCCTTACCTCTTCCTCACCTCTCTCACCTCTCTCTAGCCTCTCCCTCGCCTTTCCCTCGCCTCATCCTCGCCTCTCCCCCAGGGAGAGGCCAGGGAGAGGCTTTAACTTCTTAATGAAATTAAACATGTAACAAGCGTGCCGATGTTCCGAAGAAAGTTAGCAGAAATGATAAAGGATCGAAAATGGGTTGAAAGAAATGTACCAAAAAGGTTGTAATAGTTTTTAAGGAATAGAAATGTAAGACATTTTATTGTAATTACAGGTAAGATGTAGTAATGTAAGCAATCATATGTTAAATGAGTAGCCATGAGCCAAACAAACGCATCAGTCCCTCACCTCCCCCTCACCTCTCCCTCACCTCTCCCTCGCTGTGCGCCGACCCAACGTCAACGTCGTCATTGGTTCTTTCTCCGTAATACCGTAGCAACGCATTATCTACCTATCCGCATGACCTCCATCCGCACGACAATGTATCGCAAAGTTTACTTCCGACTTTTCCGTTTAATTTCCGTCTCGCTCGCTCCTTTATATCCCGGCTCACCCATTCTCATCCCTCAATACCAGTGTATAGACACAGTGTGCGGGGACACGAGACCTGACCCAACACTATGCCAATCGACCCATCCCTCTTACTCTCGACTCTGTCTATTTTCCCCATTTAACTAGACCACGTGGCGGTGGCAGGGAATCCATCGGGGCACGCATGGCGCGGGCACTTCGCTTTTGCCCCAGCGATGCATATACGCGCGGAGAAGCGAAGGGCTGCTTGCCCCCCCTGTACATGGGTTTACAACCACCCCTCGCAAGGCTCGCCTAACCAGCCCCGCGCTGTAAGCTTTTATGCGTCATTTTTTTTTCTTCGTTTCTCATCTCTCTCTCTCTTTCTGGTTTCTGGCGCGTTGGGATCGATCCTTTGATGTGAGTATATCGATACCGGCGAGAAAGGGGGTTGGGGGTTTGGGGGTTGGGGGGAAGCTGATGCGTAATACGATTTCAGATGGTTTATACCTCCACGTGCGCGAGCACGACACGCGTCTCGGATTCTCTGCATGCGCGCACACACTTCTCTTTCAACCCTCACCATTTGAGAGCATCCCTCCTTGTTTAAACAAAGGATCAGATATTTTTATCGACGCAGCCCGAAGCTCTGTAATTTATTTTTGCGTTAAATTGAATAATAAATTTATTTTTGTTCGTTCCATATGAAGCTATGACAATCAAAATGTTTAGAGTACGAAGCTAAATGCGCTACCCGTCCGATCTTAGTGAACGGAATATGCACATTTTGGATTCATGCACTGTGTCTATAAATCTATAAGTATATCGAATATAAATAAAATTGCGAAGATGTGGCTGTCGCGGTTGGTTAACCAAATTTGCCAACCTGAAGATACTACGCGAGACTACACTCTGAATAATTGGGCGCGCAAGCAGACTAGCCGGGTAGGAGGGGTTGGGGATGGAGTGATTTCGAAATATATATATATAGCATGTTCGAAGGATCGTCGGGCGGCTGCGAGAGGGAATGCAGAGAATTAATCGAGTAACGAATGCTCGGGTTTATAGTAGATGTGAGCGTCGTGTAACCCTTTGACCTGAGGTACCCTCGTTTTATATTCGCTATGCTATATTTAACGATTCAGAGAGACTGAAACTGCATCATTCATCGTATTGGTTAATCGGCGAATACGAAATCTCTATGAAATCCAAGCGAAAGATGTCAACTTTGGATTATTGCATATTTTCATGCGGAATACCAAAATAATAATTTATCCGAATGCTGAGAGAAAAGAGCTGAAGTATGTAACAATGTAATAAATACACATTTGAAGAGAGAAAAATCTGAGCAAAGTTTTTCGTGCTCTTTTTTGAGTTGGGACAATGACACAAAAAATGGCGGACGAAATCCGAGAGGTCGAGGGTCAGAACCTTTTATATATTTTCTAATACATTTCTTTCGTTTTATTTAAGTTCACATCCTTATAATTATTAATTATTTATCACACAATTTTGCACAATTACCCGCTGTATTTATATTTTTAATTAAAACATATTTCAGTACAAAATATTATGCAGAATCCAAACACACATATTTACGTCCGGATACACAAGCGTGAAGAAGGGTTAGGAAAAAAAAATAAAAAAGCCATATATGTTTCCAACGTCACAAGAAGAGGAACGATGTATTCATTGGCATCCGAAGAAGCCGGGAGGCCAATGAAAACTGGTGTCTCCACCTGCAATAATACCTGGGCGACGGGTCGGATTAATATAGAGCACGTAACGTAGCTTTTTCTCCGTCGCTCATTCTCTCCCTCAACCAAAGGAAGACGAAGAGCTCAGCGACACGCGGAGCAAAGCTCGGAGGAAAAAGATCCGACAGTGAAGAGCGAAAAAGAGTAGGGACAAAACAAAAAGAGGGGAGAGACTCGAGAGCAGAGAGGAAAAGCGACACCCTGGCGGTGCACCTCTGGCTCTCGCCCCCTTTGTGGCGAGAACTCGTTGTGTGTGGCCATTGTGGAGAGAGGCTTTCGCATCGGCACCTCAGCAGCCACCCTGAAGTCGCGATATGAAGTGAGACCAACGCGCGCGCGCGCGCCGCAGCAGCAGCAGAAACTGGCTGCGCGTTCCCGCTCACTGCATGGTGTATACATACGGGGCATTCCAGGTCATTTGAACCATGGTCTAACGCTCACCCTCTTTAATTCGACTTTTGTCGGGAGACTTTTTCATATATAAAAAAACGTCAACAATTTTTTTCAGATTTTTACCATTTTTACATTCATGAAAAAATAATTCTGAAAAAAATCACATCAATTCTGTAGACGAAATCAAGAAAAATTGGAATAAATTAGAATAATTTTATTACGCTTTTTTCATGAAAAGGGGCAATTTTAACATTCATGAAAAAATGAAAAAAAAATTACATTCATTCTGTAGCCGAAATCAAGGATAACTCAAGAAGAATTGGAATAAATTAGAATAATTTGATTACGCATTTTTTCATGAAAAAGGGCAATTTTAACATTCATGAAAAAATGAAAAAAAAAAAACAAAAAAAATCACGTCAATTCTGTAGCCGAAATCAAGGATAACTCAAGAAGTATTAGAATAAGTAAGAATAATTTTATTACGTATTTTTTTCATGAAAAGGGGCAATTTTAACATTCACGAAAAAATGGGAAAAATCTGAAATCGTTTTTTTTTAAGTAATTCCTCCCAATAAAAATCGAATTAAAAAGGGTGGGGGTTAGACTCTGTTGAAATTGACCTGGAATGCCCCATATACACAGTGATACCGTGTCCACGTATATATTCGCCAGCTCGCGTTTTGCATGCTGCTGGGCCGGCCACTCTAAATGATGAGATTTTCCAGGGGCTGGTGACGCCGACGCCGCCGACGACGACGTCGACGACGGCGACGACGGCGACGCCGTCGACGGCGAGGGAAGCGAGCATTAAAGTATTGCCGGGGTGCGGCGTGCGGCAGAGATCCGCGCGCACTGCGCACAGAGAATTTCGCTTTGGCTAGAAAATGTCCTCGTTTTTTTAAATTTTATTTTTCGTCTCTGTTCCACAGTCTTGTGTTGCAAGCACGCGCGCTCTGCTCGCGTCCTCACTCGCTCGCTTTATGGTACCCGGAAAACAATGATGTATCCCGACGCTATTGTAGTTTCTGGGGTAGCGAGAAAAAAAAGAGATAGCGAGCGGTGGCGAGAAGAAGGGAGGAGAGAGCAGCAACATAAATATATGGCCAGTGAAAAGGTGAGATAGATGAAAACGTATAGAGACGGAGAAACTCGTTGCACGGGTGACAGTCACTCGCTGCTGATTACACGGACCATTATGCAAGCACAACAGTGCCACGCGGGAGTTGAAAATAAAAAGAGGAAGAAGAAGAAAAAAAATAGAGAGAGGGAACAACGGCGGGAGAAAAAGATAGAGGCAGAGGCAGCGCGAGAGACAGTCGCGCGTGTGTGATCCGCGTATAATGCCCGGGAACAGCGACGCGTATGTGCGGAAGCTCCACCGTGCACCTGGGAAACAACGAGAGTGGGCGAGAATTCGAGGGCCGGTTTTTTGCCCGACTAGGCTACTCTTTGCACTGACCCGCTGGCTAAAGACTTGTGGAATACCACCACGGTGCCCTTTTTTTTGCATCAATTGTCTCGACTTTTTTGCGGTACCCACGGGATTTTTTGTTAATAATTCTTTTGAGAGTTTTTATTTTTTTTTTGGGAAAAAATTATTGTGAGGATAGAGTTGATCGATTTGTGTACCGAGCAATTTCTATGAGAAGGGATCATCACAGTGTGAATCGTCGAAAAATCACTGATTTTCAAGATTTTTTTTTAGTGGTTAGGGTAAACTAATCGGTCTGATTTTTTTTTGTACAAATTAAGGCACTAATGGAGAGTACGAGATGATTTTTTGTAAGTTGATTTATTTGTTATTCGATATTGTTATAAATTATTGAAAAGATTGGTTAAAAAAAGGCCCGCGGTGGCCTTTTTTTGGCATCAATTGTCTCGACTTTTTTGCGGTACCCACGGAATTCTTTTTTAATAATTCTTTTGAGAGTTTTTATATTTTTTTGGGAAAAAATTATTGTGAGGATAGAGTTGATCGATATGTGTACCGAGTTATTTTTGTGAGAAGGGATCATCACAGTGTGAATCGTCGAAAAATCACTGATTTTCGAGATTTTTTTTTTATGGTTAGGATAAACTAATCGGTCTGATTTTTTTTGTACAAATCAAGGCACTAATGAAGAGTACTAAATGATTTTTTTGTGAGTTGATTTATTTGTTGTTCGATATTGTTAGAAATTATTGAAAAGATTGGTTAAAAAAAAAGGTCCTGCATGGTGTCCAGGTTTGCGGCCTCAATCCTGATCTGAGACAAAAATTTCAAAAAGATTATTAATCTGTAAGAAAGCCGCTATCGTCCTATGGAGGCTTTTTTAATTTGACAAAATGGCGGCGGTTTGACCAAAACGTGTCGAATTTAGCTTTTTTTTCGACAGCTTTTTGTAAAAAAAATATCAAGATTAAATAAAAAGCTTCCATAGGACGATAGATAATTTTTGATTATCAAGCCGAAATGGGCCGGCCTTTCCAACAATTTTTTCCAGCGTTCTGAAAAAGATAAATATTCACAAAATCAAAAAATACATATAATTATAAATAGAATAATTTATAAAAAAAAATCTGAACAAAATTTTTCGTGCTCTTTTTTGGGTTGCGACAATGATACAAAAAATGATAAAGAAAAAGATAAATATTCACAAAATTAAAAAATAGATTTCCAGCAAATGCTGTAGGTACCGCGAATTAGTTGCAATATATTTCTATCTTTATTTTCCAACACGTTCTCTCAGAAGTCCAAGAAACAGTAATCAAGTCTTAATGCGCGGAGTGACGGTTATAAGTATAACGTAGATAAATGACGAAGATTGGGGGATTCCAAGTCGACTATACACACGAACACCCTGATTTCTTGATTACGCCGAAGGGTTCGTCGGAGCGTCGGGGGGAACAAGGAAAATCTGTAAACGAATGAAACTACGTGTTCCCGATGAGACAAGCTGATCCCGATATTACGGGGAGGCGTGGTTTCCGGCACTTTGTGCCGTCCCCGATCCTTAACACGCGTACGCGCTTGCGTAACGACCCGCACCGACCACCCGCCCGCCAGCGGCTGCTTACCATCACAGCAACCTAGACGACGGCGACGGTGGTATTAGTAGTGGTGGCAGTGGTAGTAGTAGAAGACGACGACAGGATCCGCGCGCTCGAGTGACCGTGGGAACACCTCGGAGCTTTTTTCTTTTTTTTTTTTTTTTCACCGTGCTGCCCGAGCTAACGAGTGTCAGTTGAACCTCGTAGGCGAGGAAGTAAAACGGCGCGAGGAACCGAGACAACCCGAATAGCGATAGAGAAGGCAAAAGCCTGTCTGATTTTGACACGCGAATGCTGACCTAGGCTGCCAATCATCCGCTCTCACCACTTCAGCGTTCACTCACGAAATTAATCAATTCGTCGGAATTTCTATTCGTTCGCTTAACGATACGATGTTGCAGAGATTAAATTAATCGTGAAATCCATCGCTAATGGAAATTTCAATAAAAATATATTTGCAAAGATATAATTTTTAATCTTATTACAAGTCCACGCGAACATGTTTTTCACATGTTTTCTTGAATTTATATGTTAGGTATAACTCAAAATTACATATATATATAATTTATATAATTTTATTATAATAAAACGACATAACAAAACGACGGCGTTATACCATTTTATTATAATACAATTTTTATAATAAATAATAACAATTTATTATGATAACATTTTATTATAATAAAATTTTATTAATAAAAATGTTGATTTTATTATTAATAAATTTATTTTTATTTTTTATTGTTAATAATAAAATCAATCTTAACATTTTTTTAATTTATCGAATTTCTCCACGAGATACGATGAAGTGAACTGTCAGCAAATTCTTTTGTTAACACCAAAACGCAGCAAATAGTACGCGACTAATTATATTTGCGGGAGACATGCAGGGGAGATGTATAGGTAATCGATATTACAACCAGTCCCGATAACACACGATCGATCAGCCCTGAGTGGATATACTTGGCGCGAGTATAGCAAAGTGTGATAAAATCTGGTCTCCCTCGTTATATCCACGAGTCACTGTGGAATCGGTGCCTTCGCGAAGACTCCACTTGACGTCATACATGGCCGGAGGTAATAATAAGTGATTTATTTATTGCTCGCGCCTCGGAGATCGTCCGTGGAGCGTGATAGTCGTGTGTCAGTCGTGCGTCAGTCTGGATGAGAATCTACGCGCCGAATATTAGGTATTAAGAATCGGATGCGGAATAACAATTCCTTCGAATCCGGTCTTTCTTCGTCTGTCTCGTGTCTTCTTTTTTTAGTCTTGTTTTTCTTACTGTAAGGTGTATTTTTTAAATTTATCTTCCTGATCCTTTTCCTCCTCTTCGTCGTCTCTCTATCTCGTTTCATAAAAGCTATCAACTTTGCGTATTGAAAACAGGAAAAGTTCCCACAGGAAAATGACATATATGTCACCAAAAAGTTCTATATGCAACACATATGTTGCATATATTTTTATATTTTTGTTTTATATATTTTTATATTTTTATGTTTTATATATTTTTATATTTTTATGTTTTATATATTTTTATATATTTTTATATTATATATTTTTTATTTGATATATTTTTAATATATTTTTATGTTTTATATATTTTTATATGCAACATATATTTTTACATATAAATATTTTTATGTGGGTTGGTCGCAGTCGTTCAATTTTCGCGCGAATCGAGGACCAAAATCAGCGCACAAATACAAAACGGCTTCGCATAAACGTATCTGACTGTCACTAACTTTTCAGAAGGGGATTATTTTTGGCAAGTGTCTCGTGTCTTTCGATGCTAAGAAAGCGTATGATTTTCTGTATTGCAGCAGTCGCTATGACATCAGTTCATTGCTGCACCGTCGCGACTTGTTCGACTTTTTACTGGCTGAAGTACATGACTTATTGGCGAGACGCCGATCTCGTTCGACATCGCTCGCACATCCGATGACAAGGAATAGCTATCGATCGAACGGTCGGAGTGAGGCCGGTACGTCTCGGAACGCGATCGATCATCGACATCCAATTAATCGTACGCGAGTCTCGTTAATTACCGGTCGGGTGGGATCGCGATCGATGAATAATTGAAAAACACGTCGTCCCGCGGCCGACGTCTGAGCGCAGGCGACCGAGGGACGGAAACGAACAGACGTATCGCGTGTTGAACTTTCCAGCCACCTACCGATCGATATAACGTAATTAATATAAATAAACTGATCCCGGGCGTCTAAGCTTTGTCACTCGGTGGCAACTAATATATTCGATCTCTCGATACTGGTGAGCGTTCGGGTTAACTTACTGAATAACATTTTTAACAGGGCGTTGAAGAAATTTATTGGTTTTGAACAAAAATCGGATTGTAATCAATTATTATGTTTAATCGCCAAAATCGGCCTCAAATTTTTTTCTTTTGAAAATATCGATTTTTAACCTATACCATTGTTCTCAAGTCGCATATTCTACCCCCGAAAACACTGGTTACCAATACTTTTTACTCGATTTTGAAAAAAATCATTTTTGACGACGATTTTTTTTTGTCAAAAATCATCAAATTATTTTAAAAAATCGTACATTCGAAGAAAACGATATTGACACTCACACTAAAAAATGTACTAACATAATTCCATCAAAATACACTGAGCAATAACAAGTACAAAAAAATCTCCCGCTCCGAGAGATGCCTCGTCGATAAGCGCAATATTTTTCCTCGCTTCCTGGCCGAAGCCTCGGATTCCCGGGTAAACCTAAACGAGAATTCAATTAACCTTAGTTACACCTATTACACCGCGATATCGAAATGAAAATACGCCGATCCCGTAGGGTTACGTTCGACGGAGGCTCGCGATAGGTATAAGAAGTAATTGCTTTATAATAATATAGCATTCGGGTAACTCGCCTCTCGGTGCGATTCCGGCAGAGTCGTGAGCCCCGATCGCACTCGCGGATATTACAAGTCCCGAAGGAAGAAGCACTTGGCGTAACGGCTTCCTGCACGCTCGCGCAGAGGGCGCTTTCTCGTTCGCCAATCGCTGCGAGAGAATGCGCCGTTTACGTACACGCTTGCCCGGCAATGTTGTTATATATCCACCTATACACGTATTTATTGTACGTATGGTCCCTGTAACACGGTGTATATAAGGCCTCTTACGTGTGGCCTCTGGGGCCTTGGTCCCAGTATCCTCATCCCTGGACTAGGCGTCCGGGACTTGTTCTTTCTATTTCTCTCTCTCTCTCGCTTCGCCACGTCTCCTTTTCCCCTCATCTTCTTATACGTGTCGTTCCTGGGATCGCGAAAGCCCGACGGTTAGGCGCGAGGGTACCGTTGCCCTCGTCGTCGGCGGTTGCAGCCGCGGTAACCTCGGTTCACCGGGTCGATTTTGCCTCCTGGCGCTCGTCGATGGAAAAAACAGTCTCGCTTAACTCTCCGCCACTTTCTTGCTGCTCTCGTCGCTGTTATTACGGATATTCGTAATATCGAAAATTGAAATTTGCGGCCACGATGTGGAAACGGTTTACGTACTTCGAGGAATAGAAAAAGTGAATTTGATTTTTTTGATTCACTCAAAATCGATGGGAATCATTTTTTTTTTTTTTTTTTCAGGTACACCTAATTTTTTTTCGTTACTATGAATACGCGTAATCACAATATTTAATTTGCGACAAAGGCGTGCAAAGGATTTAACGAAATCGTTTTTTAAGAATTAAAAAAGGATTTAAGAATTTTTTTTAAGAATTAAAAAATGGTTTTTTAAGAATTTTTTTTAAGAATTAAAAAAGGGTTTTTTAAGAATTTTTTTAAGAATTAAAAAAGGGTTTTTTAAGAATTTTTTTTAAGAATTAAAAAAGGGTTTTTTAAGAATTTTTTTAAGAATTAAAAAAGGGTTTTTTAAGAATTTTTTTTAAGAATTAAAAAAGGGTTTTTTCAGAATTTTTTTAAGAGTTAAAAAAGGGTTTTTTAAGCATTTTTTTAAGAATTAAAAAAGGGTTTTTTAAGCATTTTTTTAAGAATTAAAAAAGGGTTTTTTAAGCATTTTTTAAGAATTAAAAAAGGGTTTTTTTAAGCATTTTTTTTTAAGAATTAAAAAAGGGTTTTTTTAGCACTTTTTTTAAGAATTAAAAAAGGATTTTTAAGAATTTTTTTTAAAGAATTAAAAAAGGATTTTTTAAGCATTTTTTTAAGAATTTAAAAAGGATTTCCTTTATACGTTAGGATTGTTTATTATCGGTGATTTTCGGTAGGCGACAAGGGTATTTAAAATTCGAAACTAAAAACCAATTGGAATTTGTGAATTAAATACATTGTTATCGAAGTGCCGTTGGATTTATTTTTTAAAAAGTGCGGAAAATTAAAAGACGTTAATCGTGTTTAACATCAATCGAGATGGGAATCGCGTGTTAGCAAGAAGGATGTTAGGTCGATTCGTGGTGCAGCGTGTAAGCGATGCATCGTCTAGCCGTAGGGACGTATGGAATTCCTTCGGGGCGGCGATGGCGGTTACGGCGGTGCGCGCCGGGGAAGTCACGCGGATACCGTTGCTGCCCTCTCGAGTGGCCGATATATATACCTTCAGGGAAGTTCACCGGGTCTTCCTCGGCATGGTTCGCCACTACGAGCACCGTTTCACTCGTCTGCTTCTGCGAATTTATAACGTTTCCTTGCGTTTCTTGCGCCGAGAGAACGTCTTCGCGTCTCGCTTATTCTCTACCAGCAATCCCGATAGCTTCATCTACACGGCATATCGATCATTCTATACGTGTATTTCCATTGACTCGTATCTGGGATTCGCTCAATTTTCGTTTCGTTTGTAGCGACTTTTTTGGAAACTAAAGTGCATTCATAATAAATCACAATTAGTATCTGAAAACACAAATACACACATTTCAACGAACGTAAGGAAGAAAAATATTTGAAAAGCGTAATATGCATTTTATCATGATGTTTTGTTTGAAAATAAAAATGTAAGAAGTAATACTAATAGTAAGGGCATGTTCGCAGCTAAATTAAGGGATCATCAGTGTGACATTTTCAAAAAATAGTTTTTTTTTGCATTACAGAATAGTATACACTGTTATAAACATTCTCTCAAATTTTTAAATCGAAATTCGAATTATTTCGAATGGACCTGGCATCACCGATTGATCGTAAGTAAACGATTTATATGAAAAGTTGTCACTTCAAACGCGTTTATCTCGAAATGGTGTTTTTCAAAACGGTGTCCACTCTCCAGGGAAGAGTTTTCAAACTATCCATTTCAAATTTGGACAGAACATTCTTCTCGTCATTCTCTATCGTCCTATGGAAGCTTTTTTTAACCTTCCCATTTTTTTTACGAAAAACTGTCGAAAAAAGGGCTAAATTCGCCACGTTTTGTTCAAACCGCCGCCATTTTGTCAAATTAAAAAAGCCTCCATAGAACGATAGCGGCTTTCCTACAGATTAATAATCTTTTAGAAATTTTTGTCTCAGATCAGGATTAAGGCCGCAAACCTGGACACCATGCAGGACCTTTTTTTTAACCAAACTTTTCAATAATTTATAACAATATTAAACAACAAACAAATCAACTTACAAAAAATAATGTTGCACTCTTCATTAGTGCCTTCATTCCTACAAAAAAAAACAGACCAATTACTTTATCCCAACCCCAAAAAAAAAATCTCCAAAATCATTGACTTTTCGTCGAGTCCCTCACAATCCCTCAAAGTCTTAGTCGTGAATGACCATTTCATTTGTACGAGTCGGTATTACGTCGTCGCGATCGAAAAGGAAAGAGTGCGCCGCGGCCACCGCGAATGCGAATGCACGAGCCGCCGTCGCCGCGCTTCAGTTGCGGTACTTTGCTACCGTGAACCGCAAGCCGAGTGTTGCCTCATTCCCTTCTGCGCGCCTGTTTCTTTTTTTTTTTTTTTTTTTTGTATCTGTCTTTCGCACTTTGTCTCACTCGTCGCAGTCAGCGACTCTATTCCATTTGAGTACATTTCCAGTGCGCGATCGTATACACTACTGTTCGGTATACAGCGTGGGGCACGTAGAGAGTTTCCCGGTCACCTGTCGGCAGGACGAGACGCCCGCGGAGGTGATGAGATCCGCGCGGCGCACCTACCTCTACCTCTTCCAGAAGCAGCCGGTAGAGAATAGCCCCGCGGTGGCCCAAGGCGAATCGTTCGCGGACGGAATCCTCGCGGAGGCCCGAAGGCCACCGCGGTTTCCTGGTAAATAGCGTTACCCCGCGCTCTGCCCGTTGTCTAGGCCGCGCGCACAGCTCGCGTACACAGTACAGTTCACTTTGCCGTACGTGTCTATATAGCGGCGCACTGGAAACGCGTTTTCCTGTATTGACGATTTACGGGACTGCCGATATACCGGTGTACATATATATATCTTTCGTGTCGCTGCTTAGATGGGCCGAGGATGTACCTTATTTTCTCTGTGCGTATTGCGGAAGTAGTGCAGCCGGATGACGTTGAGTTGTACCCCATGGAAAAAATGTATACTTGGAATTATAATTTTTATATGGATGGATATACAGGAAATTCATACTGTGTATTGTTTATATATGATATTATGTATCCGAGATATAGAACTTTTTGCCGGGTTTATATATTGTTAATTTGTATCAAAGATATATAGACAATACATACCGAATGTAACCTTTTTGTATCCCAAAAATATAATTAGTATATTTTTGATATACAGTTCAATACATTTCTTATATACAGCCATGTATATGATTTATATTTAGCATAAATATTAGATATATAGTAATTACATAATTCATATCTTCAGAATGTTTAAATTATATATCTGGAATCTGTGAAAAAAAAACATTTATGTTAGATACGTAGTATATTCAAATATGGTTGATACATTTTTTTTAAATAAAAAATAAAAATATATAAAATAATAATGGTATGTAATATGAAACATTTTTCATATTACATAAAATATTCTACAGATAAATCTATAGAATATACATTATGATATGTAATATTTTAAAATAAAATAAATAAAAATATGGTCGATACATTTTTTTTAAATAAAAAATAAAAAAATAAAAAATAATAATGGTATGTAAGATATGGTACGTCTAGATTTATCTATAGAATATACATTATCATATGAAATATTTTTCATATTACATACCATTATTATTTTTTATTTTTTTATTTTTTATTTAAAAAAAATGTATCGACCATATTTTTTTAACAATAAATTGTTTATCGAGGATATATTCTCTATGTACTTCATGTGTATAGAAACTATGTCTTTCATTTTCAATCAGACCTGGTAGTTTTTGCGTTTCCTCCTATTCAGCCAATTTTTTACCGCATTTGCATGATTCATTTCTATCTCCATAAATCATTATATATTCTTCCGAATAGCAATACAATATTCGATTCTATTTCGTGTATTATCAACAGCTGTGTGTATGAGATGTTTGACACGAGCACGTGCACCTCGTTTGACTGCGAAATTATTGCGTGAATTTTGTTTATTTGATTACGCCTAGCACGTGTAGCGAGTAACGCCGAAGCATTCGCACCGGGTATTTGATCGAGATAGAGGCAGACTTTTCACGCGTGAGTCGCACGTGCCCCGCGGAAGGTTGAGAGTTTGAGGTCTTGTACGGCGATAAACCTCGCGACTGGTATTTACTCTGGTTTCGGCAAACAAAAGGCAACGGAGATAAAAATAAAACTGAACAAACTCGACGGCGCTGCGGATTTCACGCCCACTTTGATAACCCGCGTTCCGAAAGCATCAAGAAGCCAAAGATTTATTCGACAAGTAGGGCATCGTAATAACAGATGTTGAACAGAGCGTAAGATAAAATGTTGAAAAAGCTTTTTAAAAAAAGGAACTCACGTGCATAATTTTTGTAATTCTGTTTTTTTTTAAATTTTTATTAATGTATGAATAAATTATTTTCCCCGCAATTTTCAGGTTGTGTGGATAAATCGTCACGACACAGTTTTCTAAATGATTACTCTCCAGAATTCTTCCTCTCCCATTTTGTCAATAATCTTCAACGACGCTCTCGTCACATCGTTGCAAGACATCCAATTATCACCATCGCCATAATAATTCCGCAAATTCCATAATTCCGTCGATTTCTTCGAGAACGATGAAACACATTCCTCGGTAACTCAACGGCCGCGCGGCTATTATTACAGAGTTAAAAACAGCCGACATATACTGTCTTATTATAGTTCTTTATGTGGCTCTTCGCATTCTTTTGTCCTTTTGCGTTACGCGGTTCACCCGATCTCGCGCACCTGCCGTCGCCGCGCCTTGCATACGTATAGCTGCATCCACAGCGCATCAGAGATGCGTCGGCAAACCGCAGCTTCCGACGAGATCGAACACCTCTCTCGTTCGCACAAGAGAACCCCTCGGATTCGATCCTCGTGGACGGGCCGTGCATACAAGACGAGCGTCTTCGTGGTGCCGGGGCTGCGCCCGACGGCAGAAGCGGCAGAGAATACCCTACCGGAAGTGGCCGAGACGCCGGGAGAGACTCGATCTCTCGGACCGCCACCGGCGGCACCACCGGGTATCGAATCTCTCGCGGCTTAAGTGCCGCACGGAATTCTATACAAGTTTGCATGTACGGGGAAACCGGGGCGTTACAGGTTGGCCGTCTAAAAATCGTGTAATAATTAAACAATCAGTTAAAAAATTAAAAATCATTTTTTATTTATTTAATTTATATTTTAATTTATTCATTTATTTTTATTTGTATGTATGTATGTATGGATTCCTTTATTGTTCTCGTCAGGGTTACAAGGCTTCCGTTCCTTAACCTATTTTTACATTCTTTTTTACATCCTTATTTCTACCTTCGCTTACTTTTTTTACTTTCCTTATTCTACCTTATCCTACTATTTACATTTCTTTATTTTAATTTTTAAAAATTAAATTTAAATTTAAAGTTATTTTTATAATTTAAATTTAAATTTATTTTAATTTATTTTAATTTGAATTTATTTTTATTTATTTTTATTTCAATTTTGCTTCCTCATAGAGGAAGCTTTGTTTTCATGAAAAATTTATTTTTCGAGATTTTCATGCCAGTATGCTTAGAATCACCTAAAATGTCGAGAAAAGTGGTTTAGAAAAAATGTCCGTATGTATGTGTGTGTGTGTGTGTGTGTGTGTGTGTGTGTGTGTGTGTGTGCTGGGCCTCGAAAATTCAATCGCCTCTCAATCAGAAACCGTTCGAGCGATCGGGCTCAAATTTGGCACGCAAGTAGAGTAGTTGCCCCTCTTCCAATGGCGAGATTTTTGATAACATATATACAGTCATTAAGATTTTATGTAGTTTTTAATTTGTTGAAAAAAGGGCGTGGTCGCTCTAACTTTCGTAAAAGTTCGACGATTCGGCTAAATAGTTCTTCATAATAGAAGATACGTTCAATGTTGTATGGTATTGAATTTCGACGAAATCGGTAAAGCGGTTCGGATTTTACTGAATTTTGAATTTTACGAAAAAAATAAATTTTTCTCTAAATCACGTCGAATCTTAACAAAGGAACCGAAATGTTCCACAGTCGAAAAACAACATACAGTACTGCTACGTACGAAATTTGGTGATGATCGGTAAAGTCGTTCGAATTTTACACCATTTTGAATTTTTCAAAAAATTTAGATTTTCGCGATAACTACCGCAAAAGTTAAGAAACTAGGACAAAACTTAGTATCTAATGAAAATGAGATGTAACGATATTTGTGACGGAGTTTTCTTTTGTTCAAATAAAAAAAGTTGCAAAGTAGAACTTTGCACATTGCTTCCACATTAATTTTCGTTTTTCACAAAGCTTCCTCTATGAGGAAGCCAAAATGTTAAATAAACAAGCTTCTTCATAGAGGTGGCTTTGTGAAAAACGAAAATTAATGAGGAAGCAATGTGCAAAGTTCTACTTTGCAACTTTTTTAATTTATTTTTATTTATTTTTATTTCAATTTTTAATTTATTTTTATTTATTAAAAAAAAATTAAAAACGATTTTTAATTTTTTTAGGTCTAATTAAAAAAAAGTTTATCGACTATATTTTGTATATACTACGTATCTAACATAAATGCATTTTTATAGATTCCAGGTATATAATTTATACATTCTGAAGACATGAATTATGTAACTACTATATATCTCATATTTATGCTAAATATAAATCATATATATGATTGTATATAAAAAATGTATTGAACTGTATACCAAAAATATATTAATTCTATTTTTGGTTTACAAAAAGGTTACATTCGGTATTGTCTATATATCATTGATATAAATTAACAATATATAAAGCGGCAAAAAGTTCTATATCTCGAATACATAATATCAAATATAAACAATATATAGTATGAATTTCCTATATATCCATGGATATATAAAAATTATAATTCCAAGTACACTTTTTTTCCATGGGGTATTGCAATTCATTAATGAAAGTTGGAAAAGAAAAGTCGAATGCAAAACTGACGATACTGGCCCCGGTCTGTCCTGTATATTCGCGTGTCGTTAGGTGGAGAGGGTTTATGCCTGATGACCACCGCACACCATCGTCACCCTCCTCTCGTCATCGTCGTCATCGTCGCGGGCACGCCACGCGTGATCGAGTTACATCGGCGGCCTAGGGAGAGAAGGAACACGTCGATGTGCTGCTTCAGCTATACACTGAGACAGATGCAGGTGAGCCGAGGTGGTTGCGAAGCGTACACAAATGCTGTAGGTGGTTGGGACAAAGAACCGCAAGAAATACCGATACTACGCTGCTCCGGTAGGCGATTATTAGGTCGCTGTGACGACCCACTCACCTTGGGAAGATGGGCTTTTTTTTAACACGAGCTCGAAGCAAACGTTCGAAGCGAGTCTCGAACGCGACCTAAGGGGACGTGTACGACACGCGAGCCCTCAGAGGCGAAACATCGATATCCTCAACGTGTTGCCCCATCGTTGTCCCTCCCCCCCTCTGCGGTTTCGCTCTTGCCGTCCCTCTTGAAGATTTCCAGCCGCACGATTTCCATCCACGGAGAATTATTTCGCAAAGCCCTCGTCTCCGCTGTCGCGCTGTACTTACTGCTGTGTATTTTGCAGCATCTTGAACATCTTGAAAAAATTATTTTCTATACTCAAAGCTGCCTGGGGTTATTGTGATGTTTTTTATTTATTTACCAACGTGAATTTTGCATCACGCAAATAACATTTTTTTAAACATCAACCGAATGTGTTGTTGATTGAAACCCATATTTGATCGATTGAACGAACTGAACGCTAATTGAACCGAATTTATCTAGTATGCCCAAAACGTATGCCCAAAATTACTATTTTCGTTCAAAGCTGCCTGCGGTTATTGTGATGTTATTTTTTATTTACCAACGTGAATTTTGCGTCACGCAAATAACATTTTTTTACACATCAACCGAATGTGTTGTTGATTGAAACCAATATTTGGTCGATTAAACGAACTGAACGCTAATTGAACCGAATTTATCTAGCATGCCCAAAACGTATGCCCAAAATTACTATTTTAGTTCAACCAATCGGATCAACATGAAGTTAGCAAAAATTCGCCGATCTTTTCGATCGTGACGCGACTATTAAAAATACTACAGACGTGTCTACGGCTTTAATAAGGCATTTAATATGTAAACTGATATTTTCTTAAGCGACTATTTTTTTACATATAGTCTCGAAGAATTCGTACGAGACAAAAATGGGTGCGCGGTCAGCAGCTAGGCCATCCGCTCGATTTTATAGCTCCGGTATTATAACTCGCGAGAGCCGTTGGCGAAGCGTGACAGAGATACGTCGGGGATTGATGGTGTCGAGCTTGAGCTCGGTAGCCGTGAAAATTTCATGCGGCATCGCAGCGTGTGTGCATAAACGAGCGAAAGAGGAGGAGGATCGGGAGGACGTCGACGACCACCGCACCGACCACACCACGTCGCAAATTGTCTAAATTAACGCAGCAGTGGGGTCGGGACTTTGTGCCGGGAATAAAGCTAACCGTCGGACCGGCCATTTCGACCACTCGCCGGGCCTTGGAGATCGACTTTTTCGCGCATTTAAATCGTCACTCTGATTGACAAAATTCATTCGACATTTTTCGGGAAAATTAATAATGAAAAAGCTCATTATTGACGGTGCAACAACGGCGAGAAGCTCGCGGGGGTGGACAAAAATTTTACCGGTAAGTTAGATTGACGCGAGCCGAGTCGAAACGATCTCAATTGGAGGTTCGGCCTTACGGCGAACCTAGAGGCCGAGTCTTCCGTTTCGTTTCATGAACAGCATATAGTGTACGGTTTATGTGTATAGCGACGAAACGACCGAGAAGAGCCTGTTGGCTACGACAATTTCTAACAAACATTCTCGAGCTATCCTCGTACTTTATAATACACAAGCGGTCGAGTCCTATTCGCGTGATAAAGCCAAAGCATTGTGAATCAGCGGAGCAGCAACGATTAGATTCGGGTGAACCGGCCGGCCGCTTCGAGCCCACAAGTGGTCCGACCTCGCTCTTGCTCCAGATTCGACCTTAAAACTACACTCTGATAGGGCGAATTGGGTGTCGCTCGCGGTTGGCACTCGAAACTCTCCGCTGCGGACATCTGGGCTGTGAAAAAAAAAAAAAAAATACATAAGTTTCATTTGCGTCACGCAAATAACATTTTTTTATGCATGAAACGAATGTGTTGTTGATTGAAACCAATATTTGGTCGATTGAACGAACTGGACGGTAATTGAAGCGAATTTATCTAGTTGATCGAGGAAGGGCAAAGAAAAGGCAACGGACATCTGGACAGTAAATAATAAGTGTCACTCTCATTTGCATTAAATAACGATACTTTGTGGTATAAGGGTGAGAAAGCGACCATTATACGGAGGTTGGGAAGTTGATCGCACGAGTAATTATATTTTTTATATCTTTTATATTATAGAAAAATATTAATTATATTTTTGGGATACAAAAAGGTTACATTCGGTATGTATTGTCTATAAATTTATTGTCTCGATAAACAATAAATTTATAGAATATACATTCGTAATATGTAGTAAATATACTATTTGATATGTAATATTTTTCATATTACATATTATTATTATTTTGAATTTCTTTTCGTTTTTATTTTTTTATTTTTTATCGACAATGATTTTTATATACTACGTATCTAACATAAATGCATTTTTTTTATAGATTCCACATATATAATTCATATATTCCGAAGACATGAATTATGTAACTACTATATATCTCATATTTATGCTAAATATAAATCATATGTACGATTGTATAAAAGAAATGTATTGAACTGTATACCAAAAATATATTAATTCTATTTTAGGGATACAAAAAGGTTACATTCGGTATGTATTGTCTAAATATCTTTGATACAAATTAACAATATATAAAGCGGCAAAAAGTTCTATATCTCGGATATATAATATCACATATAAACAATATATAGTACGAATTTCCTATATATCCACGGATATATAAAAATTATAATTCCAAGCATACGTTTTTCCAAGGGGGCAGTGAGGCGCCTTCTCGCCCTCGTATCACAAACCACCGATACCAAACCCATGATAGAAACTTTTTCTCAATTCGTGTGATTGCAGCGAGTTCTTGAAGCTCCTCAGCTTCAGAAATAACGCACTCGTGGACTTTTGTAAAGAGGAACTAATGAAGAAAAATGAGCGAGAATAGAAAGCTCGACGGTACACGAATTCGGCGCGGTTGCGGGATAGAGCCGTACTCCGGCGAGTTTAGGAAGTGGGTTAAGTCCTAATTGCGCTAAATTGTCCATTCAACGGCACTTGCCTACTCGCGATTAATCGTACGCTGCTCCGGCACGTTCGTCGCGACGCACACCAACGTGGACGAGAGTTAGAAGAGTGTTATGTAAGTTGGCTCTACTTTCTCGTAATTTAACGCATTTGGTTCGTTTGTCCTTAGCTCTGATCTACGCGATTGGATCTTTAATGGCCATTTTAGAAGATACATTTAAAGATATTTTCGTCCCTGGACTATTAGAAGCTGTGGATGTGTTTGTATGGAAAGACAATTTCGACAAAACAAACAATCTTCGTGTCAATAGTCGTAGCTTCGCACCACACTAATCGAGTACATAATATACGTGTTTATAATATCGTTAAATCAACAGGAATAAAGAATACCAAGACTTAAAACCCCCATGGAAAAAAAGTATAATTGAAAGTATAGTTTTTAAATATCCATTATATATCTCGGATATATAAAAATTCATATTATATATTGTTTATATATCTTATTATATATCCGAGATATAGAACTTTCTGCCGCTTTATATATTACGTATTTATATGAAAAATATATACACAATATATACCGCATATATCTTTTTTGAATACCAAATATACAATAAAAATATGTTGAGCACATTTTTTATATATAACCATATACATGATTTATACTCAGCATAAATATAAGATACATATTAGGTACTTAATTCATGTCTAATTCATGTCATGTGTGGATATGTTCTCTATGTACTTCTTGTCTATAGAAATTGTATCTTTCATACATCTGTTATATACAGGGCTTCTTTGATTCATAGACGCGGAATATATCGAGAATATATTCTTCACAAATTCGCTACATATATCAAATACATGTATGTTACATCCATTATATATCCGTCGGATATATACCAGATATATAGAGGATCTAGAACTTTTTGCCGCTATATATAGTGGCCAAAAATTATATATCCGTTATATATCTGAAGTATACTTTATTTCCATGGGGGAAAAGGGGGAGAAAATAATTGTGTGTGTGATATTATTGCGATGCCAGATAACCTTGCATCACACTCGCTTATGCTTCTCACCAATCCTCCTTCATAGATAATGGAACGAGCTGTAAATGCGAACAATGACCTCGATTATTCATAACCGTTCCAGCGCAAATAGAAACAAATACACGTTACACCCGACGATCGCATATCCGTAGTCGGGAATTAAATTACCGATTTTTCTGCATGCTAACGAGCGCTGGGGTGCCGCCGCGTCGCATCAATAACGCTATCAATGAAGACTCCGTGATGTATATGCTGATTAATTGACGTATTACTATTGATTGATTAATAATGAGGCGAATATTCCGCAAACGTTTGTAGGCTAAGCTATAAACATACTTTGCTACTGATATGCATTATCCGCATATATGAGAACGCAATGATGCGACGGGGGGAACGAGTCAGGGTGAAAGTGTCGATCGATTAATCCGAGAGTCTGGACTATTCAGAAGGATCAATATGCGCTTTGCTTCCTGTTGTCCCTCCAGCCAACCCTTCCTCCTCCCCTTTGCTTACCCTCTCCATCTTCCTATCTCTTTTTAATTTTTTATTTTTTTCTGCGCTTATTTTTGGCTTTGTGGTATTGCTTTTATTTTCTTTCTGCGCTTATTGGCATGATTTATTTGATTTTGTATTGCTTTTATTTTTTTTCTGTGCTTATTGGCATGGTTTATTGTATTTTGTATTGCTTTTATTTTCTTTCTGTGCTTATTGGCTTATTGGCATGGTTTATTTTATTTTGTATTTTGCTTATGGGCTTGATTTATTTTTTTATTGCATTATTGGCTTGTTACATTATTATTTTTAAAAATCTTTTTTTTGTCTGCGTATTTAAGTTTAAGTTTAGGTTTAGGTTATTATTTAGTATCTAGCTTACTTTGTATGCGGGACATTGTGTAAGGTTTTCAATGTGCGAGATTGTTGTTATGTCTTACATTGTATGAATTTTGGCGCGGTACTTTTAGGGGGTTTCGACCCCAGTTATATTATTATTTTTATTAATCTTTTTTTTTTTGCGTATTTAAGTTTAAGTTTAGGTTTAGGTTACTATTTAGTATCTAAGTTACTTTCTATGCAGGATAGTGTGTAAGGTTTTCAATGTGCGAGATTGTTGTTATGTCTTACATTGTATGAATTTTGGCGCGGTACTTTTAGGGGTCTTCGGCCCCAGAGTACGAATAAACATCTCTTTCTCTCTCTTTCTACATCCCTCTCCATCGAGCACGAAAGCACGAGAGAGCTTTGCTCGTTTCGTAGTGTGCTCGGGGCCCCTGAGGCCGCCCACTATCACCGACACTGCACCCCCGAGCTCTCTCGGCTGGTGTTCGCCACCAGCTATTCCGGAAATTGAGCAGAGTCCCGTTTGCTTCCGCCGGGAGCTTCCGCGTACGTCATACCATATCCACCCCCCCACGAACCGGCCGACTACGTACATATACATCAATGCATACACACGTAGCTGTAGGAAACGAATCTCGTGGTACTGTAGGGGTGGCTTAGAACCGCTACAAAGTCACGAATCTGGCACACGCTGTGTTCGATCTTCCTCGTCCCTCGTTTCGTTTCCTTTCTCCGAGACTCCGTCCACACATTCCTCGGCCTTTGCTGATTTTCCATTTCGGCATTGGGAGCCCGAATTTATTCTTTGTTTCCCCCTTTTGGTTGGACATGTTTAAATATTTGCGACTGGTTTGATTGAAGGTGACGTAGCTGGATAAAAAATTAATCGTGTAATTGTGTAATTGTTAAAAATATCTCCATTTTGAAACAGTATAGGGAACAATAAAGAACAATGTTGCAAGGAATATTACAGACAAAATTAAGACAAATAAGATTAATGAGATGAAAAAATAAAATGTCGATTTCGTTATATTTAGCTTGAATGAAACGTCACAGATAATTTTTTGCGATTATATCAGCTTCCATCTCTCAATGTCTTTTTCCTCACTTCCGTAAAGACCGAAATCTTTAACTCGAGTTCGCGTGATCGGTCAGGTATCCAAGGTATCCAAGAGTCTCTGTTTCCTGGATGTTTATGCAAAACACGTAATCGCCCAGTAATACCTAAAATCTCGGGTCCCGACCTTAACCGTCGACGATTTTGACGAGTTGCAGGAATTCTCACATGAGACTCGGCGAGTTCTAACCCGCTGAGAGAGAAAGATAGAAAGGGAGGGGGACCTAAACTACGGTTCGCAGCCGATGGAGAATCACAGTGTATTTCAGTTTCGATGTCGGTGGCGATATTCCCGAGGACGATTTCCACGTGCCGTTCACTTCTAACTGGCAATATCACAAAAGCCACCCAGGGGATCGATAGTCATTGCGACGGCGCTCTCTGCCACCCCCGCAGTTCCTGAGCCATCGACGACGAGGCTCTCTCGTCGATGTTCCCTTTAAACTCTCGCCGAAAACTTGTACCTTATCTTTTTTATTTTCATCGAGATATCGTCAACCCTGTCTAACATTTCTGAATTACTTCATCTCTCTGGATATTCTACCCTTTTTAACTCCTTGAAGCACTGTGATTTGGGTGTTTAAAAAAATCATTTTTTATGCTTCACCCACCCTCTAAAAGTGTAGGTCACACTGTGAGGATCCCTTAAGTAAACCTCGTAAAAGGGAGGCACGAACTGGCAAAAAGGAAAAAGGCGGTAAATAACGAATAATTTTCTGCTTATCGTCTTTAACATGACGTAAAAAATAAAAAATAAAAATAATACAAATAAAAATAATTAAATATAAATAAAAATAAAAATAATACATATCAAAATAATTAAATATAAATAAAAATAAAAATAATTAAATATTTCATTTCAAATACGTAAATAAAAAAAGCTGTCAATAATTACGAAATTAAACCTGCAGAGAAGAAACAGAGTCAAAATTCTAATAGTTTTTCACTCTGTCTGAATTTTTTTTTCCTTAACTCACCAACGATTATATTTTGATACGAATACATATTGATGGCTTCAAGAATGTGACTGTGCCGAGGGTCGAGTTTCCGGGTGGCGACTTAAATCGTGTAACAGCAAAACACAGCGTAGCGGCATGCGAGACGCAAAGCGGTGTCCCGCAGCGAGGGGTAACGAAGAAAGCGAGTGGGAACGAGAAGCGAGGAGCGCGGATGTCGTGTGCCGCCCCTTCCGGCACTTCCGTTTGCGTCAGAACCACCCTTCAAGGCCGCACCCGCGTTCTCGTTCGCTCTCGTTCTCCGCTGCCCGCGTGCGTCTTCGTCGTCCCTCCCCTGCCGGAAGCCAAAGCGAAACCTCATGGCCTTTCCGCCATCCCCGCGCCACCAACGTATACCCACTTTTCCTCTTCCAGCCCGTGCAGAAATGTGAGCGTGTAGCCGTGTTTGTACGCGCCGTTGGCTGTCAGCCTTTTGAACGCGGAAGCGTATTAAGCCGTCGCAAGTCTCTTGAGCTTTTCCGAATACGTGTGACACGGGTGTCCCAGTCACTGACCCCTCATGCTAACCGACAGATCCAATAAGGGGGTAAAAGTGTATCAAATACCGCAAGCATAATACAAACAATTGTTGAACATTTTTGCAATATCTTGAACCCTCTAATCATTGTTCGTACTGAGAAAAATGTCGGTGGTACTCATTTATATTTTCAACTAAAAGCATAAAACTATTAAATCACGATTCAATTTCGATTAATAAAAATGATAATCTGGTTAATTTTATCAAATACGGCAAGCATAATACAAACAATTGTTAAACATTTTTGCAATATCTTGAACCCTCTAATCATTGTTCGTACTGAGAAAAATGTCGATGGTACTCATTTATATTTTCAACTAAAAGCATAAAACTATTAAATCACGAATCAATTTCGATTAATAAAAATGATAATTTGCTTTATTTTATCAAATACCGCAAGCGTAATACAAACAATTGTTTGTCCTTACAATATGAACCCTCTTATCATTGTTCGTACTGAGAAAAATGTCGATGGTACTCATTTATACTTTCAATTGAAAGCATAAAATTATTAAATCACGATTCGATTTTGATTAATAAAAATAATAAACTGGTTTATTTTATGAAATACGGCAAGCATAATACAAACAATTGTTTGTCCTTATCTTGAACCCTCTTATCATTGTTCGTACTGAGAAAAATGTCGATGGTACTCATTTATACTTTCAACTAAAAGCATAAAACTATTTAATAGGGATTTTTTTTTCATACAAATATTTTTTCATTAAAAAATTAAATAGGGATTCAAATTCAATTACTAAAAATGATAAACTGGTTTATTTTATAATACGTGATCGTAGAATTGTTTGGATAATATTAGTTTTGGTCTAACAAGTGGATGACGCCTGAAGTAATTTAAAAAAACGCAATTTGACTTGAATAAAAATATTTATGCATGCTTCTTCATATCGTAAAGGCTAAAAAAGACTACTTTAGTTTGATCAAGGAGTGGAATATTAATTGAATGTGAGGAATAAAAATGATATCTTGGTTTGCCTTATCGAAGAAAACCGAATCGGGTCTACTGAACTCTCGAAACTACCGGTTATACCTAATAATATACCATCGAGTTCGGACTTCGCGGCGAGCCGCTGCATGTGAGGTCGTGTCCGAGCGTTAACCTCGATACAATAGACCCGACTATATATACACCAGGTACGTGTGTGCGTACACGTAACCTATGTAAAGGGACCGACAAGTCAGAAACTTGTGATCGATAATAAATTAATGGGATGTCACGTTGAAACATTTAGCGGGTCGCGATCGGTGATAGTCTCGCTTCTTCGCCATCGTCGGCCGAGCGTCGAACCCTCGGCTTTCTGTATATATCTTGAATAACGACCAACACTTGACACTTCCGCTTATCAAACTTTGCTCGGAGTTCTAGCACTACCGGAGATACATTTTGCCCAGTTCTGGTATTATAAGCGTAAAACTACTACTTTTCGATTTTACCTTACCAGTCGTCGATCATTTTAGGAAGACTTAAGGGTGGGGACCTTTAAACGATAAAAAAATGTCTGATTTTCATGATTTTTTTTAAAGGAAAGATTTTTTCAATATTTTCAAGGGATCATTTTTAAGGGATTTCAATATATCTGAGGGATCATTTTTAAGGGATTTCAATATATTTGAGGGATCATTTTTAAGGGATTCAATATATTTGAGGGATCATTTTTAAGGGATTTCAATATATTTGAGGAATCATTTTTAAGGGAATTCAATATTTTTAAGGGATTTCAATACATTTAAGGGATCATTTTTAAGGGATTTCAATATATTTGAGGGATCATTTTTAAAGGATTTCTATATATTTAAGGGATATTTTTAAATGTCACACAGTGTGACATTTTATAATAACCCTTTTGAAATTTTTGTCTTAGATGAGTGTTCAATAATTTATAACAATATTGAACAATAAATAAATAAACTTACAAAAAATCATTTTGTACTCTTCATTAGTGCCTTAATTTGTACAAAAAAATCCAGACCGATTAGTTTATCCCAACCATTAAAAAAAAAATCGCAAAAATCAGTGATATTTCGACGGCTCACACTGTGATGATCCCTTAAAATTCAAGGCATGTTTTATTACCACTTTTGGCTGTTTTTACTCAAATTCTTGTAAACTAATATTTTCACACAACACAAATTAAAAAAAAAATATTTTCAATGCGCAGCGACAAGAATTTCGAACTCTCCCACAATTCGCAACGAAGACGCAATTTACATTCGCGCAGAGTCGGAAGGCCGATAAGAGGCGTTGGATCGCCCGATGCTCTCGTTTCCGATCCTGTCTTCCGGCCTCGAGTTTAGCGAAAAGGCGCGGTCTCCGCGCTCGGGAAGCGTCGTCGCGTCGCCGAGGACGACACGATTGGAATATCGTGTAGTACACGGATGGAGCGTCCGCCTTTATCAGAAACTGCGCTTCGGACGAGGGGGATGAGAGAGCGCGGAGCCGGCGTGAGTTGTGCAGTTCGGGGAGTCGGGGCGGCCCGAGGTCGTCGCACACAGACACGCGTGTCGCTCTCTCTCTCTCTCTCTCTCTGTGCATTTCGGAACTGAAGAGCGCGCGACACGAGTGTAGGACACAAGCGATACATATGCGCGCGTCGTTGTGGTGTCTAGGCGCGAGCGGTAACGCGCTATGCCGGAACCGGAAGTGCCTCGATACCACCGGGCGACACACAGCGCTACCCTCGTCGCTCTTCGCCGCGCGCGCTCGCTGCAATGCCATTACAGAGATAGCGCGCGCGCGCGCGGGCGACGTCGACGCTTTACCCCACCCTCGCTACGAACGACAAGAGTCATCGGCGCTTCGCCCGGTGGCGACCAACCGACAGATACGGCGGACGAAAAAGATACAGTGATTAGCCGTTTAATGGGTGAAACACACTCGTTCCAGTGAAATACCATCGTTAATTTGTTAATAATATTTTCGAATTGTTACTATTATTGGCAGGTTGTAGTGGAATTTTTTACAGGATTTTTTAGTCAGACCCCCAAAAATCGCAAATTTTTAGAAGGTTTTTTTTTAGTTTTTTAAAAAAAATTTTTTCGTTTTTTTGCGATTTTTGGGGTCCTGACTTTAAAATTCTGTAAAAAATTAAAAATCAAGATATTGCTATCCGCTTTGCGGCATTCTCTTCGTTACAGAGTTTTCTCTGGAACGCAAAAAGAAAATCCAGGTTTGGTCGATCGAATAAAAAGTAACCTTGATTTTAGTGAAGTGTCGAAATTTCGAAAAAAGAGAAAAATCATTTTTTGCGTTTTTCTCATCGAATTTTATGTTTTTCGGGCAAACAACGGTGCTTTTCGGAATCAGCGCGAAATTTCCCATCGGATAGGGTTTTCGAACTTCACGAAATCCAAATTTTTTTTTCGCGAAAAACGCAACTTAACTTCCGGCTCAAAAATTCTGTGAAATTTTAAAAAATTTTACAAGGTTTTATTATTTAGGGCAGACATTAATTAAGGGGGCTGGGACAGACAAACAGACAAACAGCCAATCAACTTTCCAAAATATATATAAAATGCAAAATTCATCTTTTCAGTACCTTTTTAACGTGCATGCATTTTTTCCAAATTTCGTACCATCGAGAAGTATTTTTAATTCTCTCCCTCATTTTTCTGGAATTTATGCGAAACGAACTCTAGGCGCGCAAGGACCACCTTAAACGTGAAACTGTTGCCAGCCTCAAAAAGCTGCAGCTGTCTCCGACGCGTCCGCGATATTTTGATTTATATTCCCCCTTTTTTTTTTATTCATTCCCTCGTTCGTTTTTATCTCGGGAACGTCGGTACTGCCGCGGGTGATAATGCTGCGCCTATGCCGTTGGCCTCGTTACGTTCCCTTTCTACTCGTGTATACCCGGCTTGGCTCCACTCGTAGTATCCACTCGCACCGACTATATCGATCCTCGCTATCGTCCTAATCGACTTTAATCCCACAACCACCACCATCACCAATCGGGGTCTAGTCCGATTATACGAGTATCCGGCGGTCACCCATCAGCCCGCCGCACGTGCCCGCTTCCTGATCCATTCAACCCCTCCTCCTCGCACTCCGGCACCGCGAGATTCGTGCGCGAACTCCGAAACTCAAAGGCGATAATCTCTTCAAGATCCGAATCTCGTCCGGCTTCTCCTCATCGATTTACCGAGATTATCAACGAGCCAATCGATAATCCCATTCTACACAGAAGTTCCATAAATTGCCGATAAGACGTTTCACGCATAATCAGGCGTTTTAGCTTTAGACAGTGAAACTTTCGTGAGGAGCTTTGCAATCGATAAAACTTGGAAAATCAGCTACTATTTTTATACACTCGAGGCAACCAAAACGTAGTTCGAAGTTTGAAAAAATTGTGGATTTGTAAAATGTCTGCAATTGTAAAATTTCAGATAATTAAAAATTAAATTAAAAATTCAATTTAAATTAAATAAAAAATAAAAAATTTAATTTAAATGAAATTAAAAATTAAATTTAAATCAAATAAAAAATTTAATTTAAATTAAATACAAAATTTAATTTAAATGAAACTAAAAATTTAATTTAAATTAAATACAAAATTTAATTTAAATGAAACTAAAAATTAAATTTAAATCAAATAAAAAATTAAATTTAAATTAAATACAAAATTAAATTTAAATTAAATACAAAATTAAATTTAAATTAAATACAAAATTAAATTTAAATTGAATACAAAATTAAATTTAAATTATATACAAAATTAAATTTAAATTAAATAAAAAATTAAATTTAAATTAAATAAAAAAATTAATTTAAATTAAATAAAAAATTAAATTTAAATTAAATAAAAAATAACAAAATTAATTTAAATTAAATAAAAAATAACAAAATTAATTTAAATTAAATAAACAATAAAATTAATTTAAATTAAATAAAAAATAAAAAATAAAAATTTAGTTTTAAATTGCAGGCGGCAGATAATTTTTACGTTACACTTTAAAAGTGCGCAGTTTAGCACAAAACGGAATAATGAAGGGTATTTTAGGGTTGAGGAGAGCCAAGAGGAAGAGGACAGAGAAAACGTAAGAAAGATATGGAGGAGAATGAACGGATTCTCTTGCGTCTCTCGCATGCGAATGCACCGTTAGCGTTCATCCGCAAAAACACACAATAAAATCCTTATGCAACTATTGCGGTATAATGGACTGCACGTATTGAATATACATACACACGCCGCACACAATCTCCCGCGTTATTATTGTTATTATGCGGCATTATCATTATTATTACGTGGATGAGTCGAGGCAAAGTGACTTACAGGATGGTGCGCGACTTTCCCACGTTTCTTTAACGGTTAAGTCACGCGTTAATATCATAACGATGCGGGACGGGGGCGCGCGAGTGCTTATCATGTCTGGCGCGGGCGCCGCGCACGCGTGAACGCGCTGAGAGGAAGTCGAAGTAACGAGGATGAGAAGGAGAACGACAACGGCGCTGCGAACCGGTGACTTGTGTGTTGCTAAGGCAAGGTGTGCTGTAGCATCCTCTTTGTGTACAGTGCGAACCCTCCTATTCCACCGGATCGAACCCGAGCGATTTTTTCCGCTGTTCCGACGATCTCGAGACGAAAAATATATTAAGGGATCATCACAGTGTGACATTTTCAAAAAATCGTTTTTTTTGCATTATCGGATGCACTGTTATAAATATTCTCTCAAATTTTTTAATCGAAATTCGAATTATTTCGAATGGACCTGACATCGCTGATTGATCGTAAGTAAACGATTTATATGAAATGTTGTCACTTCAAACGCGTTTTTCTCGAAATGGTGTTTTTCAAAACGGTGTCCACTCTCAAGGGAAGATTTTTCAAGCTAGCCATTTCAAATTTGGACAGAACATTCTTCTCGTCATTCTCTATCGTCCTATGGAAGCTTTTTTTTATCTTCCTACTTTTTTACGTAAAACTGTCGAAAAAAAGGGTGAATTCGACACGTTTTGATCAAACCGTCGCCATTTTGTCAAATTAAAAAAAGCCTCCATAGGACGATAGCGGCTTTCCTACAGATTAATAATCTTTTTGAAATTTTTGACTCAGATCAGGATTAAGGCCGCAAACCTGGACACCATGCAGAACCTTTTTTTTTAACCGGACTTTTCAATAATTTATAACAATATTGAACAATAAATAAATCAACTTACAAAAAATAATTTTGTACTCTTCATCAGTGCCTTGATTTGTACAAAAAAAACCAGACCGATTAGTTTATCCTAACCATAAAAAATAAATCGCGAAAATCAGTGATTTTTCGACGTCTGTTCTTATCAGGCAGACTCGAATAAACTCAACTGAATAACTGAATTGGACGAATAAGTGGAGTTTGGATAGTTGGGATTCGACTGTACAGAACACACCTTGCCGAGCACGGCGAAGATCCAGGCGATCCGCCGCTCGCTAAGAGAGCTCGACAAGCGGACGAAGAAGAAGTGCATGCGATTTTCGCAACGAGAGATAAAGAGGAGGACGAGGCGGAGAAATAGAAGGAAGAGCGGACTGGCCCGCTGCAGCGAGTACGGCTAGGTGACCCGAGCCTTCCTCGGCGGGACACGAGGTGATCTCGCCGATCGCGCCCTCGAGACACCGTCGCACACAGACACCGCGCGTCGTATCCGCGTGGCATGTGTACCAGGAACGGTTACACGGCGGTGAACTCGCGAGACGATAACGGCCCGATCTCGACCACCATCCGCAACTCCCTCCGCCGCCGTCACTTTGAACGTCTAATGCATCATCGTTTCTCGTGGCATTATGGAAGAACCCTTGGATCACATGACGTTGAAGTTTGCATCGATGGAATGCAAGGAAATTAAAAACAATAAAATATTAATGAACCCAAATGATTATACCGCCTATAAAAAGTTATTATAACTAGGAGCATGACAAAACAAAATTATTTAATTTAATAAAAAAGTATTTAAATTATTTACTTTAATAAAAACAAATTATTTAATTTAATAAAAACAAATTATTTAATTTAATAAAAACAAATTATTTAATTTAATAAAAACAAATTATTTAAATTATTTAATTAAATTAAATTAATTCGTTTAAATTGTTAAATTGTTAATTGTTGAATTATTTTATTTACATGGAATGAAAGTTTTATTTTTTATTTCGTTGCATTGCAACGATGCAAACTTCAACGTCACTTGATCACAGGAAGTGGCGTTTGGGGTGGAAACCGCACGTTTTTTTAAATCGCATTAATGTACCCAATTAGCGATTACCGAAGGAGCAAAAAATATTTAGTTGATTTGTTGATTTAATTAAAAGTTGACATACAGTGAAATTGTCATTTTGTAAAGGCAGAAAGTGCAGGAGAGACTCTGTGCAACCGTTCGGCTTGCGAATCGCTAGAAATGATGAAAAGGAAAGAGGATCTTATCGAGGGCTTGCTGGTCTTCGTCTGGGTTTCCGGTGTCAGTCGTCGTAGGACTGTAGAAATGAACGTAATAGAAGTAGTATCACCGTATGGGGCCACCGTTTTCAGCCCTTCGATTCGTTTCTATTCTCTTGTTTTATTCTCGTTGCTTCTGTGCTATAGTTCTTGAGCAGCAGCGACCAGTATCGACGAGTGACTTGTCTGGCTTCGGGGACAAGCGAGGGTCGCCGAAGACCCGAACGTACCTTCACTCTATAGATAGTGTTCGCTGCACTGGCATTAGAAACGTAATATTAGCGACAGGGCGTTGATATATACGAAGCAATATTTTTTGGAACACGTCAATTGTTTAAAAAAAAATCCCATTCAAATTTGAGTTTTTTATAGGGTGAAAAAACGAAATTCACCCTTATTCAAAGTTAACTTAAAAATCTGAAAAATTCAAAGTTATTTAAAATTTCAAAGTTAACTTAAAAATCTGAAAAAAATTCGTACGTATTCAGAAAAATTAACGAATCATTTTCATAAAAAAAAAATTGTGTCACCTGGATATTTGTTAAACAATTTTTTTATCAATTTGTTAATAACATTTTACAGTTATTATTATGCCATTAATAATATAATTTCCGATTTTTATATCATCGAAAAGTGTTTACAAGTCTCTCTAAATATTCTCGAATTTATGCGAAATGAAGACTATACGTCAGGACCTCCTTAAAAAAATCACCGTTCAATGCAACCCGCATAAATATGCGCAGATGCAATTTTATTATTTACGAGTCTCGACGTTATTATTTTTTAGTGTCTCTACTTGAGACTTACAGGAAAGAAACTCGTCGTTTAATATCGCACGTCCCTCAATTAATCTTGGCGATACTGGCGCGCCCGGAGGATACTCCCGGTTGCCGGAAACACTCGGTCGCCAAAAGCGTCCGAGACGCCAAGGCTCGCCGTGTAATATAATTCACCGTCGGACGATCGCGCGGCGCGCGCCTGCTGTTTTTACGCGTTCCGCACGCCGCTCAAGGACATCGGGAAGCGAATCGATCCGGATCTCGCGCGAACGAGAACTTCGACCGGGGAGAACCAGAATGAGCGAGTTGCAAAAAGATTGATAGCGCGTCGAGAGGACAAGAAAAGAAGCTGAGCTGCCGCTTGAACTGCGCGGCTACGTGAGGACCGAGGGCAGAATCTTCCGACGAACGTCCGGTCCCGGTGCTCTCCCTTCCACCTTCCTTATTTTTCTTCCTCGTTTTTTCCTACCTCCGTCCTTCTTGCGCGCGTCGTTGCTGCTCACCGTGCGCCAACCGAAGTAAAACAATTATTTATTTATTTATTTATTTATTTATTTATTTATTTATTTATTTATTTATTTATGTATTTATTTATTTATTTATTTATTTATTTATTTATTTATTTATTTATTTATTTATATCAACGGGAAAATCCCTTTTACATACTTTGGTTTAATACATTTGAAACACAAATTATAAATATTTTACCATGGTATTTAGCATTAATATAGCATTATATGAAGAAAGTCCACGAAAGTGGACATATAGAATTTTCATATATTTTATATAATTTATATGAAATATATCGATATTATATGGTTAAATGCTGCCTATAATTTTGCAGAATTTTTTAATAGTATATACAAAGTATATACAATATGGTTCTTTCTGTAGTATAATTTCATATAGATACCAAATATATGAAATTACACTAAATTGTACTAAATATATTAAATATACATTAAATAAATATATAGTATTCTAAATATATTAAATATATATTAAATAACTATATATTATACTAAATATCTTAAATGTATATTAAATAAATATACTGAATATATTAAATATATATTATACTAAATATATGAAAATTCTATATGTCCACTTTCGCATACAGCTTGTATACAAAGCCTTTCATGTAAACCTCATATACTTTTTCTACTTGAGAAAGATCTCAGAGATGAGTGTTGAACACAGCGATACTCGCGCAGCGGACCCGGCAAAAAGAGAAAGGCAAACTTGGCTGACCGTATGTATATATATATGACAACATAGTCAACACTCTCTTCGGTAAAAATAGCGTCTATATAGATATATGGGTATGCGCAAAAGCTTCCGACGAAACCTTCGAACGCTTTACTGCAGCAATTCTTCGCGCGACCTTCGCGGTTCACCAACGTCTGATGCCGGTAGCCCTTTACTTACCGACACGAACATTCTCGGGAACGACCGGAAGGCGACCTCGTCCTCTCTCTTGATGTATCCCAACATATTCTCGAACACTTGCGACTATGTATCGTCAGTTTTTTTGTGGCTGGTGGACGTAGTAATTTTTTTTTTGCTTCCATAGGACGATAGAGAATGACGAGAAGAATGTTCTGTCCATGTTTGAAATGGATAGCTTGAAAACTCTTCCTTTGAGAGTGGACAGCGTTTTGAAAAACCCCATTTCGAGAAAAACGCGTTTGAAGTGAGAACTTTTTGTATAAATCATTTACTTACGATCAATCGGCGATGCCAGTTCCATTCGAAATAATTCGAATTTCGATTTGAAAATTTGAGAGAATGTTTATAACAGTGTATACTATCTATACTATATTTTTGCAGGATAATGCAAAAAAAACAATATTTTGAATTTTTTTTTTTAAGTCTGAATTGAATTTAAAAAATAACAATATTTTGAATTTTTTTTAAAGTTTGAATTGAATTTAAAAAACAACAATTTTGAAAAAAAAAATTCTGTGTTTTTTTGTCACACTGTGATGATCCCTTAAGCTGCTTACGAGCATCGCTGTGATAAATTCGACTCAATTGTAGACACTTATTCCCCCCCTCGGATGACCCGCAGTCCCGGAGTCGTCAGGAATAAAAATACAGACTCTCGGAACAGTCACTCCGGAATCCCAAAAAGGTAACTCCGCGGCGATATAAACGAGTCACGCGATGAAAAAGAAAAAGAGAAAAAGTCGTTCGGAAATAATCATCCACGGGTTCACCCGTTCCGCCTCGAGAAATTCGTATGCTAATGACAGTTCGAAAAAACAAGGTAGGTGGATACGTTATCCCGGGTTGCCTCGTGCGCCCCGTCAAACCGAGAGAACGAGGGAGAATCGCGCTAAGAGGACCGGATCACCGACACCTTTTTTTGTTTCCTCGCCTATACGCCCCGTGTCGGTGACCTTGGGCAAAGTAACCGGCAGCGCCTGCTGCAGCGGTCAAATGTCACATTTTTCCTTGATTTTTCGACATTCAGGCGTCCAACACGAGTCTCGCTTATAGCTAAATATAAGTATATACGATCCTCAGGAATCTATCGAGAAAAAAAAACGTGAAAAAATCGTTTTCGCGTGTTTGTTCTTCGCGCGGCGGTCGCAGCCACGGGTCGAGGACCGGGTCTCCTTCGATTCGCGTCTCTCCCCTGTGTGCGCAAACTAACCACCGAATACACACGTAGCTGTATATAATCTTCCGTGGTGCGAAGCGAGAGGAAGACACTCGGAAGCAGCGCGTTTGGTCATCTTGGCGGGCGGCGATTTATTCGTCCCGAAAACCTGACGCTTCTCCGAAGTCATGAGCTGGTGTCAAGTAGAAAAAGTATGTGAGGTTTGTATGAAAGACTTTGTATACAAGGTATATGAGAAAGTGGACATATAAAATTTTCATATATTTAGTATAATCTATATGAAATTATACTATAGAAACATATTGTATATATTTTGTATATACTATCAACAAGTTCTGCAAAATTATAGACAGAATTTAACTATATAATATCGATATTTTACATAAATTATATAAAATATATGAAAATTCTATATGTCCACTTTCGTATACAGCTTGTATACAAAGCCTTGCATATAAACTTCATATAATTGTTTTACTTGGGGGTGTCAAAAGATATATGGACGTCTGTACGGAAAGTCCAGTGAAATACGACGAAGCCCACATGACAATATTTATATGTAAAATAAAGTTTGTATAAAATTATATGTAAAATAAAACTTTACATAAATATTTAAAGTTTATTTATATGTAAAAAAAAGTTCTATATGCAACATAAATGTTGAATATATAAATATATGCAACATATATGCGACATAGATTTCACATATAAATATCTTCACATATAAATTTCACGATTGACGGAAAATTAGAAGGATGTCTTTCGTGTCGCGAGAATTTTGAAAAAATTCGAATTGTGGAAAAGAAGTCGAATTTTTGACGACCTTGGGGACAGCGGCAGCGCAGATCCGTGGATACTTTGATAACCGTGTCGTTGATTCGTTACGCATGTCCACTGATACACCTTTCACTTTGGCGTCCACAGCGTTTGGCGACGCTGCAGACACGGAAAATCCATGCCTGGGCAATTACCGACTTTCAAATTTATGCGCGATTACATATACAGTTGATATCTTAATCGTTATATGTGTGGGTTTTCATGGAAAAATGGTGTTTGTTCTTTGGAGCTCAATTTGTACAAGCGGCAATTTACTCTATAACGAAGAGAATGCCGTGAGGCGTAATGCGATATCTTGATTTTTTAAATTTTTTACAGAATATTAAAGTCAGACCCCCAAAAATCGCAAAAAAACTAATTGAGTACCCCTTCTAAAAATTTACGATTTTTAGAAGGTAATGCAGTAGAATTGGAAATAAACATGTTACAGAATTTTCACATTTTTTAATAAAAATTTGCAAGAATCTGTGGAGTGTCTTGTGATTAGAAACCATTCATCTATCAGTCATCAACATAATGAGTGGAACCATCCAGCTGAAACATTCAACAATTACACAAATCAAAAATACCTAAGATAATTAGTAACTTCCTTAATCGGATGCCAATCGTTCAATCCGAAGTAAAAAAGAAAAGAACGGAAGATCCCCTTCATGATAAAAAAAAACATTTTCCAGCAACTAATTACACGAATTACTTACTACCCATCATTCAATATTTCCATACACGCTTAACACGTGCGAATTTAGCGTGTCGAGTCGCATAGAGAAAAGAGCCGAAAAATCAATATTGACATCGGCGAGGCTCGGATATCTGCACTCGGGTGCATCGAGCCGTCTCACCTCTGTCGCAGCGGTGCGGACGTCTGCACAATATTTGCGGAATTTTTTTGCACCGAAAAATTCGATGCCACGCAGACCTTGGGGAATTAATTGCAGCTCGTGGTGGCCGCAGTTACGTGAACCGCGGCTATGGTGAACCGCGAGTCGCGTCGCGTGCGACAGAGCGAGTACTCTACCTGCTACCGAGAGCGAGGAGAGGAGAGAGCCAGCCGTTTAGGCGCCTCCGGCACGATCTTCACGCTCTCAGCGGTGGCGGCAACGGCGTTCGGTAGCAGCCGCAGCGCGCAGCGCTCGTGTGGGAAGCTGTGCGTCGGCGTAACCCAGGCGCGCACGCTGTCGCTCGTGCTCCTTACGTCGACAATTGGTCTAACGCGCTAGACGCCTGACCAATTAAGACGACTTGGCGTCCGAGGCTCGACTCTGACCCTCCGAACGCGACGGCTCACTCCCCCCATGGAAAAAAAGTATACTTGGAATTATAATTTTTATATATCCATGGATATATAGGAAATTCGTACTATATACTGTTAATATATGATATTCTATATTAAATATTATATATAATATATTATATATATGATATATGCGAGATATAGATATATTATATATATTAAATTCATACTGTATATTGTTTATATATGATATTCTATATTAAATATAATATATATGATATATCCGAGATATAGAACTTTTTGCCGCTTTATATATTGTTAATTTATATCAAAGATATATAGACAATACAAACATAATTAATATATTTTTGGTATACAGTTCAATAGACTTCTTATATACAACCATATATATTATTTATATTTAGCATAAATATGAGATATATAGTAGTTACATAATTCATGTCTTCAGAATATATAAATTATATATCTGGTATCTATAAAAAAATGCATTTATGTTAGATACGCGGTACATAAAAAATACAGTCGATAAAAAAAATGAAAACTAAAAAAATTAGAAATAATAATAATATGTGATATGAAAAATATTACATATCAAATATATATCGTTGATATATTTACTATATATCACTAATGTATATTCTATAGATTTATTGTTTATGGAGGATATATTTTCTATGTACTTCCTGTGTATAGATACAATATCTTTCATCCATATATTATATACAGAGCTTCTATGATTCATAGACGTGGAATATATCGAGAATATATTTCTCATATATCCGTGTATATATCCGAAGTATACTTTATCTCCATGGGGACTCCCTCAAACATTCTTTGACTTTGTGGCAAAAAGAAAGATCCTTATGTACTGTACACGTTTGCCTACGGTAGATTAGATAGACAGATGTATACGTTAGGATAGACAGCGAGAGAAACAGAGAGTGAGAGAGTAAAGAGGTCGACCTGGGAATAACTATATTGCACACCGAGCTATAAAGTGAAGAGAAACCGAGTGGAGCCCTCGCAACCATCGGGCGCTGTGAACGCGCTGCGAAGGCAATGAGAAGCCCGCGCATTTCCCTTTCACCTTCGTTCGAGAAGATCGAAGATCCTTCTCCGTGCCAACTCCGCGCTATTCATTCAATGCTATTATTCGTGCAGCATCGAGAGATCCTGTTTGTACATACACACACCTATACACGTTTATATGTGCACTTTGTGTGTTTACGATTATCGTTATGGCGTCTGTGTCTAACCCAAGTTTCGACGAACTCTCTCCTTGCCAACTCCGTACGACTTAGGGCCGTTTTTAGGCACTCACGTTTTGCAAAAACGTCAGTACGGGTGACTGTCTTCGCACTGTATAAATTAATTTGGCTATAACTTGCAGCGTACTCGTATTTTACATTTTTTTCAGATACTCTTTTTTGTTTTACCCTTAGCTAATTTTAAAATGGTGATAAATTCAAATATTTAATGTAAATTAATTCAACACTTGCGACAGTTCATGCACTATTTACTGTAGAAACTCATTACATTCTACTGTTTTTGTTTGTTTTTTTATTTTGTTTTACTATTTTTGTGTTTTTTTATTTTGTTATTCATTCGTTATATTTGTACAATTTAATTATAATGATAGTTTATTATTAATCTACAAAGATGTGGAATAAGTGAACATAACCTATGATTTAACCCAGAATTGTGGATAACGAGTAATTGATTATGGGATGTGGACTGTCGTGTGTAATTTTTTCACAAAAATAATATTAACAAAGACGCTATTAAAAGAGGTTAAATAGTCATCATAAATATTTATCAATACAATGAAAGTTTAAAATAAAAAGAACTAAGTAACCAATTTTTTTTCTCCTTTAGAAACTCGTTCCACGGTTGCTTCCTTCCTTCCTGAAGGCCAGTCGAAAACGCAGTGTGTTTTTTATTTTGTTATACATTCATTATATTTGTACAATTTAATTATAATGATAGCTAATTATTAATCTACAAAGATATGGAATAAGTGAAAATAACCTATGTTTTAACCCAGAATTGTGGATAACGAGTTATTAATTATGGAATGTGGACTGTCGTGTGTAATTTCTTCGCAAAAATGATATTAACAAAGACGCTATGAAAAGAGGTTAAATAGTCATCATAAATGTTTATCAATACAATGAAAGTTTAAAATAAAAAGAACTAAGTAACCAATTTTTTTCTCCTTTAGAAACTCGTTCCATGGTTGCTTTCTTCCTTCCTGAAGGCCAGTCGAAAACGCAGTGTGTTTTTTATTTTGTTATACATTCATTATATTTGTACAATTTAATTATAATGATAGTTAATTATTAATCTACAAAGATGTGGAATAAGTGAACATAACCTATGTTTTAACCCAGAATTGTGGATAACGGGTAATTAATTATGGTATGTGAACTGTGGTGATGTAATTTTTTCGCAAAAATGATATTAACAAAGACGCTATTAAAAGATGTTAAATAGTCATCATAAATATTTATCAATACAATGAAAGTTTAAAATAAAAAGAACTAAGTAACCAATTTTTTTTTCTCCTTTAGAAACTCGTTCCACGGTTGCTTCCTTCCTTCCTGAAGGCCAGTCGAAAACGCAGTGGCTCCTTCCCCTCGTCGTGCGGAGGCGGAGAAGACGAAGGAGCACTCGACTACCGGCGATGCTGTGTGGCGTCTGTGGCTTCGGTTCCCGTCGTCCCTAAACTAACCGCATTCCAACCTGCGTTGCCACGTCTCTTTCTCTCGTGTGTACAGCACACGCCGTGTACCGGTGGCTGTTTGGCTCGTCGACTAACATCGCGAGCATAGCACACACGAATCCCGTGTGGTGGCCTAAACCCTCCTCCTCGTCGCTTAGCTTCCTCTCGCCGCTCCCGTGCTTTTCGTGCGGTGCATCGCGCCTCGTAAATATTCCGGCCAATTTCTCTCCCACCTATTCCAGCCCCACGACGCGCGCAACTTCCATGCATCGCTGAGATAGTCTCCGCGTGAATCGCTGTGTCGTGTGTTTATCCTCCCATTCGCTGAGCACTCGCTAACGGTAATGAGCAAATTCTAACCCTCTAATTACTTTTCAGATACTGAAGCAACTTTTTCGAATGTAATCGAACTCGCAGTTGATGTAAAATTTCAATTAATTTTTTCCATGTCTACTATACCATTTCAATTAATCTTTTCAATATTTCATAAATTTTAGTTTGAACATAATGCATTTTCCTGGAATTTATTATGTGCGAACTAAAATTGATGAAATATTGAAAAGATTAATTCATTAATTCATTAATTAATTTTAATTTGTAAAATAATTTTTTACAAATAAAATTTTTTTATTTAATTTATTATGAAAAAAAAAAATTTTCACGAAAACAAAGCTTCCTCTATGAGGAAGCAAAAATAATAAAAAAATTAAAAAATAAATACATAAATAAATAAATTTACATTTTTAATCAATTTGATTTAAAACAAATAAATTTTTATTTAAATGTATTACATTTTATTAAATTTGTTATTTAATCTAATTTTTTTAATTAACAAAAATACATTTATTTTATTTTTTATGAAATTTGAATTGTTTGGGAATTTGTTTCAACCGGAATTTGTTTCGAACCCAAAAAACAAAAATAAACTTTACTCATCACCGATGCCAAAGTGTTTGCAGCTGCATGAGCGTTTTCTTACTTTGAAGTTTAGTACGCAACAAATATTCCAGCATCACGCTGACACGTGAGACCTCATCTTTCGCCCGAGATGTCGATACAGAGTGTAAACGCGTCATCGAAACACTCGCAACAGCTACGGCTGGCTCGTGTTGAACATCACGCATCATAAACACGCGTGAGTACGATGACTCTGTGCCGAAGTCCTGGCAATAACAGAATCGCCTTTTTGCACTCACCCAACTACCCGATAGAGTTATCTTCTCACGCTATTTATAGCTAAACACGTCGAGCTTGGTCGATGTGGTCGTGCCTTACTATATGTTTACCCACGAGTGCCCAGAGAATGGAGGAATCGAGAATGACAGGCTCGAAAGCTTTTTTTATACATCTGTTATGGATATTCTGTCCGAAAATTTGTCAGCGCCTTGACAGGCATGAACAAACGAAATAAAGTATTATTAAATCCGTCGCAAACGCGGACGCTTCAATTAATGCTTATTTTTATGTATTTTCGCTCCGAATATTTTAATACACTGCGAGGAAAAATTATTTTACAACAATTTAAAAAATTCCCGACTGAAAAAAGCTGAATTAATTAACAAATTTGGTAAATAAAAACTTGTGATATAATGAAACAATCATTCGTATATAGCCGGGAGATTTTTTTAATTATTAGGCGTGTAAATCTTATTTCACCATTTTTTAATTAAATAATTCTTTAACCATTTTTTAATTAAATAATTATTTAACCATTTTTTAATTAAATAATTATTTAACCATTTTTTAATTAAATAATTATTTCACCATTTTTAATTAAATAATTATTTCACCATTTTTTAATTAAATAATTATTTCACCATTTTTAAATTAAATCATTATTTCACCTTTATTTAATTAAATAATTATTTCACAATTTTTTAATTAAATCATTATTTCACCTTTTTTTACATACCCAACTTGTTTGTTAATTAAGCTTTTTTTTCGTTTGTCACGTTCAGGGTGATATTCACATCGGAAATCCTATATATCAGGTGTAAATCCCGCGAGGGATTTTTCCTCGAAAGATCTGCACGACAAATTACCTCTCCGCGTCACATTTCCCGAATCTTTGGGGCTGCAGCCAATTTCATCATGCGCCCTGTCTTCCGGAGCTGAGCCGAAGCTCACGATACTTGAGTCGTTCGCTGCAGCGCTAGAGCTGCCTAGCCGGTAAATCACCGCGGAATGGAGGAAGAACCCGCGCTCTTGGACTTTGATGCAGGCACTTTATACTCTTTCGAACTCGGTAATAACTCTATCTCGAAATGCCCCCGAGCGATCGATCGATAGCCAACTCTTTCCGGTATACATAACATTATGTGTATCGGCGTTTTACACGTTCCGCTCAACAGCTCAACGTCTCTGCTTCGTACCCACTGGAGTAAACAATTGTCGTATTTAATGACACCCACTTAACGATGTTTGCTATAAATATATTATTCGTAACTACTGAATCGGCGAATGAAAAAAGTCGGGAAGTAGACACGTGCAGAAACATCATTTCAATAAGTCTAGACAAACCGGACAGGCTGCGTCATCATTCTTCATTGGGCGTTGCAGCGCTTCTTTAAGGAGACCCGGTGGTCTAGAGCACGAAAATTTGACCTGTTTTCACGATTTTTTTTCGCCATTAAAAATTTTAAAAACGATGTTTTAACTTTTCGGGCTTATTACTGCATTTATTGAGCATACAAAACAAAAATTTCATTTTAAAAACAATATTTATTATTAAAAAAATGCCGCTGAAGATGATCCTCACGGTTGAATAGTTTTTTTACTGCTTTAGAGGCTTCAAAAAATCGATTTTTTTCGAGGATTTTTTTGGGAAGGAAAGAAATATCCGATTGAAACGAAACTTTCAGGGTTTATTATTATATATTTTAACAGTCTTCTCAAATTTTTTTCATTAAGATACATGTCATATTATGCCTGGTACAAGAATTTCGCCGAGGCGCCTCTAGAGTGTGCATTTGTCATGCGGCGGGAAAGATGCAGGTCGCAATTTCCATCTGAAACAAAGAACCCCATTTTTTTTTTTTTTTTTTTTTTTTTCAATAGTATAGCTTCTAGTTAAACCAAGAAAATTCAACAAAAATATAAAATTCAACAATTTTTTGTTGATTTAAAAAATTCAAACATATAAAAAATTCAACATGTACAAAGAATCGCCGACAAAACACACGTTGTCACAGTGCGAACGACATCTGTGAGCTAAGATCTGTTGTTACCTCTTTGCCAGGACAGACGCGAAGAGTCTCGTGTTGTCCTTGTTATTTAGATGAGAGAAATATCTCGTATCCGGGTAAAGAAATATATCGTTGAAGTGGACGCGGCTGCCGACGCGTCTTGATCTGTGTACACGGCATTTCCGCGTGGGTACAAGAAAAGCTTCCGCAAATGCGTTATCTCTTATCTCGATGAGAATGTTGGTCGGGTGTTGGTACGTACATACATTGTCTTGATTTGTTGGGTTCGCTCTCACGCTATTATTACGTGCGCCGTAAAACACTTAAGCACCCGCATTCTGATATCCAATCGCGACTTTTGTCACCGATTTTGTTCATAAGTTCTTATCACGTCGAGATGAAAAAAACAATTCGTGATTGATAGACACGATTTTTATCGATAAAATACTAAAGAAATCGTTCGTGTCTATTTATCGATAGTTACGCCGTTTCCGCACCTAAATCAAATGAAAAAAATGTATTTAAATGTCGTGTTATTAAATGAACATAATTAACCCAATAAATTAATTAAAATTAATTACATTATAAATAAAATAAACATTTTATTTGTAATCTCACTCATTTTATTATTTTAATAATAAAAAATAAATATCTTAATTTGAAATAAAATGAACATTTTATTTATTATAAAAAATGTATTTAAATTATAAATGTATGTATTAAATGTATGACTTGAAACTACGTCTTAAGGTACAATAATGGAAATTTAATCATAGTATCATTTTGCAATTTGTAATATCTTGATTTCAACGTATGTAGATTATTGTATACTATTAGGAAGTTTAATGAGAAAAAATGTAAATAATTGTGGTACATCCAAGATGCGCGCGTAATTCCTCGCCCACTTAATGGGAGAAGGATTTAACCCATTAGATTCGGTTACAAAGTTGAAAAAAAAAAAAAAATGAAGGAACTCAAGCGTCAGCCAGGAACTGATGATCTCTGGTCCCGAGCTCAGTGAGCTCTCCGCCACGCCATTATGATCTCACCAGCATCTCGCTTCCTTAATGCTCAATTTCATACCCACTTCTTCCTCGTTCTTCCCTCTATTCGATGCGCTAGCGTTCCCTCGCTGTGTGTACGTATATACAATACACGACGGGCCGCCACGGTGCATCTTGCACGCATCCCACACCCGCCCGCGGCTGCCCGCAGCTATAACCTCTTCTGCGTTATATACGTGTGTATATAGGGCGTTCCAGATCGAAGTGACAGCTCCGCGATCGTCGCTCAATTTTTTTTTTCTTTTTTCTCCTGAACTAGTTTTTTAAATGTATGACATCCATGCAGCTGATACGACTGATAGCTGCGATACTATTGAAGATCACGTTTTGAAAAAACGCAGAGAAGTGATTATTAAATTATTTTGAATAATATTTTTTAAATATATTTAGACGCAAACCTACACTGTAAAAAAATTTTACTTGAAATTTAATGTTCTGTACTGGAAGTTTTTATGCATAAACTGGTATACTAAATTTCATATACTAGTGCGATACAAAATTATTTTACGTCACAGTAATTTTTAGTATTTGCTTTAGTATTGGTGTTAAAGTTCTTTAATTTTTATGGTTTGCTGTATTTTTATTATAAAAGTACACTAATTTTATTTCACTATTGTAGATTGCATTTAATTCACCAGTTTATGAATAAAAACTTCCAATCTTTTTTAACATTTTTTAAATCTTTTTTGCATTTAATTCACCAGTTTATGAATAAAAACTTTCAATCTTTTGTTAACCATTCCAGCCTATAACCATTTTTATAATTTTTAAATATTTTTTTGTTTTCATAAATAAATATTTGGATACAATAAAAAATGATCCATTATTTTTTAAAGCGCATTTGAAGTGTCACAAAATTTCGAGTATCAAACAACGACTGTATGGGAATGTATAACATGTAAAGACAGCGTTTAAAAACTGGCAGCTGACAATTATGTAAATATTTATCGATTCTGTCAAAGAATTTTGACGAAATAACGAGGAGAAGGTAAATTTGGCTCGAAGCGTCCTCTATAAAACATGCACACCGCGGTATAATCCAGCTTCCCTGTAGCCCCGTGCCACGGGTTGTTCGGTCGCGAGGCAACGGTGGCTTCCCCGCCGCATATCCGCGTCTCCGGCGTGCGAGCTCTCGCGCATCACCAGCACGAGACTTTGAAGATTCATCTCCGTTCCTCTCTTCCTCTCGCATTTCCCTGCGCAGCTCGCCAGAGAGAGAGATATGAATCTTAAAAGGCTTGAACCGCTCGGTGAACGCAAAGAGCCGGAAGACTGTAACGCCTCTGACGAAGTACGTATACCTTTCGTATATATTATTTCACCTATAGCACCGCGCCGCGCATATATATATACACACTACGTGCGTCTAACTCGCGATAATACCACGTGCTGAGGAAAAGCGGAAGGTGAGCAACGCGGCTCACGGAAAGCATATTAGTTCCCTCGTCGTCACTCGCGCACGTATTTTCAATTACGATAATAAAGCTCGTTGCATCAATTATCACGAATTTATTTCATGGTGTGATTACAGACGTATTTGCTAATTAAGGTAGTGTTTTGGTACAGTTGAAACCTGCGTGAAATTTAGGCAACATTTTGTGTATCTTGACGGAAGAGAAATCTGAAAAAATTGAGCATATAAAAGGTGCTTCAAAGATTAATTCTGCATAATACAAATTACGGAATGTTATAAACAAATCAATTAACAAATATATTAGTCGACAAATTACCCAGTAACGTAGCTTTTTTCTTCATGAAAATAATTTATTCATTTTTCTGAATACGTACGATTTTTTTTTCTGATTTTTATGAAAATTTAAAAAATTGGGTTTCTTAAATTTTTAAATTTTGAGGAATGTGTTAAAATTCACGAATTTTGGTTATATGTTTGGATATGAGTAAATTCGCAAACACAGCCTAAACATTTTGAATAAACTCAATTTTTTAAAATCACATAAAATTCCGAAAAAAATGCATACGAATTCAGAAAAATCAATAAATTGTTTTCGCGAAGAAAAAAAGTTGAGTTAACAGGTAATTCGATGAACGAATTTTTTTCACTAATTTGTTTATAACATTTTGTAATTATTATTACGCAGTATTAATCTTTGAAGCGCTTTTTATATGCTTGATTTTCTTCAGATTTTTCTTCCATCAAGATACTCAAAATGTTGACTGAATTTCACACAGCTTTTTACTGTACCAAAGGACTACGTTGACAGGAGCCGATTTACAGTTCCCCCCTGTATCGACTCGACGTCATACTCGGCTGTATTACAGCGCACTACACGGATACACTGCTAATATAGGTAGCGAGCTTACTGTAATCACGATTAACCGGTGGAAACGCCGGAGACGACGAGCGGCTCTCCGTTCCCTCGTTCAAGCGCGCCACCGTTAATAAGGCACAGTATCAGCGCATCTGTGTGTGTGTGTGTGTGTGTGTGTGTGTAGCATCGCGTCAATGCGATACGATGCGTGAGCTTCCCGACACAAAGTTTCGCTACGTAATAACCTAGTGAATCGTGAGAAAACGTGGCAATCGCATTAGCGCGCACATCGTCGGCCGGGTTAACGTAACAGTGCAACCGCAGACGTGTAATGATAGGAGCTGCGCGCGAACAGGTAACGCGTGTGCCCAAGTCTATTGCACATATTAACGTTTGCAGTATTTACCGACGGATTTTTTTTTCTTTTTTCTTGCTAATCGACGACTGTCGCATTTTTTTTTTTTTTTTTCAATGTCATCCACGTGGTTCAAGTGCATGTGCGACTAACCATTATGTGCACTAACGCAGTCATTAAGGAGGTCCTGGAGTTTAGTTTTCGTTTTGCATAAATTCGAGAATATTGAGAGAGAATTGTAAACACTTCTCGATGGTATAAAAATCTGAAAAAATGCATGCATGTTGAAGGTACAGGAAATATGAATTTCGCATAATAATAATTGTAAAATGTTATTAACTAATTGATGAAAAAAAATTGTTTAACAAATATACCGGTGACTCAATTTTTTTTTAGGAAAATGATTCGTTAATTTTTCTGAATACGTACGAATTTTTTCAGATTTTTAAGTTAACTTTAAAATTTTTATTTTTTCACCCTATAAAACTTCATATAAACTTCATATTATTGTTTTACTTGGGCTGGCTCTATTTATTTATTTATTTATTTATTTATTTATTTATTTATTTATTTTACAATGGACGGGACAAACCCTTTGAAACAACTGGCAGAAAAGAGAAGTCACAATGAAAGAAAGTACAAAATCATAACAATTAAACAAAAAAAAAAAAAGGAAAACAGTTTACACAAAAGCAAATATACAACACAACACATACAACCCAAAAACAAAAATGTATACATATTGTATAGCTATACAAAAATATATGTATACACATAGAGATAAGTACAGAGTGTAGTAAAAATGTGCTCGAGGATGCTGCTCTCCCCGCGGTACCCAAGCCGCGCATAGATAGCCCGAAGCATTTCGAGAGCATTTTGCGGGACTTGTTCTTCGACGTCGGGATTCTCGGCCGCTGGGTAAACGTGCGCAGCGGCGGCCGGGTGAAGAAGCGACTTGTTATAACGGTACGTTTTTGCCGGTGCAAACGTTTTCCCATATACACTAACTAACCCCGCGGCGGTATAAACGTGAAATCATTGCGTCGTTGGTGGAAAACGGTGGGTATGAGCGAAACTGTATTCTGGGCGTAATACGAAGGCGGCGGCGGCGCGCCTCCGCTGCCACTGCGGGTGCAGAGTGCATCCTCGGGTGGCGCGAGTGCAGAAGCCGCGGCGCGCCGCCGCCACGCGGCGCGCGGCGCGCGCGCGCGGTAGTCGCGCGAGCGCCTGCGTCCTCCCGACCGTGCAGCACGAGCGCCAGCGCTCGGCGCTCGCGCGCGCGAGCACCCGACCGTTTATTTTGGATCCCGACGAGTTCGACGACCGGCCAGAACGAGCCGCACCGCGAGATACTCGCACTACGGCTTAAAAACCTTTCCTTCTCTTCCTCCTCCTCCTCCGACGCCGCCGCCGCCGCTGCCTCCGCGTCTCCCTCGTTCGCGATGTGCATTCGTAATAATAACGACGAAAATCTCGCGGTGCTGCACAAACGCGATGGTACCGACGGCGGGATTCTTACATTTGTATTTTTGGGGCTGACGTCATCGGTACTGGGAATCGTTGTTTCTTTATTTGCGTCAATGATTTTTTTTTTTTTTTTTTTTTTTAAATATTAAGTGGTTTTGATGAAGACACTTGAATGTAAGGTTTTACAATAAAAATGAAAAAAAAATAGTTTGTTTTTATTAATTGGATAAAAAATAAAAATAAAAAATGTGATAAAATAAAAGTGGTTTAGAAAAAGTGATAAGGACAATAATTATTTATCATTTGGTCCATAATGTCACTTTGTATTATTGTTTTACTTGGGGAGGATGCTCCCTTTTATTTTTTATTTTTACTTTGTATTATTTTGTATCATTTATGCGGCGCTATTTTGTTTTTATTTGCGTTATTGATTTCTTTCTTCTTGTTACTTCATCCAATTTTTTTTTCTGTTATGGTTTTGTGTATATAGAGATTTTAAGTTGTTGTTATTGGTGGAGACATCGGAATGTGGCGCCCCGTTCTGGTGTATCGATTTTGCCTACAGGGCCAACTTTGCCCTAGTGCAATACAATCTAAATCTCATCTAAATCTAGCATTTAAATCATGGTCCATCATTGAGATCTATCTACATGCCTTTATTTTCACTCGAACCACTGCTCTCGTTCACTATGGCCAACGAAATGGTCCCCGCGAAGCGCAATGTGTCCCTGTTATGCTCGTCTCCTGGCGGTAATCGCTTCTTCGATTTGAATGAGTAATTCGAAACCCACACAGCGGCGAGCATCCAGCAGAAGCGAGGTAACGGGAGCGATGTTTGTTCAGGATCTCGTCCCCGTCTCGTTTCTGGTTTCTGCCGCTGTATATGCTTAATGCGAGGTGGCTCGCGCAGCTGCAACGGCGAAAGTAAAATCCAGAATCTGGACGGCCGATTGTTCATATACACGATCAATATTTATCCTTATTTATATGTCGGCAATACTTGAAGAAAATTAAAAAATTCCTTTATCCATCAAATCGCCCAGTCACGTTTTTTAAGGCAAATTTTCATTTTAATTTAATTTAATTTTGATTAAATAAAAAACTTAATTAAAAATTATTTTTTATTTTTAATTTTTATTAAATAAAAAAGAAAAATTTTATTTATTTTTATTAAATGAAAAAATTAATTAAAAATTATTTTTTATTTTTTATTTTTATTAAATAAAAAGATAATTAAAAATTAATTTTTATTTTCTATTTTTATCTTAATTTAAATTTTTTAAATTTTTTAAGGCACTTTCTTCAATTTCTTCATCACCGTCTGTTTTGTCCCCACTGTCAATTTTCATCGAGGTGTCGATTTTGCTGTAAGAAAGTGAAAAATCCGGATTGTCGTACTTTTGACGCAAAAGTGCAGTTCGATGTATTATATAGGGAAGGAGAGCTCACGTGGTAAGAATGAGAGAGAGAAAAAAAAGGGAAAAATGCGGATAGACGAGCCCTTAAGAAAGCGCAGCAGATGCCTGTGTTATTACAGGTTTCGCCTTTCGAAATACTACACCGAGACCGCCGGCAACTTTAGAATTCTTCCGTCGGAGCGAGACAGACACGATGTGTTGCTGCTGCGTCGCTACGCGCGTACACACCGCACCCTCGTTTCTGCTTCTTCATCGTCGTCTTCATCTTCGGCTCGTCCCTCGTCTCTCCCATTCCATTTAATTATCCGTTCCGCGTTCGACCTCCCTGGCTTACAGGCGCTTTTTTGTCGACCCCCCTCCCCCCCCCCCCGTCATCCTCGCCCCTCTTGCCGTTACGCAAACTCAAAGCACTGCTGACGGCAGCAGCGTTGCCGCAGGTTCCTCGAAGTGTGGCGTTCAAGTATTGCGGGAGGTCCTGCTGCTGTCGAGACTTTCCGGGAATTGGGATCAACTGTTCACCGAGTGTTGATGGGAAATCACATGTCGTCTGGTGCTCGTAGTACTGGAAACGATCCGGAATGATGCATCATCTAAAAAATTCAAATATTCAATGAAGACACCCAGAGAAATCATTCTGATGGGATCTATTCGAAACACATAACATTTATTTGTACGAAATTAATTATTTTTTATCTAAATAAATTCTAATAGGCCGGCCATTAAATAAATTATTTGAATGAAATAAAATTTTATTTGGATGAAATAAAAATGTATTTGAATGAAATAAAAATGTATTTGAATGAAATAAAAATTTATTTGAATGAAATTCAAATTTATTTGAATGAAATAAAAATTTATTTGAATAAAGTAAACATTTATTTGAATGAAATAAAATTTATTTGAATGAAATTAAAATTTATTTAAATGAAATTAAAATTTATTTGAATGAAATTAAAATGTATTTAATTGAAATAAATTTTATTTGATAAAAATAAATCTTAGTAGGCCGGCCATTAAATAAATGATTTACTTAATGAAAGTGACTCCAAACCCGAAACAAAAATAAGTCATGAATTCCGTGCTTAAACTTTAAGGTATTTTTTTCACACTGACAATTAACGCATCAAACTATGACGCCTGAAAAAAAAAAAAAAAAAATCCCACCACCCAAAACTCCCGCGAAATCCACAGCGATGAAATCCACTATAACCCAAGTTTCATCAGTTGTTCCGGATTTCTCGGGTGTCCCTTCCGAGAACCCATTTTCCGCAACAGAGCTTCGAGTCTCCGCTAGGCGCCCCTGCGTCGGGCGAATAAAGGGACGCGCGGATGATCCGTCGACTGCGCGACTATAAGCGAGGTTCCAATCCTCGGGTGGATGTTTAGCCGGACGAACTGAGCGATAAAGTGGCGCGCGCGAGAGAGAGAGAAAAAAAATAAAGGAGCCCAAGAAGAGAATAAGGGCGGTGTATGATGAAGAAGAAGACGAGGGAGGAAGAGGGGGGCAGAAAAAAAAGGATTTAGCGGGCGGGTATTCAATATTTCAATCGTCGAGGCCTCTCCTTTGATCTTCATGTACACAGGCCGCCTACGCCTGCCCACTTTAAGGCCCCGGAACGCACGCCCGGCCCTGTATCTTCATCTCTATTCAAGGTGGCAGTTTTATTTTTTTTTCTTCCTCCTCTTCTTCTCCTTTTTTTTTTTCTTCTTTTCTCTCGCTGCCAGCTTCTCGTCTCCTCTTACTCCGCTAGTCAGGGCGGCGATGTGATGCCAACGCGGCTCCCCTCGGCTGCCCCCATGGAAAAAAAAAGTATGCAAGAAAAGTGTATTTTTCGATATATCGAAAAATATACAAATAATGTACGTGGTATAATAATCACATATTTTTTTTGTATACTTTTTATATATTTGGCAATATCACATATTTCGCGCGAACGTATATCCGGACGAATATACGTGCAGTATACTTTTTTTGTATATTCCTACGAATATCTGACGAACATACGTACGTTAAATTTTTTGTATATTTTGTACATTTGTATACTTGAATATATATTTTTCATACATAAATGCGTGTATAAGGAGTATATCAAATATATATATGTACAAGTATATTGCCATATATGCTTATAAAGTATACTGAAAGTTATATCCCAAATATACAATTTTTCGCGCAAGTATACATGGTGTAAAAAAAATATACGTTTCAATATATTTTCGAATATACTTTTTTTCCATGGGGGTGAGGCTTCGCTCCTCCACACCGAGTCCATCGTTGCTGCGCGTGCACACGATTCCTACACATATTACCGATCTCTTCCTCGACTGGCTCTTCACTCTCTTGTACTTTTCGGTGGTGCCGAGGAGTTCGTCCTATCTCACGGAAGGATCTCGATGTGTATGGGGGATTTTGAGGTACTAATCCCAACGCTGACGAGGGATTAGACCGACGGAACAGAAATCTCTGTCGACTCCCTCGCGAGTGTCGAACCCGCAACGTGTACGCAGCTCCTCGCTGCCGGGCGCGCGACGTGATTTCTCGGTATGCATGTCTTGTTCCTCAAACGGCTTCTCTATTGATACTTTGTTACGTCAGTGGCGTGACATACCGTTTTGTAATTCTTTTTGCTAATGGAAGCATGTCGGGAAATGTTTCACTTCGTTTCTTTAGCAATAATAATTATATATAATATATATAATAATAATAATAATATTAATAATAATAATAATAATAATAATGATAATAGTATTTTTATCATACGCTCTCTTCTTTTGTTTTAATATAGACTTAAATTATTTTTTGCGTTCGAGGAAGATTCCTTTTGTGTTTGCTTCAAATTTGTCTAATTTCTAATAATAATAATAATAATAATAATAATAGGGGAATTTCACCCCGTTTTGACCTGGATTTGACCTCGACCTCTCCGATGTAGCTCATTATTTTTTATAGGCTTAGTTGGACCCTCGAATGCAAAAAAAAAATTGGCCATTTTTGTTTGTTTAATAAATGTTTAAAGTGACATATAAAGCCCCATAATTTAAAAACCTGATAAAATTCTGAAAAATACTTTGTTCAATAACAAAATTATCTAGCTTATAGACAAAGTGGGGAAGATTTGTTTTTCTTATAATTTTTAAGAAGATTGATATTTTTTTCAATTTTTTAATAATTTTTTAAATAAAGAAATCTATATTAAATCGGCAATAAAAATTTAAAAAAAATGTTTGTACATTTGAGGGTCCTACGAAGCCTATAAAAGATACTGAGCCAAATCGGCGAATAAACTCAACAATTTCTGTTTATTTTTTATTTTTTGCAGAATCGAGGTCGCCATTAAAATCCTCGTTTCGAATAAATAAATAAATGAACATTAAGAAAAAGATTCTCGTGACGATTATATCGTAGGCCTCGTTAATCTTGCTCCCAATAAACAAGTCAATTACCCAAAAAAAAATACGTAGGTGTCATCCGCATCGCCCTAAAATAATACCATAAACAAAAAAACCTTTCCACCTTTGTTTACCAAAGCTTCTCCACATAGCTTATCGTCAAGTTCGTCGCTGCCTCAGTGTCTCTCGCTCGTGGTTCCCAGTCCTAAAAAAACGGTCCCCGGTGCCAGCGGGGCCCGTCAGGTTTATTTTGGCCGGTGAACCGTGCGTAGTCACCGCCGTGGCCGAAGAGACGTCCGGAACCCTCGGAGGAAGGACGCAGGTACGGCTGGTCCATCGTGTAGGTCGTATGGAACCTTTTGGATCTCCTCGGGATATAATATATAGGATATATAATAAGAAAAGGATATCTGCGTGGTCGAATGGACATCCGAGCCAGCCGGGGGACTCCCCCCCTCCATCATGGTCGGTCGCGTCAGCGTCAGTCTCGGCTTCACCACAGGACGCCGCCCGCGGAAGGACCAAGAGGACCAGAGGACACCTGCGCGCCCTACGAGGATGGCGCACACAGCGAGGGCCCCGCGAGTGTAGCCCTTCACGTTTGGACAATAATCCGTCTTATCCAGCGACAGGATCGGATCCCGGGACCCGCAGGACCATCGGGGCGTGGCTGATGCCCCCAGAGATCTTTGTCTAAACCGAAGGAATCGCCTATGCGCTTTTCGCCGACGACGTTATTCTCTATTTCTCTCCCGTGACGCGACTATCGAACCCCCCGCCCCGATCCTTCCCTCCCCACCTCCCCACCTCCCTATGGTTCCCTTGGTGTACGAGGCCTTCGTCCTTCGGTGGGCATAAAGGCCCGATGCACCTGTGCCGATCGACCTGACTCGCTGCGCTTGTGACTCGATTTTCCTGACCGCAACTCACGCGCTATCTGGGAAATCATCCCCTTTTGGTTTAGTGTGAAACTGTGGTTTTTGGATATTTATGCCTTTGGCGATCGGTAAGAGAACGATGGGCGGTTTGGTGTGGCGTGTTCGACGGCGAAAAATGGGCAATGGACGGATTTGGAAGATTGAAAAAATTGTGTTTAATTAATTTGATTATTTTTCGGGGATTTGTTCGAGATAAGAATGCATAAGGAAGAGAATGCTGCAAGGCGGAACGCGATATCTTGATTTCTGCATTTTTTACAGAATTTTAGAGCTGGAAGTTGAGTTGCGTTTTTTGCGAAAAAAAAATTTTGGATTTCGAAAAGTTTGAAAACCTTATCCGATGGGAAATTTTCCGCTGATTCAGAAAAATACCGTTGTCTGCCCGGAAAAGAGAAAATTCCACGAGAAAAATGCAAAAAATTATATTTCACTTTTTTCGAAATTTCGACACTTCGCTAAAATCGAAGTTACTTTTTTTTCGATCGACCAAACCTGGATTTTCTTTTTGCGTTGCAGAGAAAATTCTATAACGAAGAGAATGCCGCAAAGCGGAATGCGATATCTTGATTTTTAAATTTTTTACCGAATTTTAAAGTCAGACCCCCCAAAAACCCCTTCTAAAAATTTGCGATTTTTGAGGGTCCGACTTTAAAATTCTGTAAAAAATTCAGAAATCAAGGTATCGCGTTCCGCTTTGCGGCATTCTCTTCGTTACAGAGTTTTCTTTCGAACGAAAAAAGAAAATCCAGGTTCCATCAATCCAAGAAAAAGTAACCTCGATTTTAGTGAAGCGATGAAATTTCGAAAAAAGTGAAAAATCATTTTTTGCATTTTTCTCATCGAATTTTATGTTTTTCGGACAAACAACGGTGCTTTTTGGAATCAGCGCGAAATTTCCCATCGGATAGGGTCATCAAACTTTACGAAATCGGAAATTTTTTTTTCGCGAAAAAACGCAAGGGGTACCCCTTCTAAAAATTTGCGATTTTTGAGGGTCTGACTTTAAAATTCTGTAAAAAATTCAGAAATCAAGATACCGCGTTCGGCTTTGCGGCATTCTCTTCGTTATAGAGTTTTCTTTCGAACGAAAAAAGAAAATCCAGGTTCCATCAATCCAAGAAAAAGTAACCTCGATTTTAGTGAAGTGATGAAATTCCGAAAAAAGTGAAAAATCATTTTTTGCATTTTTCTCATCGAATTTGATGTTTTTCGGACAAACAACGGTGCTTTTTGGAATCAGCGCAAAATTTCCCATCGGATAGGGTCTTCAAACTTTACGAAATCGAGAATTTTTTTTTTTTCGATTTCGTAAATTTTGGAAGTTAATTTCACGTTAATTTCCTTAACGATCTAATTTTGACTCGAGTGATAAATAAAATCGAAATTCAAAGGGCTATGAAGATTTTTCTGAATTCTGATCCACATTGGTACCTCCCGTGTTATACGGAGTGGTCAAGCGGCGAGCCCGGGAGTTAAATCACCGGCAAAAGGCCGCGAGAATGTGAAAAGAACCGAGAGGTGTGCGAACGTGCAGGCACGCGAGAATTCGTGCGAGTCAAAGGACCGTAGTGGCAGCAGGGTCTCTACGCTCTCCGCGGCTGTTGATCTGTTGGATCCCTTTTTTTGATCCTCCGGAAACGATAGTGATTGTATGCGCTGGCATGCCGGGAGGTCGAAGTCACTCACGGGTTTTTTTCGGGTCGTTAACACGACCGGCGTGTCGATCTTCGACTCCGCGACAAGAACGCCGCGGAATTCCGGATTGGGGCGAAGTAAATTTCGAATTCTCGAAACGATCTCCCGTCAACTGACTTAATCCACGAATCTGGTGCCATCGACTTTGGAAACGAGACAAAATCCTTTGTTCAAAAATATTCCGATGGGCCATCGTAATCAGTAAGCCAAAAATAACCAAAATTTATTTAAATTATACTCGGATTTATCTTTTTGAAAAATCATTTTTCGCGTTTTTCTCGTTGAATTTTCTATTTTTCGGGGTTTTCAAACTTTACGAAATCGAACTTTTTTTTTTTTTTTCACAAAAAACGCAACAGGCGAGCAGACAAACTATTTTCCAAAATACATATAAAATTTAGTAATTCGCTATTCCGTTTCTACGAAAATTAATTTCACCTTCAAAAATTTAGCGCCATCGTTTTTTCAGCTAAAATATAGATTTTCAGGGTAGCCATAAACCATCAGCTAGGCAGCATCAACAACCATTCCGAGCGTCCATCGAAGCGAGGCAAATATTCTTTGTCGAAAATTACGCTGAAGGACCATCGAATTCGGTAAACCGACAGCGAGCCGGAACATCCGAGGATCGTAATCGGACTTTTCCGTACCGAGAAATTCGAGGCAGTGCAGTTTTACCGGGATCCTCGAGCATCAATCCCTTCGTTTTTTTTTTTTCGCCCTCTTTTGCCTTTCGTAAACAAAGAGTCGAAGGCTCGCCGAAGCGGATCGGTATGAACGAGGCGAGTGCGCAATGCCGCAGTCGAGTAAACTGGCTCCGCGGTTGTGTTCGGAACATCCATCGCCAACGTCTGTGCCGAACTCGAGGAGTGCACGAGGTGAGCACCTATACGTATATATCTGTAAGTATATATGGGGCATTCCACACCGATTCGACCTGGGTCTGACCCTCGACTTAATTACGATTTTTTTATTTTTTTTATTGGACTAGTGACAATTTTTTGAAATAAAAACATTGTTAGCTAGGATCTAAGAATGTGAAAACATTTTTAAGACTCGCTTAAGTGTCGCTTTTATTTTTCATTTTTTTGTTACTCTGAATTTTTTCAAAATTTGCAATCTGGGCTAATAATATTTTCATTTTGAAAAAAAAAAAAAAACGTAACTGAATACAAATTTGAAAGAAAAAAATCGGAAAAAACCCTCGACTTAATTTCGATTTTTTTTATTGGACGAGTCACAATTTTCTTAAATAAAAATATTGTTAGCCAGGATCTAAAAATGTGAGAAAATTCTCAGGTGTCCCGTATAGGACACCAACATTTTTAAGACTCGCTTAAGAGTCTTTTTTATTGTTCACTTTAGGGTTCTTCTGAATTTTTTCAAAATTTGCGATCAGGGCTGACAATATTTTCATTTTGAAAAAAAAAAAAAAAAACGTAACTAATACAAAATTAAAAGAAAAAAATCGGAAAAAAATCTCGAGCACTTTTTACACTTGGGACACAGACACAAAAAATCGTGGACGAAATCCGAGAGGTCGAGGGTCAGACGCAGGTCGAATCGGTAAGGAATGCCCCATATAATACATATATATATAGGTATATATACTATGTAAACGGTGGAAAGAGGCGAGCGAAGCGGGCGCGAGCTCGGCATTCTCGCGGAGCAAAAAATCGCCCCATTCACGAGGATTCAACGGGACAATAATGCCCGTTGTACGGTTCCCTCTGAGCCCCGCGCGATCTCTGTGCACCACCGCAGCCCGGCGCGCTGTGCTACGTTGTGCTCTTATTGCTCTCGGCGTAAACATCGCACGTGGTTCCTCTCGCGCTACTGGAACATTTCCGTCTCACTCTCTTTCTCCGCTAGAGCTGAAACTGTTCGTGACGCTGCGCTGGAAAACCGGGTCCTGCCGATCTGCCGATCGTGCTGCGGATCGGAGAGCGCAGCACGGATGAGAGGAGGCAAAACGAGCGCCCGATTCGTCGTATTATCACCGCGCGTCTCTCATCATCGTACACGAGATCACGATTTCTCGATCGCTCCTCTCGCGGCTTCTGCCGCGACGATCGCGAGAGATCGTTACGTGAAATGACACCCGACGCGCCGCACTCTCGAAATCCAATTAAAAACGCGACCAATGATAATCGATCAGCGCGAACTGGCTTTTATCGCTTCAGGATTTCCGGGATCGTGTTTATGCGCCTGCGTAGGATAAGTGGAGTAGTTGTTCAGTAACCGGTGGTTTGCCACCACCACCTGTGTGTGCCTGGAAATGAGTCGCTGTAAATTTGCTCCCGATTCGAGGCCTCTGAGGATTGCACATTGTTATTAATTTTTTTTTAACTGGGTTATGGATCCCAAGTACGAAAATATAGCAGGTTGTAGTGACTCGCGCGCTCGCTGTAGGCTTTAATAAAAATTAGATCGGTAAGGAAATTAACGGAAAATTAACGTCCGATCTTTACGAAATCGAGAAAAAAAAAAATTCGATTTCGTAAAGTTAGAAGACCCTATCCGATGGGAAATTTCCCGCTGAATCCGAAAAGCACCGTTGTTTGTCCGAAATACTTAAAATTCGATGAGAAAAATGCATAAAACGATTTTTCACTTTTTTCGAAAATTCGTCACTTCGCTAAAATCGAGGTTACTTTTTTTTTCGATCGATGAAACCTGGGTTTTCTTTTTGCGTTCAACAGAAAACTTTATAACGAAGAGAATGCCGCAAAGCAGAACGCGATATCATGATTTGTGAATTTTTTACAGAATTTTAAAGTCAGAGCCTCAAAACTCGCAATTTTTTAGAAGGGGTACCCCTTTCGTTTTTTTGCGATTTTTGGGTGTCTGCGAAAAAGAATTTTTATTTTTTTTATACAATATTCCTACAAATTTTTTTCTCCGCAGGAATCTTGCGATTCTTCCGAACACCGCATCGACCAACGATCGCAGCGCCACTTAAAGCCAACTATCGCGATCGCAGCGCCACTTACACGCTTATCGCTCGGCGATCGCAGCGCCACTTACACACATATCGCGCGGCGATCGCAGCGCCACTCGGCGATCCATTCCGATTACCGACGCTCATCCCGCAGTCCTTAAGGTTGCGACGCCAGCGATCGTTATTAATACACTTAAGGCCCACGTGGCGTCCACAGTACTGTAAGAAATAAAAGTCTGCCAATAACTGTAGCACCATTCGCTGTCCCAGAGTGCCAATCATTACGCGGCATCCGCTGGTACTAACTACTATTACTAAATCGGCTGTTGCTACAACGTCTGTTGGTATCTCCTCGAAGAGCTTCATTCGAGAGCACGGAGAGATAATTTATTCGAGGCATAGAAGGCACAGAAAGGTGTGTGTTATCCACTGTGGCTGTATGGAGCCGCGTGCAGACAACATCGGGGGAAGATAGTCCTCCGAAGTCCCGGGGTAACCGAGAGAGCCGAGGAGGAGATGATCGTTATCGATAAATCGCCTCGGCGACCGGACGGACCTCGATCCGCCTTCCTCTTCCTTTCTCGTCCCCTCAATGCGGCCTCAGCATCCACCGCGTATATACACGCTATATATGGGGCATTCCGTGCCGATTCGATCAGATTCTGAACCTCGATCTCTGGGATTTTGTCCACAACTTTGTGTCTTGTTGTCCTAACACAAAAAAAAAGCTCAGAATCTTTTTTCGTTACTTTTTTTTCAGGTTTTCAAAATATGTCTTTCGGATATTTGTTAAAAAAAAAATCGTGTAAAAAATAAATATTAATAAAAATGTGTACTTTTCAAAGTTATGTATTTTTTTTTTCAGGTTTTAAAAATGTCTTTCGGAATTTTGTTAAAAAAATCGTGTAAAAAATATATATAAATAAAAAAGTGTATTTTTCAGAGTTGTGTATTTATTTTCTTTTTTTCAGGTTTTCAAAATATGTCGTTCGGAAATTTGTTTAAAAAAAATCGTGAAAAAAAATATATAAATAAAAACGTGTACTTTTCAGAGTTGTGTATTTTTTTCCTTTTTTTCAGGTTTTCAAAATATGTCTTTCGAAAATTTGTTTAAACAAAATCGTGTACAAAATATATAAATAAAAAAGTGTATTTTTCAGAATTATGTTTTTTTTTCAGGTTTTCAAAATATGTTTTTCGGAAATTTGTTTAAAAAAAATCGTGTAAAAAAAATATATAAATAAAAAAGTGTATTTTTCAGAGTTATGTGAATGGTATGAAAAATTGCAGACCCGATCGAAAGGTTCGAGGGTGAGACTCGGGTCGAAATCAGACGGAATGCCCCATATAAACGCACGCGGACACGAGAGATGGGCAACGAGAAACGAGGAGCGCGAGAGATTAAGGTGAACGATTGGTCGGCTGAAAAATGAAGAAACCCGTTCCTCTTCCTGTGTCTCGAGTCCACGACGAGGAAAGGCGGAGATGAGGAAGACGAGGACGAAGAGGAGCGCTGGCCATTACGCAGGCCGGTTCGGCTCACGCACAAATGCACTCGTCTCGGGCCTGCTTGATCAGCCTCGCTTATCGGCTTAAGCAACTCGGGCCTCCTCTTTACACGGCAAGCCGAGCAAGTGGAAGCTCTCGTGTTTGTTGCTTCTTTCGCGCTCCACATCCACGGCCGCAACTCTGCCCATGTCTACCCGCATAAACGCACCAAGAGTTATGCAAATTGTGTATCGAATATTCGTATGTGTCGCTCGTACGAGGCGTTCTGTGTAAATTTAAACACTTTTTACGGCTCCGTGAAATTTACCTCGTGGGTATTCAGATTTTTCTAGCCGTTGAGAAATTATTTATTTGGTCACTTGTTTTCATTCTTTTGAGTGTTAAGTTTTTGGATGAATAATTGAAAAAAAGGAACGAAAAAATGACACCAAAGAAGCACCAAAATCTTCTTAAATCTTTTAAAAATCTTCCTATTTTTAAATTTAAATTTAAATAAAAAAAAAAATCTTCCTATTTTTTTACGAAAAACTGTGGAAAAAAAGTCTAAATTCGACATGTTTTTATTCAAACCGCCGCCATTTTGTCGAATTAAAAAAAGCCTCCATAGGACGATAGCGGCTTTCCTACAGATTAATAATCTTTTTGAAATTTTTTATTCAGATCAGGATTAAGGCCGCAAACCTGGACACCATGCAGAACCTTTTTTTACCATACTTTTCAATAATTTATAACAACATTGAACAATAAATAAATCAACTTACAAAAAATCATGTTGTACTCTTCATTAGTGCCTTAATTTATACAAAAAAAAACCAGACCGATTAGTTTATCCTAACCACAAAAAAAAAATCTCGAAAATCATTGATTTTTCGACGGCTCACCCTGTGACGATCCCTCAAGTTTCCGGGTGAACAATTGAAAAAAAAAAGGTACCAAAAAACGACACCAAAGCACAAAATCTGATGAAATATGATAAACATCCACTAAGAACAAAAATCATCCAAATTGACAGGGAATGCCCAGCACATATTTGCCTCGAGTTCCTTCTGCGTACAACCAAGCGAGAGGTGGGCGAAGGTTGTGGGCATTGACAAACTCGTTTGCGCGCCCGCGGTCGGAGCCCACATGCCGGACGGCGCGCAAGCGCGGAGAGGAATCTCGAGAGGGACCGGAAGCGAAGGCGCGCGAGGCGCTGTTTCTCCCGGCCTTCCGGGACACCTTGCGCCTCTCTCGGTTGTTCCCTCTAACACCTGAGCCCCGGGGCTATCCGCGTTGGTCAACGCGCCACTCGACGCGCACCGACGCACACACAACGCGAGATACGTGACCACCGTACGATGCACACCATGACGGTTTTCGTTACACGGAACCCCTCGGCGCTTAATCGATTCAACTCGACTCCTTTTCCGGCATTAACAAAAAATCGGTGAGTGAAAAAAAAAAGAAAAAAAAAAAAAACAAGCCGAGTCGACGAAACCGACGAAATTAACGAGAGACACACAAAGTTGCCTCTCACCGCTCGAACATGTGTTTGACTTTTTAGTAACGTCGCCGCGACTCGGGAGCACCTCCAGTGTGAATCGTGAAAAAAAAAAAAAAAAAAAAACGACGCACGACTTACACATACTATTATTTGTAATAGCGTGCGTTATGCGAGTCTTCTTCGGTAAGGTTGAGCGAAGTCAAAGTGCGAGTTTTCCGAAGGGAATGCGTAAAGTAAGCGGAGTGCGTAAAGCTTCACTTTACGCACTCGTGCGTAAAGTAAGCCTATCCGATAATGCAAAAAAAAACGATTTTCTGGAAAAAAAGTCACACTGTGATGATCCTTTAAACCGTTCGATGCACACCACGACGGTTTTCGTTACACGGAACCCCTCGGCGCTTAATCGATTCAACTCGACTCCTTTTCCGGCATTAACAAAAAATCGGTGAGTGGAAAAAAAAAAGAAAAAAAAAAAAACAAGCCGAGTCGACGAAACCGACGAAATCAACGAGAGACACACAAAGTTGCCTCTCACCGCTCGAACATGTGTTTGACTTTTTAGTAACGTCGCCGCGACTCGGGAGCACCTCCAGTGTGACTTGTAAAAAAAAAAAAAAAAAAAAAAAGACTGGTTGCTGAGGTATCTCGATCGTTCGCCACGCATGCAGACATCCACTAGTTTGTTAACGACGGAATGGCATCTATTAGTCCACGTCGTTCGGGGAGAACCCTGCGCAACATTGAGACACCGCCGTAATAGCGGAATCGTTACGTCGATCGAAAATCCGGTTTCGTTACGTAATTTAAGGATTTATCAAAATCCCATTCGGCGGTCTCGGCGAGCTGCTGCACAGCGTGTCGATTTATTCAGGAATTCATCTTCTTTCGCATGCTAATTTCATGCAAATTCGATAAATCGGGATTATGGACGCGAAGAGTGGGGAATATTGATTGACTTTTGGGCGAAATTATCGTGCACGAGTGCACAACGTGACGAAAAAATATTTTATGCGCTCCGCGATGCTGAGTTTTTTTATTATTATGTTTCTTGAGTGATACGCGAATTAATCAACGTGGTCGCGAGATTTATGAAGGAAAAATTTGGGATTACTGAGACACAAATACGATTTAACGATTTACGATTTCTTTGTAACGTTTACGATTATTTTACGATTTTTTATAACGTTTACGATTATTTTACGATTTTTTATAACGTTTACGATTATTTTACGATTTTTTATAACGTTTACGATTATTTTACGATTTTTTATAACGTTTACGATTATTTTACGATTTTTTATAACATTTACGATTATTTTATAATTTTTTATAACGTTTACGATTATTTTACGATTTTTTATAACGTTTGATGAACATTTATGAACATTTACGAATTCGTTTCTGCGTTAAAAACGACACGAATGATGAGCTCTGAATAAACTCGTGTGGCAGAAAGATTTCTGTGTGTATTTTTAGACCGGATATGTCACTCTCGGTCTGGAATCAAATGCGACTTAATGTGCATTGAATGTAGGAAGCCCACGGTAATCAAGTTATCGCCGACTTGCATGCATGAAAAAAAAAAAAAATCGTGTACAGTCATTCATGATCAACGATCGTTTCGATCATGAAGCAAGAAGTTGTTATTATTACGTTGGCGTGAGAGGATTTGACGAAATTTCCGGTGGAGCAGGTTTAATCGATTTGCCGCCGCTATACAGCGGAGTATAATGTCGGGGGGGACGAGTTGAAACTGCCGCGCGAAGAGAGCGCTTACGAAACTTGGCTCGGCCGAATCGAACGGCCGGGAGAGACTCGGGTTACGTCGTCGCTGCGTAAAGTCTTACCAAATCTGTAACCACGAGACTTATCGGATCGCCGTGTGAAGGGTGTGTTTCATTTTCGAATCGTATTCCACCACATTCGATTGATAGTAAAAAAAAGATTAATAATGTAAGTAACTTTTTGTAATGGGTGAATAATAAAAAAAATGTTGAAAAGTAGAACTTTGCACATTGCTTTCATCAATTTTCGTTTTTTTCACAAAGCCACAGCTACGAAGTATCTGCAATAGTATTTTGTGTAACAAGTGCGTAAAGTACCACATTTCCGCACGACTTACACATACTGTTTTTTGTAATAGCGTGCGTGATGCGAGTCTTCTTCGGGAAGGTTGAGTGAACTCAAAGTGCGAGTTTTCCGAAAGAAGTGCGTAAAGTAAGCGGAGTGCGTAAAGCTTCACTTTACGCACTCGTGGGTAAAGTAAGCCTATCCGAAAATGCAAAAAAAAACGATTTTCTGAAAAATTTCACACCGTGATGATCCCTTAAACTTCCTATAATCTTCCAAATATACATTTTCGTGAATTCCACTGTAAAGCTTCACTTTACGCACTCGTGCGTAAAGTAAACCTATCCGAAAATGCAAAAAAAAACGATTTTCTGAAAAATTTCACACCGTGATGATCCCTTAAACTTCCTATAATCTTCCAAATATACATTTTCGTGAATTCCACTGTAAAGCTTCACTTTACGCACTCGTGTGTAAAGTAAGCCTATCCGATAATGCAAAAAAAAACGATTTTCTGGAAAATGTCACACTGTGATGATCCCTTAAACTTCCTATAATCTTCCAAATATACATTTTCGTGAATTCCACTGTAAAGCTTCACTTTACGCACTCGTGCGTAAAGTAAGCCTATCCGATAATGCAACAAAAAACGATTTTCTATAAAATGTCACACCGTGATGATCCCTTAAACTTCCTATAATCTTCCAAATATAAATTTTCGTGAATTCCATTCGTCTCGCCAAAAGGCACAGCGTTTGCGCAATTCAGCTCCCAGAATGGGTGTTCGATTGATCACCTGGCTAATACGCCCAAGCCGCGGCAATCGCGCAAGGACAAGGAAACGAGGAGAGAGACACCGCGCGATATATCGACGACGCGCCGAGAGTTCTTCCGGGATCCGGTTCTCCGAGTCTCGTCACGCTTCAGGCTCCTCGGCTCTTCTCAGTTCCAGGCAAAGACTCGTTTCATCGAACGCCCCGGCGGTGCGCTCGATGACGTACGAGCGCCGTTACAGCCAACCACGGTCTATGATAATGTGGCTGTGAGACCGCCTGGCGATAGTTCCGAGGCACCGGGAGGGAGAAATATATATATATAGGGAGGTGCGGGCAAAATGGGACGCACGAGCAAAAAATGGTTTTATGACGAAAACAAAAGTGTACTTCGATTGCTTTTGATCCAAAAATTCGATACCAACCTACAATTTTCGGCGTCGGCAAAAAAAAAGTGCGGGCAAAATGGGACAGACCCCCAAAATCGTAATTTCGTGTTTTTTTTACGCGGTGATACTTCTTAATGGTTATATTCTTAATGTAATGTAATTATTCTTAATGGTTATATAAAAACAAATTTGTAAAAAAAAAATTTTTTTTTTTTCAAAGCGACTTTCCAAAGGCCAGATTGCTTGAAACACTCAAAATTGTCAAAAAATCTTCATATTCCGCTTACATGCGTTGAATTGAATATATTGAAGAAAAAAACAAATTTGTAAAAAAAAATGTTTTTTTTTTTTCAAAGCAACTTTCCAAAGGCCAGATTGCTTAAAACACTCAAAATTGTCAAAAATCTTCATATTCCGCTTACATGCGTTGAATTGCGTCGTATAGACGCGATTTTCACGAAATGGGGGTCCGTCCCATTTTGCCCGCACAAATAGTTGGAACTGAAAAAATAGGTGTACCATTTTGCCCGCGCGTCCCATTTTGCCCGCACTTACACGATATATATATATTATATATATATATCTTCACCGTCTGGCTGAGGAACCCTGAAGAGAAAAAGACCGCGTGGTCGTCGCGCAGCCCGAGCGAACGAGAGTACGAGAGGCGAGAGACGAGGAGACGAGCGCGGATCGGAATGCCGGGGCTTAATGGGACCTGGACACTGGACACACGCCGTGATGTACGTACAACGATTTAACCGAGCGACGGAGATGAGGCGCCGCCAGCCATCGGCCGGGGGTCGAACCTCGACGACGAACCACTCGAATAATTGCCTGTGGGAACCGCTTGACCGACTACGACGACGAGCGTCCAACGCGACGACCGCCTCCTCGGGCATCAACCACGCCAAGACATCCCCGATGTAACGTCGTCGCGTGAGCCGAACTCGCGAGATGCTTCCGATGAACGAGAACCCTCCGACTGGGACGAAGATCGACGTTGATTCACGCACTTTGGTTGCGACGCACACGCGCCGCGCTCGTTTAGAAATAACGGGGGAAAATGGGGATTGAAATCAACCCCGAGACTATGAGGATAGTTCGAATCACGGAAAAAATAGCCCTGGAAAAAATAAACCCCGGATAAAAAAAACCGCTTGGTAAAAATACGCCTGGAAAAAATACAACTGGATAAAATTATTAGCGGAAAATTCGTCTAAAAGAATCCGTCTAAAATGCAATTCTTCTAATCACAATTCGTCTAAAATGCAATTCATCTAATACCAATTCGGACAATTTTCCGACTAAAACCGAAATCACTAGTCGTTTTTGTTTATATTAGACGAAAACATTCATCAAATTCCACATTTAAACCGGAAATCATTCATCGATTTTGTCTACATTAGACGGAAACATTCATCAAATTTTTCAACTAAAGCGGAGCGTCATTGGTTATTTTCAGACAAATTGTGCATTAGATGAATTGTTGTAGACGAAATTTTCTGCAGACGGGAAAAGGGGCAAAGGGGCAGGGGGAATTTTTTGCAGGGTGTATTTTTTCCAGCGGGTATTTTAACCAGAGGCTTCTTTTCTAGGGATATTTTTTCCAGGAGGTATTTCATTAGGGGTATTATTTCCGACGTATTTTTTCCAGGAGTATTTTTGCCAGGGGTATTTTCGCCAGGGGTATTTTTGCCAGGAGTATTTTTGCCAGGGGTATTTTCGCCAGGGGTATTTTCGCCAGGGGTATTTTTTCCAGGGGTATTTTTTCCAGGGGTATTTTCTCCAGGGGTATTTTCTCCAGGGGTATTTTTTCCAGGGGTATTTTTTCCAGGGAGTATTTTTTCCAGGGAGTATTTTACTAAGGGGTATTTTATTCGGAAGTATTTTTTCCAGGGGTATTTTTTCTAGGGGGTATTTTATCGGGGGTATTTATTCCGACTACCGTGGAGTTCTTCACCGAAACTCTGACCCAAAATAAATATTCATAGAAAAAAACAATTTTGCAAATGTCATAGTGGAAAATACCAAAGTACGAAATTGATGTCGTAAGCATAATTCTTGAAAGAGCGAATTTAATTCGAGTTAAGAAAGTGAAGAAATTCCGGGTGAAACGTTTCGCGAAGCGGTCGGAATCGTCGGAGCTGTTCCTGTAGCACCCGGAGGCTTTCGTGAAACCTTGCCGGGATTAACTAGATGTATGTATCGCTCGAGGCATTTCGAAGCTCACGGCCCTCCCGCATTATAATCCATACCCGAGAGCGCGCGTGAGTGGATGCAACGCACGGCGTCAATCCCGGCGAACCCGGGTCTTCAACCTCAGCTTCCTCAACTTCAATGTCTTTTCGCGGAATCTAAACTACTTTACCGAGAACGCTAAAGGCGACTTGTCAAAGTTTATGGCGCGCGTACACCACATGAAAATGCACGGCGAGCGGCTGCTGAGGGCTTCGTTGGCGTAACCCTCGCGCACTTTTCCGCTGAAAATTCAACACGTCGTAAATTCATCAAGCCCAAGACTAACAATTAACCACGGTGAATTTTTTTTCCAGTGGAAAATTACGAACCTGTCCGGAGAATAACCGGAAAAGCGGAACCGATAGCTTCGGGAGGAAACGCGGTAATTATAACTCCAGTCTGGCGTGAAATGAATTTAAATATAAAAATATTTAATAAAATTTAAAAAGTAAAAAATCTTATTTTAGAATATGATAAAAAAAAATTAATATAAAAATATTTAATAAAATTTAGTAACTAAAAAATCTTATTTTAAAATATGATAAAAAAAATTAATATAAAAATATTTAATAAAATTTAATAACTAAAAAATCTTATTTTAAAATATGATAAAAAAAATTAATATAAAAATATTTAATAAAATTTAATAACAAAAAAAAATTTGGCATAACCCTCGCGCACTTTTCCGCTGAAAATTCAACACGTCGTAAATTCATCAAGCCCAAGACTATCGATTAACCACGGTGAAATTTTTTTTTTCAGTGGAAAATTACGAACCTGTCCGGAGAATAACCGGAAAAGCGGAACCGATAGCTTCGGGAGGAAACGCGGTAATTATAACTCCAGTCTGGCGTGAAATAAATTTAAATATAAAAATATTTAATACCATTTAAAAACTAAAAAATCTTATTTTAGAATATGATAAAAAAAAATTAATATAAAAATATTTAATAAAATTTAATAACTAAAAAATCTTATTTTAGAATATGATAAAAAAAATTAATATAAAAATATTTAATAAAATTTAATAACTAAAAAATCTTATTTTAAAATATGATAAAAAAAAATTAATATAAAAATATTTAATAAAATTTAATAACTAAAAAATCTTATTTTAAAATATGCTGAAAAAAATTAATATAAAAATATTTAATAAAATTGGATAACTAAAAAAAATTTGGCATAACCCTCGCGCACTTTTCCGCTGAAAATTCAACACGTCGTAAATTCATCAAGGCCAAGACTATCGATTAACCACGGTGAAAATTTTTTTTTTCCAGTGGAAAATTACGAACCTGTCCGGAGAATAACCGGAAAAGCGGAACCGATAGCTTCGGGAGGAAACGCGGTAATTACAACTCCAGTCTGGCGTGAAATAAATTTAAAAAGCATAAAATATCTTTGGAAAGCGCGTTTAATCCCCCAAAGGCCAAACAGTACATCCTCCCCGTTGGGGGATGACCGCGCGTCATTTTCATTTTCCTTCTGAGCAAATACGTGAAAAGGCAGAGTCACGGGGAAGCGTATGGAAAGGAATGGAAAAAAAGAGGAGTCGGACGTGGAGCAGCATTTATCCTCGCAGTGGGACGTCTCGTCTGTTGCGGGAGGCTGAAGGGCCCCAAAAAGGGACCTGTTAATTATCCACGGTTAAGGAACCGCGCGTTTTCAAACGACCCGAGATCCCTGGCCGTATATCCATTCTACAAATAAACTTAGGTAGAAACACGATCAGCGCACAGTTGGATATGTTTGTGTCGACTTAAAAAAAAAAAAAAAAAAAAATCGTAAGCCATTGCCCAAAAATATACTGCTTTAAGAAGATGTCATCATCGACGAATCTTCGAAGTGCACTTTGGTGCGACCGAGTAAAAGTGCTAGCTTGACTTGAACAAGGAAAAAAATTAGTAGTTGACACAACCAAGAAATTAGTTGGCACAGTCATTGGATTATTCTAATTCCCTTACAACTCGGATTAGTTGTGACAACCAAAAGGAATTGGTTGCCCAAAAATTGTGTTAGTTGTGACAACCTGAAGGAATTGGTTGCCCAAAAATTGTATTAGTTGTGACAACCAAAAGGAATTGGTCGCTCAAAAATTGTATTAGTTGTGACAACCAGAAGGAATTGTTTGCCCAAAAATTGTATTAGTTGTGACAACCTGAAGGAATTGGTTGCCCAAAAATTGTATTAGTTGTGACAACCTGAAGGAATTGGTTGCCCAAAAATTGTATTAGTTGTGACAATCAAAAGGAATTGTTTGCACAAAAATTGTGTTAGTTGTGACAACCAAAAGGAATTGGTTGCTCAAAAATTGTATTAGTTGTGACAACCAAAAGGAATTGGTTGCCCAAAAATTGTGTTAGTTGTGACAACCAAAAGGAATTGGTTGCCCAAAAATTGTATTAATTGTGACAACCAAAAGGAATTGGTTGCCCAAAAATTGTATTAATTGTGACAACCAAAACGAATTGGTTGCCCAAAAATTGTATTAATTGTGACAACCAAAAGGAATTGGTTGCCCAAAAATTGTATTAGCTGTGACAACCAAAAGGAATTGGCAATAAATGTGTAAGTTGCTGCAACTAATCGCAAAAAAACTGAGGTACAGCAATGTGAATGATTAGTTGGCACAACCAAATTTTTTTTTTTTCGTGAATTTGAGCAGCTAAACGAAATCTCCCCCAAAATATGCCCAAAACGGTTTTGCCACAAGCAAATTAAATAACAATTTTATGGTAAACGTTAACAGCCGGATTTCGGTGAATTATCTCCAGGATTCAGTAAAGTCCAAACCGCAGCGTTAACTTATTGGTCGAGAGGAAAGAGAGAAACGAACCCGATCCGCCGGCATAACTCGGCGCAACCCGGAGCCTCGGAAAGCATCATTAGTGCGCGGTCGGGATCGGGGCGAGGTTTCTTCCTTCCTCTCGAGCGGACCCTCGAATTCCCCGAGGGGGAAGACGAAGAGGCAGATGAGGAGAAAGATGAAGGAACGCGAGGGGGAAAAGAGGGTCGGGTTAGGAAGAAGAAGAAAAAAAAAACGAGGAGTTTAAACGACCGCGCACAACATCGGCCGGTCCTAGGTCACGGTCCGAAGTTCTCCGACCGGGGAGACGCGATACTTCACAGGATTATCGTATAACTTGCTCTCCTATACGCTGCCACCGGATCTCTTAACGAGTGGAGACTGTTTCGTAGGCGCGGACAAACCTGATCTCCTCAGGCCACCCAAAGGAATGGGGTGAAAAAAAAACATTCTCTCTTGATTATACACATTCTTGGGCTTTTGTAACTTTCTCAGCCTCGATCGTGTGGTCGGGGGAAAAACGGCTGAGAGGTGCACATAGGCCAAACTTTAAGTTTTCTGATCACATTCCTGGACAGAAACTTGAAAAAAAAAAAAACATTTGTGATTTTTTTTATGATTTCTTTGCGACTCATATTAAATATGAATAATCACGAATAGTAATCATATTAAAAGAAGTATGAAATTGATTGAACAGCGTAATATGGAAAAGCTCGGAAAGTCATTTAGATATGATTTCGACAAAAAAAGAAAATTAAATGAAATTAAATTAACTACAAATTAAATAAAATAAAAAATTAATGTTAATTTTAATTTAAATTAAAAAAATTAATTTTCTTTTATATTTATTTTTCATTTTTTTAATTAATAAAATAAAATAAAATTGTGTGTTCGAAAATACCGAAAAACAATTTTTTCACGCAATCGAAGCTTCTACGAGCACGTAAAAAAAAAAAAATTTAGAAAAGGTCAGCAAAAAAAACGAGCGTTGAAAAGCATTGAGGAATCCTTCTTACAAATGTCGGCTGGCTTAATATTTCTCCGGCGGGTCGGTCGACTCTTAAGCACTTGGGAGGCTCGAGGCTTTGCTTAACCACAGGTTTTCATATTCGATATCTCTTCGCTCAATAAATTAGTATTCAGAAATTTCCGAGGGTGAAAAGGGATGAATGGAAAGGAGAGCTTCGCTGAATGGTTGGTCCACCCCTCGATCTGAAAAACTGCCCCGGCCTCGCCATGCGCACCTTCGAAAAGCCATCAGTTCAAGGATCACACAGAGAATAATGCCCTTCAGCCCCGTTGATGTTTGCAGCCGCATTTGGCAGCAAACATCAGACCGGTTCCTGCGCATTACTCGTACTGCATGCGACAGAGTCGCGTGGCCTGCATTATGGAGGGAATATCCTCGCACACAATAAAAATCCGACGGCCATAAGCTCAGATGGCACGAGGTTTGGCATTTGCACGCCACGAAAAAATCCTCCATTGGTGGGTCGCTTCGCACCACCAATTTAACGCTCGTAATTCTTATCGTTCTTCTCACGCCGCAGTCATTTTTTAAATAAAACCAGGAGCAACAATTTCGTGAGCAAAACTTGTCCGAAAGTTTCATTACTATATAGAAAGATGCATTCAATCAAAAGTGGACCCATAAACATTGCTGCAAAATTTCCATGACAAAAACAAAAACCTAAAAAAGAGATTCAATGGTTACTATGACAACAATGAAGAATACAAAAAATCCCATTTGCACGCCACGAAAAATTCTTCTGGGTCGCTTCGCACCACAAATTGAACGCTCGTAATTCTTATCGTTCTTCTCACGCCGCAGTCATTTTTTAAATAAAACCAGGAGCAACAATTTCGTGAGCAAAACTTGTCCGGAAGTTTTATTACTATAGGAGGATTCATTCAATCAAAAGTGGACCAATAATGGGCCCATAAATATTGCTTCTAAATTTGCAGTTATGGGCGTAGAAAAATTAAAAAATGCCATGACAAAAACAAAACCTAAGAAAGAAATACAATGGTTACTATGACAACAACGAAGAATACAAAAAATCCCATTTGCACGCCACGAAAAAATCCTCCTGATTTTATCAGTAATCATTTTATAATCCTGATTTTATCAGTAATCATTTTATAATCCTGATTTTATCAGTAATCATTTTATAATCCTGATTTTATCAGTAATCATTTTATAATTCTGATTTTATCAGTAAACATTTTATAATCCTGATTTTATCAGTAATCATTTTATAATCCTGCATTTATAATCCAGGCTTAATTGAAATAAAATCAGGAGCAACAATTTCGCGAGCAAAACTTGTCCCAAAGTTTCATTATTACAGAAGGATGCATTCAATCAAAACTGGACCAATAATATGCCCATAAACATTGCTGCCAAATTTCCAGATACAGACGTACAAAAATTCAAAATTTCCATGACAAAAACAAAACCTAAGAAAGACATTCAATGCTTACTACGACAACAGCGAAGAATACAAAGAAACTGATCACGGATGATAAATGGATCCCACCACTCGATTATAAATCCAGGCTTAATCGGAGGATCGAAAAATTCCTCCCTCGATCTGCCATGCACATTGAATGCACCCTCTCTCTCTCTCCCTTCAACCCAATACAAAACACGTTTCCATCTCGTTCTAAACCTAGGAAACAGTTTCCCTTCCGTTACCGAGGGTTAGGAATGTTACGGCAGCGCATGGAGTGGGCTACGTGTATTACCCTCGTCCACCAAGGCCAAGCCGGGAACGGTAACAGCTCTGCAAAAGATACAGAAAACATAGTGAGAGAGAGAGAGATATATATGAAAAGCTTGAAGGCACCGGGATCTCCCGGTCGTGTGTCGGACAATGAGCCGACCCGTGTCTCGTCCCACTCTGAAAAACCAACGAAATCCACATCGACCGCTTTCCCACGACTCCTCCTACGACCGTTACAGGTTTCTTTTCACCTTCTAGGCCCCTCTTCGAGGCTGGGGCTGCTGATCTCGTAGGAACCACGACAGATAGGCTAAGACGGGCCGCAGTCGACGAGGGTTCGAGAAACGTGAAGAAACGTGTGTGCAGGAGGTTGAAGAACCAGAGATCCTTTGGGCGCTGCATGTGTGTTCCCGGTTCTTCGGGAAGAGAAGAAAACCGAGGGACCATCGAACGTCTGGGAATACGCTTTGGCACCGAGCGTGACTAACCGGTATAAAACTCTGCCGTTCCGTTTTGAAGAAATCGTTTAACATTTTTTTGTGAATAGTTAACTGACGAATAAAACTACATGGCAAGATTCATATCAATCCGTTGTATAGTTTCTTCACAAAAAAATTACTAAAAAGAGGTAAATTTAGCGAAAAAAGAACCATCGCGCGTCGAAGGGGGTGGGGGCGGACTTTTTTTAAGAAATCGTTTAACTTTTTTTTGTGAATAGTTAACTGACGAATAAAACTATATGCCAAGATTCATATCAATCCGTTGTATAGTTTCTTCACAAAAAAAATTACAAAAAAGAGGTAAATTTAGCGAAAAAAGGACCATCGCGCGTCGAGGGGGGTGGGGGCGGATTTTTTTAAAGAAATCGTTTAACATTTTTTTTGTGAATAGTTAACTGACGAATAAAACTACATGCCAAGATTCATATCAATCCGTTGTATAGTTTCTTCACAAAAAAATTACCAAAAAGAGGTAAATTTAGCGAAAAAAGAACCATGGCGCGTCGAGGGGGGTGGGGGGCGGATTTTTTTTAAGAAATCGTTTAACATTATTTTTTTTTGTGAATAGTTAACTGACGAATAAAACTACATGTCAAGATTCATATCAATCCATTGTATAGTTTCTTCACAAAAAAATTACTAAAAAGAGGTAAATTTAGCGAAAAAAGAACCATCGCGCGTCGAGGGAGGTGGGGGCGGATTTTTTAAAGAAATTGTTAAAAAAAAAATTTTGTGAATAGTTAACTAACGAACAAAAACCACATGCCAAGTTTCATATCAATCCGTTGTATAGTTTCTTCACAAAAAAAATTCCGAAGAGATCCTTTGGGCGCTGCATGTGTGTTCCTGGTTCTTCGGGAAGAGAAGAAAACCGAGGGACCATCGAACGTCTGGGAATACGCTTTGGCACCGAGCGTGACTAACCGGTATAAAACTTCTGCCGTTCCTCTTTCACTCGTCATCCAAGAGAAATTATCCACAGGCCATTCCGGAGAGATCAGGGAAGAAAAAAGGAGGGACGAACAAAAAAAAACGCTGGAAGCTCGCGCAGTGCGTGCTTGGATCGCCCCCTTGGACGAGAGTCGTTAATGAAGAGAGAAAAGGGAGGAAGAAAATAACGGACTGAGAGGCATGAAACCGACGACTGTATGAAAGGTGAAGGCTATGTGGGAGACCTGTTTTTTTTTCGGAGATGCTACGACGGTGTATTAATAGAAGATCTCGACACTTGGTTTTGGCTTTATTGGTTTCTTTAAAATACATTAACGAAATTTATGACACGCTCGTCATTCGCGGAATAAGATATTGATAAACAATTTTTTCTTCCGCGTTGAGTTTTGTTGAGTCGATTTCGAGGACTCGTTTTGGTGAATGCATCGCTCGATGCATATCTTAATCAGATTTATTGTGACTGTCGATGATTTTCTGATTGGCTGTCGGGATGCCTGCAAATTGATTATTTTTGATTTTTTTATTTGTTTTTCTTTTTTTTTGCATCAACTGGATAAGTGTTTTGGCTGGTCTAGTTTTAAGAAATACATTCGTGTAAAAAGGCGTCTTAGTCGATATTGAAAAATGGCGATGAGGCTGCAGGATTAACGCAACCCTTTACTACCTCATTAGAGTCTGTATGAAGACATCGTTGTCCTGGACCACTATCATTATATTTATCCCCGCGTCGTTACGCGTATATGGCGCACGTATAGTAATACAAAGAGCGATTCACGATCCTCGTTATTATCCTCACCATCATCCTTATTACCTCGCGTAATCGATTGGATTACTACCTATACGCGGACGGCTCGCCGACAAAACGGCCGAGGAACGCATCTATCGACAACCTGGGGCCACATTTTCGGCTTTGATATAATAATACACGTTGCAACGGAGAAAGCGATAATTATTACGGCTTCTCGCCGCGGTGATCCTCGCAACAAAATATACCGTTAGCCCCTCCATCGATATAAACCATCGACTACAACGAAAATTCACGGCCACTCGTCTGGTACAAAAAATTTATAAATATTTCAGTTTTTCTTAATATTTTGTTTAAGGAATCATCGCAGTGTGACCCGTCAAAAAATCACTAATTTTTGCGATTTTTTTTTAATGGTTAGGGTAAACTAATCGGTCTGGTTTTTTTTGTACAAATCAAGGCACTAATGAAGAGTACAAAATGATTTTTTGTAAGTTGATTTATTTACTGTTCAATATTGTTATAAATGATTGAAAAGTCCGGTTAAAAAAAAGGTCCTGCATGGTGTCCAGGTTTGCGGCCTTAATCTTGATCTGAGACAAAAATTTCAAAAAGATTATTAATCTGTAGGAAAGCCGTTATCGTCCTATGAAGTTTTTTTTTAATTTGATAAAATGGCGGCTGTTTGATCAAAACGATTTAAAATCAATTTAAATAAATTTAAATCAATTTAAATCATAAACAAAATCAATTTAAAAATTTGAAAAAAAGTTTATAACAGTGTACACTATCCGATAATGCAACAAAAAAAAACGATTTTTTGAAAATGTCACACTGCGATGATCCCTCAATATTTTGTTTAATATATTTAAACAAAAACCGGAGGGTCAACCGAACGTTTCAGGTGGCCAACCCCATAAACCGCCAATTACTATCGTTATCCGGTTAAACCGCAGGGCAAAGCACAACCTGTGCGACTCGTAGAGTGCAAAGGACACAGAGAGAAGTGGGCGTCTTCGCCCCAAGGCGGTGGACCTGCGGATCCCGAGGGGTGCCCGACGAGACAGACACCCCAACCTTCATTCATCTTCACTTCTTCCACTTACACACTATACATTATATCCGCAGCGAGTCGCGGGTTCACCCTGCGACTGCCCCCTCGCTACCTGGTCGTGTGTCGGCAACGCGTCACCACGATATCCGAGCAGAAAGGAAAGGCACCAGGGGAGAGAAGAATGACCGGAGGAATATAAGGGCACCGTGGAACTGTGGGGCCCAGGGGCCCCAGGGGCACGGGGACGGAACGTGCCCTCGGTTAAGGCCTCGTCCTATATACAGGGCAATCCGTACCAACTCGACCAACGGCAAAACGATGAAAAAAAAAAAAGAATAATAATAATAATAATAATTAAAAGTAATTAAAAATAAAATAAAAAACAACTTAAAAAATAAAAATAAAATAGAAAACAATTTAAAAAATAAAAATAAAATAGAAAATAATTAAAAAAATTAAAATAATTTAAAAGATAAAAATAAAATAAAAGATAATTTAAAAAATAAAAATAAAAAACGACGCATTTTAAAAATCGGAAAAAATCGGAAAAATATTACGACAAAAAAATAAAATTATGGTCGACAAGCGAGAGTGGAAAAAAATTGTTTTCTGCCTTTTTTGTACTTTGTGAGGTTTTTTTTTATAAACCTACGAAACATGAATTTTTTTATCGAAGAATAAAATAAAAAATCGCGGGCCAGATTAGGGAAGATGAGGTTTCGTCGTTGGTCCAGTTGGTATGGATTGCCCCATACACTACACAGCCTACAGGTATATTCAATACTATTCTGTATCCCTGCTCGTTCGCACAATTTATGCACTCAAATCTCTCTGTGTGTGTGTGCGTCGATTCTCATTGTTGCGACACGTCGTTGAGTTGCGCAAGGAACGATTTTCCCACAGAAGTTTAGGAAGCTATGGAACTCGGAGGACCCGGAGGCGATGATGGAAGGAAGCTCAATGGCGGATAACTTACCGCACACCCGCAACGGTACGTGGAAAAGGGACCTTCGAGCATTGTCCTTTTCGTACCGTCTCGAAATATGGGATATCCTTCTGTACGCGCGATACATCGGATGCCTGTAGCCAGCGGGACCTTCAAGACGTATATGGAGTCTCGACTATTTCTATGAATTTTTTCGTTCCCTCTTTCTTGCCTTCCTTTTTCCTCGATGTGTTGTGTATATTCTTCCACGGGAACCAAACACTCGGGATATTATAATTTATTTATCGACGATGTCACGTGTGGACGTGCGAGAGGAAATTTGAGAGCGAGATTTGCCGGAATATCTCGATTTTCAGGAGGACGAGATGCCGCCGCTGCTGCTGCTTGCAGGTCGACACAACTGTCCGCCCATTTTTCAAAATGTACGAACACATCGATTTCGAGGGCATGAGAAAAAAATTTAGTGTGTTGTGTGGTATATAGGCGAGCATTTTTGTCTCCTTGTTGCACCCAGAAAAATCGTTCTGATTCTATTCGATACAAATAAAATTTATTTGAAGGAAATACATTTTATTTGATCCAAATAAATCCTATTAGACCGGCAGTTAACTAAATTAATCCATTTAATAAATAATACTCCATTTAGTGACTAATCTATTTAATGTGTCTTATTTAATCTATTGAATATATTTTATTTAATACATAAATTAATGTATTTAATGGGCGACCTAATGGGATTTATTTGGGTAAAATAAAATTTATTTCACCCAAATAAATTTTTATTTCGTCCAAATAAATTTTTATTTCATTCAAATAAATTTTATTTGTTTCGAATAGATCCCATCGGAACGATTTCTCTGGGTGAGAGTATATTGGGATTTTGGTTATTGTCACGCTTTTTTTCTTCAGATTCATTTGAAAAATGGTAAAAATGCTGATATATGTATAGTAGGGCAGCCCTTAAATGCAAAATTGAAGGACTACCCTATTATAAAAAAAAACACGACAAACTTTGGGGTTTTGTTTTTGAAAGTTTGTTTCGACAGGTGTCTATCCGTATTCACTCCTAAATTATTCATGCAGTCTCCGGTTAGTCACTGAACGCATTAATAAATCGCGATGCCCCGGACCTTCCATAGAAGGGTGTGACTAAATTATTCAAGAGTCCAGTCCTCATTTGGCCCTTCAGCATCGCGACGCTTCACCGTTGGCTGAGTACGAATTCGACTACCCTACTTTAAAATCGAATCATCGTTAAATTAAAAATGTCATAATTCGTACTATAAAATTGAAATTAAATTATTTTTCACACCCTAGTGAACAATCATGAACAATTAATTCTCAAGAAAAATTAAATCCGACTTTCTCCACCACAAAAAATAAATCCTGCTTTTTTTCTTCAACAAAACCCATGCAATACCTATGTTCAAAAAATCATTATACCCACATTTCAATTCCGCCAGACAGTCGATGTCGAAACACCGCCGGGTCTCCCAGCGTCGCAGTTCCCATTATTATATTCGTCGCGGAGTCCCACAATTAACTGTATAAAACTTTTCGCGGGACCGCCTCGGTTACTTCCATATCATAATCGTGACTATCGTGTATCGCGGCGGTGAGTGCAGAACGTAATACAGGAAGACGGGGCCCGGGTTGGATAGTGGCGGCCGACACCACTGCGGCGGTACCTAAGCGGTACATAAGCGAGGCGGCCCGGAGCAGCATCGGCGGTGGAGAAAGATCGTGGCGCGGCGAAATGCACAAGAGCGGTAAATCACAAGCTGCCCCGCGCGTGAAAGGGATAGTACAGTGGACTCTCCGATAAATTTGGGTCGCGGGACTGAGAGCCGATTAGGCCATCCCGATAAGTTGAGATTCCCACTACTTGTGCAAATCGTTCCCAGACGCTAAATTTACCGCTTTTTGGGAATTTTTTTGTGAAGAAATAAAAAAAAAATTTATTTTTTTAAGGAAAAAAAAATTTGACGATTCGGTGACGTTTTGAACTTAAAGTATCGATTTAACGAAAAAAGTTGGTCGACTTTTTGTCATCGAGTCGTCACATTTTTTTTTTGTTTTTTTTCCCCTTCGTCAAACGATAGCTACGTGTGTCTAAAGTAAAATGCTTTTGGGATTTTGTTACAGGATTAATACGAAGGGTCCAATCATAAACACCATCAAAAAAAGGACCATCGCGTATCGAGGAGGGTGGAGGGCGGATTTTTTTGAAGAAATCGGTTAAATTTTTTTTTGTGAATAGTTAACTGACGAATAAAACTACATGCCAAGATTCATATCAATCCGTTGTATAGTTTCTTCACAAAAAAAATTACCAAAAAGAGGTAAATTTAGCGAAAAAAGGACCATCGCGGGTCGAGAGGGTTGGGGGTGGATTTTTTTAAAGAAATCGTTAACATTTTTTTTGTGAATAGTTAACTGACGAATAAAACTACATGCCAAGTTTCATATCAATCCGTTGTACAGTTTCTTCACAAAAAAATTCCCAAAAAGCGGTAAATAAAAAAAAAAACCCCTTAAATTATCGGAGTGCCTTAACTTTTCGGAACTTAACTTATCGGAGAGTCCACTGTAGCCATGGTGGCAGTAGTGGCGGTGGTGATGGTGGTGGTAGTCGGGATCATACACAGGAATAGTAGCGCGGTAAACCCTGCGGGCGGGCTATAGGCGTCCTATTAGTATTTACGGATAAAATGTCAAGTCGATAAACGAACGGAGCGCGGGCGGATGGCTCACGCTGCAGATGCTGCGCAAGCCGTAAGTACGTATACGTACCTCCCGTTGCCCCTTGTGCAGCGTTCTAGGGTCCGCTTCCAACGTGCAGCAACACCTAGACGACGTTACGTAAACTCGACCCGGGAGACTGTCGAGTCTCTCCTCGCGCTCATCGCGTACTCTTCGACCTGTTACTCTCTCGCCCTGTCTCGCCACGTTTTTTTTTTTTTCTCTTCGTTCAATTTTTTTCTCTTTTCCTTCCCTCTTTCGCTTTCTCTCGTTCCTGAGATCTCGCGGAGATCTCGACGATCCTTTCTCCCCATTCGCGCGAGCTATTCTGCCTTCCCTCGCATACACTTGATTTACCGCCGACTCGTGAGACAGATGTATTGTGCGACCGAGTGCCATATTCTTGGCAATAATAGACACTTTTTTTTGCATTAGCCGGAGGATAGATAGCCTCGTGTATGTCGGCATACTTGTGGGAGAAATGTCGCTGAATGGGGCATTGCGATACGGTTGCGTGTCAAAGTAACAGGTCAAATTAAGGGACCATCACTGTGTGACGTTTTCAAAAAATAGTTTTTTTTTCGTTTTTGCATTATTGGATAGTATACACTGTTATAAACATTTTGGCGATTTTCGGTCCGGAATCGGATCTACGATTTCTGACAGAAAAAATATTTTTTTCGTCGCCAAAAAAATATTTTTTTCAAAATCGATTAAAAAAGGTTAATAACCAGTGTTTTCAGGGGTAGAATATGCGGCTTGAGAATGATGGTGTAGTTTAAAAGTCGATATTTTGAAAAGAAAAAAATTGGGGTCGATTTTGGCGATTTTCGGTCGGGAGCCGGATTTACGATTTCTGACAGAAAAAATATTTTTTTCGTCGCCAAAAAATATTTTTTTCAAAATCGATTAAAAAAGGTTAGTAACCAGTGTTTTCGGGGGTAGAATATGCGACTTGAGAACAATGGTATAGGTTAAAAGTCGATATTTTTAAAAGAAAAATATTTGGGGTCGATTTTGGCGATTTTCGGTCGGGAGCCGTATCTACGATTTCTGACAAAAAAAATATTTTTTTCGTCGCCAAAAAATATTTTTTTCAAAATCGATTAAAAAAGGTTAGTAACCATTGTTTTCGGGGGTAGAATATGCAACTTGAGAACAATGATATAGGTTAAAAATCGATATTTTGAAAAGAAAAATATTTGGGGTCGATTTTGGCGATTTTCGGTCCGGAGCCGGTTGGAGGCGGTTTTGAAAAAACACGTAGCACGCTTTTTCTCCCGACTTCGCTACAAAATAACCACATTTCGTGTATGCAACAAGGACCACAAAATAGCAAATTTCTAACCACGTGACGAATACGCATGCGTTATAAGGTTTTCATTACTCCCGCCGGGCAGTACCGAACCGCACGTGTACTCGCCGAGTACACAGAGTATCGGTATCCAATGTATACCAAGTGCACTATTGCCCCTTTGGTGAGTACACACACGTGTTTCAACAACCCAACCAGACCCACGACAACATCTGGTTCGCACGTGATTATTTAAATAAACATTTTGCAACGGAGAAAATTGTCTGCCCGGCACATTTTGCTCAAAGTTCCGACCTATCGAAATCATACTACAAACTTCAAACAACAAAAAAACTACAAATCGCGAGATCCCAATTGACCCAATTGGCCCCGGTCTACCCGCTCCGCAACCGCTGTGTTTATGCTCCGCGTCGTGACACGTGATCATTTAACCACACCACGTTGAAATAACGCAAAATCACCGTTGACGTCGATTATTTGCATGAGCTTTTACCTGTTCACCGTGGAAAAAGCCTCCGGGCGTGTCGACTTCCTGGTACCTGGCCTGGTATCCATGGTATAACTTTCAGCGTAAGATTTTTTAAGGAAGACAAATGCTCGGCTGCCTGTTCGGCGACCAGCAAGGCGCTTTATAGACGATAATAATTGGTTCGATAAATTGCGTCCAACCGATTAATTTAGGATCGGAAAATTAGAATGCTTCCCCCCCCCCAAGCCCAGGTTGATCCACTCTCTCTCTCTCTCCCTCTGTGATATTACGACGATGTGAACTCCCAGCCACGATACGTACATCATGTACAAGCGGCGAGAAATTATTTCATAAACGCGACGTCGGTGTCCTCGATACGGAAAAGTTCATCCTGCGCTCTTACAGCCGGCGAGGTGAACCCGCGATGTGTGTTGCGCAAAGCTGTATGAGCCTCGCTTGATGTATATATAAGATGTATACAGGGTGTAACATAACTATTGTATCAACCGTGGCACTTAGGTAGATAATAACGAGCTAAGTAAAAAATCATTGGGGTAAAATGTCGTCCGGTGAAAATTGACAAGGTGAGAACAAGGTGAGTACAAGGTGAGAACAAGGTGAGAACAAGGTGAGTACAAGGTGAGAACAAGGTGAGAACAAGGTGAGTACAAGGTGAGAACAAGGTGAGTACAAGGTGAGAACAAGGTGAGAACAAGGTGAGTACAAGGTGAGAACAAGGTGAGAACAAGGTGAGAGCATGTTGATAACAAGGTGAGAACAAGGTGAGAGCATGTTGATAACAAGGTGAGAACAAGGTGAGAACAAGGTGAGAGCATGTTGATAACAAGGTGAGAACAAGGTGAAAGCAAGGTGGGAAAAATGTGAAGTAGCCGAATATTTCGTTGAACAATTTTGTCACATTGGTTCAACTTGCAGCGCTTGTAATTCGGTCAATTTTGACCGGACGACATTTTACCCCAATGATTTTTTACTCAGCTCGTCATTATCTACCTAAGTGCCACGGTTGATACAATAGTTATGTTACACCCTGTATAAGTGCACACAGCGTTCGTAATACACGAACGAAGCCGCGGTGGCCGTTACGTGGAGAACGCCTGAATACGTCCCCCGACACCCCGGATGAGAAGTGTGCGCTTGTCGCGCGCCCGAAGCCGACCCCGACAGGATGTTACGTGACTATGTAGATATTCGCACGGTGACAGAAATAAAGAAATATCAAAGTGCAGAATTCAGCCGCCGCGCGTCTTGCGGCTCTGCAGATTCGATCGGACTGGATCCCGACGGTGTTGTGTAATATGGCTTCTTGACGAATTTCCCACGACTTAAGAATATTAAACAATTGGGGATGGGATGTATTTTTTTTTTTTTTGTTGACTTGGTATTCATCAGGACTCACGGATACATGGATGTTCATTGTGGGGGAGACCGGGGCATGTTGGGACACGAGGCATGCCGGAAGAAATGACGTCAAGAACCCTTTGAAAAAAACACCTTTTTTGCCTCTTTTTATTTGTTTTAACGTAAAAAAAAACAATACTAAACATTTTTTTCAAAGGGGACCCTTTCAAAAAATTTTCAAAGGGGACCCTTTGTCTGAGTATAAAAATCATTTTATAATATCATTTTATAATATCATTTTATAAAATCATTTTATAAAATTATATAAGAGTATAAAAATCATTTTATACTCTTCATTAGTGCTTTGATTTGTACAAAAAAAACCAGACCGATTAGTTTATCCTAACCATAAAAAAAAAAATTGCGAAAATCAGTGATTTTTCGACGAGTCCTTTGAAATCCGCCCATCCCTTAAAGTCCCTTTGAGTCCCTTAAAATCCGCAAAAACATTATCAAGCCTCATCGTGAAATTTCGAATCAAGTACAGCGCCCGTCGAGTCGCAATAAAAAACTCAGAACGAAGGTTTCGTCAATCGGATCTTCATGTCCAGGAAGCAGTCGGTTCGACCGAGGTCCTCTCCACGCACGAGCGTATCGTCCAATCCGACAGTGGAATACGGAATCGCGGTGGCACCGTCGCTGAGACATTCCCGGCGACGAATGCAACGTCGGGAGCAAAGTCGATTTGCAGCTGGACCCCGTCGCGATTCGCACGCAATCCACGCACGAAGATAACCCGGAGGACGAGACATACGACGGTCTATTATACGGAGGACGCTCGGCTGGATATCTTCTCCTCGCTCTCTCTTCCTCTTCTTATTTCACTTCCTTCGCGGGAGCCTCCGCATCCCGCGCTCACTCTTTCGCGCACTCGGCCGCAAATTGCTTTTCAAACTGCCTCCACCTCCTCCTCCTCCTTCTCGTTTATTTCCAGCGCATCCGGCGATTTACGTCCTTCCTCCTCGCTCCCGGCAGTAGCAGCCGCCGGAGCATCGCAGACCGCTCCCGACTTGCTCGCTTCGCGTCTTAGTCTCCCTCCTGCTCTTTCTACCCCGCTTTCTCTCTCCCTCTCTCTCTCTCTGTTGCTCTTTTTCCTGCTCTCTTCATCGATCAATAAAAAAAAATGAACGAAACATTTTCATTAAAAAAATCGGTCATAGGGAGATTTGTTAAATAATTTTTTTTTTCACCAATTTGTTAATAACATTTAAAAATTATTATTATGCAAAATTAATCTTTTCAGTTACTCTCTCTCTCTACTGCTCTCTCCATCGATCGATAAAAAAAATGAACGAAACATTTTCATTAAAAAAAACATTTGTCATCGGGAGATTTGTTAAACCATTTTTTTTCACCAATTTGTTAATAACATATAAAAATTATTATTACGCAAAATTAATCTTTTCAGTTACTCGTTGCCCTTTGGTTTAACTTAGGAATTTTTGGCTTTGCGTTATTATTTTTTATTTTCTATTTTTATTTTGTTTTTATTTTCTTTCTATTTTATTACCCCGCTTTCTCTCTCTCTCTCTCTCTCTCTCTACTGCTCTCTTTCCTGCTCTCTTCATCGATCGATAAAAAAAAATGAACGAAACATTTTCATAAAAAAATAATCAGTCATCGGGAAATTCGTTAAACAATTTTTTTTCACCAATTCGTTAATAACATTTAAAAATTATTATTATGCAAAATTAATCTTTTCAGTTACTCGCTGCCCTTCGGTTTAACTTGGGAATTTTTGGCTTTGCGTTATTGTTTTTTATTTACTATTTTTATTTTGTTTCTGCGCTTATTTTTGGCTTTGCGTTATTGTTTTTTATTTTCTATTTTTTGCTTTGTTTTTGGCTTTGCTATTGCATGCTATTTTCTTTCTGCGCTTATTGGCTTGATTTATTTTGTATTGCATTATTGGCTTGTTAATATATTATTATTTTTATGAATCTTTTTTTGTTTCTTTGCATATTTAAGTTTAAGTTTAGGTTTAGGTTATTATTTAGTACCTAGGTTACTTTTAGGGGGCTTCGGCCCAGAGTACGAATAAACATCTCTTTCTCTCTCTCTTGTTCGCTTAATTTCGTGCTCTGACGTATATCGCTTCCCTCGGCGCACTCACTTATCCTCAACCTCTGTCCCTTTTGCTCGTTTCAGCTCTTATCTTCGTATAATCTCTCTTAGCGGGCGAGCAAGGCGGACGCGCGAATGCCGTCCTGTTCTGGAATTAAGACCATCTCTTCTGACTTCCGCGACTCTGCACGACGATCGATCTACGCTAGACTTCCCGACAAGTCGGGACGCCCCGGCTTTCTCGTGTTTTATTTTTTAATTCATTACGACCTTCGCTTATGTCGAGCAGACTCTTCGTTCTCGCTTTTTTCCCCTCAACGAGCGAATAATTCATGAGCGCGAATACGGATTTCATGTATGGCGATAGTCGTGAACGTACCATGAAATTTAACATAGCCATGAAGTTGACTGCACGTATTTTTTTCTCGATGCTTTCGACCCAACATGGAGAAAACGGTTTTGCTATGCCACTAAATCTTTTGTCAAAATAGCGACAACATTACGTTATCTGCTAACCCAGCAAACAATTTTGTTGTACTAGCAAAAAAATTTGTTTCTCTAGCAAAAAAAAAATGTTAGTCGAGCAAAAAAAAATGTTAACCTAGCAGATAACGCAATGTTGTCACTATTTTAACAAAAGATTTGCTGGCATAGCAAAACTGTTTTCTTCGTGAAGATAAAAGGAAAATCTGAGGAGGCTGAATACTCAGAGATTCATCATCTCACCGAAGGTTCCCTAAAAATCCACCCCAACGGTGAACTCACCTGCCTGTCCGGAGATCAATCTCCGGAGTGATCTTTCCTTTGATGATCCGTCATCGACCAGAAACCCAAGGGTTGCTCTGCCTTCAGATCTCGAGCTTTTACATTACTCTCTTTTCCTTCTTTTCTTTTCTTCCTTTGATTTCTATCGAAGGACTCGACACTGTAAAAAGTGTTCGCTTTTTTCTTATACAATCGTGTGTGAAATTTGTACAACTCGGTATAGGAAAACGAAATTAATGTGTTTGCATCGTAAATTTAATACTCGTCAATTAAATTTGGTAATTTGGTATTTTAATACTACAACACATGATTATTAAATTAATGGTTACTAAAATTGTACATGAAAATCAACATACAATTTTGGAATTCAAGTGCCGGATTTGAAAATTAATACACATTTTCGCATTGAATGCGAGATCAAAGTTATCAAAATTTCAGTTATCAACATTGAAAAGTGTGTAGCAAAGTTACGCAATTTATGCATTTTTTTTTTTTTTTTGTGGACGTACGAAAGAACGTCCAGACTATCCGCAGATTATCGCGAGGCAAAGTGCGAAATGATGATACAGCCAAACAATTATTGATTGAATTGATTGCCCGAATTAATTGAACGATTAATCAACTGGTTGACATCCAACCAAATTGATTGGACCAATGAATAATTAACGACTAACCAATTGGCTAGTGCAATTAATTTTTTGAATCCATCCGATATAGTTGACCGCATCCATTGAACCATGCTAGACAACCAGTTATTTTCTACCGCGTATTTTCATTATTTGCGGCTCCTCTATGTTGATTAACTGGAAAATTATTGGCGGCGGATGATGGTACGAGAATCGATCTGCAACACGCGAAAGACCGGAAGTCGTGCTCTCGAAGCTCACTCGAGGGAAACTCGGTGCCAGGACTCTCGAGCGGTGCGCCGTCCGCGCGGCAATGTTTGAAAATAAAAATAAATAAAAAAAAAAAAAAACGAAGAGAAAAAGAAAAACGTGCCAGATATAGCGAATGAGAGGAAGCGCTATACGGGAAGTCGACGACGAGCGTCGTAAATTGCATTTCCTCTTCGTGGAAAGAGCTCCTCGCGAGGCTCGCCGTGCGTTCTATGTGCGCAGCTCTCCGGACGAGGAACACGCCTCACATCTTATTTACCTCCTTTCGTTCGTCCCGACGCTGCGCGGGCCTTCTTCTTTATATTGACAGTGGAAAACCGCTCTGGAGGTGAGCGTCGTGCGTGTCCCCCGTGTTTGCCATTCCCATTGGTGAATCCTACGAGCCGGAGAATGAATTGCTCATCTCTTCTCGCACTTGGCCGTTTCCCGGTTACTCGCCGCGTACACACACCGCCTGTTTACATCGAGAAAGCACGTTTCGGTGCAACAGAAAAAAATCACGAGTACCGTTATTTTCGAGATAATGAGTCGTTTTCACAACTGAAATCAGTGGAAAGCCACTTATTAGGGTTTTTATTTTAAGGAAGGAGTGTTAATAAGAGTTTTTGAAGAAACGTAATCAGGGTTATAAATTCTTGTTGGTTTGAGAAATAAATGTTGAAGTACGACTTGTTTCGTAGGTGTCGTTTAATAATTTATTAAGTGTCGTTAATCATAATTAGATCGTTAGGGAAGTTAACGTGATTTTTTTAAAGTAAAGTTTGAAGACCCTATCCCATGGTAAATTTCCCGCTGATTCCGAAAAGCGCCGTTGTTTGCCCGAAAAACATGAAATTCGATGAGAAAAATGCAAAAAATGATTTTTCACTTTTTTCGAAATTTCGTCACTTCGCTAAAATCGAGGTTATTTTTTTTTCATCGATCAACCCTGGATTTTCTTTTTGTGTCCGAGAGAAAACTCTATAACGAAGAGAATGCCGCAAAGCGGAACGTGATATCTTGATTTTTGAATTTTTTACAGGATGTCAAAGTCAGACCCTCAAAAATCGCGAATTTTTAGAAGGGGTACCCCTTTCATTTTTTTGCGATTCCGATTCTCAATAAAAAAAATGGTGTGCAATTGCGAAAAAAGGAAGAGCATGATCCTTTTAGTGCTTTTTAGTGTTACGTCAATCGTAAAAAAAAATTGCAGACCTCATCAGAATGCTGAAGGGTTGGATCCAGGTCGTCAAAAAAATTGCAGACCTCATCAGAAGGCTGAAGGGTTGGATCCAGGTCGTCAAAAAAATTGCAGACCTCATCAGAATGCTGAAGGATTGGATCCAGGTCGTCAAAAAAATTGCAGACCTCATCAGAATGCTGAAAGGTTGGATCCAGGTCGTCAAAAAAATTGCAGACCTCATCAGAAGGCTGAAGGGTTGGATCCAGGTCGTCAAAAAAATGGCAGACCTCATCAGAAGGGTGAAAGGTCGAACCCAGGTCATCAAAAAAATTGCAGACCTCATCAGAATGCTGAAGGGTTGGATCCAGGTCGTCAAAAAAATTGCAGACCTCATCAGAATGCTGAAGGGTTGGATCCAGGTCGTCAAAAAAATTGCAGACCTCATCAGAAGGGTGAAAGGTCGAACCCAGGTCATCAAAAACTCAGTTCACCAATCAGATGGTTGTGTCAACATTATCAGTCAGTTGCCTCAACCAATCGTCTCCCCTATAGAATACATTTAGCAACGCAACTTGATTAGGTCAACCAACAATTTTTCTCCGCGTGCGCCGAGCGATGAAAGGAGAACGACTACCTGTTAGAATTCACCTGCGGTTCGTCTGAGCGTTTCGATGCAAGTGCTCGAGCAACAGCTTGGTACCGTGACTGCGACTTCGGGGTGAAGAGGGAGAGCCGTGTATATACGTCCTGTACACGAGACAGAGGGAGCCCGATGTGCCTATGGTGTCCCCATGCGGAGCGCAAGCGCGCTACAACATCGCTCGATCACGTATGCCCGCTTACACAAACGGGACACGTTACCGTGCGGCGCGTTCACGCCACGCCGCTCGGTCGTGTACACTTAACACGCAATTTTACCGCGCTGCCTACGTGATCGGGTTTCCATTCTTCGCTGAATCGAAGCGCGCCCGTTTTGGGCCCACGAGGCGCGGGCGTCTCCTGGTTCGCTCTCCCGTTGCTTCGTGGCCGAAAGCGCAGCTTCGAAATCCGGACACTCATCGACGCGGTGAGACATAGGAGACGATCGACAGAGAGCCATGAGACCCGAAGTTGCTGAGGACGAGAGAAACGATGAAAGGATGAAGAGGGATATTTCCCCTATGGAAATAAAGTATACTTCAGATATATGCACGGATATATAATTTAGGTACGCTATATATTTTTTAAAGTGAAAATAAATAAAAAAGGAAAAGAAAAAGAAAAACGTGCCAGGAGCGAATGAGCTATATTTTTTAATTTCAGCTATATTTTTTAATTTCAGCTATATTTTTTAATTTCAGCTATATTTTTTAATTTCCGCTATATTTTTTAATTTCAGCTATATTTTTTAATTTCAGCTATATTTTTAAATTTCAGCTATATTTTTTAATTTCAGCTATATTTTTTAATTTCAGCTATATTTTTTAATTTCAGCTATATTTTTTAATTTCAGTTATATTTTTTAATTTCAGCTATATTTTTTTAATTTTTAGTCTCACCCAATAAAATTGTTGTTTTCAGTGAAAAAACAATTCTCGCGAAAAATTGAGCTTGTAAAAAATTATTTGGAGGTCGCTCAGCAATTTTGAAAATGTTCAAACTGTTTTCAGTTTGGATTTTGAACATTTTCAACTGCATCAAAGGCAGTTAAAGAATTTTGAGACATTTCTTTAATACCAGCGAGCATTCAATGTAAATATTTTTATTAAAAAATCCACTCATGAACTAAGTGTCGAGCAACCGAGGAAGACGAAGGTAAAGACTCGATACGTGTGCGCGCGCAGATTGTGTGTGTGCGCCCCCATGCTTAACACTTCCGGTTTACAGCGGGCAGTAACATAAATTTCACCGGTGCATTTACATCGCGACCTTCGTTTTCTCCTTTTTACGACTTCGACGAGACTCTGCAGTTGAAATATGCAATCTGTGTTCGATACCCGAGAGATACAAATTTTCTATTTGTAAATAACGTTTTGACATTATTATTTTTATCTCACTCGGTATGGTAATTGATGACCTAAAACCCACATTTTCACACCTTGCGAAGGAAAATGTTGTCAACTTGTCTTCGGTTTGCGTTGAAAATTTTTTCTTCGGATCATTTTTTTTTCTTCGGATAAATTTTTTTTCTGCGGATACATTTTTTTTTTTCGTATAATTTTTTTTTCTCTTCGGATACTTTTTTTTTCGGATAAATTTTGTTTTCTTCGGATACATTATTTTTCTTCGTATAAATTTTTTTTCTCTTCGGATACATTTTTTTTCTTCGGATAATTTTTTTTTCTTCGGTTAAATTTTTTTTTTCATCTGATAAATTTTTTTTTAAAGACCAGTGTAACTTTGCAGCAACCGGTGCCCTCTCGAACAAGCACGCGATGCCCTCGTAAAAGGGACGAAAACATGTTGAAGAGGCAACGACTAAATCTTACACCACAAGCTGTGGCCGTGCACTTTTCATGAATAAGGATATCATTGATTTTTTAATCTGCGCTATTAGCCAAATTACCCGTCGTCCGGCGACAACGAAGGCACTTAATGGCGGCATCAGCGGCAGCACGGCTATTATCATTTAATGTCGTATAAAAATCTACATAATAACAAAGTGCAAATTTCTGAAAATCCGTGAGACAATTACGCAGTTTTCTCTCTTAAAAACGACATGTCACATCGAAAGTCGAATAGGGTAGAAGTACCATTTGTAGCCACTGTTCCATTTATGGCCATTTTCACTGTAATTAATTTGACATATTTGTTTTTCCATATTCAAATGCTGAGAGTATTCATAACAAATTGATAAGATTCTCCAGCCCATTTTTGTTTTATATAACAACATAAACAATTAAACCCTTTTAAACCTAGTGGCCACAATTGGACCAAAGGTGATCCAAAAAAGGTACTTCTACCTTATATCGAAATAATGAAGCCACACGTAAAAAAAAAAAAAAAAAATTAGTTGACACAACCAAGAAATTAGTTAGCACAACCAATGGATTTTTTTAAATCTTTTTTTCCGTGCAGTGTACGTGCCGTGATTGGTCGCTGATGAATATGTCGCATATCCAACTTCAGTCTCGAAAACACGATTTCCATGAGCCACAAGACCCCCCAAAATACCAAAAACCAATAACGATTTTTTCAATGGATCGAGGGAGAACAATGCAGGGACAGGGTAAACGAAGCGCATCCGAGGGATCGTCGCTGAAGTTTAGCGACTGGTTGGTGCTCGCTCGAGTAAGCACGCGATGCCCTCGAAAAAGGAAGAGAAAAAAAAAAAGGTTGAAGAGGCGAGGACTAAATCGTGAAGGCAAAGAGAGCAGAGGCCTCTTTGTGAGCGTGGAGAGGGGGGCACGAGAGGCGAAAGAAGGGCCCGGGTTTTGACGGAAGTACGGCCAATTTCCCTTTCTGACCAGCTATCACGCTACGTTAACTCGCTCTCGGTGACTCTCAGCGCCTGGGGCGCTGAGATCGGTAGGATATATTTCCAGCGTGTAGCATAAAGCCGGTACTACACCTTCCACGCTCGTCACGTGATTGGCGATCTCGGACACCGAAGACCTGTGCGATCGGGATAACCGAAAAGCTCCCGGCTCGACGGCTGTTACTGAATTACCTACCATCGATATCACCGGCGATTCGCCGCCGCGAGAGATCCTCATGTGAAAAAAAATATATGTATGGTTTATATACAGCGCTCATATATGGAATTGGGTATATATATTCTATAGTAAATCATAATATACTTCGTATTAAATTTGTATACAATAAACATACAAATAAACAGACTCACAATTTTGTATACGGTTTGTATGTAGTCAGTGCATAATTCATCATTAATTCCATATATATAATTTATAAAGTTCTTGTATCTTGTAGACTTAAAAAAATTATCTGTATGTTCATTATATACAAATTTTATATAATATAGAAAATTAATATAGAATTTTATACAATATAGAAAAATTTATATAGAATTTTATATAATATAGAAAATTAATATAGAATTTTATATAATATAGATAATTAATATAGAATTTTATACAATATAGAAAATGTTATACAATATTTTTATAATTTTATATAGCGCTGTATATAATTTATGTATAAACGATTTTTTTTTTTTTTTTCACTTGAGATCGCCATTGAATCTACCGACGCTTCGAGCACCACGAGGATCATCTTCGCAGCGTTTCGGACGTGAGACGCGCGCATGCAACGAAACACCGAGGGTCGTCGATTAAATTTTGTTGATTAAAGCGCTGCTCGGGCCAACCCGAGTGTAATCGACGCGCAACCAAAAGCCCATTTTTTCGCACGTCAATCATCGTGGCTGGATTTTTATTTTTTACGTGGAACGCACCACGGTGGGCCACTTAAGGATCTAAATTATACGCTTTGTCGAGAGATGTTGTCCTGCATTTATCGTCTCTCCGGATTATTAAAGCATTATCGTGTCGAACTCGCACAACGAACGACAACACAGCTGAGATCCGGAGAATAAAAAAATGTGTTTTTTTTTTTAAGAGAAAGCTGCCGTCCGGTCCTATTGGAGAAAGTCAAGTTGTTTATGAGAATACACGCGAATACGAGAATTCGCTTTTGATTGATGCGGTAATTTTTGGCTTCCACGGAGGAAGCTCTGTTTTTGTCAACATTTTTTTTCGAGATTTTTTTTCTATTTTTTTTCACCCCCCACGAAAAATAAATATACATGAAAATATATCTGACATATAGAACTGTTCGGACGATAATACAATAAAAATATATTTTTTTATTTATTTTGTATATATCTTAGATATATTTTTTGCTCGCATATATTTCGTATATATCCTAAAATAAATCCGACATACAGAAGTTTTCGGCCAAAATATATCTTGTGTATCAAGAATACATCGTTTTATATATTTTGCATATACTTTATTTCCATATGGCACGTGAGTCTCCTGTCAAGCGATTCATCGGAAAAATAGTGATTATTATTGCGGAAAAATCGGCGAGCAATAAGGCAAAAGTAAAATATTCCCGAGCCGGAGGAAAATCGTAAATGCGGAAAACGATGAAGGCAGAGAAAAAATAAGTAGTAATGGCGATGTTGAGTCAGACGCGCGAGACGAAGGCAAAGAAATTCCTGGTGAGCGATGGTCCGCGTCTTCACCGAGTCGTTCGCGGGAACATTTTCCTTTTTTCACGCTGCCGCGGCGTCGTCGTCGTTCGTTCGTTCTTCGGCTCCCGATCGGCTCGAATGATCACGAAATCCGGATGGGCTCTCGCGGTGCTCGCTACTGGGCACGAAAGAAGCGGAAAGTCATGAGCACGGGGCGAGAACTGATGATACGAGACGGTAGCCTGGAAAATGGATCAACACGAGCGAGTTCAATGGACTTGTCTCTTCTTCTCCATTGTAATCCTTGCAGTGGTTTCTTCTTTCTCATCCTGCGTCCTTTCTCGTCTTTGTTTCTTTCGCGCCATCACCGTAACGAAGTGGAATTTTTCATAAATTTTAACTTGATCGCATGGAGGAAAATAAGAAAATTTATGAAGAAAACGTGTAGCACAAAAAAAGATCCTTTCGCAGTTGCCGTTGATAATTTTGTAAGCATATTTTGATTCAAGTTAGATCAAGTTAAAATTTATGCATTTTTCGTAAATAAAAATGAAAAAATTTAATTTTAAATTTATTTAAATATTAAAATATAAAATATAACTGTAATTGAAAGACAAATATTATTTATTTATTTATATTATAATTTATTTATTTTATTTTATTTTATTTTATTTTAATTAAAATTTTTCATAAGTTAAAATTTATGAATTTTTCATCAATAAAAATAGAAAAGCGTAATTTTCAATTTATTTAAATATTAAATTATAAAATATAACTATATTTGAAATATAAATATTATTTATTCATTGATATTATAATTTATTTATTTTAATTTATTTTAATTATATTTTTAATAAGTTGACATTTATGAATTTTTCATCAATTTTAACTTGATCGGATGGAGGAAAATAAGAAAATTAGCCAAGAAAACGTCTGGCACAGAAAAAAAAAGATTTTACAAGCATATTTTGAATTCTGAAAAGGTTGAAAGGCCGTCGCCTAGCGGGAGTTCGTTTTGCCTGACGCTGCCAGATAGTCCTGAGGAATATAGGCATGCAGGAAAAATTAACAACTCCACATATTCAATAGGCAGCCTCGGGAATTTTATTACGCTTACCGCGGCGAAATCAATTTACGCGAGTCTCATAGTGTCGCGCGGGTCGCCGAGAGTCATCGGGAGTCTCGTGTGGTAGTCACGGGTGCGCCACAATGCTATTACATCAGACTTACCCGTTACTCAACAATCTCCATTACGAATTTTAAACGCCCGTCGTCCTCCGTCGCACCAACAGTTTAATTTATTATATATAGACCCGAAGATTATACGCTGAATGTACACGTCGTAAACTTTCATTGATTACAAATGTCAATGCGCTCCTGTAGCTCGGAACTTCGTCCTTTCATCCGCAATCTTTTCTTGTACAAAAATCATGCCAAATACGTCAAAATTTGGTGTAAAAAAAATCTCTGCTCGAGCGACAGCGAAAAGTGCACGACACAATTTTCGTCACTCTTATCGGAGCCCGATGAGATTCTGGTCAGGAATGTCTGACAAGAATGGCAACGATACGTATCTTGCTCGGTAGGTTTTTTGTACGAAAAAAAAGGCGAGCGGAAAAGTGCGTCACTGCACCATATCGGTGCGATAGACGACAGACGCAGTCCCAGTGTTGCCATCTGACGACGATTCAGAGAATCCACAAGAATCTGTGTCATGTATTCTTACAAGCGTGTTTACTACATTTTTTTCATCCAACTGTGTAGCACAAGATATATTTGTTTTGCAGAAATCAACGTGACAGTTGGACGAAAAATTGGGTTTTTCGTTAAAGAGACAATTGTACAGTCAACTTTATTTCTAAAATAAATTTAGGGATTTACAACTTTGTCTCAGAGCTGTCCCAGAGTGACGTGGATAAAGCGGATGTAAAATGCACCTTCTCGTTATCACACCCAGAAATACTTAATTAAAAAATTCATTTATTGAAATTAAAATTTATTTAAATAAAATAAAAATGTATTTAAATAAAATAAACATTTATTTAAATGAAATAAACATTTATTTAAATGAAATAAAAACTTATTTGAATGAAACAAAAATTTATTTGTATGAAATAAAAACTTATTTGAATGAAACAAAAATTTATTTGAATGAAATAAAAACTTATTTGAATGAAACAAAAATTTATTTGAATGAAATAAATTTTATTTGGATCAAACAACATTTATTTGAATGAAATAAAAATGTATTTGAAAGAAATAAAAATGTATTTGAAAGAAATAAAAATTTATTTGAATGAAATAAAAATGTATTTGAATGAAATAAAAATGTATTTGAAAGAAATAAAAATTTATTTGAAAGAAATAAAAATTTATTTGAATGAAACAAAATTTATTTGAATGAAACAAAAATGTATTTGAATCAAACAAAATTTATTTGAATGAAATAAAAATATTTCGAATATATCCCATCAGAACGATTTCTCTGGGTGCAAAACCAACACTCTCTCATCCAATTAACAAAATACGTTCAACGAAGAGGTGTCAGCGAGCTGCGCTTGGAGATACGCAAAGTCACTTGAACACATCATTGACATGGCATACATAAAATACACACACACATGCCCTCATAGCCGATGTGCAGGGAACACGCGGATGCAGATCCGAAAGTGCACAGACGACGATATATAGCGCGGGATGTCGGTGCGGTCGAGCCGGTCCACCACTTGCGCGCGCCGGTGTTGCACAAGTAACGCGCTTTCCTCGTGACATAATATTATTTAACCGAGAGAATAATGCGCGCCTCGGGCGTTGCATAACCGCCCGGTTCACAGTTGCCGCTGGTATTTCGCGCGCTCGCGCGGGGGGTATACCGGTATTATACGTACACCGATAGCGATACACACCGGGAGTTCTCGGGCGAGCGCACCGAACCCCCTCGGCACTATCGTTGATGCTGCTGCTGCTGCAGCAGCAGCAGGTTTTTTCCTTACATAAACGACGGACGGAGACGAACGGAGCGCAGGCTTCCCTCGTGGCCTGACTTGGCCTCCCGGCTCCCAAAGGCACCGACCGTCGCTCCTCATACGAGAAACCTTCGCGAGACGTCATTTCGCCTCGCGACTCCCATGCAGAGGACACAGTCGACGGGGATATAAGATTCACTGGCTGCGATCAACCGTCGAGCTCCGATCGTCGATAAACGAGACGACCAGCTGGACTCTTATGGGACACCAGCTGGAGACGGGACGAGAAAATTTCGGTCATGGACAACGCGGGTTATTCTGCTATTTGTGCGATAATTAAGGGTGGATTGTCTTTTTTTTCGCTCATTGGGAATTTTATTTTGGGAATAAAAAAAAAGTTTACCGCTTTTTGGGAATTTTTTTTGTGAAGAAACTAGACGATCCTAAGTAAAAGAATTATATGAGGTTTATATGAAAGGCTTTGTACAGAAGCAGTATACGAAAGTGGACATATAAAATTTTCATATATTTTATGTAATTTGTATGAAATATATCGATATTATATGGTTAAATGCTGCTTATTATTTTGCAGAATTTGTTAATAGTATATACAAAGTATATACAATGTGTTTGTTTCTATAGCATGATTTTATATAGATTATACTAAATATATGAAAATTCTATATGAACAAAAATATATAACAAAATTTGACTATTCGGTGACAAAAAAATCGATCAACTTTTTTCGTTAAATTTACCGCTTTCTGGGAATTTTTTTGTGTGAAAAAACTATACAACGGATTGATATGAAACTTGGCATGTAGTCTTATTCGTCAGTTAACTATTCACACAAAAAATATTAACGATTTCTTCAAAAAATCCGCCCCCCTCGACGTGCGATGGTCCTTTTTTTATGGTGTTCATGATTGGAGCCTTCGTATTCATCCTACCACAAAAACCCAAAAACATTTTACTTTAGACACATGTAGCTATCGTTTGACGAAGAAAAAAAAACAAAAAAAGTTTGACGATTCGGTGACAAAAAAATCGATCAACTTTTTTTCGTTAAATCGATACTTTAAGTTCAAAACGTCACCAAACGTGACGTTTCTACGCTACAAAGCGCCGTCTGTGCGACTTTCGAGTTGCGGCGCTGATGGATCGAAACGGCGGAAGAGATAAAAGCCAGCAGCAGCAGCAGCAGCAGCAAAGAGGAAGTTAGGAGCGTAAAAACGAGTCGCCGTCGCCGCTCGCGGTCCGGGCTTCCACGAAGAGCCGGAAGATTACGATCTCGGAAATACCCGCCCTGTCTCGCGGTCTGCGTCCGAAGCCGACAATCCAAGAGCATCCGCAGCGCGAAAGAATCTCAGCTACCTGATGCACCGGCGGCCAGCGCTCTCGACTTCGTCGACGATCGGATCGCATTATCGTCACAACCGGATAATCGATCGATCGAGCGTTACTTTGGGCATAAATTAGCGCCGTTATTTTAATTTTTTTTTTATTTTCATAACGCTTTTTTATTTGAATTTTTTCTTGTTTTCATAATGCTGTTTTTATTTTTATAATTTTTATTTTTATAACGCTTTCTTTTATTTTTATAATTTTTATTTTTATAACGCTTTCTTTTATTTTTATAATTTTTATTTTTATAACGCTTTTTTTATCATTTTTATTTTTATAACGCTTTTTTTTATCATTTTTATTTTTATAACGCTTTTTTTATTTTTATTTTTTTATTTTTATAATTTTTATTTTTATAACGCGACAATTTTTATGACGTTTCTACTTGAGTATCGAGCGCGGACCCCGCGCAAAAAAAAATAGTATGAAAAGAGTATATCTGTAGTATGAACCATCGAAGTATTCAAAGTATGTCGTATTGGACTGAAAAATACTAAAAAAAATGGAATCCTCAATCACAGGAATATTTTTTAGGGTACAATTGGCAACTTGTGATAGAAATCTGAGGTGAAAAACTGAGCATTTTCAAAAACCTGCGATTGACGAATCGTCTGTCCTAAGTTTTTGAAAATTGTCAGTTTTTGACCTCAGATTTCCATTACAAGTCGCAAATTGTATCCTAAAAAAATATTCCTGTGATTAAGGATTCAAATTTTTTGAGTGTGTAATGAGAATTTTTCAGTCCAATATGACATACTTTGGATACTTCGACGGTTCGTACTACAGAAATAATCTTTTAATACTATTTTTTTTTTTTTTTTTGCGCAGACGTGACTTTCCTCCGTCGGACGAATTAACGTTCGCGGAATATTGCGTACGCGCGGCTGCCGCCGTTTTGTCTTTTCCTTTCTCGCGGTTTGTACTTGTCTCCTTGTTTCACAATTGCTCAGGAAACTGCGAGCGACGTGGTCGATTCCTTCAGCGAACCGGAGGAAGAGCGTTTGATGAATGGCGCAAGTTGGCTATGAAGCAACACCAGCGATTCGAGTATCAAGCAAAACCACTCGATCACAATCGATTTTCATCAAAACTGATGATCCGGAACCGAATGCCAAGATTTTTTTATAATGTTCATTGATAGCATTTTTTTCATGGGAAAAAAATGCCATTGTTAAAAAAAATATCAAAATTCATTCTATGGGACGTTCGGATCACGGGCAGCCAAAAAACTTTCTAATTACTTTAATTACACCTGTAATAAAATGTTTTCTTTTTTAAGTTGCCCAGAACAATATGGATACCCTCATAAAAAAATCAGTGGCGTTTTCTTTCGAATAAAGAGTGAAAATCCAGGTTTGATCGATCGAAAAAAAAGTAACCTCGATTTTAGGTAAGTAACGAAATTTCGAAAAAAAAGGAAAATCTTTTTTTGCGTTTTTCTCGTCGAATTTTCGATTTTTTCGGTCAAACAAGGGTGTTTTTTGGAATCAGCGGGAGATTTTCCATCGGATAGGGTTTTCAAACTTTTCGAAAACGAAAAAAAAAATGTTCGCAAAAAACGCAAGGAAACTTAAGGCCCAAAAATTCTATGAAATTTTTTAATTCTGTGAAAAATTCATGAAAAAAATAACCCACGTGTTTTTGCAAAAAATCTTTTTTTCTCGATTTCGTCAAGTTTGTTTAAACAAACTTTGTACCTAATTTTCACGAAGCTTTTGAGGGTCGAAAACCCGATTTTTTCAAACGTTCTCGAGTTTTCAATATATGCCAGAGGCGTCCCAACTTCCGTGGAAAATAAATTGAATCTACGAAGCGTTACCTCAATTTTCTCTAGCTCGGAGGCACCCGCATCGTTATATGTGTATTAAATATATATAAAGGAGGAGAGGTCGAGTACACGTGATGCTCCCGGAAGAAGAGGTAATACTTCATCGTGGTCCGAAGTCTGCAGCGTCACTGCTGGCGGCATCCGCGCCGCGACCGCGCGGCACTCTGCCTTCTTCACCCCGCTCGAACTCTCCGGGTGTGCCCGGAGGCGCAGCCCGGACAGAATCTTCCCGGGCAGCTTGTAAGTACGCGGCGCGCGAAAGAACGAGTTAACACAACTGACCGCGAGAGGTCTCGGCTCTCTTGCGATTCGCAATTAGCGATGCCCGTAACTCTGCAACGATATGTACTGCACGACAGCTGCCCCGACGACCCAGTGAGCAGCGGTAACTAACTATTTTTCCTTTTTTATTTAATTTAATTTTATTTATTTATTTATTTATTTCTTATTTATTTATTTTTTCTTTTATTTTATTTTATTTTATTTATTTATTTATTTATTCATTTTATTTATTTATTTATTTATTTATTTATTCGTTCATTTTATTTTTTTTTTCTTTTATTTTTTTTTATTTATTTATTTTTTTTCCTTTTTTTTCAAAACCTATATTTGACCGGGTGATGATTGCTCCATTGATCGTTTTAGATTAAGGGATCATCACACTGTGACCCGTCGAAAAATCACTGATTTTCGCGATTTTTTGTTTTATGGTTAGGATAAACTAATCGGTCTGGTTTTTTTTTTACAAATCAAGGCACTAATGAAGAGTACAAAATGATTCTTTGTAAGTTGATTTATTTGTTGTTTAATATTGTTAGAATTTATTAAAAAGTCCGGTAAAAAAAAGGTCCTGCATGGTATCCAGGTTTGTGGCCTTAATCCTGATCTGAGACAAAAATTTCAAAAAGATTATTAATCTGTAGGAAAGCCGCTATCGTCCTATGGAGGCCTTTTTTTAATTTGACAAAATGGCGGCGGTTTGACTAAATCGTGTCGAATTTAGCCTTTTTTTCGACAGTTTTTCGTAAAAAAAATAGGAAGATTAAAAAAAATCTTCCATAGGACGATAGAGAATGACGAGAAGAATATTCTATCCAAATTTGAAATGGATAGCTTGAAAACTCTCCCTTTGATAGCGAACACCGTTTTGAAAAACACTATTTCGAGAAAAACGCGTTTTGAAGTGACAACTTTTCATATAAATCGTTTCCTTACAATCAATCGGCGATGCCAGGTCCATTCGAAATAATTCGAATTTCGATAAAAAAAATTCAGAAAATGTTTATAACAATGTACACTATCCGATAATGCAAAAAAAAGCGATTTTTTGAAAATGTCACACAGTGACGAATCCCTCAACATTTTAATCCAACATCGGCGAATACCAATCCCAAGCTGTATATTTACGTTGCCATTTTTCCATGCATAAAATCACAGGCTATCCGAGCGAGATTAACAAACTTTAGGTTTCGCAATCCAGGCTCACACACACGCTTCTGTTTCGCTGCGTGACGAATATCCAAGCGGCCCTCCGGGCGGTTGCACACACTCGGTAGGTAGGTGCGGAGCGTGAATTGACGGGGAAGGAAAAAAGAAAAGAAAAAGGCCCGCGGAAGGCGGAGCCATAGCCGCAGGATATTATCCTAATTCTCACGGAGTTCCCGCTGCGAATTCCTCCTGGTCTTTCGCCTCTGTGTGTGTGTGTGTGTTGGTTTAAAAGCCCCGCGCCGCAGATTGCGATACGCCTGGTGTACACCAACGACGATTATTACCGCGGAATGCTCGTAAACCATCGTCCGATGTATCTGGATGTCGATGCGTGGTGAGATGACGATCATTGCGGAACCCGCGCCGTCCGTATATACACGTTTCTTCTGTCCCGCTGCGCGCATCCTTTTCTTATCTCCTTTTATGCCCAGGATGTATAATTAAAAATGAAGGCATCGAATGAAGAGCCGAGAGAGTCTCTCGGCTACGTCTCTCGAGAACCGTTTTCGAGCTCCCTTTTCCTCTGCGCCCAACCCGGAAGACGATATTTATGAGGAAGTTCATTCCGGGGAGCCCTCGCCATGGGCGTCGCAATTTATGCGACTGAGAGAGGGAGCGAGATTTCATTTGATGTCGTATGTCTTGCTTCCTCGCGGCTTGGAACTTTTGTTTTCGTGACATTTTTTCTTCACGATTTTTACGTTTGTTGTTTGGTGTTTTTAGGTTTTGGTTGGTGTTTTTATGATGGTTTATGATGGTTGGTATTTAGGTTTGGTTGGTGTTTTTATGATGGTTTATGATGGTTGGTATTTAGGTTTGGTTGGTGTTTTTATGATGGTTTATTATGGTTGGTATTTAGGTTTGGTTGGTGTTTTTATGATGGTTGGTATTTAGGTTTGGTTGGTGTTTTTATGATGGTTTGTGATGGTTGGTATTTAGGTTTGGTTGGTGTTTTTATGATGGTTTATGATGGTTGGTATTTAGGTTTGGTTGGTGTTTTTATGATGGTTTATGATGGTTGGTATTTAGGTTGGGTTGGTGTTTTTATGATGGTTTATGATGGTTGGTATTTAGGTTTGGTTGGTGTTTTTATGATTTTTTACTTTTTTAGCGTCACCCAGGATGCACCACGAGGAGGTAAAGCTTTTAACATCCCATTTGTGTGTGTATTTTGTGACTCCAAAGCCTCCTTGTAAGTGTACTTTGAACTCTTGTCAAATTGTTCAAAGATTCCACCATTAATCATGTTAAAAACTTTAACAACCTATGACTTGCAAGAATATAAATTTTCAAAACCATTAAAATTAAAATATAAAAAAATAAAATATTTTAAAATTAAAAGAATTTTATTACATACTAAACAATTCGTTGAAGGCAAAAAATTTTTTTTTTAAATAAAATGTCGCCTCTATCGATAAAAATGTTCCTACAAAAGTTGTTAGTTTCGATCCAACAATTTTTTTGGTCCGAAAAAAAACCATGTTTCCATTGAAAAAAAAAACATGTCAGCCTCCTTAACGCCGCCATTTTGAAATTTCGATTGATCAACTAATTTTTTTCAGGCGTCCCCCTTCAAACCCTACAACTTTCATACGACTCATTTTTCGATCGAAGCCCTATTTTTCGAGATAAATCAGGTGTAAGATTAAAATGGGACAACCTGTAGAATGGTCCGAATCGTCGAGAAAAGTGGTTTCGAAAAAATGACACTGAAGACGACAATAATAAGACATATAGACTTCGCTGAAATGTTTTGATAAAAAATTGGCGAAACCTGAGTAAAGAGTCGAAAACCGGTGGATAAATTTAACGTTTTTCACGATTATCGATGAAAACCCTACAACAATTATTTCTGCATAACACGACAGATCAGCTAAATTCAGCAATTTCTTTGTCACCCATGATAAATGGTAAAAAAAAACGACATAACGATGTGACATAATAATGGGACTGCCTGTGACAAACAATCGTTGGTATTGCGAGGCACGGTTAAAAATATGGACAATGATTCAACGGGTTTCGGTAAAACCCGAAGAATTCCTCGACTCCCCCTAGCGGCGGCCAGTCGTGTGGTCAGCGTACGTCGACGGTACCATCAGTATTCAACCCGAGGACAGCTCGTCTGTTGTACGGTGCTTGTACGCCTGAGGTACGTGGACGCGTGAGTGGCCTGCGTCAGTGCGTAAGGTGCGTGCAGCGCCAGCGTGATTCGTGATTCGCGACGGCCCCAAAGGTCGAAGAATCACGCGCCCACAAATACCATAATGTATATGTGCTGAGTATATAACAGTCGACGCTTGTACTCACGACCGCTTCCAGAAGCCACGCACCGGAGGGCATGCATACACCGTGTATAAAACTCATAGAGCCATAGGAGGTGTATGAGGCTTTCCATATGAATTTCGCCACCCAAAAAAAAAATATAAAATTATTTTTATATTTTTTTTTAATAAAAAAATATAAAATATATATACAGTTTTTTTTAAATCGGGCCATGAAAAAACGTCCATTTATATTTTTTACTCATTTATTATTATTACAGATTAAATGAAAAATGAAAAAATTGGCACATTCCGACAAATTTTGGAAAGTTGTTTATCTATCCCAGCCAAACGGAACGCGATATTTTGATTTCTGAATTTTTCACCGAATTTTTTAGCCGGAAGTTCAGTTGCGTTTTTCGCGAAAAAATTTTTTTTGATTTCTCGAAGATCGAACACCATATCCGATTGGAAATTTCCGGCTGATTCCAAAAAACACCGTTGTTTGCGCGAAAAAAAAAAATTCCACGAGAAAAACACAAAAAATGATTTTTCACTTTTATCGAAATTTCGCCACTTCGCTAAAATCGTGGTTACTTTTTTTTTGATCGACCAAACCTGGATTTTCTTTTTGCGTTTCAGAGAAAAATCTATAACGAAGAGAATGCCGCAAGGCGGAATACGATATCTTGATTTTTAATTTTTTTACAGAATTTTAAAAATAGAACCCAAAAAATCGCCAAAAAACGAAAAAAAATATCGTAAAATATTTTCAAAAATTCTAAAAATCCTAAAATTCCAAAAAATTCTAAAAATTCGCGAATATTAAGGGTTCGTCTTTAAAATTCTGAAAAAAATGCAAAAATCAAGCTATCAAGCGTTCCGCTTTGCGGCGTTCTCTTCATTATAGACTTTTCTCTCGAACGCAAAAAGAAAGCCCAGATTTAACCGACGAAATTCATATGAAATGCCTCATACGTATAGTGCAGTTGAAATGTGCGATTGATAATATAGAGAGAAAATACAGGTACAGCCGGGGGGCTCGGGTAAGGTGTGCGCGCGCGCTCGTCTGCCCGGTGTTCCCACAATCTCCCGTCGCAAACGCCTTATGTATATCCCGCGTCTTATACACGTTGGTACGTAAGCGCTCGACACTCGCTTGCGCAATCCTTTTCCCATTTACGGATTCCCGGTAAGGATCCACCGCGAGTCGCGCGCCGCGCTCTACCCTTCATAGGTCACCCGCCGGCCGAGATATATACTGCTATACTACTTGCTAGCTACCACTGGTATGTCTTTCTGCTCGGTGGTGAGATGAGGAGCGGAGCGTTACGAGAGAGAGAGTGAAACGTAAAAGCGAACGAATGGCAGTGGACGAGCGGATGAAAAAAAAAAAAAACCTTTTGCCTTCCAATCTACTCTCATGGAAAAGAAATATCCATATATACGAAAATATTTGATTTGAAAAAAAAAAAAAAAGTTTTGCCTTCCAATCTACTCTCATGGAAAAGAAATATCCATATATAAGATATTATTTGATTTGAAAAAAAAAAAAGTTTTGCCTTCCAATCTACTCTCATGGAAAAAAATACCCATATATACGAAAATATTTTATTTGAAAAAAAAAAAAAAAAAAAGTTTTGCCTTCCAATCTACACTCATGGAAAAAAATATCCATATATACGAAAATATATGGTTTGAAAAAAAAAAAAAAAATTTGCCTTCCAATCTACTCTCATGGAACAGAAATATCCATATATACGAAAATATTTTATATGGCAATTACTGTACCGAATCAAAGTACTAAATCATTATCAACTCTGAGGAGCAATTGCGGTGCTCTGATCCGATTAATAATTGCACCCCATGTGTAATTATGTATAATTAACGACTGATATATCAATAATTATTACGAGTTTCGAGTGCTGTGGAGGAAGACAGGTGCGCCGCCAGTTTCCGGTTTCACGACCGATGACTTAAGACGACTGTTATGTCACGGTGAGGAATCGTCGTGTTCGCCGGTTCTCCAGCCTCAGCGGATTAGCTATGTATATCGAAACGTAGCGAGAGAGCCTAGGGACGTCCATCCCGGTATTATACCTACGCCTACGAGTAACCTTTACGGAAGGCAAAAGGTGCGCTCACCGCATTCAGCAGAGTGGAATACGCGAACGGGGCTAATATACTCTCTATACTCCGCAGCATCTCCGCATAGGTCATTTCATGCTGACTCAACCCGTTAAATCTTCGACTTTTCCTTTTTCATCTATATGATTCTGCAGATCTTCTGGGAACGTCATTGTTACACCGTTCTTCGAAATCGGTGCTCCGTCGGTAATAAAGAGCAACCCATCGATTTGTCCATTTTATAAAATCGAAAATCGAAGCTCTGTAAATAGTAGATGGATAAAAGATATAGTTTCCACACACAGGAAGTACATAGAGAATATATCCTCGATAAACAATAAATCTATAGAATATACATTAATGATATATAGTAAATATATCAACGATATATATTTAATATGTAATATTTTTCATATTACACATTATTATTTTTAATTTTTTAAATATTTTCTTTTCTATCGACAATATTTTTTATATACTACGTATCTAACATAAATGCATTTTTCATAGATTCCAGATATATAATTTATATATTCTGAAGACATGAATTATGTAACTACTATATATCTCATATTTATGCTAAATATAAATCATATATATTATTGTATATAAGAAATGTATTGAACTGTACACCTAAAATATATTAATTATATCTTTGGGATACAAAAAAGTTACATTCGGTATGTATTGTCTATATATCTTTGATATAAATTAACAGTATATAAAGCGGCAAAAAAATCTATATCTCGGATACGTAATATCATATACAAACAATACATAGTATAAATTTCCTATATACCCATGGATATATAAAAATTATAATTCCATGTATACTTTTTTTCCATGGGGGATAAAGCGACAAAAAGTTCTATATGTCAGATATAAAATATCATATATAAACAATATATAGTATGAATTTCCTATATGTATATCCTATATACAAATTTCCTATATATCCTATATGTATATATAGGAAATTTGTATATAGGAAAAATTCCTATATATCCTATATATATAGGAAATATATAGGATATATATTTTCTATATATCCTATATATTTCCTATATACAAACATTATTTTTCCATGGGGGAAGCCAAAGGTTACCGTGAGGCGAAACGTCCCGTATGTATCCCGAGCCTATATAAGTCCGTCTGTGTGTACAAGCGTCGGGGGGTGAGGGGGGAGGGGCTGCCCGGACTGGCTCGGCGTCGACTTCCGTGTGACCGGGAGGCCCCCGCGGGCCAAGAGCTCGCGCCCGTTTGCGACACGACCAATTTCCTCGATTTTAATTGCCGTGCGCGAGCGAACGGCGAGCCGGTAGGAACGGCGGCGGCGGCGGCGGCCACTGGGAACCCTCGGCGCGCTCGGACGAACCGCGAGAGCCACGTTTCTCGATCCCGCTGGCCCCCCGCGCGCGCGCGCGCGCGCCGATCTCTCGCTCCTTTCCATGTTAGGCCCTAACGGTACACTCGGCTTCTTCTTCTTCTGGCTGCTGGACTTCGGGAGACCGGTAGTCTCTTCTTCCTTCAGGCCCGCGCCGATCGTCCGCCGTCGGCCCCGCTGCTTTTCTGCTGTGCTCTTATGAGAATCTCATGTATACGTCTCACCTATAGCGATCCACGCTTCCGATGTGGATACTGCTGCGCAAGCGCACACACCGCGCGCGCTCGCCCGGGAGACACTATTCGACCCCCGTTACCGGCTCAGCGCGCAATTACTGTTGACGCAATAACCGCGCCGAGCGCGCGCGCGATAGCCCCAGAGCCTCTCCGCCGCCTGTGGCTGCCGCCGCGCAGCGCCCGCCCGACCTCGGTCGCGCTTTCTCTCTCGCCTCCGCACCGATTTCCATACTATCATTCATATTTACTTATTTTTTTCATCGAATTTTCGCACAAATTCTAGTGGTTTAGTTAATTAGTTTTGCGATCAGCCGGTCGACGCGATTTTTTGCCACCGATTTTTAATAAAAAATATTAAAAATCGATATATATCGATTTTTAATTTTTTTTTAATCGATTTCTAATTTTTCTTATATATCGATATATATCGATTTTTAATATTTTTTTAATCGATTTCTAATTTTTCTTATATATCGATATATATCGATTTTTAATATTTTTCTAATCGATTTCTAATTTTTCTTATATATCGATATATATCGATTTTTAATATTTTTTTAATCGATTTCTAATTTTTCTTATATGTCGATATATATCGATTTTTAACTTTTTTTATATATCGATATATATCGATATATATCGATTTTCAATATTTTTTATTCAAAATCGGTGGCTAAAAACCGCGTCGACCAGCTGATCGCAAAATTAATTAACTAAACCACTAGAATTTGTGGTTTTATTCATTCGAATTTATTCAAAATCGGTAAAATAATATCCCAGCAAGCTTTGGCGATATTTATATGTCGTTGCTAAACACATAAAAAATAAAAATAAAATTCACTAGTGAATCGAAAGAGAATTAGATTTGATTTTTTAAGTGTTTAGTAATGATGTATAAACGTCACCAAAGCTTATTGGGATATTATTTTGCAGTCACTCGGCAGTTTGTCGATGATTTCCATCAGCCTGCCGGGCCGACGGTATCAGGCCATTCCAATTACGAAGGCATTCAATTTTCGTGCTGTTATTATGGCAATAATAATAATAATGGTAATAAGACACGTGTACATCCACATGTTGATCTCCGTAATTGCTGGGTGCACGAAGTACGCTAACAGAAAGTTTTTTCAATCGACGAAATGAATTTCACATAAGGGACTCCGGAGTTTACGAAATTTTTAAAACTGTTGAGTGACAAAAAAAGACGCTTGGGTGAAAAAGAAAAAATAGAGTGTATTTAGGTACAAAATAAAAAAATTAATAAATACGTTAAATAATTTCAAATAACAAAGTGCCGAAAATCTGATTTTTTATTTACTTTTTTGTATTTTAAATAACAAAGTGCCGAAAACCTGATTTTTTATTTACTTTTTTATATAGGGGATAAAGAAATCTCTGAAATCAGCTGATCGCCATGAAACAAACGACTCCCGTTTTTTTTTTTTTCTTTTTTTTTTGCCCTAGAGCGACAGTCGGGAATTTAAAAAAAAATGCAATTATCTATTTTCGAGGCCCGATAGCGAATGACACACCGTCGATTTCTATAACTTTGGAACATACCTCACGTAGTCGAAAACGACAGAGACTAATGAGCCCGAGTGGATGCGCGATTGCGTGTTTATTATTATTCGCCACGTGAATTCCCCCGTCATTTTCTGCCGCGCGCGAGAGTTCCTCGGTTTACGTTTTGGTATTTATCTGCCGCTTCGATCGCGATTAAGCACGCCACTTCCGGTTGGCCGTCCTCGATTTTCGGCGAAAAGTATATACGCGATACGCGTGTCTCGCCTCGCAAAATGCCCCGAGGAGAATCTCCCGGCGACGTCCGACGACGACGTCGACGACGTTTCGAGCGCGCACGCGTGCACGCGACGCACGCCGCTCGACTCGCCAGCGGGAATCACAAGCGTCGAGCGAGAGGGAGGGAGAAAGCGAGGAGAAACATAAACCGAGGGAAGAGAGAGAGAGACGGAGGGACATTGGAAGGTGTTCGCTCCCACGCGCTGTCGGTATGCATCGATGCGTGTTACAGTGGAACCTCGATTAAGGTCGTATAGAGTTTGTTTCGCATAAATTCGAGAAAAATTAGAGAGAGAATTGCAAACACTTCTCGATGGTATAAAAATCTGAAAAAATTGATGCACGTTAAAAGTACTGAATAGATTAATTTGGAATAATAATAATTCGAAAATGTTATTAATAAATTGACGAAAAAAATTATTGTTTAACAAATATGACGGTGACCCACTTTTTTTTGTAGTGAAAATTGATTCGTTCGTTTTCCTGAATACGTATGATTTTTTTCAGACTTTCAAGTTAACTTTGAAATTTGTTTTTTTATAGGGTGATAAAAAACAGTCTAAAATTATTCTCAATTAAAATTATTCGGAAGTTTGAAAAAAGAAAAAAAAATCATTTTTTCTTGCTAAAAAAATTGTTTCGAATTTTTTTTTTTTTTCATTAATCTTGTTGTACAGTGAAACGGAGTTCCACTGTATTTTCCTACCGTATACACTTCGTACGTTCGACGCGCAATAATAAATCCGTGGGCTTTGCAACCTGGCGCATCGCGCCTCCTGCACCTACGTGCCAAACTGTCCTGCGATTGCGCGCGCGCGCGCGCGAACGAGTAAACAAGTGTACGTGCGAGTTACCGACTGTCACACCGACCGCCGATTGCGCACTGCACACGCGGTTTTCGTTCTGTTATTACGTGGCGCTGAATGCTTGCATTATTGCTACAGATAAAAAATGCATTTATGTTAGATACGTAGTATATAAAAAATATAGTCGATAAAAAAAATGTATCGACTATATTTTGTTTTTGTTTTTTATTTTATTATATTTTATTTTTTATTTTTTATTTTATTATATTTTATTTTTTATTTTTTACTTTTTTATATTTTATTTTTATTTTTATTTTTCTAAATAAAAACTTAGAAAATTAAAAATAATAATGATATGTAATATGAAAAATATTACATTTTTTTCATATTACCTGAACCTAAATTATATATCCGTGTATATATCTGAAGTACACTTTACATCCATGGGGGTTGTTGCATCGTAATAAAGACAAAATCTACGGCCGCCTTACGAATCGATATCGGAAACATCCGCCGAGTAAGTATTTAATTCCTCGGTACGTGATAACGACGCGGCCGCTTGTAATTCTCGAGGCTGATCTCAAGCACTTGACTGCGCGCCGCGCGAGCTACAAGTAAATCTACAACCACGAGCGGTGGGTGCGGGTGGAGGTGGAGCTGCCGTCGCACACCAGGAGAGCTCGCGAAAACTCATAGGACTAGCTCGTAATACGCTAAACGTATGCCGGGTGGGTCGACCCGTTCCAAGTATTACAAGAGCGGTCTGCGCGTGATCCGAATCGCGGATGACTGCCAGTACGTTACACTTGGTATGGATATCGTATAGCCACATGCGAACACGTATAGGGGAGACCGGGGTAAAATGGGCCCCCTAAGCAGAAAATGACTATGACAAAACCCAAAGTGTTTTTTTATTTTTTTTTTTCACAAAAAAATTCGATATCATCAATTACGAGCATCGGAAAAAAAAAATTCCGGGGTAAAACGGACCCCCTAAGCAAAAAATGGCTCTTTGACAATCTTATGACGGAGATGGGGGTCCACCTTACCATAATTTTTTTTTTTTTTTTTTTTTTTTTTCGATGATAAAAAGGGGGGCCCGTTTTACCATAATTTTTTTTTTTTCGATGATAAAAAAGGGGGCCCGTTTTACCATAATTTTTTTTTTTTTTCGATGATAAAAAGGGGTGCCCGTTTTACTATTTTTTTTTTTTTTTTCGGTGATAAAAAAGGGGGCCCGTTTTACCATAATTTTTTTTTTTTCGATGATAAAAAGGGGTGCCCCTTTTACCATAATTTTTTTTTTTTTTCGATGATAAAAAAGGGGGGCCCGTTTTACTATTTTTTTTTTTTTTCGGTGATAAAAAAGGGGGGCCCGTTTTACCATAATTTTTTTTTTCGATGATAAAAAGGGGGGCCCGTTTTACCATGATTTTTTTTTTTTTTTTTTTTTTTTCGATGATATAAAAAGGGGGGCCCGTTTTACCATAATTTTTTTTTTTTTTTTCGACGATAAAAAAGGGGGGCCCGTTTTACCCCGGTCTCCCCCACATGCGTATAGAGACGAGTAGCGCCCACTGGCGCGGCTCTCTCGTCGCCTTCCGGCGACCGCAGGCATACCAGTGACTTAGTGAAAAGACTGTATTCTCTCGCGTCATCCGCCTCGCGGCCCGCGCGGGGGCCGCGAGGCGGGACTCCGCCCTTCGCCTCCCGCGCGCGTCTTTACTTTATTTCTCCGGTTCTCCAAGCACGTCAGGTGCCCCGTTCCCGGTTCTGGGTGTGGCGAACGCGCAGCGCTCAGGCTTCGTTGAACCCTGAAACGACCTCGGGCCGACCTCACCACCTCCGACGCATCGCCGCCGCTGAAATATCAATTACGAAATCGTTATTATTCCGCGCTTCCTTCTCGGCTCGCGGGCTCCCTGCGACCAGGAAGAAGACGCGCGGAATGATCGCGCGTATCTCGCTGCGCATGCGTTCTCTCTGTGCCTACGCACTGCGCACGCGCATATATTAAAAAGTCATTAATACGTAGCCGGACGACGCGCGGGATATGTGGTCTGAAAATTGCTGCGGCCGCACGGAGCGCTTTGTATGCATCGCGCATTTTGATTGAACATTAAGGTTGTACAACGGAAAATCACTTTGCACCTGACATCTTGATGCTTTTTCTCGCTGGTCGCGTCGAGTTATCGATATCTTGATTCCTGAATTTTTTACAGAATTTTTGAGCCGGAAGTTGAGATGCGTTTGTCGCGAAAAAAAAAATTTTGGATTTCGCAAAGTTGGAAGACCCTATCCGATGGGAAATTTCCCGCTGATTCCGAAAAACACCGTTGTTTGCCCGAAATAGAGAAAATTCGACGAGAAAAACGCAAAAAATGATTTTTCACTTTTTTCGAAATTTCGTCACTTCGCTGAAATCGAGGTTACTTTTTTTTCGATCGACCAAACTTGGATTTTCTTTTTGCGTTTCAGAGAAAACTCCATAACGAAGAGACTGCCGTAAAGCGGAATGTGATATCTTGATTTTTTAATTTTTCACAGAATTTTAAAGTCAGACCCCCAAAAATCGCAAAAAAACGAAAGGGTACCCCTTACAAAAATTTGCGATTTTTGAAGATCTGACTTTAAAAATCTGCAGAAAATTAAAAAATTTGTGTGTGTTAAATTAACACACTCCGAGCTTCCCCGCGCATTTTAAGGTGATGTGATACATACTCAGTCGGTAACAGGAACTGTAATCAGCCCTACGGAGACATCGTAAATATTCTGAGATAAAGAAAAACGTCGTCCGAAGTGCAATTTAATTCCACGTCGAACGATACTTTGCTTTCATCCAGAATAAGAACGTTAATTTAACAGAAATTCAACAAAAAAAAAGAGAACCAACTACGCGCCCACAGATCGGCAACCCCGATGTCGCCATCTATCGAAAATCCCCGAAACTCGCGGCAATCCGTACCGCACACATTCCCACATTTTTTCCCGCGGTTTCTGGCAAAACTCTCGGCCTAACGACGTTGTTTCTCAACTAGCGTAAATATACAGCAATTTTTCCGCGAACACGGTAATTTATTCCAGCTCATTCTCTCCGCGTACCAAGTGTGAACCCATGTTTTCCATATTACGTTCGCTTTTTTTTTTTTTTTTTTTTTTCTTTCCTCGACACTGAAATACTGTAATTTTCGAAGTCATGCTTCAAGCTTGAATGCTCGTCCGAGGCTCGAAGGTGACGAAAAAGCGCCGCGCGTTTCGCCTGCGCGGCGGGAAACGAGAGGGAGATATATACGCGGCGGACACACTACCGGGATAGAGTAGGATGTTGATTTTTTTGCAGAAAACGCGCCGCGCGCGCGTTTCTTGCGGTACGTAGTACGGAAATTACTCGTGACGCGCGGGCGCTCTCCGCCGAAGAGCTTCGCGTACTCCGCCGGTGCGGAATAAGAGAGTAAGAGACGAGAGCGCGCCGGAGGCGGGCGCGCGCGGTGCTCCATAGTAGTCGGTGTATGAGGCATTCTTTATCAACTGGGCCACCTTTTTCGGTCGAGCTTCCGGATTTTTTTTTTTTAATTCGTCAGTTTTTTCTACTATTTGAGATGGGTGTCTGTGATTTTTTTCAGATTTTTAAAGAGTGCCGTACAGAATTTACGTTTTTTTTTTTTTTTATATACAGTATATCTCTGAAATACAATTTTAATAATTATTATTTTATAATTATTAAAAATTAGTAATAATTAATCAAAATTAATTTTATTTTTTTTATTTTTTTCTGACTAAGAATTGGAGGTGCCACATTGGTATTTTTTTTAATTCGTCAGTTTTTTCTACTATTTGAGATGGGTGTCTGTGATTTTTTTTCCGATTCTTAAATAGTGCCGTACAGGACTTACGTTTTAAAAAAAAATATACACTATATTTCTAAATACACTTTTATTAATAATTTTTTTATAATTATTAAAAGTTAATAATTAATAATGATTAATTTTATTTTGTTATTAATTTTTTTCTGCCTAAGAATTGGAGGTCCCACATTGGTATTTTTTTCTCAGAATCTTCATACAATGCGAAATACCTTGTAAAATTAGGACCAAAATCGAAGTTGTGTTTTTCGTTAAAAAAATTATTTATTGCTTTTTTATGCGAAAAATTGACTTTCTTCTGTTGGAAAAACAATGACTTCATTGTCACTGGAAAATAGACGGAAAACGAAAAAGTTAATGTTCCTAAGAATTTTTTTATTTAATTAAAAAGTTATTAGTTATTATTTAAATAAAAATTATTTTATTAAAATGTTTACATCAGAGATATAGTGTATATTTAAAAAAAAACGTAAATCCTAAACAGCGCCCTTTAAAAATCTGAAAAAAATCATATACACCCATCTGAAATAGTAGAACAAACTGACGAATTAAAAAAAATATCCGGAAGGTCGGTCGAAAAAAGTGGGCCAGTTGATAAAGAATGCCTCATATAAAGCGCGCGCGCGCTCGCGGTTTCCGGCAGGAGCCGCGCCTCTTCCTTCGGTCCATTCGCCGCGTCTTCGCGCCGTCTCGCTCGGCTCCGTCGGCTTCTCAATTCTCGACGTCCGCGTGTAAGAAGACTTCTCTGCGGCTTCCTGGTAAATCTGCAATATCCGTAGTAAAATGGAGCGTTGCGCATCGAAAGAGTCGCGGCGGCGGCGCCGCCGCGAAGAGATGAAAAACTCTCGCGGGCGTGCGAGATCTCTCCGCGCCCGGCAATAATCGATGGATATTCAATCGATAGCAGGAAATTATATTTCGATCCGACCAACCACCGCTCGCCGTTTGATGCGCAGGAAATATTACTGCGCCAGATATTACTTAACGTTTTCGCGTTACCGATCGGACAATCGGATATATCGACACCGGTGTGTGGGATATATAGGGCACTCTGTGTCAATTAAGCCCTTCAGTCAAGATTTGTTTTCCAGGGATCGGCGATTAAAAAATTATTTTAAAAAATTGAAAAAAACGGTCAATCTTCTTAAAAACTATAAAATGAAAAATCTTCCCCGCTTTGGCTATAAGCTAGATCATCTTTTTATTGAACAAAGTATTTTTCAGAATTTTATCAGATTTTTTATTATGTTGTTTTATGTCAGTTTAAAAATATATTTAAGAAATGTGCATAGTTCGGAAAAATCTGAAAAAGATCCTAAGAACCTGAAAAAATTCAGAAAAATCGGATTTTACATAAATAAAGATTTGACCAATCGCATGTAGTAGATTAATTATTTTTTATAATTTTTTTTAATAAAAGAAGCTTAAAAACTGTAAGATGAAAAATTTTCCTCACTTTGACTATAAGCTAGATAATTTTTTTATTGAACAAAGTATTTTTCAGAATTTTATCAGATTTTTTAATTATGGTGTTTTATAAGTCACTTTAAAAATGTACTCTAAAATAACAAAAATTTCAATAATTATATTTTTTTATCTTATGCAGTTAAGGGTCCAACTAAGCCTACACAAAATAATTAGCCAAATCGAAGAGGTCGAGGTCAAATCCAGGTCGAAACTTTTTGATCGAGAATCAAAAGGGCGCACAAGCCGTACACACGTCGTCACAGTGTTTACGGATTTTGGAGCCCAAGTCGTTGATGTGTTTCTTGAATTGCCAGCACCTGGATAAGCATCGGGCAAAGTTGGGGTCTCGCGGCAAGCTGCGCGCGCTTTCGTCGTGGACAGCAGCCCAGCGCTCTCGCCTCGGGGTCCGCTCGTTAATATTCACGCCGCATTACTTCCTGTTACGTACTCGACGATACACTTACGGAACAACACGAGTCGTCGCGTCGGTGTTGAAACCGTGTGCGGTGTACTCGGTGTGCGAAACGCTGGGTCCAAAGGCTACGAGGAATTCCACCTGGTTTCGACCTGAGACTGACCCGCGACCCTTCCGATTGCGTCCTTTAATTTTTTGTATACAATATGAAATTTTTCAGATTTTTATCTAATCTTCGAAATTTGTACATATTTTCCATACAAAAAAACACAAATTTTAAAAATTAGATAAAAATCTGAAAAAATTCATTCGTATACAAAAAAATAAAGGAATGATTTTCATGGAAAAGAAAACTTGGGTCAACGCGACCCTTCTGATTGGGTCCTTTTTTTTCTGTATACATATAAATTTTTTCAGATTTTTATCTAATCTTTGAAATTTATACATATTTTCCATACTAAAAAACACAAATTTTAGAAATTAGATAAAAATCTGAAAAAATGCATACATATACAAAAAAATAAAGGGATCATTTTCATGGCAAAAAAAACTTGCGTCAACGAAATATTTGTTAAACTATATTTTTTTAATCAATTTGTTATTAACATTTTGGAATTATTAATATGCAAAATTAATATTTTCAGTACCTTTAGTGTGCATGAATTTTTTCGAAGGTAATTTTTTCCGTGTGTGCGCATTTGTTTACTTTGGAGTCGCTCGCGCGCAACGCGCTCCATATTGCGTTTGGTCAAATAGGTAGCCGCGTGTTCCGGCGTAGCCGAGTTTCTCAAACAAGGCGATCGAACGGTAATTGGGTCGATAGGCTTTGGATTTGCTAATCGACCGCTTGGTGTGCCGAGAAGCGTTCGTTCTGGAATATTGTATATGCATGCCGGGCTCGGTTCTACGACCCGCCGCGGTGTATTCCGAATAACCGAGGTGTGTACGTAGGGGAAGCCGGGGTAAAACGGGCCTCCGGGGTAAAACGGGCCCCCCTTTTTTTTATCATAAAAAAAAAGATTAGGGTAAAATGGGCTCTCGTCATTTAAATGGAAAAAATGTTTAAACCATTTAAATCAAAAGTCTTTAATTTTAAAAGAAAAAATGAATAAACTAATCAAAATTCTTAGAATTAAAAATTAAAGGAAATTTTCAATTCAAATAGAAAAAATATTAAAACCATTAAAATCAAAAGTCTCAAATTAAAAAAAAAATTGATAAACTAACAAAAATTCTTATAATAAAAAAAGAAAGGAAATGTGCTTTTGTGTCACATTTCTGAGGGCGGCCCGTTTTACTCCGGATTTTTTTTTTTTTTTTGCCGACGCTCAAAATTGGTGAATATCGAATTTTTTAGTGAAAAGCAATAAAAAAAAATACTTTGGGTTTAGTCATAGAGGCATTTTTTGCTTAGGGGTCCGTTTTACCCCGGTCTCCCCTATAGGTGGCAGAGTGCGGCTGGAGGGCCGAACCAATGCGTGCGGCCCTCGTGGATAAATTGTAATCGACATGGCAATCACTCGAGCGCACACGTACCGTCAATGTACTCTCACGATGCAACGATTTAATTGCACGAGTTTTTTTTCGTGGAAAGGCGATTTGGCACGATTGGAATTAATCGCCGATTAAAGGACTATGTTCATTGTAGATTTTTCGGCGTAGAGAGCGGCGATGAAGGAATGGACAGCGTTCGAGCTTTTATCGAGAGCACATGAAAAAATCACCGATATTTCCACGGATTTATAGTACCGGACTGAAATATTCTCTTTTATCGGGAACACAAAGCGAACCATTTTTATTCTCACTCCTGGATGTAAAAATTACTGGAATTATACTGGAATTTTTACGGTCGAACAAATGCGGTTTTATTAACAAATTAAGGAAAAAATTAATTGTTCAACAATTTACCCGGCAACCCAACTTTTTTTCTGATGAAAATTATTCATTCATTTTTCTGAATACGTATGAATTTTGTTGGATTCTTGTCTAATTTTTTAAAACAGCATTTTTTAAGCAAAACGGGCGGCGAAAACTGCAATTTTCAAAAATTAGACAGAATTCTGAAAAAATTCACACGTGTTCAGAAAAATAAATGAATAATGTTCATCAGAAAAAAAATTGGGTTGCCGGGTAAATTGTTGAACAATTTATTTTTTCACTAATTTGTTAATAACATTTAAAAATTATTAGTACACAAAATCAATCTTTTCAGTACCTTCTACACGCTTGATTTTTTTCTTTTTTTTCAGTTCATCTCATCGATTTTTGAGATGATCAATGATTATCTCATCGATTTTTTTTTTTTTTTTTCAGATTTTATCTCATCGAGAAGGGTTCGAAATTTCCCTCGCCTCACATGTGACGTGACTGCACCGCGACTACCTCCTTAAATGGTCGATAATATACGTAGCCGTTCGGCCGTAGACGACGCTCAAGTGCGCAAATGTCATTGGCAGTCAATTAATAAATCTCGCGAAACGTGATTAATTTTCCGCGCCGGGATTTGCATAGCCGATCGGCGAGTACCGCGAGCGACCGCAGCCGCCGCGTTCGGGAAATCCGCGCGCGCCATTTACCGGCGATGAGGCGAATCCGCGTGATTCGTTTCAATCTCGTGCGTTCGAGGGCCGCGTATGGAATGTCACCAGTTGACTCTCGGGCTGGCCAGTTGACTACCGGCCGTGATAGTGACACCACGCTTGCTGTTCACGAGACGATCAATGACCAGCAACGACGAAGAGTCCAAGCACCCTATTACAAATTCACGGACGTTCGGACACGTAGCCACGACCTTCGAGTCCGTTATTGCCTTTGCCAGGCTCATCCCACACTCCAGCTTATACGACCAGCTATGCGTTTCCGCTCTACTCAGAATTCACGTGATACCAGTTGCGATCCGATCAGCCTGACCGTTGACAGCTCGATCGGATTCCTCGATGAATTTTTTTTTTTTCGGATTTTCAAGTTAAGTTTGAAATTTGTGTTTTTTGTAGGATGAAAAAACACAAATTTCAAAGTTAACTTGGAAATCTGAAGAAATTCGTAGGTGTTACTATATTATTTTTATATATTAATACTTATAGATATTATAGAAAAATTAACGAATTATTTTCCTAAAAAAAAATTGTGTTACCGGGGTATTTACCCGATACCAGTCGCGATCCGATCAGCCTGACTGTTGACAGCTCGATCGGATTCCTCGATGAATTTTTTTTTTTTTTCAGATTTTCAAGTTAAGTTTGAAATTTGTGTTTTTTGTAGGATGAAAAAACACAAATTTCAAAGTTAACTTGAAAATCTGAAGTAATTCGTAGGTGTTACTATATTATTTTTATATATTAATACTTATAGATATTATAGAAAAATTAACGAATTATTTTCATTAAACAAAAATTGTGTTACCGGGGTATTTATTAAACAATTTGTTTTCATCAATTTGTTAATAACATTTTACAGTTATTATTATGCCAAATGAATATTTCCAGCACCTTTAACGTGCATGCATTTTTTTCAGATTTTTATACCATCGAGAAGTGTTCACAATTCTCTCTCAATATTCTCGAATTTATGCGAAATGAAGACTATACGACAGGACCTCCTTACACAGGATATCGTGGTCACTATTTATGATGTTGAAGTTTGCATCGTTGGAATGTAACGAAATTCAGAAAAAAATTAGTCCTAATTAACTCAAATGATAAAATTAGGTATAAAAATTTATCATAGCAATTGGTTCCTATAATGATTTTTTATGCCTGAATTCATCATTTTTTCAACTATTATGCAGTTGAGGGTCCAACTAAGCCTACAAAAAATGAGGGTCCAGAAAGCAAAAAAAAAATCTTCCGACGCTCCCCCAACTACCCCCTACAATAATCTTCCAAATTCATATGTCACTTTAAAAATGTATTAAATTAACAAAACTAACACTACATTTTTTTAACTATTATGCAGTTGAGGGTCCAACTAAGCCTACAAAAAATGAGGGTCCAAAAAGCAAAAAAAAAATCTTCCGACGCTCCCCCAACTACCCCCTACAATAATCTTCCAAATTCATATGTCACTTTAAAAATGTATTAAACTAACAAAAATAGCAATACATTCTTTTAACTATTATACAGTTGGTCCAACTAAGCCTACAAAAAATGAGGGTCCAAAAATCCAAAAAAAATCTTCCGACTCTCCCCCAACTACCCCTTACAATAATCTTCCAAATAAAAAAATTCCCCGTATTTCCCCAGCCAAGACGTCACCGACGAAAATTCACCCCGACGTCTCACGCGCCCCAAACGACCTCTTGTCTCATTACAAGCAGATCGGTGACCCGCATATCGCATCCCCCCCCCCGGAATGCAGCAGCCTCGCCGATTGTTCTCCACTCCAAAGATAGAATTTTCGTAGTCGCGACGTGAAATAAGCTATATAACCGCGAGCGTGTTGGCCGCGCAGCGCGGATGGCATAAAATCCGGGGTATAGCGAGGTCGATCGTTCGTCGACCCGGCTCGCGGTGCGCGGCCAACGCGGGATTTTACCACCACACGAATTTCGCCGGATGAACTCACGTCGCTACCCTGGAGGTGACGCCGCTTATCGTCCTCGGGTGCGGTGGCTGCGATATCGAACTCGCGAAAATACATCGACCAGACGTGGTGATGCAGCCGCCGCGTGTAATAATAGAGCGGAGACAAACCCGGTATAACCGCGTTTCGTTACATTCGATTAACCGGAGCCCCGGCGACGGATGAAAACGCCGTCGGTTTCCCACCGGCGACGATGATATTTATTTTCGGCTTTATTATCGATAATTGACAAAACCACGGCGCGCTACGTGCATTCCTACCAGATTCGGAGGGTATTTTAGAGGGTGTAAAAGTCAACCCCCTGCGGGTCAACGCCTTCTTCGACCCAGACAGAGGACGATCGAACTCGCGGAGCGATTTTTGCGACCCGCCGTGTCGAAATAGTTGGATGATGTGAGGTGGTTTTATTGCGGACAAGTAAATTCGATTGTTGATCGGATTGATTTTGGTTTTAGTCAACTGGGCTGATCGACTGTGAGGAATTTAAATTCGGAAGGGGATGAAACATTTAATTTAGGGGGCGAAGGGGATTTTTGGAGAATTTTGGTAAAGTTAAGTTAAGTTAAGGGATTGTCACAAGGGGACCTGTTGAAAAATCACTATTTTTGCGATTTTTTTATGGTTAGGAGAAACTAATCGGTCTGGTTTTTTTTTTGTACAAATCAAGGCACTAATGAAGAGTGCATAATTATTTTTTCTAAGTTGATTTATTTATTGTTCAATATTTTTTATGAATTATTGAAAATTTCAGTTAAAAAAAAGGTCCTGCATGGTGTTCAGGTTTGCGGACTTAATCCTGATTTAATTTGAGACAAAAAATTGGAAAAAATTCCGCGGGTCGAAGTGAATTTTTGTACAATTTTAAAAAGGAAAGTTCAGTTAAGTTGAGTTAAGATGTATTTTCGAGTAGCAATTAAAGTGTAAGAGTGAAACAATTCTTTACTGCATGTATAGTTATCAATGTTTTCGACGCGAGGTAATCGCCACTATACACGAAACGCAGGAGTACAAAGTTTTAACGACGTACTTATAATTAGAAAGATTCATTTTGTACATTTTAGCGGTTGTCAAAAACGTGATTTTCCGACATCGCGCGATGACGATGCTGTAGTTTGTTCGCTTTTCCCTGGACTGAGCGTACCATTCGCACTGAATGAACGCATCGCCTACGTCTTCGGAACACTCGGACAGATAATCGCCGACGTAGAAATATACAAAAATATTGGCCAATCCCATTCCGAAAATGGAAAGTTCGAAGATTGTTGCAAAAAAGTGGCCGGCCGAAATATAGACACCCAAGGAGAAAGCTGTAACAAAGTAATACGGTTACTTCATTCTCGCAATTATGTTATTATTTATTTTTATTTTATTTGATTTATTTTTATTTATTTATTTTTATTTAATTTTATTTTTATTTTTCAATTTCATTTTGCAAGATTTTCTCGTAAAATATTACCAAATCGATTAAAATTTTCTACGCACGAAAAATTAAACTTTGAACTATATTAATAAAGCTATAAAGAAGCCAAAATAGACAAACATACTTTCTCATTGAATTAGCTTTGTAAACATTAATATGTAACGATTAAACAATGTGCAAAAATCTACTTTATAGTATCAATTACCCCAAAATACATCCACCTTTTTGATCGTCAAAAGGTTGAAAAAAACAATCAGTCATAACTTACTGCTTTGGCAGATCGCAAGTTGAAAAGTAAGGATGCGAATCGCTGCGAAGACTCTGAACGAAGTCTCGAGTCTTCCACACAAATCGAGGAGCTCTTTGTGTCTCTCGACAAGCCTCCGGAACTCCTTACGACTTTTTTCCTCGTTTCTGATCAACAGAAGGTCCTGAAATCGGCTTTTGAGGATCTTGAACTGACCCGAGAGATGCATAGCGAAGCTCCAGAAGAGGATATCACCACTTTTTCTCATCAACGTCGCGAAAATTTGGTTCGTCACATTGAGGATCTGCATCACATGCAGCCAAACAGATCCGTCGCTGAATGCGCAGAACAATCGATGATCCGTCACTTCTTCCACCTTGTACAACGAGGAGCCCATGATTCTCTGAATAATCGAGAGGACACCGAAGAAAATAATTTCAGAGCAGAAAAAGAGAGAGCCAGTTTTGTCGTGAAGCTTCATAATGTCTCGTTCCTTCGTATCCGTGATCGATGACCAGTCTTTAGTCACTGCGTCGATGAGAGGAATCATCCGGCTGCCGCATACCCGAAGAGCCAAATGTTGTAGAACCGCAATGACGTTCAGTGTCGTCACCACAGTTTGACGGGCTTCTGGCGTGTACGGTGGACACTTTCCCAGAGGATTTATCAGCCTTGGTATGAGGTGCACCACCTGTTTAAAAATATTTCAATCGTATCGATTAAAGATATAACTGGTAAGTAAGAATAGAAAAGTAGTGAGAACAAATTTATTATGTGAAGATAACTTTAGCAGATCAGGATTTTAAGGGATCATCAGTGTGATATTTAAAAAAAATCGTTTTTTTATTATCGTATAGGATACCCTGTTATAAACATTCTCTCAAATTTAAAAATCGAAATTCGAATTATTTCGAATGGAGCTGAAAAAATCATTTTGTACTCTTCATTAGTGGCTTGATTCGTACAAAAAAAACCAGACCGATTAGTTTATCTGAACCATTAAAAAAAAAATCGTGAAAATCATTAACGCTATTTGAGCACATTTGTCGAAATTCACTTTTTTCCCGAGTGGCTGTAAAGCTTTTTGAGGACATTTTTCCCTTAAAACCCTCCCTAAAGATATTTTCACATAAATAAATATCAATTGATTTTAATATTCCACAATACCGGTAATAATAATGTCACTGAAAAAATGATTGTTGATCCAGTTTTGTGACTGTCCAGTGGCCAGATTCCAGTGACCCTCATGCACTCTCTGAAGACAACGAATGTTTCACCGCTTACGTAGAGTAGAACCATTTTCTTCACCGTGATCGGAATGATTTTTACATCGAACTGAATTTTTACGAGGAGTTACTTCATAACTGACTGTTCAGTTACAACGTCAGTGACGTCAGTGCGGATGTAAATATCATTGAATTTTTCACATGCGTTCCGACTGTCTCGCTGAAAACAAAACACCATCAACTAATGGTTACCCGATAGATAACGAGTCAGGTACGAGGAAGAAGATTTGTATCTGACAAGAAAACTCCAATCATCCTGCCAGTGTGAACTGCTCTCTACACGCGTAGAGCATGACTCACTTTCCCGTTGCATCGACCCTGACGTCAACGCGTATCCAAATGTCATCAAATTTCACACATTTCTTTTTCTCCGCTACGTTGCGAAAAAACTATCAGCTAATTTCCTGATAGTGAAGTGACAAAAGCTACGTACCTTTTATGTAATTGGTATGTAATGCCTAATGTAATTGGCACCGCCAATTACATTAGTAATTGTAATTGTCTAATGTAATTGGCACCGCCAATTACATTAGGAAATAATTACATTTACAGTTTTTTAAATAATGAATAAGCAATTTGCAAAAGTTCTACTTTGCAAATTTCTTAATATACGAATATAAAAAAAGATTTAAAAAAATATAAAGTAAAAAAAATTACAAAAATAAAGTTTCCTCCAAGGAAGCAAAAACAATTTAATATTTGATCTCGATACTGTTTTGGAGACGTAAGCAAAAGATGAAACTGAACGAAATGTTGGCACTAATGCGATCAGTTTGAGTGCTCAAAATTTAATTTTCTTCAGCCCGAAAATCTGTTCTATAGCAATCAAATAAGCACAGTCGGCAATAATCACTGTGGTCTCAGAAAAGACTTTACAAATCCCTAATTATCCAGAATTAGATACGTCAAAAGTCATAATTACGTACCAAGTTACAAAATTAGGAAATCAAATGATGTGATTTGGCGCAGGTACCTCTGCCCGAAATTGATGACTGCAACGAGGCAAATTGGTGGACATAAGGTATAGATTTTTTTATAACTCGCCATCTGTGCCGTCCGCCGAAAATCTGCGGCACGATATTTCGGTGGAAATTAATTCGAGCTCATTATTCGATCTTCGTCAGTTTATTGTCTCGTGTTTCGCGCAAATACCCTCGAGCGTCTGCTCAATTATTTCGCGCCCAAAGTGTCTCGCGCAGTCGGTGCCGTCGATGTACTCGACTTATTTCGGTCCTTTTCGAAAAAGCCTGGAATTATTCACTTCTTGACGGTCCCGCGGTCACTTCATCTATTGCATTTGTTTTCTTTTAAATTACTGGTACGAAATTAGTTACGCTTTGTCAAGAACCAGTTTTAATATTTTTTAATATTTTTTTATAGTGTGCAAAAACACAAATTTCAAAGTGAACATAAAAATCGGAAAAAATTCATAGGTATTCGGAAAAACAAGCGAAGAATTTTCATCAAGAAAAAAATGTGGGTTTCCGAGAAATTAGAAATTAATTATCTCAATCTTTTTTGTCCCATAGATTTTCCTGTGCAATCCCATATTTTAAAGATGCAGACGATTTTTGAAAAAAAGTCAATTTTCAAATAATTAAAAAAAATCTGCGCCAAAAATTTTGAAAAAAAAAAATCCCATGTATTCTAAGGAGGCGATTATGAAGTATGTTAAAATTACGAGTTTTTTTCGGAGTTATGAACTTTTTGACCGTGCGAAACGGGATGGAATGCCTCATATATTTTATTTCCATATGGGTAAGCGCATCAGGATCTGGTAATTCGGTTCAAGTTATGTTCGAGCTAGCCAAGGGAATGTTGTTGAAAATCAGCTCAGCAATGCGTATCTATGAGGAAGCAAATGAAGCAAACGTTTGAGTGTCGCCAAGTGATCAGGGAATCTCAAGAAGATGCGGACATTTCTCGGTTGCGAGCGAGGCGCACCGAGGACGCCCGGCGAAGATGATGATGAAGACAATAACGTTCGGGCAAGTCGCGCGTATAGTCACGACAGCGACGACAAAGGCGAGAGAGGAGAAACCCCGATGGAATTCCAGGCGTTTCCTACCTCCTAGGAATCCAGTCACGGCCTCTCCACCACCCTGAATCTCAAATTATGCCCGTGCTTGACCGACCGGCCGATCGCTCGCCGCCGGAATTGCCGTAGGGGCTTCCCACACTTAGCCGAGTTATGGGTACCGTATCTCGCGAGTATAAGCGGGCTACGGAATACTAAGTTATGTACCCGAAGCCCGGCTACCAGCGATGATGGGATCCGCAGTACGCTCCGTAACTATACGCTCGCGATGGCGGAACAATCGCCAATTTTACTACTGCTCGCGGATCGACGTGTACGATGTATATATTGTATTTTTGTAAATTTTTGTAAGAATGTTTTATATCGCTATACTGCCTCTTCGATGCGTTACATGTATTTGCTGGCTCTCAGGGGACAATGTCCTAGAGCTTCAGTCCCAATAAATAATAATAATAATAAATATATTACGGCAATAAAAAATTATTCTTTACTTCAAAGTGAAGATATTTTTGCTTTGCTCATTCCACACAATCTGTTTGATAAGTGCCTGGTAAAAGTGACAATTAAGGCAGTCCTTTCGTGGTACAATTTATGCATTTTTCTGAACACGTATGATTTTTTTCGGATTTTTATGTAAATTAAAAAAATTGGGTTTCATACATTTTTTAAGTTTGAAAAATGTGTTAAAATTCATGAATTTTGGATATGTGTTTGGCATGAAACCACCCAATACACTCAAGAAGTTTCCGGGCGATTGATCGAGTAAATTCGCAAATACAGCTTAAATATTTTGAATAAACTTAATTTTTTTTAATTACATAAAATTCAGAAAAAATTCATGCGGTTTCAGAAAAATCAATAAATTGTTTTCATGAAAAAAAGAGTTGAGTTAACGGGTAATTTGTTGAACCATATTTTTTTCACTAATTTGTTTATAATATTTTGTAATTATTATGCCGGATTAATGTTTGAAGCATCTTTTATATGCTCGATTAATTTTTTATTTAATTGAATTTAATTATTAATTTGTAAGTTCCAACTGAAGCTCAAACTTGAGTTGGAACTTAACTTCGAACGAAAAAAATCTTTCCGGCGCTGTCTTGCAATAATCGTGGGACAATCGAGGTTGTTTCGCCTGTATACATTAACTGTAGTCCGTAATTCTGTAGAAAACATTTTCTTTAATAAATAAAACAGATTGATATTCACACGAAAATGTAGTGAAATGATAATGATGTCGCGACATAAAATTTGTAGTTAACATTATTTTTTCTAATTTGAGAAAGTGCACACGGCATTTCGTTAGATTATTTTACGCTGCAACCCCAAACGAGTGCACTTTCTACACCTATCCGTTAATAACGGAACGATTACATCCCGCGCGATTTTTTCTTTCAGTCTTTCGTGCACAGCAAAAGACTCAAAAGCTCATTGGTATTTTTGTTAGACAATAATAATGATACAATTCGTGTGTAATAAAATATTAAATGCGTTTGCGTTGGTAAAATCATCGGTTAAACTTAGGAATAAAATCTTACGACGACGGATACGCTTCATCGATATCGGATTTTCGTGATTTCTGAGATCCTGAATGACAAGGTAATACATCGCAGAGTATTAAACTAGAATTGCAACTAAAACTGATGTGAAAAGTGAACTTTTGCCCAAAAAAAAAAATTAGAATTAACATAAATCTTCTGTGAAACATGCGAACTTTGCACGGTTATATAAAAATCGAATATATTAATTAATAATACAAGTTTGTACCGCATTCGACGGGATAAACGAAAACAGTGCTTAAGAAACATGGTCGCGAAACCCTAAAATCGTAAAAACTATATCTTTTGGTGGGGAAACATTTGTTAAATACTCGTTTGAACATTGGCATCGACTTTGCGAATATATAACTTACATAGAAATATCTTGACCTAGTTCCCGCCGTATTATACGACCGGGAAACGATGCGGGGCCGACCCGCGTTAACGACAAACGTAAACGAGAAACAAACTTCGCTCGACTCACTCGCAGCGTCGGACGAGGAAAGAAAGCTCATTCGTTGCGCTCGCGAAGCGGCGTCAGTGGCTTCAGAGGCGAAGACGCGGGCGTCGTGTAGGGGCTTCGGGAAATTCCGTACGAGTGCAAATTCTCTTTGCCCTTCGCGAACGAGCGTTTGTCCTCCGCCTTCAGCTTCTCGATGGTCTTCGTCTGCTGGTCTATCGTGTGCTTTTTCGTTTCAACGTCCTACAAAAGTTATAGCTGCATTTTTTCGTTCTCGGTTCGCCCGACACAACACAAATTATAAACACTTTTTATTGAGAGAGAATTGTAAACACTTCTCGACGGTATAAAAATCGGAAAAAATTCATGCACGTTAAAGATACTGGAAATATTAATTTGGCATAGTAATAATTGTCAAATGTTATTAACAAATTAATGAAAAAAAAAATTGTTTAACAAATATCACGGCGACCCAAATATTTTATGAGATGAAAATGATTCGTTAGTTTTTCTGAATACGTACGAATTTTTTTCCGATTTTTAAGTTAACTTTGAAATTTGTGTTTTTTCACCCTATAAAAATCAGAAATTTCGAAGTTATCATGAAAATCTGAAAAAATCCATACGTATTCAGGAAAATGAACGAATCATTTTCATTTAAAAAAAATATGGGTCACCGGGATATTCGTTAAACAATAATTTTTTTCGTCAATTTGTTAATACCATTTTGGAATTATTATTATGCCAAATTAATCTGTTCAGTACTTTTAACGTGCATGCATTTTTTTCCGATTTTTATACCATCGAGAAGTGTTTGCAATTCTCTCTCATTTTTCTCGAATTTATGCGAAACGAACTCTATACGACAGGACCCCCTTCAATGGTACCCAACCTTGTTACAAACATGCACAGACATCGAACTTACGATTGGCAAATGAGAAACAATAAACAATAAACAATAAACACACATACACGTCCTTTCGAATCGCAAACATTTATTAATTTGCAACAGCTTCGAGCGACATTGAATATAAAATGCGAATAAATATTAAAATATCATCTTTTTACGTACTACTATTTGTACATAGACAAAATAAAATTAAAAAACGGCTTTGAACCAAGATAATTGAATGTTTTCAGTCACTGCGTCGTAAGAAGAACCCTTCAGTTTCGATGAATGTCCGCAAACGCATTTTTTTATATCACAAAGTAGTTCATCGTGTCTCAAAGTGTCCAGTCAGAAATAGCACTTCAGAGGTTTCGTCAAATAATTCAACCACACCCAATAAAATCCCAGTGCAACACTCAGAGCCATCAACCAACGAACCTTTTCCAAACGTAAAATCTTATCCTTCAGCTGATTGAGATGCTTCACCCGCTGCTTGTGATTGTGGTGACCAATCATCTCGGCGTACTTGTCGCTGACCTCCTGATAACTCTTGCGGAGACCCTCGCAGTCATCGGACAATCGTTTCACCTCCCTTTTTGCGATAAATTAAAAAAGCAATTTTAAAGTTAAATTTTTAAATTAACTTCCATCGATTTTCAAGTACAATTTCATTACATTACGGTCAGTGAAATACTTACTCTTCGGCAGCTCGTCGACGACTAATCTCTTCCTTCAGTCTGTTTTCCTGTTGCTCTCGTTCCAGACGAAGTTTCTGAAAATCAAAAAAATTTTACAAGTTAGCGAATTTGTTAACTCTAGAAAAATATCCCGATTTGTATTTAACTGTAAATCTGCGTACCTCCGCATCGCTATTCTTCGCTTCCAAAGCCGCCAATCTCGCAGTCAGAAGGGCGATTTGTTGATCAGCCTAAAAAAAATAAATATATTGTGTTTTTAAATCGCACACTTTTTATATGTATTTAAGAAAATCATTTGTTGGATTTTTATTTTTTATTCGATTGAATTTTCGTGTAAAATTAAATATATCATTGAGGCACGACTGAAAATTCGTTTTACCTCATCTTTAGCCTTTTTGCTTTCGGCCTCTCGTGCCTCCAGCAAAATGTTCGTTTCTTCCGCGGCTTCGGTTTTCAATTTCAACTCCTGAACGAGCTTCTCCTTCTGCAGTTGCAGCTGTGAAATTTCGATAGCTCGTGCATCTTCGATCTCTTCGAATTTCAGTAGGACGTTCCTAATTTAAAAAGCAAAAAATTCAGTTCCATCCATTTTCGAGGGTAATTTTATTGTATTATGCACGTTGCACTTACTCTTCCGCAGCCTTTCGGCGGCTAATCTCTTCCTTTAGCTTGATTTCCTGTTGGTCCCGTTCAAGACGAAGTTTCTGAAAATACACAATTTTACAAGAGTTCGTAAATTTATCTTTACAAAAATATTACGATTTGTTTTTAACTGCAAATGTGCGTACCTCCAGGTCGCCAGTCTTTGTTTCCAAAACCGCTAATCTCTCAGTCAGAAGGGCGATCTGTTTGTCAGCCTAAAAAATTAATTATATTCTTTCTATAATTATATTTCTAATTATATTTCAACTTTTATATATAAATATATCAAAGTTGAAATTCTGAGAAATCTGAACCACATTGAAAAATGATTTTTTTTTTTTTTTTTTTTTTTTTTTTTTTTTTTTTTTTTTTTTTCAAAACTTTCTGTCGCTCGGCACGCTCAGCGTCGGATTGGGACAAACAGACGAACAGAAAACAACTTTCGAAAATATATATAAGATGAAAATTGGTTTTACCTCATCTTTGGCGAGTTTGCTTTCGGCTTCTCGTGCCTCCAGCAACATCTTCGTTTCTTCCGCGGCTTTCGTTTTCATTTTCAGCTCCTGAACGAGCTTCTCCTTCTGCAGTTCCAGCTGTGAAATCTCGATAGCTCGCGTATCTTCGAGCTCTTCGAATTTCAGCAGGACGTCCCGGGCTTCGCTCAGTTTGCCAACCATAGCGTCGAGATGGGTTTTCAACTGAAAAGTCAAAAATCATTTAGTCATCGCGAGTATTAATCATTTTTACTTCTTTCTGCCGTTCGAGCAGCCCATAACATGAATATTTTTACGATTCAATGTTTTTCAATTGCACAAAATATAAATTAATTATTTAGCTTATTTAATCTATTTAATAAAATAAAATGCTTACCTCCGCGTTCTGTTCGTCCTTTTTCGCGCACTGCTCCTCGAGTCTCTTCATCTCCTTGGCCGAAATATGCTTGAGGCTCTCGATCTCAGTATAGAAAAGAGAGCGCAAATTTTCAATTTCAGCGAGATTTCCCGCCTCCAATTGATCGAATCGACCCTTGTTTTCGTCGAGCTGTTCCATCAGGATGTACAGTTCCTCGCTCAAGATTTTCGAGGTGTTGCGCATCGCGCTCAGCAAGCCGCGATGCTCATGGATCGAATCCTCGCCGGTTTTCAGCTCGTTTTGTAGACGTTCAACCTCGGCGTCGCTCTCGTACAGACGCTGAGAGAGCGCGGCCACGGACGCCTGATTCTCCGCCATCACAACTTCGAACCTGCGCCTCCTCGCCACCATCTCCGCCGCTTCAGAACGAATTTGATCCTTAAGAGCTCTCAACTCGTCCTTGCGTTCCGCCAGCTCGGCTTCAACGCGATCCAGATCGAGCTGCAGACTCTGGCTGAAACTTTCCTGCAGAAGACAAACACAAAATACTTTAAAGATCATTATAGTTCATTGTGCAAGATGTTCATTTCTTTAAACAAATTTAATTTGTATGTTTAATTTAATTTAATTTTTTAATTTAATTTTTTAATTTAATTTTTTAATTTAATTTATTTAATTTTAATTTTTTATTTTATTTAATTTTATTTTTTATTTCATTTTAATTAATCTTTTTTTTGTTTTATAAAAAAAAAATTTAATAAAAGTTAGTAAAAATATCACTGAATTTCTAAGCAACATTTACCTGGTTCTCGACAACGATCTTCAGATCATCCAGGGTGACCGAGAGCTTCACAATTTCAGCATCCCGCTGAGCGAGCTTCTCCTCGAGCAGAGCCTTCTCCGCCTCGACACGGGCCAGATCAGCTGCATGTCGTTCCTAAGACAAAGCAATTTCCGAAAAATTAGATACTCGTAAACAGCGCGGCTGTTCATTCAATGTGAGAGTTTATAATTGGGCCAGTTATTTCACTTATTTCTAGCTCTTCGTCATCAGGCCATTAGTCATCATACAATATGAATATTCGTATTTTACTGTACTAATCATGAAAAAATGCAATTTAAGTTGCCAACATTTTCTTGTTTTAATTTTAAATTGAAAAATAAGTAAACAAATGAGACTTTTTCGAGATTTTGGGCCATCAAAATTATTGCCAACGCGTTCTTTTTTTAAAATTTCTTCAGAAAGCAAATTAGTTTATTACTTTACGCAGAAGTAAATCCCTTACATTCGCATCACTCTCAGCTAGAGCGCGTTTCACGCGATCCTCGCTCTCAGCCCGACAGGCGGCGAGCGTTTCCCGCGTCACGGCCTCGGCGTTTTCGACGATCTTATCGGCGCGCTCCTTCGCGCGACGTCTCTCTTCCTCGATGGTCCTCACCGCCTCAGCCTTCACCGCCTCCAGCTCGTTGTTCCTCGCCTCGGACATCTATTAATCATTCATTTATGTAAATACCGCGAGTACGAATTAGACGAGTTACGAAATATTTACATTATCGAGCTCTCGAAGGTATTCCAGTCTCGCAATCTCCAGCAAGTCCTGGAGCTCCAACATCTCCGCGCTGTGGTGACTTTTGATAGCCTCGATCTCGTCTCTGTGGCTGCTCAATGCTTCGCGATATTTCTGATTGACCGTTTCTAGCGCTTCCTGCGTTTCCAATAGACGGCGGTTGGTCTGGAAAAAAAAACGCGGCTTTTGATAAAATTTGCAAAAAGGTAAAGATTCTCCAAGACTCTCATTTATTCCACATAAACATCGAAAAATGCAGAATAATGATATTATTGTGTATTAAGGGATCAGCACAGTGTGACATTTTCAAAAAATTGTTTTTTTTTTTGCATTATCGGTTAGTACAAACTGTTATAAATATTCTCTCAAATTTTTTAACCGAATACTCACGTCTTTGTAGAGTTGCTGAACGTCTTGAAGTTCCTCGGTGAGAAAAGCGTTCGTCTCCGATTGCTCCTTGTTCTCGCACTCGACTTCCAGTCTGCGCGCGATCTCCGATTGCTTATCATTCTGCAGACTTTCCCGTTCTCTGATAAACTCGTGTCTCATGTCGATCAACTCCCGATCGTGGCGATCCATGAGCTCTCTCGTCTTCGTCTCGGATTCAGCTCGCAGCTCGTCGACCTCGCACTGGAGCGTCGAGAGCTGCGACTGCAATTGAAGGACCACCTGTTGACGCGTCTCCAGCTTGGACTCCAAGTCGCTTCGAACTTTGCTCAACTCGGCGACTTCGGCCCGCAGCGTCTCCTCCTCGTTCTTCAGAAAAACGATCTCACTTTCGCGCTCGTCCTCGAGACGCGACAGCGAATTTCGCAGTTCATCCGTAACTGATTTCAGCTGATTGAGCCGCGATAAAAAAATAATAATACAAATATTCCGTTTAAAAATAATTTAAAAAATCAATAAATTCAACAAATTCCAAAAATTGCAAGTTTCCACTTTGCAGCTTTTTTAAAAAATAGTCTGATAACATTTTGAGGCACTCACCTCGGCTTGAACTGCCGACAATTCGCTTTCCTTCTGGGCTAGGATGCTGGACAATTCTCTGATTTCGTCCATATGCGTAATTTCCATCTGTCTCATTTCCTCCTCCAGCAAAGCCGATTTTTTCGATATCGTGACCAAGCGCGTCTCAATTCTGTCTTGCATTGCCTTCTGCGCCAACATCTCTTGCGCCCTCGACTCTGTAATTTCCATCAGCTGCGAACGCAGCAATTCTACCTCGGCGTGGTGCTTCTGATCTCGCGACTCTAGAATTTCCTGTTGCAACGTTACCTGGAAAATACATTTATTTAAATAACGTCGATTATTAAAATTAAAAAAAATCGTTTTTCATGGTTAGCGAAAGCAATTTTTTATGTTAGTGTTCTGTAAAAAAATTCAGAAATCAAGACATTTGCGAAATCGAAACAATTTTTTTTTTCTCGATTTCGCAAATTTTGGACGTTAATTTCTGTACCATAGATTCCAAATCCTTTTTATGCTGATCCTCAATCTCCGCCTGTTTTGCGTGAACATCCACGAGTTCTTTCTCCAATTTCCACGTTTCCCTCTTCATCTCGTCAATTTGCCTCGCGTGGTCCTTTATCGTTTTGTCTTTGTTCGCGCACTCGACTTTGAGATCCGCAAGTTCGTCCCGTACGTCGTACTTGAGATCCTTGCTGCTGCCGAGCACGAGCTTTGTCTTTGCCTTCGGGCAGCTCATGTTGGTGGGTTTGGCGATTATTCGCTTCTTTGGTAGTTGTGGCTGAGAAAAAAAATGTGTTATGCATGTAGGTATATGAAAACCAACGCTATTAAAAAATATATTACAAAAAAATTACAGTAACGGTTTGGAAGCTGTTTTTTACCCATAAACTTGATATTACATTAATATACAAAGGCGATGTAAAATACTAAAAAAAAAACTTTTTGTAAAATTTCGAAATTTGTGAATTTTCATATTTTATCTTACAATCACAATTGTGTAATTTTCCTTGCATCTCACAAATTTCGAAAATTGTGAGATACAAGGACAATCTAAAATACTAAAAAAACTTTTTGTAAAATTCCGAAATTTGTGAATTTTCAAACTCAATTTAAAAGCAACAGTAGTATTAAGAAGTTAGGAAACGTAATAACAGCATTTAGCTTCGTTTCCCGGTTTCCCGCCTGTTGCTCCGTTTCACTCGAGAATCTTCGCTCGCCGTTTCACCCCTCGGGGCTTACCGTTCGAAACTTGGGGGAGGGCACCGGTCCGGTCCCCTTGCTCGAAACGGACATGTTGCATTCTGCACCGCTGCTCGTCACGCTTTTGCTGTCTTGAAAGCGCTCCGTCTTCTCGATTACGAAACTCTTGACTTTGCTGTCGAACTTGGGGTCGTAGGAACCCGGTGGTGGAGCCTCGCCTGTGGTTGACGAAGAAAAAAAAAGAAGAAGGTAAAACCTGCATCCATGCGTCCTTTATGAATAAGCCGTATGAATGGCGCAGCTGGCGAGAGTTGCGATCTCAAGGAATCGCTTTTTCTCGTCGAACGCGTCACAAAAGTCGTAACTGTTTGTGATTCTCTCGTCTGGGCTCAAGGATACCGATGTCTTTTAACGGAAACGGGACTACTGTTATCCTGGGGTATAATATTTACAGACTGCCCCGCTGTTATATTGTAATCGGAAATAGTTGTTCAAGTATTCCGAGTAACGTGAAGGATTCCAACAATTGATGTAATTGCGTTATCGAGTAAAAGAATTATAATATAGTTATAATATAGTTTTTTGGTTAATCGAAAATTATAATAAGAATTATAATTTTCGATTGCAAATATAGAATTTGCAATCGAGCAAATATAGAAATATATTCGGATCCTCGATTGCAAATATAGAATTTGCAATCGAGGATCCAATTGCAAATTTTTTATCAAACTTGAGTGCCCTAACGTTACGATTCGGATAGTTGCTACAAAATGTTTCTATGAAAGCTTCATTTGTTACTTCTAAAATGTTTCTTCATTTACATTATATTTATGTATTATCTTCATTGGTAAAGTCTTCTTGTTTAAGAAATATCTTCTTTATTTAAGTTATATTTATTACCTTCGTTGGTAAATTTATGTGTAAAAATCCGCGGTTTGTTGTTTAAATGTAAAAGGCTTTTTCCCATCAACAAATAAATAAATAAATAAATAAAAAAATAAAAAAAAATAAATATAACGTCTACATTTTTAATGAATCTATAGGTGCAGAATTTACAACTCCCATCCAAAGGATACGGGATAAAATCATCGCTCAACGCTTTCTCGTTTATCGAGAGCCATCCAACCAGACGTCGAGAGAAAATTAGTCCAACATGGAAATTCATGAAAGCTGCGAATTCCACGTTGCATTCAAAAAGGTCGATGACCCCGAAGGATCTCAGGCCAAAAAGAGTCGCGTTTGTTCGAGGGCAAAAATCCGATCGATCTCCGATCGACCGGGCCTCGGGTAAACAAAGGACTGACACCCAGGGGATGAGGTGAGAACGCGAATTCTCGTCGGGCGCGTAATCCGTGTGACCGTGTGCGCGATGACAATGACGGGTGGACGGAAAAAATTCGCACGTGTATGCGCGTGCTGCATAGCAATACGTAGGCTGGACGAAGGGGGGGAGGGGGGGGGCGACGGGGCGGGCAAACATGGGGGGCAGCTGGCAGTCTGATGCAAGGGACGTCGCCTCTATGGGGTCATAGAATTACCAGGTGTAGCCAACCCTGTGTGTGCCCTCCGAGCGTCACCCTTCGCTCCGTAAAAACCCACGATAAATACGACGGTGAAAGGATCTCCCCCCTTCGACGCTCGACGACTATTGCGCTCTTGCGTCCAGACTCGCAATAATTAAATCCCACTTTTCCCACGCGGTTTATTTATACTCTCGATCTTCCTTTACCTTTAAATATCAAACTACGAAAAATCGGTGATCGTAATGGGTGTTAAGCTGTGGAATTATCGACGTCGCATATGTTCGATCAGTTACCTCACTCAGCCTTGCAAAATCAGGGCTGTAAATCTACGTACTGTTGAATCCCGATTTCATCATATGAATTATTGTACCATTGCATATTATATTTCCTATTCGTTCTGATAATACCATTATAGTAACATAAGTGCAAACTTGTTACTCTACTTCACAATTTATCTAGTTACAATAAAGAATAAGAATAATAATAATAATAATAATAATAATAATAATAATAATAATAATAATAATAATAAATATCGAAATCCATGAATTTACGCAGCTACAAATATCTCGCGTACCCTTTCATGAATTTTCAACATTTATCACTGTTGCACACATTTTTCATATAAAAAAAAACAGAAATTGAAATTGATATTGAATCCCGATTGCATCATATGAATTATTGTACCATCGCACAATATTATATTTCCTATTTGTTCTGATAATACCATTATAGTAACATAAGTGCAAACTTGTTACTCTACTTCACAATTTATCTAGTTACAATAAAGAATAATAATAATAATAATAATAATAATAAATATCGAGATCCATCAATTTACGCATCTACTAATATCTCGCGTACCTTTTCATGAATTTTCAACATTTATCACTATTGCACACATATTTTTCATATAAAAAAAACACAAAATTCAAAGTGAACTTAAAAATCGGAAAAAATGCATACGTGTTCAGAAAAATGAACGAATAATTTTCATTGAAAAAAAATGTGGGTCATCAGGAGACCCACAATTTATTTTACATCAACAATTTATTTTTTCATCAATTTGGTAATTGCATTTCAGTATTATTATTATGAAAGATTTGTAATTTCAGTGCCTTTAATGTGCATGATTTTTTTCCGGTTTTTCCACCATCGAGAAGTGTTTGCAATTATCTCTCATTCTTCGCGAATTTATGTGAATATGCGAATTATTTATGCGAATATGCGAATTATTTATGCGAATATGCGAATTATTTATGCGAATTTTGCTCAATTTCTCGAATTTATTCTAGACATAAGGACTACCTTAACATAGCCAACGGTTAAAATACTCTCAACAATGTTATACTCGTTATCACGCAATCCGAACGCTGGCTGAACCAGTTGATTCCCGTTAATGCGTGTAACGTGCACTCCAACAGAATTTACAAAGTAAACAAAAGAGGAGCCGACGAAGGTCAGGTTCGCGTTTTTTTTTGTACTTACTCGTGAGTTCGTTGAAACGCTGTATTCTTGCTTTTGAGAACGACATTTTTGTTTTCTTGATTTGGTAAAATTCAGCGACGTTTACACTGATAAAAAAAACGAAACGACTCGTCGACGACTTAACAACAAACGAATTGTGTGGATCGAGGTAAAAATATAGTTGAATAAAAATCTGACTAACTAAACGCGGCACGCTCGTCCACGAACGTTACTTTTCCCGCGGTTCTGAGGACGATATCCCCGGACACGTCTTCCCCCTGCGAACACTGGTCCCCGTATGCGAGGGAAAATTGCGTGACACCGGGGCCCAGCTGTGTGCAACGCTTTTTTTTCACGCGGGCCACCGGTTCCTTTTAAAACGACGGTTACGCCATAAATATCGCCAAACCGGCCGCTCCCATTGGCCGCGCGGCCGGCCAATGGGAGAGCCGCGAGGGTCTTTGCCGCAGACGTCCAACGACGGCTTCGCATAAATCGCGATCCCCGACCCAAAATCTCGTAAAAATATTTTCGCACCTTCCGAGCAGGAATGATGAGTCGCTAAAATTGCACCTTATTTGATTCGATATCAACGATTTTTCGATTATTTCACTCAAGCAAATCTCCAAAAAATGTTTAGTTTTATTTTTGTCAACAGGTATTTTTTTCTCGGATTTCTACATTTTTACAATTACTCATTTTTAATCATGATTATTTTTTAAATAATAATAATAATAATATGAATCTTATGCGAAAACTTGCAGTGAGCGGTAAGTTTTACTAGTAAATAGTATGAGAGAAATTTGGGGACTAATCAAAGACACGTTTACGTCACAATGTACGGCCCTGGATGCGCCAGGTATTCATGCAATCTTCGAGCATGTGAAATACCGCAGTGGACAATGAAAACTGTGATCAACTTTTTTCACGCATATCGAGATTTTACAGCCTCAAGAAGATTTTCATCGAATGCTTTGGTGATATTCGACCAAACTCGTTCTCGAAGCTGCAAATATCCACTATTTATGAATAAAGTAGTTTACAGTTTTTGATACCGATTGAGTCTAGCGTAGGCGCTGGGGGGAGGGGAAGGACTCTACATGCTCTTCACTAGAGATGCGAGGTCCATTTTATCACGGTCATTTTTTGGTCTTTTGACCAATTACAAAAATGACCGTCATCTTCTCTTCTCTCCCCTCTTTCTTCTCTTCACTTTTCAATCCATGATTCGAACAACCAATGATACACTTGAATGATTATTCAAATTTAATTTTTATCGTTATCAATATCGGCTCCGTTGTAAGTTGGATTTTATTCTGAAACTTAAGTTTTTCGTCCGAGACGCCGGGACGAGGGAAATCCATTTTATGACGGTAATTTTTTGGTCTTTTGACTAATTACAAAAATGACCGTCATCTTCTCTTCTCTCCCCTCTTTCTTCTCTTCAGTCTTAAATCCATGATTCGAACAACTAAAGATACCCTTGAATGATTATTCAAATTTAATTTTTATCATTATCAATATCGGCTCCACTGTAAGTTGGATTTTATTCTGAAACTTAAGTTTTTCGTCTGAGACGCCGGGACGAGGGAAATACGTTGAATGCCACGTTGTCGCGTGGCGTTCGGGCGCGACCAATCAGAGCGCGGCGTTGGTTCGTCTGCTAGCGGCGCCCCCGGTCGAAGACCTGTTTGTGATTCCGAAGCCCCGTGCATGTAACACTTCTGTCAAATATCGGCAGAAATGAAGTGCGGCTTCTATTTCGCGGTCCTCGGGCTGTTCCTGCTGTACTTCAACGATGGGAGCTGCCAATATCGGACCAAAAGCGTGAGAATTTTTGCCTATTTTCGCCGACCCCGAATGAATCTTCCGATGCTCCGTTGACACGTCAAACTTTCTCCTTATCGCCACGTTCGTATCGATGATAATATTACTTTCCAATAAAATTAAATCCAATATGTTTTTCGCGACACGGAAAACAGACATTTTCATGTTCTAATTAACGCGACTGGAGAGTCGATCGGAAACGCGAATTTCGTTGTGTGATTTTCATAACCTCAAAACCGGAGCTGGGATGTAATTTAAGTGGGGGGAATGGTGAAAGAATTACGCTTCGTTTATTTACAATTAGTTGATGAAAATTCTATCATTTAAAAAATCAAATTGATTTTATTAGTTTATGAGTTTTCCCAGGTAACGCTGTCTTTTTTTTGTTTTTTTTTTTTTTTTTCCTTCGATTTTTGGAAACGAAAGTATAAAACGCAGTTTTCGCCTAAAAAATTGGAAAATTACCCTTTTTTATCTTTTTTTTTTTTTACAAGATACGGGCAGTGTATTTTAAATTTAATGATTACAGGATTGTAGAGCAATATTACAAGAACGTTTTCTGAAAATTTGAGCGAAAATGATTAATAACTGAACCGGTGATGACAAATTGAGGGAGATGCTTCCGAAAAAAGTTGTTTTGCGGTGACGGTCATAAGTCGTCACTCGATTATCTGAAATGAAAAAATCAAATTGATTTCATTAGTTTATGAGTTTCCCCACGTAACGCTGTTGAGTTTTTATTTTTTAATTAAAAAAAAAAAAAAAATTATTTTTGGTAACACTTGAAAATAAAAAAACATGATTTTTGCCTAAAAAATAGGCAAATTTGTTACTGTGAAAAAAAAAAGAACAAATTTAAAAAATTAAAAAAAGGAAATAAATGTCAAGACCCTCCTCTTAAGTATCTCGGTACTCATTTCGTACTTAGAAAATGTACTTTAAGTATCAGAATAGTTTTCAGTACTTCAAGTATTTGTTGCAATTTCAGAGTCAAAGTTCCTCGCTGGCCGATCGGGTCCAGCAACTCACGGAGATGGCTCTGAAACGTCCGGTGCTCAAATTCAATGGAGCCAAATTCAAGGAGTTCATCAAAACGACGCCAAGAAACTATTCCGTCATCGTCATGTTTACCGCAATGGCGCCGCAGAGACAGTGCCAGATTTGCAGACACGCCAACGACGAGTTCACGATAGTCGCTAACTCCTTCCGTTATTCCCAGGCTTATTCCAACAAGCTGTTCTTCGTTACCGTCGACTTTGACGAAGGTTCAGACGTTTTTCAAATGGTAACTACTGAATTTTATCCTTAGCAAATTTTACTCATTGTCTAGGCTAAGAAATTTCAGGGAATTCTTTACGGAATTACGGTAATTGTATAAAAAAATAGTTCCAACACAACATGCACAATCAAATTGATACAGAATTAAGTAAATCGAGACATTGGCATTGGCACAAAAAAATGGTCCAAAAAGATTCCGTGCAACTAATTATTTTTAAACCCGTTTTAATCGTATGGAAAATTCTCAAGTTCAAATAATAATTACCGACTGTGGGTTTTTTTAAAATAGAAAACGTAAAGTATTTTCTTTTATTTTCATTCTTGATATTTTTCTTACGGATAAAGAAAATTAAATACGTTCTCTCGCCTAAAATCAGCGACTCCAACTGAAGTAGCTAACTCGCGATTTTCTACTCAAAATCCTTCACAGATGAAGCTCAATACCGCACCAGTGTACATGCACTTCCCGCCAAAGGGCAAGCCTAAGTCAGCCGACACGATGGACATCCAACGAGTTGGATTCGCAGCGGAAGCGATCGCCAAGTGGATTTGGGAACGCACGGACATCCAATTCCGTCTCTTGAGGCCACCAAACTGGACCGGAACCGTTGCCGGTGTTATGCTCCTTGTTCTGATAGGAGGCTTCGTGTATCTTAAGCGAAACAATTTGGGTTTCATCTACAATAAGACCATCTGGGGTCTTGGTGCCTTGGTAATTGTTTTTTTCTAAAAAGCCTCTGCGTCGTTGTTGCATCGCATTTCCTGAAATTAATTATTATTTTCATCGTTACAGTTTTTTACGCTTACCATGGTATCCGGCCAAATGTGGAATCACATTAGGGGTCCACCGTTTATTCATAAGTCGCCAAACGGAATGGTGGCTTACATCCACGGTTCGTCTCAGGGACAATTTGTTCTTGAGACTTACATCGTCATGGTGCTGAGTATCCTTTTGAAAAATATTGAGGGATCATCGCAGTGTGAGCCGTCGAAAAATCACTGATTTTCGCGATTTTTTTTTTTTTTATGGTTACGATAAACCAATGTCGAATTATTCGATTCGCGGCTTGTATTTATATTTTTGTGCTTCGTATCTTTCCTTAATTACATTAATTCAGACGGAGCTGTTGTTCTGGGGATGATCTTAATGACTGAAGCGGCAACGCGCAAGGGCGACGTGAAGAAGCGACGAATCTTCGCCGTTATAGGTCTTGGATTGGTTGGAGTATTCTTCAGCCTTCTGCTGTCGATATTCCGGAACAAAGCCCAAGGCTACCCATATAGGTATGTAATATGCTTTCTGCGCCTTTTTAACGTTGTCGTCTTGATACAGTAAAGCTAAACATGACTTTCGCAGGGGATTTCGAACACTTTTCAATCCCTCATAAAAAAAAAAAATCAGTGGCTAAAATATAAATGGATAAAATAACAAATGGATACGTCGATGTGCGATTAAGTATCGACAACATCCACGTATCCAAGGCTATATTTCTAAGACAGTAGCCGCGTTACGCAAACTCTCAGAGAGGAATAAATCTTCTGTTTCAGCCTTCTGTTCAAATAATCGTCCCACCAACGGAGCTCGTGGCGCCGAATTTTTTTCATCACACTCGTAATATTTCCTGCGAGACGACGGAATGCAATTTCAAGATCTCGCCTTTCCTTGCCTGACGCGTCGAGTTGCGGAAGCGCAAGAACTTGTAAATAATTCCAGGCCGAACGATCGTCCATACACGTTGCGTGAAAAAAGGTATAGTAGAAATTACGTGAAATTCAGTCAAAATTTTGAGTATTTACATAAAAATCTGAAAAAATCATACGTATTCAGAAAAATGAATAAATTATTTTCATGAAGAAAAAAAGTTATGTTAACGCATAATTAGTTCAAAAATATATTTTTTCATTCATTTGTTTATAACATTTTGTTATTTTTATTATGCAGAATTAATCTTTCAAGCACCTTTATAAGCTCGATTTTTTCAGATTTTTCTTCCATCAAGATACTCAAAATTTTGACTGAATTTCACGCAAATTTTTACTGTACCACGAAAGGACCTTAACGTAAAGAACAATCGCTCTGGCGAAATTGCTATTCTTTTTTAATAGTAAAATTAAATCATGGTCGTGATTTGTGCGTTTCTCTATATTGCGGGGTAAATAAATGTCGAAAAACGAACACAGGGAGAACGAGCGAAGCTCGTCGACGATGTTTTTTCGTCTGTGTTGCAATACAAATAAAAATGGTGAAACGATGAACGTGTGTACTTTTCGTGATTTAATCGCGATAATAAATAGAATTACATTTGCGTTACGCTTGTCTATAAATTGTTTATAAATATTAAAGACGAAAGAGGTGAGCAATTTATTCGAATTTTACTTTACTACAATAGAATCTGTTTGCTGAATTAGTTTTATAGTGGAATGATAACAGCAAACTAATCCGGGTTTTTTTTTAGTATAAAAACGGTATACAAATTTTACGCTGCGTCGGGTAATTTCGGAATTTTTCGAGATACCACGAATGGGTCAAAACCGCACATGCCATCTGTAAAAAAAAAGATGACATCAGCGAGAATAAAAATTGGATTACAAATTCATGGAACAGAGAAAATAAAATAAATGCTATACCTGATTGACGAAAACCCAGATGAAGACATAGTGATACGTAGAGCTACTCCACAAAATTATGGACAGCATCGCGTACATCGTAATTTCCGTGAACTGCAGCGGCGATGAGATGCACTCAAAGAGACGCCCGTGCGGTATTTTGTAGGACTTCGTGACGACGGTGCCGTTTTTATCCTTGCGCAGATCCGCCAGAATATAATTCGATCGCAGCTGCTCGACCGTCGCCAATAGAAAAACTATCGCGCAGATGCATTGCAAATTGGTAAGACGGCTCCAATCGAGATCGCCACTGGTGCCTGTGTATTTAAAGCAGATTTAAAATAGGCGAAGCGACAGCATTTCCAAGATTCTAATTTATACGTGGACGATACGTCTTTGATACTGGATTTTTTATTATTTTGACAGATTAATTAAAATAAGAAATTTTGATTTAATAACATAAATAAGAAATATGAAATTTTTATTTATTAACATAAATCAAAATTTCTAATTTTGGGACAGACTTGAATTAAGACGAGCAAAGCTTTATTATTTAAAGAATACATTAATTAAGGGGGCTGGGACAGACAAACAGACAAAAAACTTGCCAAAATATATATAAGATATAATAATGAAAACCAAGAATAATAAGAATATCTTTTGATAAAATGGTGATATCACAAAATTAGCTTTCTTATCACAATAATATTCTTGCATGTGATCTACGAACGCTTACCTCTCACAAATCCTGTGGACTCCCCGACGATGCACGATATACTACCGATGTAATGCACGAATCCCGCCATGTAATGCGAGATATTCATCTTTCCATCGCTGTAGATACTAACGTAGTGCGACTCGTAAAATCGTTTCCAGCATTGTATCGTGAAGAGGAAAGCTGCGAGTAGCGTACACTCCGGGGATACGAGAGCTCGTCTCCCGCTTCCCAGTTGTAAATCAAGAATCCAGTAAAATACATTCGGAACATCCTTGTGATAAATGTACTTGGAGATCGTCAGTGCGAGTACGATGCTCGAGGCGGGTGCGGCGAATTCATAAAAATGCTTGAACCACCTGTAAACGAAGAATACGAAAATCAATATAACGAAAATCACGATTTTTTCGCTTGGTCTAACGGACGAAGAAATTAAAGCTCAACTAATTTTTTTTCCAAGCTAAAAAACAAGATATAACTTTTAGAGCTCTTCGTTTATTTACAATTAGTTGATGTAAATTCTGTCATTAAAAAAGTCAAATTGATTTCATTAGTTTATGATTTTTCCCAGGTAACGCTGTCGTTTTTTTTTCTTCGATTTTTGGTGACTTGAAAGTAAAAAACGCGGTTTTCGCCTAAAAAATTGGCAAATTTGTTATTGTAAAAAATGCAATAGATTTTAACACTACAACCATCTTCGACTTTAAGTTTTGCTCCGATTGCTCTAAAAATTTCATACAACATTTTTGAGATGTTGAACATTAATAAAAAATAATTAAAAAATGGGAAAAAAAGTTCAAGATCCCCCTTAATTTGTTATCGATTTGTACATTAACTCACCTCTTAGGAACCTCACACTTCTCGACGATTGGTTGTTTAGTGTTAATCCCGAATTTTCCATTACGAAAACTTCGCGTGAGAAAAACCGGAAGATAAGGTTCGAGGGCGTTAATCAATATACCGACTATACCAGTCGCTAGAGCGAGTGACAAAAAACATAGTCGCGTGAAATTAATGTCCATCATTCGAAGAAAACCGCGATTGTCATACGCTCAACCGCCGAGTGGTACTGAGGAGGCGCGCGGCGTCGTTCCGCTTTAGAAAGTATTTTCTCTAACGGATTCACCGTGCGTTCCACTTACGGGCCCGAATTCAAGTGACTGCAACAAGAAGTACAACCAGTGAGGCGAACGTCGAGAATCCCCACTTTTTTTACATGGCGTATTCGACTGCAACGGGAGGAAAAATGCATAAATACATGATAAACGCATTTAAATTTTTTTCTAGTATTCCGCTCTTTGTACTGTCGGTTTTTTCGAGTACCCCGCGCGCTTTTTGCAAATCTCTATCGAAACGCACTCGCACTTTATCACGAATCTCAGCTTCGATCGTCGGTCAAAGTGTTTTCAGCGACTTTCGTCGAACGCACTCGAATAAGGAAAAAAATTAAGTTTTATTTATATCGTACAGTATGGACGGACTCGTTTCTTTCGTGTCTTTCGAATCTCTGATGAAATTTCGTAAATTCACTGTTAGAAATAGTACGAAAATTACGAAATTGAATGTAAAAATGGGAGGCAACATTGAATATACAAATGTGAAGCAAAATTAAATATACAAATGGGCCACAAAATTAAGCAGCCAAGGTTATTTGATATTTTTCTGCAGTTGCACATTGAATTTGATATGCCAATATGTCAGGCCGTTGTTCTCGTTTTTTTATCTATGGTTATGAGTCTCCCGTTCGTGTATATCAAATTCTTCAACATTTTTTAACGATAACGATATGTGAGTAAAAAATATCCTATATCGATATATCAAATTTTGCTCACATTGCTCGAAGGCACTTTTTAAGGTGGTCCTTTCGTTAGTATTCATTTCGTATAAATTCGAGCGAAAGTTCATTTTCACACATTCTCCACGTAAAAAAAAAAAAAATTCAAAGATTACTTAAAAATCCGAAAAAATTCATACGTATTCAGAAAAACGAAAGAATCATTCTCATCCACGAAAAAAAACTTGTGTCGCCGAAATATTGGTTAAACAATTTTTTTTATCAATTTGTTAATAACATTTTTGAATTATTATTATTCAAAATTTATCTTTTCGGTACCTTTAACATGGGTGAATTTTTTCCGATTTTTATGCCATCGAGAAGTGTTCGCAATTCTCACTAACATTTGCTCGAATTTATGCGAAACGAATACCAACGAAAGGACTACCTTAAATCGCGTTTATATTCCATCGTGAAGAGTCTCTTGAGCCTTAACTTCGATTCGAAAAACGAGACAGTCGTCCTGTATAAATTCATCTAATTCGCGAACTCGCACAAACTCCGTGTAACCGAAACTCCTCTTGTTGAGGTCGCAAACGGGTTTCCTGAACGCCTCGAAATCCGGTCGCGAGATCGTTCGCTCGCGAATGGATTTTTCCGTTTCACGGGGATGCACGAGAACGAAGTACATCGTTCCGTAAAACGGCCAGTCGAGCGCGTCGTCGTTTTCCGTCTGCATCATGTGCAGGAGAATCGACAGGTACTCGGGATCCTTCGGCGAGACGTTGACGCGCGCGCAAAACTTGTAACCGTTCGGACTCGTGTAGAATCCCGGACTGTAGAACATTCGCAGAGGATTCGACGACATCTCCGCGAGTTTCTCGCCAAACGCGGTCAGTCTCCATATGTAAACGCCGTTGCAATTTCGCAGCGTCGTCTCGTCTTGATTAAAGCGGATCGACGTCTGCAGCGTCGTCAATTTCGTCTGCTGATTCGACACGGTAATCGTTAGCTCGCGATTTTGCTGCTCCAGGACTACAATCCTCTCGTAGAGATTCCTGAGGAAAAAACCATCGCGACATCAAATATTCCGCTTTGCGGAAAAGTAGATATTATTTAAGGGATCATCACAGTGTGACATTTAAAAAAAATAATTTTGTACTCTTCATTAGTGCCTTAATTTGTAAAAAAAAAAAAAAACAGACAGATTAGTTTATCCTAATCATTAAAAAAAAATCACGAAAATCAGTGATTTTTCGACGGGTCACACTGTGATGATCACTTAAGTTTGGAAATACGAAATACGCGTACTTCAACAGCTCTTGCCAATCGGGAGTCGGTTGGCCTTCCTCGGACGTGGCGACACCGTTCTTCGGCGGCGGATCCCAAAGTTTCGACTCCAAGGCTCTTGCCTTTACCTGCGATTGCGTCAAACTCAGTTTCGGTAAAGCATTTCCTACCATCTGTGAACCAGGCGAAATCGAGTGTTAGAAGCAGATTTTTTTCTTCAAATTATTTTAGATGTAAGCGATGAAAAAAAAAACATCTTAATGTTTGAAGAGTATTCAAGTAACCATCTAAGTTTTACATAACTTTCAACTTTATGACAAAATGTAAAAAAGTCTGTAATTGTGAACTTAAGATCGTGAAGTTAGAATGTAGAGAATGAAACAAAAAAATTCTTTTTCATGCATTTAGAAATGAAATTAAGCAACAATGATTTTGAATAAATGATGACATATTTTCTTTTACATATCCACCCAAAATTTTACAGGGGAAAAAAACCTGTATATAAAAATTACGTTAGTAACGATGTGAAAGTAAATTCATGGTTTTTTCTTCCTGATAGAGGAAGCTTCGTTAAAAGTGTAAAATACTGAGGAAGCAATTTGCAATTTTTTACAATAAGGTATTCAAATGAAGAACTCACTGTTAAATGAGGATTGATATTGGCCTCCAGGTGGCGCTGAAGACCCTCCTCGCTTTGGAAGCTCTCCGAGCACCCCACATCCTTAAACGTACAACAAATTGCCTGTCCATCTTGAGAATTTTTTTTGAACTTGCACTCCTCCACATGTTTCTCCATATCTATGGGCGACAATTGCACCGTGCAGCCAAATTGCTGATAAACGCAGTGAGTTCTCTGCTGGGAGATTTCTCTGCTGGTGCAGTTGTCTCGGAACAGGTGAACGTTGTCACGCTTCAACGGTTTACTATCGACCGGACAACAGGCTTCTTTCCTTTTACAATAAAACCAATTATTTTTTTCGTGCGAATTACCCTTTATTTAAGGGACATGAGGTACGATCTGTTCGGTGAAAAAATGACCATTTTGTACCCATTTTTTTACAAGATATGGGCAGTGTATTTTTAATGATTTGATACAACATTCTTGAAATGTTGAGCATTAATAAAAAAAATAAAAAATGTCAAGACCCCCTTAAAAAAATAAAAATCTTAACATTGTACATTGAGTAAACAAATAATGTTTTCAATCTAATTTATTTCATATCTACATCAGTTTTGCTCTGATTACTCAAAAAATTTGATACAACATTCTTGAAATGTTGCGCATTAATAAAAAAAATAAAAAATTTCAAGACCCCCCTTAAAAAAATAAAAATCTTAACATTGTACATTGAGTAAACAAATAATGTTTTCAATCTAATTTATTTCATATCTCCGTCAGTTTTGCTCCGATTGCTCTAAAAATTTGATACAACATTCTTGAAATGTTGAGCATTAATAAAAAAAAAATAAAAAATTTCAAGACCCCCCTTAAAAAAATAAAAATCTTAACATTGTACATAGAATGAACAAATAATCTTATCAATCTAATTTATTTCATATCTCCGTCAGTTTTGCTCCGATTGCTCCAAAAATTTGATACAACGTTCTTGAGATGTTGAGCGTTAATAAAAAAAAATAAAAATTTCAAGACCACACCTCCCCCCTTAAAAAATCAAAATCTTAACATTGTACATATCATGAACAAATAATGTTTTCAATCCAAAACACAAGAGACTTGACTGCCCCGCAGCTGCCTCTTAATTACAATTTCTTGCGATTTCTACTTACTCGAGCCACATGTAGATGCACTGCTCGCAGAATTTGTGGCCGCACGAAGTCAGAGTAGGATTTTTCAGCCAATTCAGACATATAGGACATTCGAATCGAGATTCGAGATCCTTTCCCTCGTTTTCGCCGCACTGCAAAAAAACGGCAACAATAAGGTATATAAAAAAAAGAAAATCATTAACGTATCCGGTACTCACGATTCCGCTCTCCTCCGCAAATTTCGTTCTGCCGTCATTGCCGCGATTCGCCGTCATTATCTGCAAACAAGTGCATAATAACGGCAGTTGCCATATCTCCGTCAATGTCGGGACATTTTTCAGTGCAGAGATCCTTAAAGGAATCGATGGTGACTGCGGTGCTCGATCGTCTCGCGTTGCGATGAATCACGATGACACCTGAGTCACACGTGCTTCGCGGACGCAACGACAGCAGTCGTAACACCGATAAACGTCACGTTTGTGTGCGTAAGAATAATAGTAAATAATTGTTGCTTACGCGATCGTCCTGGCTGCGAAGATGCGCGACTGAAAGAAAAAAAATTAAACGACCTCGAGGCTGCGAGAGTGAAAAGTGCGAGCGGACGCGGATTGACCGACCGAGCAAGATTTATTTTAATTTAAAATTCATTTTCCTCCGTTTGCAAAATTCCTCCGACACGACTGATTTCAGCGCGAAATTCGTCGGTATCGGGACGTTAATTTGTCATACTCACCGTTGTCCTCACTTTCGCACGTGATATCGGGCGCGTGCGGTGAGAAAATATATATATATTTAAGGCTATGTGAAACATCCACGGCGAGCTCAGTCGGTATCAAAAACTGTAATGAACGTTTTTGACGCATATTTGTGTTTACAGCTAAAAGAAGAAATTCATTCCCTGCGGATTTCACCAGAGCAGGGAATGAATTTATTTTATGCAAATATGCGTAAAAAACGTTCATTACAGTTTTTATTACCGCAGTCGGTATTTCACATGCCCTTATAAGGCGATGTGTGTGAAAAATATCTACGTCGAGCTCAGTCGGTATCAAAAACTGTAATGAATGTTTTTGACGGATATTTGCGTTTACAGCTAAAAGAAGAAATTCATTCCCTGCGGATTTCGCCAGTGCAGGGAATGAATTTCTTCTTTTAGCTGTAAAATGCAAATACGCGTAAAAAACATTCATAACAGTTTATATTACCGCAGTCGGTATTTCACATGCCCGTAAAAGACGTTTAACAGTTTTTATTACCGCAGTCGGTATTAAAAGAGAATTCGTTGTTACCAACCTACTTCTGGCGCTGCGGCGCGGCGCGCGCGGTAAAACTCTTGCTTACCGACCGAGTTGTAGCAGACGGCAGTCCCCGATTACGAAGGAATAAGAAAAAAAAAATCCTCGTCGCACGGGGTGCCGGGAGCGTCATAGCTTCCCGGGTGGCGGTGGGGGGCCGGAGGTCCCGCGATAGCCTACCGCGCTAGCTGCGAGCTACGCGCTGCGAGGAAACGCGCAGCAGTCATGTGGCCGCGGGAGCTCTCTTATAATTGGCCGTCGCGCTCGTAGCCCCGGCACAGTTGCGATAAAACATCGTCGAATCGTATCGAATCCCGGTTTTAATACAATTAGCAACCTTGAGAGCGATCAAGATCCCGCAAACTCTGTTGTTGCCGCAACATATGTACACCACTTGCTATATTAGTAATACACTATTAGATCCGACCGAGGAGTCTTAGGACGCGGAGCGAGAAAAAGAAAACGAAAAAAAAATCACAAGTAAAATCGAATCGTTCGAGGCGGGCGAGGAGCTCGAGAAGAGCGACGTGAGAGAAAAAAGGGAAAAAGAGAGAAGAAAAATCGCGAGAACCGAGAAAAAAAGGGAAAAAGAGAGAAAAAAAACCGCGAGAACCAAGAAAAAAAGGGAAAAAGGTTAAAAAAAAAACCGCGAGAACCGAGAAAAAAGGGAAAAAGATTAAAAAAAAAAAACGCGAGAACCAAGAAAAAAAGGGAAAAAGGTAAAAAAAAAACGCGAGAACCGAGAAAAAAGGGATAAAGAGAAAAAAAAATCCGCGAGAACAGAGAAAAAAGGGAAAAGGAGCGAAAAAAAACGCGAGAACCGAGAAAAAAGGAAAAAAGAGCGAAAAAAAACCGCGAGAACAAGAAAAAAGGGAAAAATACAAAAAAACGCGAGAACCGAGAAAAAAGGGAAATTTAAAAAAAAAAAACCGCGAGAACCGAGAAAAAAGGGAAAAAATCCAAAAAAACCGCGAGAATCGAGAAAAAAGGGAAAAAGATAAAAAAAAAAAACCGCGAGAACCCGACTACAAAATCGAATCCCGTCCAAGGCGGGTGAGTAGCGCGAGAATCGCGACGAGCCGAGCCCGTCCGTCGCGAGGAGCAGAGAAGCTGTTGTTGACAGCGTAGACGGAATCCGAGTGAGCAGAGAGCAGAGAGACCAGAGCAGAGAGCAGAGCAGACCCCGCTCGAGGCCGCGCGTGAAGAGAGTCGGGGCGGCGGGGCGGCCGCGAGTCACCGCAGAGGAGTCTCTCTTCCCACTGGTTCCTCGCGTCGCGTCGCGTCGCGCGCGCCTCGAGAAGACAGACGGACGGACAGGAGAGGACAGGCGGGCGAGCGGAGTCAGCAGTCTCGCGACCCTCGAGAGCGCGACTCCTCTCTCTCTGTCAAGATTCACAATCGTCGTCGTCGTCGTCGTCGTCGTCGTCGCTGCTGCCTCGTCGACCAATTACATTACACTTGTTGCCACCACTCGTTGGCAGTGAAGTTGGAGTGAACTGTCGTCGTTGTTGTTATTGTCGTTGTTGCTGTTGTTGTTGTCGCCGATGCTCGGCGACTGGGTGGGCGGTGGGCTTTAGGGAGCCGCGCGAGCCGCGACCCCGAGGTGTCATCAACTTCCCCCCGAGCGCGGTGGCCTAACCTAAAATGCGCGGGCGAAATGCCGACGTGATACTGCTGTACGGTCTCCGGGTGCTCTGCTGGTGCTGTTGCGCCGAGGTGACGGCGAGCGGCGGGGCCCTCGACTCCGGGGCGAATTTTCAGGGCCGCGGGAGTCACCCCGGAACGCCGCCGCAACCGCCGCAGCCGCCGCAGCCGATCGTCGCGACGACCGCACAACAGGCGACAACGCCGTCCAAGATCGCGACGTTCTCCGCGAGCTTCGCCGATGGGCTCGCTCAGGCCGTGGCTCACGACGCCGCACAGTCCAGTGAGTTTTTTCTGCAATTTTTTTTTTTTTTGTATTTTTTTTTCCTTTTTTTGGATCTTTGTTTTTGCCGCAAGCTTCTCCAGGGGGTTACCCTGGCGGATGGAACAACGGGGAGAGGAGTCGTAATGATTGAAAAAAAAAAAATGTACTTCCAGACTGGTCGGAATGAGACATGAAACACGAGACGTAATTCTTGTTAATAATCGGAGCGGAGAAGCAGCGGAGGTTTTTAACGCTTGGTTGGTTCGGTCGGATTGGGTCGGAGGGACAAGAATTATGGTTGGTTTTGTGTCTCGGATAGACCTGGTTGGAAGTACGGTTGAAATTTGGTAATTAAATTTTGTTGAATTCAGTAATTCTTGTTGACGATGCGAGCAAAAAACCAACCGAGCTTTTGAACGCTTGGTCGGAGTTTTGGGCTCAGGTGGACAAGAATTATGGTTGGTTTTGTGTCTCGGATCAAGCCGGTTGGAAGTACGGTTGAAATTCGGTTGTTCGATCTGCTGGGGTTTATCCGGTTGAATCCTTGTTTTTTTTTTTCTGGCTTTGCGACCGAACCAGGCTGCTTTGGCGCCGGGCGCGAACGCTCCGTGTGTGCGCAATGTCCCGCTCTCTAGTATGAGTAATTAGACTGTCGTTGCTCATTTTTATAGGCGTGGAAACTTGTAACGACGACCTAGCATGTATCACAATGGCATCTCACGATCGTCTAGGTTTGGAGGCCATCAGGACGCTGCACAGCCAACTGGACGACGACGCCGATGGGGATGTCGATCTATCGGAATCGGACGATGTAAGGCGAGACGCTTTGCTCTGCGACTCTCGATCTGTTGGGTCTGAGAGCGCGACGGAGAGAGAACGAATTATGTGAACGCTATGTGACCGCCGACTGTCCGACTCTCGTCTGCTCTCGTTGTTTACAGTTTTTGAGGGAGGAACTTCAGTACGAGGCTGGCTACGAGAGGAGACAGCGCGCCTTTCATCACAATGACGACATGCATATTAGCGTCAGGGAGTTGTGGGAAGCGTGGTTGCGCTCCGAGGTAACGAATTCGCGACTCAGGAGGCACTGAACACCTTCGTTGGTCGATTTTCAGGCGGAATTACGCGAATTTTTGCTCTCTGGCAGTCATTAAAATTTATCTTTATGAGTATTGGATGCAATTATAACATGAGCGATTTTTTTTATCTCTTGCACTTCGTGTTTCCATTTTTACTATTCATCTGCATTTATTTTTCGCTCTGTTTCCTGAATCTACAGATATAATTATTAATATTGATAATATTGAAGTATTAATTGACTAAAATAAATTGACTATCCTAAAACGGTGGTTACAACAATTTCAAATAATAACGATAATGATTTTCTATTTTTACATTTGATGACGAACTTTGAGTTGAGTTACATTGTACAGTTATCTAAGGAAAGTTTATTCAGGGTGGCCACCTTCAGGAAACTCGGGGAATATAAAATTGGTGACGAAATATTGAGAAATTATAAAGATGAAACACAATTCTCGGTCAGTATCTAAGTAATAAAAGTACAGAAAGAGAATTCATTGACTCTCGGTATTTTTAGAAACGCGATAGCATCGCTACTATTATTTATTTCTTTGTCCATAGTTCAAGGTTAATTCGCAAATATTCGAAAGGCACGTTAGCTCGACCAACGACCGGTTAAACGCCGAAGTAACCATGTCCGCGACTTATTCAGTTGTGATCTTTCTTCTTTATACTAAAGGTACACAATTGGACCATCGAACAAACGTCCGAATGGCTGACGACCAACGTCGAGCTTCCGCAATACGTTCCTAATTTTATACAACACAGGGTGACCGGTGCCACTCTTCCCAGGTAATAAATGACCGAAAACCACCTGTCTTCGAACGTGGCTCAATTACTAATGAAATTCGCACGAAGAGAATTGAGAAAAATCATTTTTCCTTTTCGGCCGCTTTCGGAAAACGTGCAAAAAAATATATAAAAAAATACGTAAAATATAAAAACATATAATAAATATATAAGAAAATACGTAAAATATAAAAATATATAATAAATATATAAGAAAATATTAATTTTTTATTCCGAAGCTCCGCGTATAACGACGCAATAAAATGAAAAAATCACACGTTGAAAATTGACCGACCCAGTTTTTTTCATGTCTTGTTAATTTGTTTCAGGCTGGCCGTTAATAACATGCACTACCTCAATAACGTGCTCGGCATCAAAGATCCAATCCACAAGCAAAAAATAGCACTGAAAGCCATGGACGTCGTTCTCTTTGGCCCACCAAAAGGTATCTTTTCGTTGTACCAAGCTGTTACCATTGGCTATTTGTCGGTGATTATTGTAGCGGCGATAATAAGCTCAGTCGACACGATTACGCTTCGTTAGATACCGGACACAGCATCAAGGATTTAATATTGATAACACTGTTATTCGGAGCTTTGATCGGCTGCTGGTACGCCTATCAGCAGAAAAAGAGCTCTCAGAAACACCTCAGAAGGATGATGAAGGATATGGAAGGTTTGCACCGTGCTGAACTCGCGTTGGAAGATCTGCAGGTAGTAATTCGCAACGAATTGTCTCTCCGTTCCCGGTCATTATTAACCCTCCGTGGTCACTCTGGGTCGATTCGATCCGAGATCGATCTTTCTGCGCGAAAACGAAATACTTACCGATAGTTTGGAATGTCCTTTTTTTGCATGATTTTATATTTTTTAACTCTACAAACGACTTCAAACTCCGGAATAAATACCTTTTTTGTGGCAGGCACTAGAATAAATTTTTTTATCAAAAGTATTATATTTAGAGAGTATCAGGTTAAAATTTGAGTTGAATCGATATTTTATTTACGGAGTTATGATTTCTTTAGTGAACAAACGTCCTTTTTTCGTTCTTTCACCTTCATTAATTTTCTTAAATATGTCGCAACTTAATATCGGGAAATTTCTTTTTTTGTAAGTTATCTACAAAGTTTAAACTATATTCTGTAATTTTTTTATATTCTTCAAACCGGTAGTTTGGTCGCAATACGCGGTCAAAGATGGTCCGGGTGAAATCGATCCAGAGTGACCACCGTGATCGGTGGGAAAAGTATGACCACGAAGAGTTAACCGAGAGTTGTAATAAAAATTATTGCAGAAAGAACTGGAACGAGCGAGACTGGAGCAGGAAAGCGCGGCGACGGAGAAGCAAAACTTGGAAAAACGTCTACAGGATGAGAGCTTGGGAATGCACACGTCCTACTCCGACCTCGAAGTTTCGCAGCTCAAGCAGGAAATTGAGGTGTCGTTGATCTCGGATCGTTAATAACGTTGGGTTTTTGAACGTCCGTTTCTACCACGTGACAAATTTGAATTTTTACGATTATAAAATTAACAATAATAATTGACAGGCTTGCATAAAAAATAATCTGTTAGAACTTTCGCGTTTTGGTGACATTAATGCATCATTTTAGTAAAAAAAAAAAACCATTTTTTTTTTTTTCAACAACCCAATTTTAAATTCCGCAATAACCATTTTTAGGAAATAAATTAACTCAATTCTTTCGCAGATGTTGAAGGTCGAGTTGCAGCGGGCCGAAGGTGAACTCGAGGATCGCTGTTGGTCTCCGCCGTCCGGACTACAGCATTGGCTGCAGTTGACCCACGAGATCGAAAACAAAGCGTACACGAAAAAAAAGATATCGGCCGAGAAACAGCTTCAACAGGCGCGGGAAGCGGTGAGTTTTATTCTATTTTTCACGTCGATATAGCTTTCAACAACCAAGTAATGATATTTTTTTTATTAAAACATCCGTTACCACCAATTGTGAAAATCGGCATAACACGTATTCCGTCCGTCGGGTTCTCGACTATTTTAGTGCGAGAAATTGCGAAAGAAGCGTTCGAGCCTCGTCGGAGCTTTCGTCTCGACACACGGGAAATCCATCGACGAGGTCGACAAGAGCATAGTCGAGGCGCGAACCTCGCTGAACGAAGTAACGGTGGAGCTGCAGGAGCGCGTTCATCGCTGGAAGCAGATCGAGCTCCTTTGCGGCTTCAACATAATTAACAATAATGGTTTGAACTATCTGGAGACGATGCTCTACAGGGGTGCTCCCAACGGTAGAAGTCTCGCGCTTCGAGGTAATTATTCAATTTTTTTTTTCTGACAAACAGTACGAATTTTGGCTCTTCAATTACCATCGTACAGTTTATTTTACATTTTTTTTATTCAGAATAAAGTCCACATGTGAGTTTCGAGGGAAATTTCGAACCCTTCTCGATCATATAATAATCTGAAAAAAAAAAATCAAGCATGTAGAAGGTACTGAAAAGATTGATTTTGTATAATAATAATTCCAAAATGTTATTAACAAATTAATTAAAAAATGAATTGTTCAACAATTTACCCGGCAACCCAACTTTTTATTCTGATGAAAATTATTCATTGATTTTTCTGTATACGTACGAATTTTTTTTTAGTTTTGTCTAGTTTTTAAAAATTGCATTTTTTTAAAGCAAAATGGGCGGCGAAAACCGAATTTTCGAAATTTCCCTCGAAACTCACTTGTGTAACTTTTCTCTATTAACATTCATACAATTTACTAACAATTGCGAAAAAAGGGATATAAAAGAGGGATATCGATCGCGTACTAAGAATTCATAATTATCGTAATTAACGTGAATTATCAATTGTATTCGTGATAAACGCTTTCGTTGGCTTTTCAGGACGTATGAGTAGCCAAGACGACTTAGACGACGACGTAGGCTCGGTGTACACGCCATCAACGAGCGGCGGTGCTGCAGGTAAGCACGAAACGGACATCTATGAGCACTCGGATTGACAATTTTTTTAGGATTTCATCGGTTATCTCGATGCGAGCGAGCGCGATCAGTGTCGCACAACACCCTCACCCTCTCTTACCATCTTCGTAACGTTCGCGTCTTATCGACAATGACAATACTAGCGATTGTTCTATTATTCTTCCCCGTCCTCGATCGACCAATCGGATTGTTGTCTATCTCTCGGCTCGGACCTGCTCCTGCGAGTGCAGCGCGTCCACTACACTTGGTAGCTTTGAGGGATCATCACAGTGTGACCCGTCGAAAAATCAATGATTTTCGCGATTTTTTTTTTATGTTTAGGATAAACTAATCGGTCTGGTTTTTTTTTACAAATCAAGGCACTAGTGAAGAGCACAAAATTATTTGTTGTGAGTTGATTTATTTATTGTTGAATATTGTTATAAATTATTGAAAAGTCCGGTTAAAAAAAAAGGTCCTGCATGATGTCCAGATTTGCGGCCTTAATCAGGATCTGAATAAAAAATTTCAAAAAGATGATTAATCTGTAGGAAATCCGCTATCGTCCTATGGAGGCTTTTTTCATTTGACAAAATGGCAGCAGTTTGAACAAACCGTGTCGAATTTATCTTTTTTTTCGACAGTTATTCGTAAAAAAAGGAAGGTTAAAAAAACTTCCATAGAACGATAGAGAATGAGGAGAAGAATGTTCTGTCAAAATTTGAAATGGATAGCTTGAAAACTCTTCCCTTGAGATTGGACACCGTTTTCAAAAACACTATTTCGAGATAAACGCGTTTGAAGTGAAAACTTTTCATATAAATCGTTTACTTACGATCAATCGGCGATGCCAGGTCGATCCGAAATAATTCGAATTTCGATTAAAAAATTTGAGAGAATGTTTATAACAGTGTATACTATCCGATAATGCAAAAAAGAACGATTTTTTGAAAACGTCACACTGTGATGATCCCTTAAATCGCTCGGTTCACCTTCCAAATTCGATTGCTCAAGCATCTTACTAATTCAATGTTCTCGGGCTACGAGCGGAGGGCGTCGGACAGCTAAATACACGCGATTCTTCCTCTATAAATGTCCGAGTACGATACTAATTTTTTCTCTCTTCACTGTCTCTTTCTCTTTCTTTCCGTGTGTGGGTCTATTTCTCTACGCACAAGGTGACCAAATTCACTGACGCTCAAGAATAATCGTTGTTCGAGTTCACGACTTTGGCGATTTTACACGTTGACTCGTTATTATCGCGTTGCCGATTGCGCCCGATTACTTCAGGCGTCACGTCCGTCGAGCAATTTGTCAAATGTTTGTACATAAATAGCGATATATACACTTGTTTATATTGAATCTCGAGAAATATTACGAAAAAAGACGAAAAGTCTCATGACAAAACGAAAAAAAAAAAAAAATTACCAACTTTTGTTGATTATATATGAGAAAGTATATTTAAATACTATTTATGAAGACGTCTCCGGAGTGACAAAGTCTTGTGAAAAATTCTTAGCGAATGAGCCACGTGACATTCGGAAGATTTAAAAAAAAAAACGCTTCAACGAAAGTGAGCAAATATTTCCTGTGTCGACGTATTAATTCTTCGTCCCTTGAATCTCGCGAAAAAAAAAAAACAATGCGAGAGAAACGCAGTCTTATTTCGACATCCACGTGTTCTCTCGCATCGTTCAGCGAAAACTGCGGGAGCGTACGATAATGTATGTAGTAAACGATTAAATTGTAAAAATCAGGCGTATCGGCGTTATTCGTCAACGAAACTTGTTCGCGAGGAAGAACCGTCAAGCCGGCTTCGGTGATAATAGGCTAGGAGGGGACGGGTTTTATCTTACTTACGATAATAGTCGTACTGATAACCTTAACGTGTTAAGTCGACAGTAGTATTTTAAGTAATCGATGCCCCATTATCGAAAATACGGAAAATATGACAAAAGTTTGACAAATTTGCAAAATATTTCACAGCCGCGTCTACGTACTTCTTACGAGCCCGAGTACTTTTCTTCTCCGACGAACCGAGAAATTGTCGCAAAAAAAAAAAATCGTTACCCCTCTTTGCTGTCCTTTCAATTCTATGTGTAATTTTTACGGGTTGTTGACGCATGTCGTGGCGGCCGAACGTCGCGCGCCTCCTCTGCCTCCCCCTAACTCTACATGTCCGTGAAATTTACAATATGTACCTTCCTCGTTGACTTTATAAAGAGAAGAAAAAAAAACGATGCGTGGTAGCATTCGCGTAAGCGTAACGTGTGCCTTTTTAATAAAGTTACATCTGGTAAGATTTAATAAAGTTACAGTTGCTTAAGAGGGTCTACAGTCAGGTCAAATCGGCAGATAAATTAGCCTTTTTACACCCGAAAACGAATATTTGTTTGCCTCGTACAAGACACATTTAGTTATCTCCAAGTAGCTTTCACACAACGCTATATCAGTTTTTCTGAATTTCTCGCTCGATTTAAACGGCATCGGCGGACCAAAAAATTTCCAAAAATCACTTCGGGGGTGGAGAATAATTGCAGGCCACGATTAAGATTTTTCTTGGAGATGTTGCGCTAACTGATTGTCCCCAAAGTAATCGGTATAAAAATACATAAATAAATTTGTGCTTCATCCAGGGCAACACAAACAATTCCTTATTTCAGGGGGTAACGTAGACGAATTTTCTCAGCAAACTTCCAGCAATACAAACCTGACTCGCCTCTCTTAACGAAATCACTGGGCATTAAATTATCCAAGTACAACCGGATTCGGAATTTTTTTCCGAAACCCTTAGGGACCCTTTTGACGAAAAAATTTGTGAATTATATACATTCGAGTCATCTCAGAACAAACCAGCACACTCGAACACATTGAACAACTCATTATACCTGCTACTCGGTAACGAGAAGGACGAAATTTCGATGAATTTGTATTTTGTATACGATACTCTTGTAATTAATTACTTGTTAATGTTGTACGACTGGATCCCGCAACCTTTTAAGACAAGCTTTTGATTACAGGCTGAAAATAGTATATTCAATATTATACTATGTACCATAGTATTCTATTATATGTTAAGTTTTAACGACAATGTGTATCTCTCTTATAGTTTATTGTCCAATAAAGCCGAGGATTATATGAAGAAGACGAAGAAAAAAAATGAAAAGATTTGAGAAATATATGAGAAAGGCACGCAAGTGGGCTTGTTTATGCATTACCTCTGCTTCTACGTGTACCGTGTTATATATGTCGCCTGTCGTGTTTATTGTCGTGCAACGCGACGTCGCGCGCGCGCCCGAACAGCGTTAGGAAAACTCTGTGAAGACGCTCCGCGTGTCAATTACACTTTTTTTTTTTTCAAACGTCCGCACACAGCCTAGTCGCGTGTGGTCATTGCGGCTATGACGAATTGTTTCTACGTGACCGAATCAATTAACCAGTATTGTAAGACGATAGCTACGCCGCCAGTTGTCTCGTGACTCGCAACTGCAACGAGTCCGGGCGAAGAGTCGCACAACGATGCTTCAAGTATATCGAGCAATATCTTTTTACAAATTTAACGATCAATCGAGAACAATTCTTTATTGGCATTTACAAACTTATTTTTCGACACGTTGTTCGTGTTTCTTTTATTTGTAATTTTGCCAGTACGGGATTTTTATCATCGTCCGACGATAGCTTCACGTGATTTTTTTTTTCATTAAGGGGATCCTGTCGTGTAAAATTGGTTTCGCATAAATTCGAGAAAACTGAGAGAGAATTGCTAACACTTCTCGATGGTATAAAAATCGGAAAAAATGTGTGCACGTTTAAAGTACAGAACAGATTAATTTGGCATAATAATAATCCCAACATGTTATTAACAAATGTTATTAACAAAAGTTATTAACAAATGTTATTAATAAATGTTATTAACAAAAGAAAAAAATAATTGTTTAATAAATTGTATAATGGTCCCGGTGACCCACATTTTTTTTATGAACATGATTCGTTCATTTTCCTGAAAACGTATAATTTTTTAGATTTTCAAGTTGACTTTGAAATTTATGTTTTTTATAGGGTGAAAAAACACAAATTTCAAAGTTAACTTAAAAATCTGAAAAAATTCGTAAGTACTCACAAAAATTAAGGAATCATATTCATAAAAAAAATGTGTGTCACCCTGATATTTAATAACATTTTACAATTATTATTACGCCAAATTAATACATCCCGTACCCTTAACGTGCATGCATTTTTTTTCTGATTTTCTCTCTCAATATTCTCGAATTTATGCGAAACGAAGACTATAAGTCAGGACCTCCTTAAGCTAATTCGAACAACCGTCGCGACGTCGACGAAGAAAACGAGCGCAAATTCGTCGAGGCATCCGAACGATCCCGATTTTCCGCGTTTAGCGAGTTTCGCGCGTAGCAAGTCGAGGGCAAAACCGATAATCACCCAGCGAAAAATACCGATCTAAGCCGTGGGAAGTGCGGGTTAAACACAGAAACACACACGACGGGGATGACTAATTGCAAAGGTGACTGAATTGTTGTGTCCTCAGGTCTGTCGGAGAGCCTGACGTGGAAGGAGTCGTCGATGCCGCCGGACTCGTCGAGCAGCGAGACGGGCAAGGAGACACCGCCGGAGACGATCAAGTTCATCGTCGGCGAGGCGAGCGAGGCCGAGACGTCGACGTCGGCGCCGAGCAAACCCGCGACGAGGGAAAAAACGGAGAGAAACGTCGGCGCTCCGAGGGCGCCGAGTCCCGGGATGGTCAGGTCTTACAGTCAGGACACAAATATGCTTTTGAGCGAGGACGCGAGGCCGGGCGGCTCGTCGTTCCTGTCGAAGACGTCGTTCTCGGAGAACAGCCTCGGCGACGCCTCCGAGCGACTCGCCGGCAGTCGATTCTCGAGCCTCCGAAAGCCGCCCCTCAAGGAACTCCCGACCGTCATGTCGATGGACGACGAGACACTCTCCACCGACTCCAACTCGACCGCCGACAACGACGAGATCAAACGACGACGTAGAAAGCTCCACTTTCCGGCTTTCAGAAAGAACAAGGCCAAGCCCACGTGATGACGTCGCACGAACACGCATAGTTAACCCGGACTTATGCTGCAATCGATTGTTGTGAATCTTCCACGTTACTCCTGTCGCGGTCTTCTATCCGATCGTCCCGCTTTTGTCCCTCGCCGCGGAGGGACCGAAGCGGCAACTTCTCTACCTTTCCAATCTGTTCGCTTTTTTTAGATCGTTCATTCTCATTCTCTCCTTTTCTCTTTTTGCGTATCTTGATCGCGCAAGAATAAATAGTGTAAAAAGAGGATTTTTGTTGGATGAAACGTCGAAGTGTTCAGAGTATGTCGTATTGGAATGAAAAATATTAATTTCGTACTAAAAAAAATCGAATCCTCAATCACAGGGATTTTTTTAGGATACAATTTGTGACTAGTAATAGAAATCTGAGGTGAAAAACTGAAAATTAAAAAAACCTAGGATGGACGATTCGTCAATTGTAGGTTTTTGAGAATTTTCAGTTTTCGACCTCAGATTTCCATTACAAGTCGCAAATTGAGGGTTCCATTTTTTTTTTTAGTATGAAATTAGTATTTCTCAGTCCAATACGACATACTTTGGATACTTCGGCGGATCATACTACAAAAATACTCTTTTAATACTATTTTTTTTGCGCGGCGAGGGACCGAAAGGTGAACTTCTACGTTTAAAAACCTCTTCGGTTTTTTAGCTGATCCATTCGCATTCTCTCCTTTTCTCTTTTTGCGTATCTCATCCTCTACCCGTCGTCTATTCGCTCTCTTCCTCCCTCTCTCGCTCTCTCCCTCTCTCTCTCTCTCTCTCTCTCTCGGGTTTTACCGATATGTTTTCGTGCTCTCGACTTTCGCGACGACATTCGGTGACTTAATTACTCATACGTAGCCGACCTGCGGCGTCCGAAAAATCCTTCGACCCTCAAGTGTCGAGTGACGAGTTAGACGTAGGAATCTCGAAAAAAAAAATCAACATCTCATGACATATAATAATTTCCTTGTAGAATTCCATTGTACTTCAGTTCGCGACAATAACGCCTATTGAATTGTCGAGTGATTTCGTTGCGACGCAATTTTGTCGCGAGTATCGGAAAACGCGCGAAATGTTGCTACAACGCCAAAAAAAAAAAAAAGAATCAAAAGATTTTCGGGGTAAATGTTGGCTCAATTATTATGATATTGAAGTTTGCATCGTTGGAATGCAACGAAATTCCGAAAAACAAATTAATTGTAATTAACCCAAGTGACGAAGGCCACGAGAAAAATATATATATAATATTTTTTCGTGCCCTTATTTGCTATGATGACTTTTTATACCTATTTTCATCATACGATTAATTAGAATTAATTTTTTTTTCTGAATTTCGTTGCATTCCAACGATGCAAACTTCAACATCATCAATTATTACCCCCGAGCGTGTATTAAAAGCGACGAGGAAACGAATATTTTCATACACGAAATTGATGCAGAAGGTGGGAATAATCGTTGCGCGTGGTCGCGAATTCGCCGAGTGCGATTACCAAGTGGAAATATAGTTAATTATACGAGGAGGTGAAAAAAAAAAAAAAAAAAAAACGGCGAGCAGCGGGAAAACCAGGTGGCCACTTCCTACGCGCAAACACGTCGCTGGAGATTATCGCCTCGCCGACGAGTGACTATTCGGTCCACGACAGTCCTAACGCAAAGTGTACTTCCTAAAAAAAAAAAAGTAGCATCGATTGTCGATTACTTAGAGTTTACAATTACGAATAGTGCTCAAGCGGATGCACACGATGTTAGTGAACACTTGGTTACTTAGATAGTTACATAAAATCTATGATAATAAACTAGCGGTACATCGATGATAAACTTGTAAAAGATGAAAAAAGGAAAAAAAGAAAAATGGAAAAAATAAGTTTTGGGCTCGGAGTTGTATGAAATCCGACGTAGTCGCTAGCCGATGATTCTCTGACATGTAGATACGAATACTTTTAAACTTTCGCTTATACAGACGCTCGCGCGATAATATTTAGGAAAGTTTCTCAGATTATCCCGTGGTTTTTCCGTGCGTGCACATGAAAGTAATGACGAATTTAGGTGAAATTCGGGTGGTGAGGAATTTTTTTTTTTTTTTTTTTGCTGAAAAGTCTTGACGACCGGCGAGAGTTAGTAGTTAAAGCAGCTGCCAGGTTGGAATATGGCATTAAGGTATTCTTAGCTGAAGAGTCCCGTAGAACGTGAGTTTCAAAGAAAATTTCGAACACTTCTCGATGGGATTTAAAAAAATCAAGCATATTCAAGCATATGATTTCAACATTTTACTAGCAAACTGATAAAAACAAATTGTTTATCAAATGACCCGTAAACCTAACGTTTTTTTTTTCTTGAGATAAGAATAATTTGTCATTTTTTTTTCTTGAGATAAAAATGATTAGTAATTTTTTTTTCTTGAGACAAAAATGATTTGTCATTTTTTTAATATGTACGATATTTTCAGAATTTTGTTAAATCTTTTAAACTTATGTTAATTTTTTTTTAATGTATGCAATGTCACATCTTGAATATGCATGATTTTTTTCCGACTTTTGTCGCATCGAGAAGTGTTCGAATTTTTTTTCTCAAACTCACGTTTGACGGGACACTATAGCTAGGATTAAATTCATGATGCGCGATTTCTCGTCTGCATACTACTGTCCGCTACCATTTAAAACTCGATCAGTGCAGAGTACCCGCGGTCTCAGTCTCAGCGTTCGCCTATACCAGACACGAATTTCATTGAATTAATTTATTTAAATGTACATTTTAGTATCCGCCCTAGTTGATATTCCTATAATGGTATAAAGTATTAAGTGGAGCAACGTGTTGTTTTTAAAAGCGCATAACGCACTTTTTGTCTTCCCTGTCATGCGAGTTGTACGGTATTTTACACAGTAACGATAATAAATCAAACGGTAAGAGCGCATCCGAGTTTCATCGACCCGTCGGAATTGAAATCGAGATTAATCAAAGTTGTTACTTTTTATTTTTCACTGTGCTCCTTTATTTATTTTCAACCGCTTGCGTAGCTTTGAAAATACGTTTTGTTTCGTGGTGTAGAGCTTTACAAGGTTTGTAGTGTAGTGCGTCACGTTCTAGCAATTTTGGCTTTTGAGTTGCCGCTTTAGCAGCTTTTGGGGCATTTCGCGTTAATCAAATTTTCATTATCGATCGTTGAGTATTTTCCCTAATTATTCGACGTGGCTTCGGTAATTAGCTAAGTGGAGTAAAAAAAATGTTGGTAAATTGCCGAGCGGTGTAATGACTTCCAATTAATCACTACCACGTATATCTTCTCAAAAGGTCAGATCGATTAGACGCTGTAAATCTCAGCACCTGACTGGTAATTTACGATTACGGGCGCGTCGAGACGTTTTGTACAAAAAAAAAAACCTGTATTTATACGAATTTATTGTAACATATTAGAACATATATTGCGAGTACTTCACTTTTACAAACGGCAATCGCAACTTGAACGCAGAACGGCTGCGAGCCAATGTGCATAACAAAATTCGTAACAAACTCCATGGATATATCTTCAAAGAAAAAAAAAAATGCCATGCGTGAAAGTTATAATAAATTGTATATACAATAGTCATAAATTAATATAATAATACAGATATACGGGAAATAACGCCTAAGAATTTCCTGACGACTGTGGCAGTTCAGTGCTTAAAACACCAGAAAACATCCCTTCATAGATACATATCTTGTTTCTCTTTTTGCAGGTAAGTCGACCGTTTGATCCGCGAATATCAAAACTTCCTTTCTTAAAAGATCAGTTGGGTAAAAATTTTTTTTACCCAACTGATTTTTTTATAAGTTTGCGCGAATGGGGTAGTATTTTTTTTTAAAATCTCATCTCTCGTCACATTTTAACTAATCGTGAATACCAAGAGAAGTAAATGACGCAAGAAAAATTGGGTTCGCAGGTACAATTATCTCGCAACAGCTCATAGGTTTAATTTTGTCGACTTTGATTGACTTCATTCCGCACTTACAATCACAATCGTGGTGCGATCGTGGCAATCAGAACCAACTAATCACGCCTGATCAACTGCAAATATAGTTTCGCTACTGTTCGACACTCGAACGACGTCGTATATTTTTCCAGACGGGTTGGTAAAATTTTAATTGTCTCTAGCAGACGATAAATATATTTTTCTTAATTAAAATACATGTATAGTCGCTCGCTGCAGCTTGAGCCTTTAGACAATTTGTTTATACATACGCTTTTTAATAATCTGACATATCTTCATTATTTCCACCCCCTCGGTGGTTCATTTACGCAGATATATCGACTAAAATCGTATAAAAGTATCTGAACAATCAGGATTAACATCTTAAGGGACCGCGAATAGTTCCACGTCGACGTTTCAATATTAATAGCGTCATGAGCCGTCCCATTGCTACGGAATACGCTGAAGAACGATGACCGACGTCCCACAATGAAAATTAGCATCTCATATATTTATTAGTCCATTCATTATTCAATATATCGAGACGCAGTTATTATTCGACAGGCATTCCATCCTAGAACATTGCGGCGTATTGTTGATATTCATGTAGCAACGTTGACAATATATTATTTTACATTATTTTGTATACACATTATAATATTGTATAGTTTGTTCAATTTGTATCTTTTTTTATGTGCACCTTGGTGCCGTCAGCACATTTTGTGTATTGTAAAAAAAATTCTTCGGGGATTTTATACTATCCGAGCTAATAGCAGTGATAACGCGATGACAGGCAATTAAGCCGAGAAATTAATTAACTAATTAATTAAATAAATTCCGAAATTAAATGAAGAAATTAATTAATTAATTAATTAATTAAATTCAGGGAGAATATTTTCATTCGTTATTTTGTATACACATTATAATATTGTATAGTTTGTTCAATTTGTATTTTTTTTTATGCGCACCTTGGTGCCGTCAGCACATTTTGTGTATTGTAAAAAAATTTCTTCGGGGTTTTTTATACTATCCGAGCTAATAGCAGTGATAACGCGATGACAGGCAATTAAGCCGAGAAATTAATTAACTAATTAATTAAATAAATTCAGAAATTAAATGAAGAAATTAATTAATTAATTAATTAAATTCAGGGAGAATATTTTCATTCGTTTGCAATAATTCGCTCTCGCAGCGATGCCCATTCAGCATCGCCGGCATAAATAGAAAAGTATAAATAAACTGGGATAAATACGTATTTGAATGTATTGGTATAAATAGAATTATTTTTCTACGATCAAACGGAAGCGATCGGTCGCTTCGTTCTCTACGCTTTTACCGTATGAAATTCTCGAGTATGCAGCTATCTAGCAATTGGAGCTGCTTATAAAATTGCCTGCTAATTTAATCTTCCTGCTCTTTTCGTGTTTTTTTTTTTTTTTAGTAAATTGTACATGACTGCGGAAAATCGAGCGCTCTACGCACTATGTAGCCGGCAGTACTTCAGTAGATTAGCAATAACGTTTCTCCGTTGTAACACGAAAAAATATATATTTTTGTACAAAGTTACATTTGCTCTCGGGTGGGGCTTTTAATATAATCGGCAGCGGTTTTTTTCAGACCAGACGCGGCATGGAAGCTCAATGAAATAATCCAACGGGAAGGCGAGTGGCGTCCTCTAATAAATCCCACGCTTCCATCTACGAAATAATTGCACCGTACACACCACACTGACGATACAAATGCGGCGGTATATATTTTGGAATGCTCGCGATGCGGCTTATACGCGCGCTGGCAGTACACATAGTCCAATTTTTTTTTTCTTCGCTACATTAATTAAATATTTATTATTATCATACACAAGATACTCGTTGAATGGTGTATACGTAAAGAAATCACGCACGCGGTCAGTCTTATAATTGAGAAATACTATGGTTATTTGATTAAGGGGGGAGCAAAAAATTGCTGATTTTCATTATGTTTTTTTAAAGGAAACATTTCTTAAATATTTCTAAGACTTAGGGTATGATTTATCTCTACTTTTGGCTATTACAGAATATTTTTTATTTTTTATAAATCTTTAAAAATGGCAAGTTTTAAAAATTGAAAAAGTATTTTTTTATTGCGAAATGTAACCTTTTTTTTTTTTTTTTTTTTTTTTTTTTTTTTTTTTTAAATTCGATCTTTTTATTTAAAAACGTACAATTTCATGAAATCTCAACAATTAAAAAAAAAAGTAGCCAAACAGTATTGATAAAACATACCCTAAGTCTTAAAAATGTTGAAGAAATGTTCCCTTGAAGACAAAAAAATCATGAAAATCAACGAGTTTTTTTTATCGCCTAACAATATCTGCCCCCTTAATAGCGTGAAACGCGGTAGCTTGGCTCTGTTGGACTTTGGTCTCTCGAAATTGCAGCGATCGAAGATTATAATAACGCTGGGTGCACTTGAATCGACCGACTATGAGAAACAAAATTGGGAGGCGCCTGTGGGCCGCATAATGCACAATGTACCGAGTACTACGAGGTTTCGTACATAGTGAACGCAGCACTATTGATACAATACTCGAATCTATGTCGCGTGTCTTAAGGCCATAAACGCGCTAAAACGCCGACTCTAATGGCATAAGGGAGAATCTATACACGAAGAGCACGTTTCTTAAAGCCAATTGGTCTAAGGCCGCAAGAGAGTAGAGGAGGCCACTCCACGTTATATACACTCTTACGACGTTGACCTCTCTCCTCTCGTATGTCCAGCGGATCGCTGTTGGAGAAATTTCAACTTCGTTTTTCTCTTTATTTACAATTCTCGTGGCCAATAACTTCGATATCAATGCACTTTATCCTACGAATAAAAAGCGCAGCTTCCGCGCAATTGAAAACAACGATTGCTTTGTCCAAGTCTTAAACTGAAGTTAAGTATAATATCAAAATAGAAATTTTAATTTGTTTTTAATTTTTATTAAAAACAAATAAAAATTTTATTCAATTTGTTTTAAATTATTATTAAAAACAAATTAAAACTTAATTCATTTTGTTTTAAATTATTATTAAAAACAAATTAAAATTTAATTTAATTTTTTTTTATGCTTTTTTAATTGTCAGTTAAACGTTATTTGATTTTTGTCGCACCATAAATATTAAAGTAACAGTGAATAATTATTTTGATGCGTTCCTCGTCTTTCGCAATTTCGTTTGATTTTTTTCTTCACAAAGAACACAAAAGAGGAGAGACTCTGGATTATAATTTTCTCTCTCAACGATCCGCTAGGGATAAAGTGATTATCCGAAGACAGCTTACTGGGAAATGTGGGAGATGCCAGAGTGGCGGGTATCAGTGGGGTTTTCACATAGATAGTTATGAATAAGAGATATACACGGGAGGTGGAGCCTACGAGCTTTAGTTTGAAATTCAATCGCCAAACGGCGATCGTAGGGCCTTGGATATTCCCAAGAGACGAAAAACCAGGTCAAGGATCATCAATGGGCTTGACCCGGTGAGTGAAGAACAGGAGAAACAGTTGTTTCTTTAAAAACATAAACGTACAAAAATTCCAAGCCAAGCGTCCCTTGTATGATCCAAACTCAGAGAGAGACTGAGAAAAATAGAAAGGAAAATACTGTTTGAGGAGCGGGAGCTTTGCACCCAGAGAAATCGTTCTGATGGGATCTATTTGAACGAAATAAACATTTATTTCAACGAAATCAAAATTTATTTTATCCAAATCCTATTAGGCTGGCGATTAAATAGATTAATTTATTTAATGGTCGACCTCGTAGGATTTATTTGGATCAAATACAATTTATTTCATTTAAATAAAAATTTATTTCATGCATATAAACATTTATTTCATTCAAATAAATTTTTATTTCATTCAAATAAATTAATTTATTAAATCGATTATTTAGATTTATTTAAATAGATTAATTTATTTAATGACCGGCCTAATAAAATTGATTTCATTCAAATAAATTTTTATTTCGTTCAAATAAATTGTATTTCTTTCCAATAAATCCCCTCATAACGATTTCTCTGTCTATGCACGCGGCGCGTGACAACGAGAAGCTCAGGATCGCTACGACTACGCGTCGTCTCAACTGGGCGAAACATCATTACTACAATTCTCATCGTCCTGCTGCTCACTCATCTCCGCAGCCGAGGGAATAGTCGCGAGTAGCCTGACAGCCAACCGCGACGGCGATCCCGGTGGCTCTGGCTCCTGAATAGCGAGTTGCCTCGTTAATCTCGGCTTAGGCCTCACGGGCCTCGGCGTCGTCCTCACACTCGCATCGAGCGAGGCGCTGGATCGCGATATCCTCCAAGTACTCGTGCTCGCCGTGGTCGCCGAGCCCGACGAGTCGTTACGCGACGAGCTCAGATTGGAATCCTGCGAGGGTTTCCGCGTGATCAGCCACGACGAGGCGCGCCTCTTGGGATCCAAAAGCCGCAACGGGATCCCGCAGTGATGAGCCTGACGCCAGGAATCCGATCGCGAAGACGAGAAATTCTCGCTCGAGGACACGGAGGAGGCGCGCTTGTGCTGCTTCTGCTGTATCTCCGCGATCTGATAGGCGTACTGATCGCTCCGATTGTGCCGCTGACGCTGATGGTGAGCGCACGGCCAGAGCAAACGCGCGCCCCACCAGCCGCCGTTTTGACAATTCTCCACACCGCCGATTCCGACGTTGTCCTCGTTTCGTATCAGTCTCGTGTTACACGTGCAACCTGGATTGCCTCCCACTCCATCGCCCCCGGCGCAACCGATCCCTCTTCCCCCTCCAACGTCGCCGATTCCTCCTCCTCCTCCTTCTCTTCCTCCTCCTGCGGCTCCGCCGATCGTTGGATTATTATTGTCCCTCGATGATCTGTCGACCAAGCTGTTCGTGTTCGCCGGCGTCTGACGATTGCTGAAATTCGAACTGTGCCGGCATCGGCCGATTCCCCGCGTCACCCGCGACTCCTCGATCGCTTTGCAGATAAGGACGCAGTCCTTCTTGAATTGCTTCGTGAGTATCGCGTATAGGAAGGGATTGCAGCACGAGTTGAGGGGCAGGACGAAGACGGCGAAGACCTTCGCCTGCTCGAGGGACACGAGCTGAAGGCCGAAGGTGGCTGTTAGGGAGAAAAAGGCGATCGGCGACCAGCAGAGAAAGTCGGTGAAGACGAGGAGCGCCATGCGCTTCGCGATCCTCGAGTCGTTCGAGTTCCACGCCTGGGAGCCGCGAATCGCGCAATACATCTTGAGGTAGCAGCCCATGAGGATTAGAAAGGCGACGCCGTTGATGAGCATGAGAAAGACGACGTAGCTGAGGGAGGCTGTGCCGCTCGTCTCGAACGGCAGGCATATCGCGAATTTGCGGTAATCCGAGACACCGAGGAGAGGTAACGTTGCCATTGATACGGCGAATATCCAGCCGACGCTCATTATGTAACCCGCGTGTTTTAAAGAGAGCCTCTTGTTCAGGTGCATCGCGTGGGTTATCGCGTAATTTCGCTCCAGGGTTATTACCGCGAGCGTGTAGACACTCAGCTCTGAACTGAGGACACCGAGAAAACCCGCGAGCTGGCAACCCGCCGACATTTGCCAGGGGATCGCGTACTTTCGAAATTCACCGAGCGTCGACGCGTCCACCACCGCCAGGAGACCTGCAAGCAATTTTTTTGTTTTTTTTTTGTAGTCAAGATTTATCTGTGGCCAGTGTTGTAAATTCTCGTTACTTTGAGAATTGAATTTTATACAACAGTTTATTTTTTAGTTACGATTTTAGAATGGTGAGCTGTAGCGATTGTAAAATTATACGTGAATTTTTTAATAGCCGTAAGAAAAACCGAATTTTCATTCAATTTCATTACCGAATTTTTCCGAATTTTCCGAAAACCGAGTTTTCCCTTTTTTTTTCAAACCGAATTTTTCATTAAATTTTCAGAAGAAATTGGGAGAAAAATGGACAAGCATAGCCCTCCATTATTTTAGCAATGCATTGACTGTGTTTCTCCATTTTTTTCAATAAGATTACCCCGAAGATTTATGGGAAATTGATATTTCTTGCCTCTATTTAAAAGTTTACAGATCGTGTTATAATCATTACGACTTATTATTAGAAAAACTTAATTACGGAGCCAACTGTAACATCAATTTTATATCCAAAAATATTAGGGATCGACAACTCTGATCTGTGGCATTCTCTAGGCGGATTTGACGAGGAGGTTGTCCTCTCCTCTCGCGGCGAGACGCGCGAGCGAGCGACCCGCACCGGGCTCGGCTACAATCAAACCGGTTTTCCGCAAATGGAGGAAAAGACATCGGTTTTCTTCTGATAGAGTGATTAATGCTTTACGATTGATTTGTGGCGTTTTAAGCGACCACGCTGGGAGAAAATGCCGGTTACGTCAGCCGAATCCGCGGTTGCGGCTGATGAACTAAATATTTGCTTAATTGGAGGCAATCCTTTTTTTTTCATCCGAATTTTTTGTTCGGTTGGTCTTTGGTTTCTTTGGCATGCTAAATTTTTATTATTCATTCACTCAAGACTCAGGCTATTTTCTTTTACTACTTTTGTGATTGATGATTATTTGGAGTTTGCTTACCAAGATAGATTCCCATGAAGAAATCCGCTGCCGCCAGATTGCAAACCAAAAATCTAGGAACGTCGAGTTTGCTTCGCGAAAATATTATGACGAAGACGACGGTTCCGTTGCCGAGCATCGCTAAGAGAAACACTACCCAAACTCCGCACCTCAGAGTCCACCAATCGAAAAGATCTTGACAAGGCAAGAACGGTCCTGAAAAAATGAACAGTCAGCTTTTTTCATCCGTACTTAGATTTAGCCTTAATCGCTACGATATTCGTTAGCGGAACATCGATATTCGGATCCTCGGCTGACGACTTTGATGTTGTAATTCACATCGCTTGATATTCTGTATCGTTAGCCGAAAATACGATTTACCAAGAAGCAAGATCAACGAACCCGGCTGCGGTAGACACTGAATTCGCCTGGCCATTTTAATCTGTCCACTCATGCTGATCCGACCCTCCTGATCTTCGAAATAATCCTCGATGTAAGACGGCAGGTTACCGGGATACGTAAAATCTGAACCAAAGTTATCCCAAAGTTCATTTATCTGTGAGCCGAATTTGGTGCTCAAATTATCTAAAATGCAACGTTACGTTTTGTTTTTACAGATAAACCACGGTGAGTATTACTGCATTTATTACATATTAATTGGGAACTGCAGTTTTTTACACCACAACGAAGCGAAACTCAATTGCCGATCGCATCGACCGATAGTCAATAATTACTGCCAGTGTTGTAAGTCCCCATTACTTTAAGAATTACAATTTACACAACAGTTTATTTTCCAGTTACGATTTCATAACAATAACCTGTAGCGATTATAAAATGATATGCGAACTTTTAAATAGCAGAAAGAAAAACTACATTTCTAATTAAATTCTGGGAGAAATTGCAAAAAAAGGGACAAGCAGAGTCCTCCATTGTTTTCTCAATGCATTAACAGTATTTCTCCATTTTTTTTCAATAAGATCACCACGAAGTTTTATGGGAAATTAATTAATTTCTGGCTTCTATTTCAAAGTTTACATATCACACGATAATCATTATGAGTTATTATTATAAAAACATAATTATAAAGCCGATCGTACCGTCAATTTTTTTCCACAAAAATTAGGGATTTACAACTCTGATTACAGCCGCTTGCGAGACGATTGGGTGAAAAAGATGCGTTTGACACTTACGCAATTGAGGCCAAATATCGGTGAGACTAGAATTCCACAGACTCATGTCGAATTCGTTGTCGGTGGGAAAGAGAACCGATTCCCGCACCGGCACCTTGACAACGGGCTCTTCCACTTCCATCGGAAGAAACGCGCAGCAATGATACGCGTAGGAGAGAACCATCGTCTGAACTCGTGGAAAACTCTCCGGGGATGGAAATTCGCGCAATGCCGGATTATTAAACGTCTTCAGATGAAGCAAACTCGAGAGTCCTTCCACTGGCAACGATGGGAATACGTTGTTCCCGAGATTCCTGAAATCGAGAAAAAGGAACACGAAACATCAGCAATCGCGTCGTGGGTATTTTTAGATACTTTGGTTACTTTGATGAAAATGATCATCTCTTTTGACTCACAAATCCTCCAACTGTTCGATCTCCCGAAATGCATCGGGATCTATGTGCTCGATGTAATTGTTCTCCAAATCTCTGAAATTTCGAGCAATAAAATTGATCAATTGATAAAAAAAATTGGTACTTTTTCGTACTAATTACAACTCTATATTTTTTTCTATATTTTTTGTATTTTTTCGGTGGTAAATGTTTATTCGTTAGTACACATTTTTAAACTGGTTACGAAAAAAAAAGAACGAAGGGGTAAAACGTACAAGATTTGCAGTCGTGACATCCCGACGAAGGCATCGTGCGGTATCCTTCGGAGATTGTTATTAGAGAGAAGTAGATCGTGTACGGAGCCCAGCGTCGCAAACGGTTGTCCCGATAGCGACGAAATCATATTACTCGTGAGATCTCTGTGGATTCGAGTAGACATTCTTATACGCGTGATAAATAGAACACAGAAATAATGATACAAGAGCTGAACTAAGATTTCCGACCTTGTGGCTGCTCCTCTGTTACATATAAATCGCTATAGTATTTTTTGTCTCGAGGGATCGTCGCCCATTAAAATCGCTGTGATATAATTAATGATGTCCTCATAAAAAATGTATTGCGTTGAATTTTATTGTACAATATTATAGCGCAATAGCAGATTGTAGTGGCTCGCGCGCTCGCTATGTGCTCAAATCAAAATTAGATCGTTAAGCAAACTAACGTCCAAATTTTACGAAATCGAGAATCTTTTTTTTTATTTCGTAATGCGATATCTTGATTTCTGAATTTTTTATAGGATGTTAAAGTAAGACTCAAAAATCGCAAATTTTTAGAAGCGGTGCCACTATCATTTATAACAATATTTATAATTATAATAAATTTATAATAATATTTATAATAATATTATTATAAATTGAATTAATAATAAAAAATAAATATAAGATAATCGATGAATAAAAACTTACAGAACTCGAAGGTCCGTGCATTCCCGGAGGTTCGGCACGCTCGTTAAATAGTTGGATTTCAGATCTCTGAAAGCCAAGCAAAAATTCCCGTGTAACATTCGCCAAGTTCTTCAAGCCGTTTTCGCCCCTAATATACGTACAAACTCTTCATTTTTGGACATTGTCGGCAAAGGTCCCGCGGGACTTGTCTCAGGGAGGCACGATCGACCCTCAGCACTTCGAGGGCTCCCGTTCCGTTGAGATTTGGAAATTTATTCAGGCCTTTGACGTTGGAAAGTATTCTGGGGGATCGCCAAACGCCGTAGATATCAATTTTCCTCGCCACAAACCCTCGCCCGCATTTTCATTCAAACCACCCCCGACGTCTCGTACTCACAATTTACGCAGTCTGCGATGGTTTTGAAAAGTTTTCTCGTTTATTTCCCTCAACGGATTTCCTCGCAGATCCAGCGACACGAGATTCGCGTTGGCCTCCAAAACCTTGTCGCCGAGTCTTTGAATTCTGTTGTTCGAGATTGACCTGCGAAAAAACGTCGAAAGAATTCATAAACACCGAAATTTCAGAAAAAAAATGTTGGTGCAAATTACAGAAAAATTGCAGCTTCCAGCCACTTACAAATCCTCCAAATTTTTCAATTTTACGAAGGCTTCGGGAATATCCAACAAGTCATTGTCATCCAGTTCACTGAAATTAATTATGATTTTTATTGCAATTGGATCAAGTTAGGAAAAAAAAAATACTCGACATTGTATTTTTTTTAGAGTACTCACAGGACCCGCAAGTTCGATAAATTGGTAAATGCCCCCACGTCGATGGAGCTCAGACGATTACGTCGCAGTAATCTTCAGTCGTTGAAAAAAATCATTTTTTTATCATACAATATTCAACTCATATCCAAAGTGACTACTGAAATTTTTTATAATCGTTTGTATCATGAAAATACTCACAAAGTCTGTAGATTGGAAAGTCGTTGAAAGGCGTTCGTGGGAATGTAGGTAATATTGTTGCTCGTCAAGTCGCTGTTGAAACAAAAATTAACGAAAATCCGAGATTAATTATTTTAATCATTATTAATAATGCATCCTGTATATTGAAATTTATGTTTTTAACCCCTTTACGCTGTTCACAGAAATAATTTATTGAACATAAATTTCTTTCATCAGCCAAGTCGCTATTGAAACAAAAATTAACGAAAATCCGAGATTGATTATTTATTTCATTATTAATAATGCATTCCGTGTATTGAAATTTAGGTTTTTATCCCCTTTACGCTGTCGGCAGAAATAACTTATCGAACATAAATTTCTTTCATCGTCCTCGCAAAGTGGATACTGCGAATTTTTTTTAGCTGAAAACAAGAGATGTTGCTGACAGTGAGTGTCGATTGGTGGCCGTTCGGTTAGCATTTAAAAAGGCCCCCGGAGGCTGGAGAGCTGCAGATGTATCGCGTCCGCGTTTCCGAGGCTCCCACGGCGGGTACATCGGGCTTTACAAGAACTTGGGCTCTTTACCAACATCGTTGCGTATAAATAGAGTGCGAAACGAAAAAGATATCTCTGGTTCTTCACGAGTTCGCTCGACTGCTCGGGGAATCCATCCTTCCGTTCCCTGCTCGCCCAGACTCGAGTGCACTTATTACTCGTAATCAGAGTTGTAAATTCCAAATTTTTGTAGAAATAAAACTGATGGTATTTGCATCGTTGGAATGCAACGAAATTCAGAAAAGAAATTAATTCTAATTAACCCAAATGATGAAATTAGGTATAAAAAGTCATCATAACAATTAGGTGTTATAATGACTTTTTATACCCAATGGGGACTTACAACACTGCTCGTAATGTATCACAAATATATATGTATATGTGTATCGAATTATACTCTGAAACTTTTATCACTATTGAAATGCAAACTGCAGCGTCACTTGGCAGGTGCCAGACAACGCCCCCGGAAAAATAATCCAGACCTGGCAACCAGAGTTCCGAATCCCGCAATCTTTTAGAAAGTAAAATTGATGGTATAATTGGATTTGCAATTATTATTTGATAGCATTGACTGACTGTAATATAATTTATCCTATTACTATAATTAATTATAATAATATTATCATATTATATTATTCTGTTATTATAATTAACCATAATAATAATTGTTATTAATCAATTAATAATAATATTGATTTATGCATATTAATGTTACTATTAATAATTAATAATAACAAAACCAATCGTATCATCAACTTTATTTCTAAAAGATTTACGGATTTACAATTTCTGGATGATTGTTAAATTTTTTTCGAATTTTAAAGTCGATTTTTGACATGAGTTATGACGATCGTGCTTAGCCGTAGTCGCCCAACTTGTGTTAAAAATCACTTTACCTTCTCTGAATTACACGTATATAGTTATATTTAACGGAGAGCTTTGGGATATCTCGTGTCAGCACGACTGATCGATATAGGCGCATGCCGCGTAGTTACGGTATCCCCTGTAAATTGTGTATCGCGGCATTGTCGTGCGTGGAACTTGATTTATTATTCTTATCAAGGCTGGAAAATCTGCCGGCTATGCTGGCTGCTAAATGCTCGCGAGTCTGCATCGTGTGGCCATCGGAATATCCGTCGGAGCAGACGTGACCGCACGTCGTGCGATTATTTTCATTACAAAATAAGTCAACATCTATTTTTCATGGGGCCGCAAAATCTTAACTTCTCATCGTGTAACATTTTTCTTCACTCATTCCCAGACTTGTAATCCCAATATCTTTTCAAAATAAAGTTGACAGCACAATTGGAGCGCAGGCTCTATATGGAGAGGAAAAAATATTAAAAAAAAAACATTTGAGAAGGCCGAACGTGGGACGCGACAAGCGAGTCCCATATGTCTCCAACTCTCGTTTGTCTCAACTCCCATTCACATCTTTATTTAATGGCGACGCGGTCGAATACATAAGTCTATGAAAGTTGTTGGAAGGAACAGTCGGAAATATAACTTTTTTTTTGTTTCATTTTCTTCTGTCTTGTCTTATATATTTTTATGGAAAGTTGTTTGTCTGTTTGTCTGTCCCAGCCCCCTTAATTAATGTCTGCCCTAATTAATAAAGCCTTGCCCCCCTAAATTCAAGTCTGTCCCAAAATTATAAATTTTGGAAAAAAAAAAAGATCTGGCAAAAAAAAAATCTGGCAAAAAAAAGTGGTTGCCATGTTTCTGTTTCTGGAAATAATTGCGTTTACCGATTAATAAATAATAAAAACTTGCCCCCTTAATTCAAGCCTGTCCCAAAAATAGAAATTTTGTACAATTTTAATTGTTACCGGTTGATAACAATTAAAATGATTGGAAAGTTGAATAAAAAATTGATTGCCGTGTTTCTGTTTCTGGAAATAATTGCGTTTACCGATTAATAAATAATAAAAACTTGCCCCCTTAATTCAAGTCTGTCCCAAAATTTGAAATTTTGTACAATTTTAATTGTTACCGATTGACAACAATTAAAACGATTGGAAAGTTGAATATAAAAGTGGTTGCCGTGTTTCTGTTTCTGAAAATAATTGCGTTTACCGATTAATAAATAATAAAAACTTGCCCCCTTAATTCAAGTCTGTCCCAAAATTATAAATTTTGGACACTTTCAATTGTTACTAATTGATAACAATTAAAATGATTGGAAAGTTGAATAAAAAATGGTTGCCACGTTTCTGTTTCTGGAAATAATTGCGTTTACCGATTAGCAACAGGCGCCGAGCCTTCTCATCGACACAGATTCATTATTCGTCGGCCCGCGTCTACCTGCATGTTACGCGTGGAGAATCATAAGCGATTAAATAACAAATCACGAGTCCGGTGTATCGCTGCAGGCGTCTCCAAACGACTTTTCATAGTTGGTCGGCCGGTCGAGAGTCGAATTATTACTAGGTCACCTAGCGATATACAATTGGATCAACGAAAACGCGGGCGCACGTACGCCCTGCCTGCGGAGTTTCTGTGCTTCGCGCGTTCTATCGTATATCCTGCCGCTGATAGCCGGCCACTTCGCTCTCGCTTCTCCGACGCACGCACGAGCTTAGAGACGTTCGCGTAGCTCCGTACTCGACCCTCTTACTGATATCGCAGAGACCCAAATTCACCAAGGACTCGTTCCCACGAATTCTCCGGTGTGACCCCATAATGAATCTAGGATAAAATATCCTTGGAAAAAAAAAAATAAAAAAAAATTATTCGTTGCGGTGGTTTTTTTATTTTTTTATTTTTTTTAAACCCCCATAATTAATACAATGAAAGATAATAAAACAGTTAAACCGTGATTAGCAAAAGGACATTCTGCGGGTACCCAATGAGGAAAAAAAACCACAAAAAATTATTCGTTCCGGTGGTTTATTTTATTTATTTTTTTTAACCCCCATAATTAATACAATGAAAGATAATAAAACAGTTAAACCGTGATTAGCAAAAGTACATTCTGCGGGTACCCAACGAGGTAAAAAAAAACGCAAAAAATTATTCGTTCCGGTGGTTTTTTTTTTTTTTTTTTTTCATGGATATTTTTGGTTGAAACCCCCATAATTAAAACAATGAAAGATAATAAAACAGTTAAACCGTGGTTCGCAAAAGTAAATTCTGCGGGTACCCAATGAGGTCATGTGGGTTAATATTATGCGCGAATTATTCTCGTTATGTGCGTCGTCATCGTCAAGCTCTTTCACCATTTCAATTATTTAGAATAGCAACAATCGATTTTACAATAGAAGAGAAAATAATACAGTTTATTTTTTTAAATCCCAGTCTCATTGATTCGATTAATCCTATCGTTTCTGAGACAAATTTTGTATCCCCAAAAATTGCTGCTGAGATCATGAAAATTAATTTTAAATCGAATTATTTGATGATGTTGAAGTTTGCATCGTTGGAGTGCAATGAAAATTCAGAAAAAAATGCTGTTTTCATCATTCTTTCAAAAAAAAATCTATTTTCATCCTTCTTTCAAAAAAATTCTATTTTCATCCTTCTTTCAAAAAAATTCTATTTTTATAATTCTTTCAAAAAAATTCTATTTTCATCCTTCTTTCAAAAAAATTATATTTTTATCATTCTTTAAAAAAAAATCTTTTTACACCAAATTTCGTCACTTTGGTTAATTAGAACTAATTTTTTTTTCATTAAAAAAAAAATTCAGGAGTTCATGTAGGATCTGCAAAAAAAAAATCTCCGCAGTCAGTGGACTCGATTGGTGCAATTTCGCGAGACGTTTCCTCTTGCGCACATTATGATTAATCTCTGAGGATCCGCGGGGAAAAAAGTAGCGCTCGTTTTTTTCCACTTAATTCGCGAGAGGCGAAGACGAAGGTCGTTTTACTCTCGTAACCTGGGAGCGTGAGAGAGACACGAAGATAGATGAGGCGACTAAAACAAAAAAAAACCGACTTTGCCACTTTTTCCGCACGAAGATAGTGCGGCGGCAAAACTCGGCGTTCGCCGACTGTTTGCGGCCATCAATTACGCAGTCGAGCCACTCGATCTTGATTCCGTCGAAATGCCTTCGCGGAAAAATGTTTTTGAAAGCCAATATCGCTCGGGTTTAGAGACGGACCGCGGGCGAATAGCTTATTCTCCCCTTTAAAATAAAACGCGCGGCCTCTACGACTGCACACGTACGAATGCGTAAGAACGAACGCACGCGCGCACGTAGCACGAATGCGTCACGAGAAAGTACAGCGAGGATTCGAGTGCCGATGGAATCTGCACGGGAGCGAGAGAGATTGCCGCGGGAGCGACGAGCGTCGAAAGTGTCTAGCGAGCACTTCGTCAGCAGTGTTTCCCATAGCCATAAGACGACCCGCAATATTTCCAACTAACAATTAAATTAAATTTAAACAATTAAATTTAAATTAAATTTATTAAATTAAATTTAAATTAAATTTATTAAATTAAATTTAAATTAAATTTATTAAATTAAATATAAATTAAATTTATTAAATTAAATATAAATTAAATTTATTAAATTAAATCAATTAAATTTAAATTCAATTTAAACAATTAAATTTAAATTCAATTTAATCAATTAAATTTAAATTCAATTTAATCAATTAAATTTAAATTCAATTTAATCAATTAAATTTAAATTCAATTTAATCAATTAAATTTAAATTCAATTGAAACAATTAAATTTAAATTAAATTTATTAAATTAAATCAATTAAATTTAAATTCAATTTATTAAATAAAACAATTTAAATTCAATTTATTTTTTAATTTTCTTTTAATTAACTTAAATTTAGATTTTAATGTTATTTTAATTAAAAAATTAATTTAACTTCAATTTATTAAGTTTAATTTAAAATTTATTTTTTAATTTTCTAATTTTATCAGACTTTTAATTATGGTACATTTTAATTTGGATTTTTTATTATTTTTAAATGTATATGTCACGTTAAAAATATATTTAAAAAATGTGCATAGTTCCGAAAAATCGGAAAAAATTCTAAAAAATCCGATTTTACATAAATAAACATTTGACCAATCGCCTGTAGTAGATTCATTAATTTTATAATTTTTTAAATAAAAAAACCTTAAGAACTGTAAGCAGAAAAATTATTTTTAATTTTTAAAAATTATCGTGGTTACAAAAAAAATCTGCACACACAGACATTTTTTCTAAACCCCTTTTCTCGATGTTTTGGGCCATTCTGAGTGTTCCGGCATGAAAATCTCAAGAGAAAAAAAATGTTGACTATGAAAAATAAAAAAAAACTGTAACTAAATCGGCTTGTGGAGGCGATTTTTTTTTCCTCGATGACACCATGTAAGCTCTAAATCACGTGCGTTGTTTTAGCTGCGTGATACATACAGTGAGATGAACTATATAGCGGCGGGATTTATGCCGCCCGCTGTCTTGGCGCCCCAGCGCGAGCGCACGTACCAACTCTAATCCGCTAATCCCTTATGTACCACGGAAACCTATAACTCGTGGAGATCAAGACAAATGACTCGAGTTGAAGGTGGTCAACGGCGATAGACTGTTTATTTTCCTTTTTCCGTCGCTCCTCGCAATTCGCTAAATCGCGCACTTATCCAATCTCGCCTGTTTCGCGAAACGATCGCAGTCGGTTGTAATTTAATTAGAGGAGCGAATAGAAGGTCTTGGAAAAGACATTTACAATTCCCCCGTCTACGGGATGTCTGGTTCACACCCACGTGTTCGACTAGTCAAGAGTTCACGGTTCAAGGTTCAAGGTTAATTACGTCAGTTCCCGACGTAATTAACCGAAGGTACCAATTTATGTTCTCAATTTCATGATCGCCGCAAGGCATTAACTTTACCCTTCGTATTCACTCTATTACATTTATTTGTATTCACTACTAATTATATTAACCCTTCGTGGTGACTCTGGGTGGAATCGAACCGAGATCGACCTTTCGGTGCCAAAACGAAATAGTTCCCTGTGGCCAAAGGGACTTTGTCCGGAATAAATACCTTTTTTGTGGCGGGCACTAGGATAATATTTTTTTATCAAAAGTACTATATTCAGAGAGTATCAGGTTAAAATTTGAGTTAAATCGATCTTTTATTTACGGATTTATGATTTTTTGAGCGAAAAAACGTATTTTTTTCGATCTTTCACCTTCATTAATTTTTTGAAATATGTTGCATTTTAATATCGGGGAATTTCTTTTTTTGTAAATTATCTACAAAGTTTAAAGTATATTCTGTAATTTTTTTATATTTCTCAAGCCGGTAGTTTGGTCGCAATAAGCGGTCAAAGATGGTCCGGGTGAAATCGACCCATAGTGACCAGCGTGATCGGTGGGAGAATTGTGACCACGAAGGGATGATGTTGAAGTTTGCATCGTTGGAATGCAACGAAATTCAGAAAAAAAAATTCATTCTAATTAACCCAAATGATGAAATTAGGTATAAAAAGTCATCGTATCAATTAGTTCCTATGACGATTTTTTACACCTAATTTCGTCATTTGGGTTAATTAATCATACTGAAGTTTGCATCGTTGGAATGCAACGAAATTCCGAAAAAAAAAGAATTCTAATTAATCCAAATGATGAGATGAAGTATAAAAAATCAGCATGTCAATTAATGACTTTTAGCCATAATTTAATTTAATAAAAGTAATGACTTTTTATCCATAATTTTATAATTTGGGTTAATTAGAATTGTTATTTTTTTCGGAATTTCGTTGCACTCCAACGATGCAAACTTCAGCATCATGTTAATTAGAATTAATTTTTTTTTTTCTGAATTTCATTGCACACCAACGATGCAAACTGCAACATCACACGAAGGGTTAAATCACAGCTGCAAAGCAAATTGTACTGTAAATTGTGTTTCTCAAAGCAACGCGAGTATTTATAACTGTGAAAATGGGGTTTACGCGCATGCGAAGCGTGCGTAAAGCTTCCATTATCGCGCCGAGTGAAGTAAAAGAACAACTGCAGTTCCGCCCGTGTCGATTCTCACGAAATGATCAACAGCGAAATACAATTTTTACGTCCGCGTTGCCATCCGGAAGTTGCGGGAGTTTTCTCGAAATACCTTCGCCCGGCGAAACTTCCGTTGGCCATATTGCGTACCTCGCGCCTCGGCCGTCAGGGTGAACGCGCTCTCCGCGACCCGAGTTTTTTTTCTCAAATAGCCGCAGTAAAAGTTTATCACGAGCGCGGGGACGGCCGATACTTACAGTTTAGTGAGATTGAAGATATAAGTCGGGAGAGCCGGAGACTCGAGGGATTGATGTACGGAGAGGAACCTTCGCACAGCGGCGCACGGCTCTTGTATTATACTTTTTAGGCACTCGCGTTTTGAAAAAACACGCGCGGAAGTGCCTATTAAATTTGATCTGCTTTGAGCCTGAATTACCTTTTTATAGCAAACTGTTGGTGGAATTCAAATTCATCCATTCTTTTTACAGCACATTTCTTAAGCATAGTGAAATACACATTTCACAAGGGCCATTTTTGACCGCGTATTGCGATTTTTTTATATTTTGAAAAATATCAAAAAATTATCAAATATTAAAAATATCAAATTTTGATATTTTGAAAAATATCAAAAAATTACAGAATATACTTCAAACTTTGTAGATAATTTCCAAAAAAAGAAATTTTCCGATATTAAATTGCAACATATTTTAAAAAATTAATGAAGGTTAAAGATCGAAAAAAAGACGTTTTTTCACTAAAAAAATCATAACTCCGTAAATAAAAGATCGATTTAACTAAAATTTTGACCTGATACTCTCTAAATATAGTACTTTTGATAAAAAAATATTGTCCTAGTGCCCGCCACAAAAATGGTATTTATTCCGGACAAAGTCCCTTTGGCCACAGGGAACTATTTCATTTTCGCGCAGAAAGATCGATCTCGGGTCGAATCGACCCAGAGTGACCACAAAGGGTTAATAATGATTTTTGAAAGTTAAGAAATGATTTTCCGCTACCCCTTCCATCCTTATCACACGATATCTTTGGACCAAATAGATCAAACAAGTCAAAATTCGCAACATCTCTTGTTCCAGGGTTGAAACATTATTCGAATTTTTCTATCCCTTCGTATAGAGCGATTCAGCAAAGTTTATCGCGCGAGCGTGGGACACCCGATACTTACAGTTTAGTGAGATTGAAGACATAAGGCAGGAGTGCCGGAGACTCGAGGGCTTGATGTACGGAGGAGAAGCCAACACCTCGGCACAGCAGCGCGCGGTCGTCCTCGGTGAGATTGCATGAGTTATCGAGGGTCTCGAGGACTTGACTCGTGGTTGAATGCGCGGCCGCGTAGTCGGCCTTCTCGGCGGCTGCTCGATTGAGAATGTTGAGAATCCCAATGATAGTGACAACTGACCACAGTCGGAACGTCGTGCACATGCTTTCGCAGAGGGCCTCTTTTCCTTCTTCTTCTTCTTCGTCTCTTCCTCTTTCTCTTTCTCTTTCTCTTCGTCTCCTTTCACTTCTTTTCTTATCTTCCTTTTCCTCTTCGTCTTCTTCTTCTTCTCTTTCACTTCTTCTTCCTCCTCTTCGTCTGCTTCCACTTCTTTTCTTCTCTTCCTTTTCCTCTTCTTCTTCACTTCTTTTTCTTCTTCCTCCTCTTCGTCTCCTTCCACTTCTTTTCTTCTCTTCCTTTTCCTCTTCTTCGTCACTTCTTTTTCTTCTTCTTCCTCTTCGTCTGCTTCCACTTCTTTTCTTCTCTTCCTTTTGCTTTTCTTCTTCACTTCTTTTTCTTCTTCTTCCTCTTCGTCTGCTTCCACTTGTTTTCTTCTCTTCCTTTTGCTTTTCTTCTTTACTTCTTTTTCTTCTTCTTCCTCTTCGTCTGCTTCCACTTCGTTCCTTCTCTTCCTTTTCCTCTTCTTATTCTCCTTCACCTCTTCTTCTTCTTCTTCTTCCTCTTCGTCTCCTTCCACTTCTTTTCTTCTCTCCCTTTTCCTCTTCTTATTCTTTTTCTCCTTCACCACTTCTTCTTCCTCTTCCTCTTCGTCTCCTTCCACTTCCTTTCCTCTCTTCCTCTTCGTCTCCTTCCACTTCCTATCCTCTCTTCCTCTTCCTCTTTGTCTTCTTCCTCTCCTTCACTTCTTCTTCCTCTTCCTCTTTGTCTCCTTCTACTTTTTTTCTTCTTCTTCCTTTTCGTGTCCTTCCACTTCTTTTCTTCTCTTCTTTTTCCTCTTCCTCTTCCTCACCTCCTTCACTTTTCTCTCCTCTCCACCCCTCGTGAATTTCTCCTCGTTCCTTCCCTCGTGAATTCTCCTCTTCCTTTTCTTCTTTTCTTCTCTTCTCCTTCGCCTCTTTCCCCTCTACGCCCCTCGCGCGAAATTCACTAACTCGCTCTCGTATCGCGCGCACTTAAAACTCGTTACTTACTCCCGGCCGAGCGCCGTCGCCGCCGGTGGGAAAGTTTCGAGTAAGCACCGCGGACGGTCTCTCGCGTGCACGCTACGCGCGCGCTCCGGTGATTACCAAGGTAACGCGCGGACTTTCTTCAGCGCCGTCTTCGTCCGTCTCTCACTTTCCTCGCCTTCCTCGTCTTCCTCCTCGTCTTCCAGCTTCGGCTCGTACAACCTGACGCGAGCACCGTTATAAATACCACAAATGTGAAGCATCACAGACGACTTTGTATTCTCGTATCACACGCGAATTCTAGTCCACCGAGAAGAGGCGCGTTTCTCGCGTCTCACCGAAAATCGAGTGGTCGATCGGGACGCGCGTCGATCGACCCCGGCTAACGACGATGATCCTCGCGATCCTCACGCTTCTGTCCATCTCATCCACCCCCGGGACGCTAATCTCGACGAAATCTCGCCGCACTCGAAACGAGCCGCAGACCCCATGGAGCGTCGAGTGTCCCCACGGTGTCTATCCGACGACCTCACAAATCCGCTCAACGACGCCACTGGATTTCATTATACGCATCCCCGATAACGATGACTACTATATTATATATACGTTTATTTATTTATACGTCGATAAAAAATTTATCAGCGTCGTGTTTCAGTTATCAGTTGGTATTTACCAACGAATTCTCGCACTCAATCGAATCACAGACACTCCATAGAATGTCTCTTCAGTTCTTCTAATAGCCACGCAAACCCGGAAAACTTACAGCTGTTTTTTTATTCAATTTTCACTCAATTTCAATTTTAATTTGTGCACCAAATTTCAACAGCAATTTGTACACCAAATTGTGCACCACTGGACCCCATAAAATGTCTCCCCATTTTTATTTCAACAGCCTCGCAAATCCCGGAAAGCTTCCAGCTGTTTTTAATTCAATTTCCACAACGATTGATATTATATTTAAATAAAAATCCACGAGGCTATCGTTGTGTATTTCGTACACTGATGAGCGACCAAATTTGTGCACCACCGGACCCCATAAAAGGTCTCCTCACTTTTCTTCCAACAGCCACGAAAACCCGAAAAGCTTCCAGCTGATTTTAATTCAATCACCACAACGATTAATATTATATTTAAATAAAAATCCACGAGCCACCAAATTCCGCACCACCGGACCCCATAAAATGTCTCTTCAGTCCTTCCAACAGCCTCGCAAACCCGGAAACCTTCCAACTGTTTTTAATTCAATTTCCACAACGACTAATATTACATTTCAATAAAAATCCACGAGGCTACCATTGAGTCTCTCCTTCACTGACTCGCCACCAAATTCTGCACCACCGGACCCCATAAAACGTCTCCCCACTTTTCTTCCAACAGCCACGAAAACTCGAAAAGCTTCCAGCTGTTTTTAATTCAATTTCCACAACGTTTAATATTATATTTAAATAAAAATCCACGAGCCACCAAATTCTGCACCACCGGACCCCATAAAACGTCTCCCCACTTTTCCCCCAAAAGCCCCCGCAAATCCGTCACGATTTCACATTTCCGCAATGACAAATAAAATCCATATTATTTCACCGAAAAATCGTACGACGATATTTTTTTCTCGTTTGATTTTTTAATTAATATATATCCAGGCTAAGGATATTAATTATCGTTCGGGCGTCCGTCGGCGGCGACGACGACGGCGTCGATTGGGGTGATGATGATGACGATGACGATGACGATAATTGTGGTCACGACTCAGCATCCCCCTCGCGTGCAGCTGTCGGCGATCGTTCGGTTGTCGGCTACATGGGGCGTTTGTTGTCGAAGATACGCGGCGCTGAGGTGACCGGAGGCGTAGCCGCGACTATTATTACTGAGGGACGAGCCGCTGGCGGCGTTGTCGCCGCTACGCTGTAGCGCCGAGCAGTGGCGAGTGATCGTGGCGCGGCATACAGAGTGGCGGCGGTAACGGCGGTGGGACATAATCGCGGGAGCCGCGCGCCGCGCCGCGCCGCACTCGGGCGGACACCGAGGGAGAAAAGAGTCGCCAGCCGGCGGCGCCAGCTAAGCGGAGCGTCCGGGAGTAAACAGGATATTGCACCTTATTAGCTACACCGTGTAGCGCCTATAAACAAATCACACGCACTCGCGATTCATGAAAATTGCGGCGGGGAGTTTCTTCGTTTGAGAATTTTTTTTTCGGGCAACGAGCGATTTTCGTCTTTCGCTCACCGAGCAATTTTTTGTTTTTGTGTTTCGCCTCGCGAGCAATTTTTGGGTTTCGTATTTCGTCTCGTGAGTAACTTTTCGTTTTTGTATTTTGTTTCTCGAGCAATTTTTCGTTTTCGTATTTCGTCCCGCAACAAATATTGCACCTTATTAGCTACACCGTAGCGCCTATAAACAAATCCACTCGCGCTCGCGATTCATGAAAATTGCGGCGGGGAGTTTCTTCGTTTGCGAATTTTTTTTCGGGCAACGAGCAATTTCCGTCTTTCGCTCACCGAGCAATTTCCGTCTTTCGCTCACCGAGGAATTTCCGTCTTTCGCTGACCGAGCAATTTTTTGTTTTTGTATTTCGCCTCGCGAGCAATTTTTGGGTTTCGTATTTCGTCTCGCTACGAATTTTTTTGTTGGTAATTTTTATACAACGGAATGGCTACACTTTTTTACACCCGGTGCAATATTTTTGTGAAAAAAAAAACATTTTTTTTTCGGGTATTAAACGAATCACTCGCGTCACGTACCCAAAATTCCGGCGAGGAATTTCTTCGTTTGCGAATTTTTTTCACTCCACCGAGCAATTATCGTTTTTTCTGTCACAAGCAATTTTTCGTTTTCGTATTTTTCCTTCGCAATTTTCACTCGACGGTATGGCTACACTTTTTCCTACCCGGCTTAATATTTTTGTTTTGAACCCAAAAAATAAAACATTTTTTTCGGGTATTATACGAAAATCACTCGCATCGTGCACCAAAATTCCGTTGACGAATTCTTCATTTACAGATTTTTCCGTCACAAGATTTTTTCCGTCACAAGCAATTTTTCATTTACAGATTTTTTCTCCCAAACAATTTCCGTCTTTCCCGTCACAAGCAATTCTTCATTTCCGTATATTTTTCCTCCTCAATTTTTAATCCACTTAATGTCCACACTTTTTCATCCCCGGCTCAATATTTTTGTTTTGAACCAAAAAAACATTTTTTTCGTCCACTAAAAAAAAATCACTCTCGTCGCGCACTGAAAACCAGCCTGCCGAAAAGGCGTCCCACCGTTTTTATTATCCACACCTTGACGTAATATATAAAAAAAACCATCCAAAGCGCGCGTATTTAACTCCCGTAGATTCGTCCCGAGTGTAAAAGCTACGTGGGGTCCGAACTGATTTGTTCCTCCCCCCCCCTCCTCCGTCGCCGCGGCGAGCCGGTTGATCTCGCTCTCACTGTCGCCGCTACCCGCGGTGCTCCTACTCTCGTGGGTTTCTCCCGCGAGCGGTGAGCGAGCGACGGTGCGAGTACTCGTTGCTATTGCCGCCGCTGCCGTGGCCGACGTTCCCTTCTCCATAAAAATCCGCTCCGACACACACCCAACCAAAGCCATCCGATGACTTATACTCAATATTCTCGCTATCTGTACATCTGTATATATATACACATATATATTTATGTATATATATATATATATACACGCGTATGGGATGTACGTATATATATAAACCGCGTTATGGCGAGGAGACTCGAGACGCGGTTTAATGTCGCTCGCGAATTCGTCGCGGCTCGCTCCGGCCGTGCACTACCGCCAAATGATGTCTACTGCGCTGACCAACCTGATCTTCTCCCCCTCGGCGAGTTACGTCGACCCTCGTCGCTTCGTTCTCGAGTCTCTCGGTGGTGGTCGCCAGCGGCGTCGTCGACGGCGGCGGCGGCGGTGTCGGCGAGTCGTCGCCCCGAACGTACTGCTCTTGCTCCGTATGACGTCATCGATTTCGTCCTCATACTTTCTCGTGTTAAGATTAAACTGTATTCACCCTATATATATGTATATATATGTACTTACTTACCCCCGCGATTGGACATGAGCGAAGAGAGGACGGCGGTACGACGACCAGGAAATTGGGGGTTGATGGATTATAATGCTGGGCCATTTGACCCTCGGCTGACACCCTATAAATCCCGCGGTCTTGCGGACACCCTGTGGGGGCTTCCGTGTGTCGCACGCGTATTTTTCAATTCTATGTATAGAGATACTGAGATAGCGATTATGGAGGAAGGCTGTCGGCGGGCTTGTTTTGTGATTTTGGGGGAAATTGTGATGGGGGGTTTTGGCGGTTTGGTGGATTTTGGGGGTTTTGGGGGGCAATTGGATTTTTTGGAAACTTGTTGTTGGGTGGTAATTGGGTTTTTTGGAAACTGTTGTTTTTGGGTGGCAATCGGATTTTTTGAAACTTTTGTTTTTGGGTGGCAATCGGATTTTTTGAAACTGTTGTTTTTGGGTGGCGATCAGATTTTTGGAAACTTGTTTTTGGGTGGCATATCGGATTTTTGGAAAATTTTGTTTTTGGGTGGCAATCGGATTTTTGGAAACTGTTGTTTTTGGGTGGAAAATCGGATTTTCGGAAACTTGTTTTGGGTGGCAATCGGATTTTTGGAAACTTGTTTTTGGGTGGCAATCGGATTTTTGGAAACTGCTGATTTTGGGTGGCAATCGGATTTTTGGAAACTTGTTTTTGGGTGGAAAATCGGATTTTTGGAAACTGTTGTTTTTGGGTGGCGATCAGATTTTTGGAAACTTGTTTTTGGGTGGCAATCGGATTTTTGGAAACTGTTGTTTTTGGGTGGCATTCGGATTTTTGGAAACTGTTGTTTTTGTGTGGCAATCGGATTTTTGGAAACCGTTGTTTTCGGGTGGCAATCGAATTTTTGGAAACTGTTGTTTTTGGGAAATTTTTGGTTGGTGATTTGTGGGGCTTGTTTGGGCCGAAATAAAATAGGATCGACCTGGCAAGATGAGCCGGGCGATTGACTTATGATGGTGGCTTATTTGATCCTGTAATGATACCCTATAAATCTTGTGCTTAAGGGGATACCGCAGTATCAATTTATCAGCCTTCCTGACCAAAGAGGCGTAGAAACATTGGGTGAAATATGCGAAATGTAGTGAAAGATCGCAATTTTTTTAAACACCCACGTGGGGTCCGGTGGAACGATATTTATAGCCAATTTTTATCGACGTGTGAAGCAAGGTAATAGCATCGTTTTGATGGTCGTGTTTCCGGGTTGGAAGCGCGGAATTGAGAAACACGCGGTTGTCACGAAAGGCATTCGATACCTAAAGCCTTTCGTGACAATCGCGCATTTTTCAATTCCAAGCGTAACCCGGAAACACGACTATCAAAAAGATTACTACCTTGTTTCACACGTCGATAAAAATTGGCAATAAATATCGTTTCATCGAAGACCATGAGGGTGGTTTAAAAAATTGTGGTGTTTTGCTATATTTCGCATATTTGACTCCGACGTATTAACTTCAAGACAGGATTTGAAAAATCGTTCTACTAAAAAAAAAAATACTACTTTCAGGGTGCATCAGGCGACGTTAAATTAAAACATGAAACGAAAAAGACTGAAACGATACACAATTCACAATAAACATTAATTCGCATTTTTATTGATTCACTTCAAGATATTAGTTATATTTGTATACAAATCCACACGTATTTATTTAGTTACAGTGTCAGGACTATTTTTTTTTTTTTTTTTTCACATAGAATGCGCGCAACTCTTGATTGCTCGAAACCAACAAATTCGCTGAGTTAATTATCACTGTTGCTTCGGAATGCTCGAACGTTTGATACGCCGAAAAAAAAACCACAACACCCGACACTGCGATAATTCGCGAAAATGTTCACGCATTTATATTGTAGAAAGTCGGTGAAAATTGTTGCTTATGAAAAAGATGCTGCATTTGTTTCAATGGTAATTAGAGTCTACCATTTACAGAGGACGCGGATGAAACTGCGTGGTGCAAATCGGAAGTCCGAGATTCACGAGTGAATCTCGTAGCACTTGTTAAACTTTTTTTTCGAGGGGTATACAGTAGTTTAGTGATGAACGGAGACGATGAGAAGGAGGCGATGAGTATTCGACACAAGAGAATATCGATGATATCCGTGTCACGCGGATCTTGTTTATTTAAACAAAGTAAGCGTCTAATTGCGCCATCTTGTCTTTTGGAGGACGCGGTTTACCTCTGGTGCGAGCTTTCGCGTGTCCTCGGCCCCGATTCGTCACCGGCTTCGAGGCGACCGCGCGATGTTTTTCAACGAGTCGCACGAACGCCGGCGTGCAGAATACACATCCGATCATCTCAGTCATTTCGTTCGGCAGTTTGCTCTTGTCCTGCGAATACACACGAGTTTGTTTTCAATGAATTGAGATTTTATTAACCAAGATTTAAGGATGTAGGAGCGCGAAGTGTTCGATTCGCATAAATTCGAGAAAAGCGCGAGAGAATTGCAAACACTTGTCGATGGTCTGAAGATTTGAAAAAATTCATGCACACTAAAGGTACTGAAAAGATTAATTTTGCATAATAATAATTCCAAAATGTTAATAACAAGTCGATAAAAAAAAATTCTTTAACATATATTTCGTTGACCCAAGATTTTTTTGCATGAAAATGATTCCTTCATTTTTCTGTATACATATGTTTTTTATTTTCAGATTTGTATCTAATCTTTGAAGTTTGGGTTTTTTTATGGAAAATTTGTACAGATTTCGAAAATCTGAAAAAAATTCATACGTATACAGAAAAAAAAGGAATTATTTCCATGCAAAAAAAACTTGGGTCAACGAAATATTTGTTAAACACTTTTTTTTATCAGTTTGTTAATAACGTTATGGAATTATTATTATGCAAAATTAATCTTTTCAGTACCTTTAGTGTTCATGCATTTTTTCAGATTTTCAGACCACCGAGAATTGTTTGCGATTCTCTCGCACTTTTCTCGAATTTATGCGAATTGAATACTTCGCCCTCCTACATCGTTAAGGTAGTAAATGTCGTGTCCCCCACAGTCGAAAGATCGAGGCAACGAAAATACGTGTAAATATTTCTTCAGTCTTTGAATGATCGTTTTTTTTTACCACTTTTAAACTGAGACGTTTTAATGACGTCTGAATGACAAGATTGTTGGAAAACGAGGCGTTAGCCGGTTTTAAGACACTTTTTATTGATATTTTAGCCGCCTCTATGTTGTCGTTATGTGCGGGGTGGCGACAGGAATGGACAAATATTTTTCTTACTGGTTTATATTCAACGGCGACGAGTTGGGCTCCGCAGTCGCAGATCTCCGTGTCGACACTGACTTTGTGCGCATTCTCGAACAGATGAATTATCACGTCGCAACGGTTGCAACCCAATTTCCATTTTGGAGCGGCCGAGGGATCGAGAACTAAAATTCCGGTGTCGCACTCTAAACAGCTGCACAATCCGTTGGAGTTCAGGCCGTGGGCGCACGTGGGATGCGTGCACGAGTTGCAGCCCGTGTTTCCTTTCTTCATGTCCCTGGTTAACGTTCAACGATTGTCATTTTCATTTCTTACATTTTTTTTTTTTCGTTCTTCGCTATGAAAATCTTATATATATTTTGGAGAGTTGCTAGCAAAGTTTGCAAATTACTTTGACAATAAAACATCGCATTTTTATGCACTGTATAGAATTATTTTTTTAAAGATATTTATCGCATTATTCATGCGAAAAATGTTTGTAAAAAATGACACAATTAAATTTGCCTATCGTAACGATAAAATAAGTAATCAAATAAATGCAAAATATCGATACCTGAACGGAGGATTGTTGAAGCAATAAGGACAGAATATGTAACTTTTGCCGCGACTTCCCGTTGACCACGACAGCAATTCAAAGTCGTCGAGCGGACATTTGAGCTCCTTGTAAATTCGAATGTTTCCGTTTTGCGGAAGATTGTACGTCTCGTTGCAGTGGGTGCAGTACAACCGCGACGGTTTTGGCTGTATATACTTCATGTAACGTCGACACTTGCCGCATCTGAGCAGAGAGAATCGAGAGTATAGATTTAGTCAGCAGGGAAAAAAATACGATGCCATTTGGTTTATTGGATGAAGTTTGGTTCAATAGACAAAAATGATTAATTTCACCTCGAGTGAGCTTTCCCCGATGCCGATAACGGCGAGAACGAAACCTCGAACAGCTGGTCCATCGCGTCGATATTTTGCACGAAGTAATGAAACTTTTGCTTGAATATTTCAATAGCGTGCTGAAGCACAGCGTCGAAATCCGCCCGGCCGAGAGCAATGAGATTAAGCTGTTCCTCCACAGCCGATCGCATAGTCGGCAGCACCAATTCGGGATCTATCTGAACGAACAACGTATTTCAATGAACACGACTGAAAATTCGATAAATTGTGGAATCGAATATTTCGATAAATTGTTAAATCGAATAATTCGATAAATTGTTGACTCGAATGGTAATTCAATAAATTGTTGAATCGAATGATAATTCGATAAATTGTTCAATCGAATAATTCGATAAATTGTTAAATCGAATAATTCGATAAATTATTGACTCAAATGATAATTCAATAAATTGTTGAATCGAATGATAATTCGATAAATTGTTGAATCGAATAATTCGATAAATTGTTGAATCGAATAATTCGATAAATTGTTGAATCGAATGACAATTCGATAAATTGTTGAATCGAATGATAATTCGATAAATTGTTGAATCGAATGATAATTCGATAAATTATTGGATCGATCATTTCGTTCCAAGATCTCCCACGATTCTCTAATATTTTTCTACTCAATTTACTGCCGACTGGCTACCTTCTGATATCCGTGAACGAGAACAATGCCGAGGGACGTAGGAACGAGCTTTCTGCCCGAAACGACGGTGACGTAATTCCTGGTGCCGATATTATTGATATGAACCGGTATAGAGGCGTCGGTGCCGATCCCGTGTTTCTCCATCAGAGTAATGAGCTCCGATTCGGTGAGATAATCCGGCGGCTGAGTGAAACAGTCGAGCAGTTTCGCCTGCAAGACAATAAACGAAGATTGAAATTTACCGCCGCGTTGCCGACAAAGTTTAACGATTATTATCCGTCGATCGCCGACTCGAGGGAGACACGCAACAGCAAATAGTCACCGACTTCGTGTATCTTGACTCTGTCGCCGGCGTTGAATTTCGGAAGGCAATCGTTCGCGCCCATCGCCTGCCAGGTCAGCAGAGTCGTGTAACCCGGATCAATCAGCGAGTGACCGGTCATTGTGAAAGTCTCCATTCCTACTTCGAACTTCACCGTCGTACTTAAATATTTGCAATCTTTAGCGACCTGGAAACATTACGAAACACAATTATTTCGCGAATTTACGACGTCCGTTGCTCGTTGCTATTCCGCGTCCTTCGCTCGCGGTTTTTTTTTTTTTTTTACCGTGGCGATAAAGTGTCGCGTAATGTAGTCGTAGAGCCTCCAAGCGTCACCCTCCAATTCTTCCCTCGAAGCGTGCTTGAGCGGCGTGATGGGCGGGTGATCGCCAGCGTCGTGGCCGGATCTTGGCCTGTTTATACCGGCGGACAGAATTTTTCGTACCTCGTCGCCCCAGTCGCGGTGGTTTTGCTGCTGTCTCAACGCTGCTCTAAAATCGTCGGTTTAATTTCGTGAACGTAATTGAGGGAATCGTGAATTTTTTTTCGTAGACCTCCTTATTCGGTTTGATGAAGGAAAAATCTTCGTTGCTTTTTTTCGGTTGTGAAATATTTGAATATTTCGTGAAATATATTCGTGAATATATTTTGTGAAATAATTGAATATTTCGTGAAATATATTCGTGAATATATTTTGTGAAATATTTTAATATTTCGTGAAATATATTCATGAATATATTTTGTGAAGTAATTGAATAATTGAATAATTTAATTTAATAACACTCACTGCAAATCGAAATTTTGCGGATACGACGTGGTTTCCGTCCGGGGATAACTGATGTAGCCTTGAGTGTACAGTCGCTCGGCAATTTGCATAGCGTGATGAGGTCCCATGCCGAGTCCCGAACTCGAGACCCTCATCAACTCGATGGTGTTGAGAGCGATAGGGCGAGCCTTTGTTTTTTCACTACTCTGAACGCTCACGACACTGTGGAAAAGAATTTATTGTCAATAATCTTTAATGCAACGAAATTTAGAAAAAAAGAAGTTAATTCTGATTAACCCAAATGATGAAGGTCACGGATTTTTTTTTATGCTCTTCGTTGCTATGGTGAATTTTTATACCTATTTTTATAATTTGGGTTAATGACAATTAATTTTTTTTTTTTTTTGTATTTCGTTGCATTCCGACGATGCAAACTTCAACGTCGTAACTTACATCGCTTCCTCATGCTCCTTCACGTGGCTCAGAAATAAGTTGGCCATCTCTTTGTCGAAAGACCTACATCGCGCCCAAGTCGTGGGGAACTCCAGACCGTCCGAGGTTTTAATGATCATCTGGAGAACCCAGTAGGGATCTGGCTTGAACGTTTGTATCTCATCGTGCCTCTGAACGCAAAACCCGAGAGTGGGAGTTTGACACGGTCCGTACGAAATGAGCGAAGCGTCCAAATCACCGTATTTTCCCTGCAAAAAGAAGTAATATAGTATTATTAAAAATTAGGACGAGTCTTAAAAATAATATTTTGAATATAGTATTTCATAAAATACAATACAGTATTTTTAAAAATTAGGACGAGTCTTAAAAATAATATTTTGAATATAGTATTTTATAAAATACAATATAGTATTTTTTAAAATTAGGACGAGTCTCAAAAATAATATTTTAAATATAGTATTTTATAAAATACAATATAGAATTTTTAAAAATTAGGACGAGTCTCAAAAATAATATTTTAAATATAGTATTTTATAAAATACAATATAGTATTTTTTAAAATCAGGACGAGTCTTAAAAATTTAGTGGCAACTCACCTGAAAAAATTTGGTTTGAAAGCGAGTGAACGCGCAACCGATTCGCAGATCGAGTTCCTGCCGCGCGTCGACGCTGAGCGCCTCGTTTTCGTTCGGCTTCCCGAGATTCGCGAGCGCGGCTTTTATATCCTTCTCCGTGATCGCCGAGAACTTGGCTCTCCAAATGTCCTGGAAAAAAAAACAACGACGATCGTCGTCGTTAATCCCGCGATTCTGCAGTCGCGTGAGTCATCGAAAACGTTCGACATTCCGTTGCGGACATTAACGTTAGTCGTCGTTGCGTACCAACCTTCTAGGTTGGCGTTAACACAAACGAGTATCGGTAAAAGAGTAAAGATAGGTACTTTTGGAGCGAGTCGTCTGGACATGCCTTGCTCAACGGCGCGTATTACTTCGAAACAGATATTTTCACCTTCTTTGTCGCAATCCAGCCACAAAATCAGGTAATTACAGTTAGCGCCCTCCTTGCCGAGAAACGCGGGTATCTTGAGCTTTGGAGTGGCTTCTTTTTTCTCGGTCGGACAGGAAAACAGCTCGGCCTGCGCAAAAAAAAAAACGTTATTTCGTCGATTCGCTCGAGCATTGCGGAAGTTTCCAATGTGGCAAAAAAATGTCTCTGGAAATTTTGCTGCTCATTTATTTTTTAATATTTTTTCAGGTAAGTGAAGGATTGTTCTGAGTCTGATGATTCTTAATTGGATCTCAAAATATTCTTCAAGCTCACCGGATCGACTTTGTCCCAGTTGTTGTATTTTCCCAAAAAATCCAGACTCATAACGTGACCGCACACTGAAGTCATTTTGAAAGTCACTTTCTCGGACATGAAAGGGCCCACCCATTCATGAACAGAGCAAGAGCCGTTGAATCCTGAAAAAAAAAATGAATTAAAATTGGTTGTTCACCAAGATTCATCAAGAAAATCAGGGTGTTTTTTTTTCTTTCTAAATTAAGGTATACGAGCGGTACAGTCCCGCCAAACATGAGTTTCTAAGAATATTTCGAACACTTCTTGATGGGATAAAAATCTGAAAAAAATCAAGCACATTGAAGGTGTTGAAAATATTTACTTAGCACAATAATAATTTCAAAATGTTACTAACAAATTAATGAAGAAATGAATTGTTCAACAATTTACCCGGCAACCCAACTTTTTCTTCTGATGATAGTGATTCATTAAATTGTATGAATACATATGAATTTTTTCAGAATTTTGTCTAATTTTTTTTAATTGTAGTTTTTGCTGCCCATTTTGCAAAAAAAGCAATTTAAAAAAATTAGACAAAAATCTAAAAAAAATCATACATATTCTGAAAAAATTAGTGAATAATTTTCATCAATAAAAAGAAGTTGGGTCACCGTGTGAATTATTGACCAATTCATTTTTACATTTATTTGTTAATAACACTTTGGAATTATTATTACCCAAAATCAATCTTTTCGGTACCTTCAACATGCTCAATTTTTTTTAGACTCTTACCCATAATAAATGCTGGTAATTTTGTTTCTGCAAAAAAAGTCCATTAAAATAGAATTATAAATTACAGTGTTGTATTTTTTTCCTTATTTAAAGGGATGCTCGTGCCTTGGATGGAGTAAAGAGAATCATGCATGGAGTGTAACACCGGGACGCCGGTAAATTTACTCGCATCCATCGCGACGGCTAAATCCATGGCTAACCTACCTTTTCTCGTCGTGCATTGTCCGTTGCTGAGTATATTTGCGAGAGAAGCCGCCAGCGACGGTTTCTCCGCGACCATGAAAGCGATCTTCATTTTTTCTCGACTCTCATACTATTATTGCGCGAATATTCGAGCAATTTGCTACTTTCTATTGACAAGCCGATTATTATTTCGAGCTTCGACGAAGACTGGGCCTGCAGCCCATGGAGACTAGAGTAACTGCAGCCTCTGGCGTTCGGTTGGCAACACTGCCGCGGCCATCTTCGGAAATCCCTAGGAAGACGGAATGGAATTCCGAAGAAATCACCAAAAAAGCACCAAGTGCTTTTCGAATAAACCCTTCGTCGTCACTCTGGGTCGATTCGACCCGAGATCGATTTTTCGGCGCGAAAACGAAATAGTTCCCTGTGGCCGAAGAAACTTTGTCCGGAATAAATACCTTTTTTGTGGCGGGCACTAGGATAATATTTTTTTATCAAAAGTACTATAGTTAGAGAGTATCAGGTCAAAATTTGAGTTAAATCGATTTTTTATTTACGGAGTTATGATTTTTTTTTGTAAAAAAACGTTTTTTTTTCGATCTTTCACCTTCATTAATTTTTTAAAATATGTTGCAATTTAATATTGGGAAATTTCTTTTTTTGTAAATTATCTACAAAGTTTAAAGTATATTCTGTAATTTTTTGATATTTTTCAAGCTATAAATAAACCGAAACACAATTTACGGATCTTTCTTACTCGTAAATCGAAGCCCAATTCGTTTTCTTAACCGCAGACCCTCCGTAGCGTGGGAATCATACTTATGGAGAACCAGGAAGTCCAAATTACGTAATTCTGACACTATTAAAAAAATCGCCCAGTTATAAGGTCAAACTTACGTCACTGTAACTGCTTCGCTCTCCATCGAACGATATAAAGGTTTAAAGTAAAAAAAAATTGTCTTAAAAAAACGTCGTCGAACAGGAAATTAATGATGACCTCGATGGTTGGGCAAGACTGGTATATTTTCGACATATCAATCTTAATCAGCACGTTTGTCCTTAGTTATTACATTTCTCGTCTTTTACATTACATTTCTCTCTTTTCGGCACAATTTGAATTCCACCTTAATTTACGGGTCGGTCGTTTATTTATCTACAATTGGCTTTCGCTTAAAAAAAAGGCTATCTATAGGGTACAACGGCAACGTTGACGATTCTCTTATAAAAATATCCCGACGAGTGAAAAAAACTCGTCGCTTCTTTTTTTTTTCTTAAATTTATTTACTATTGTTTCGCGTTGGTAACTTTCGTTTAAGTGATTTACTGGAATGTGTTTTGTCGGACTTTGAAGACTCGCTCGAGCGGCGAATACTGCGTGTATCGACTTTGGGCGAAGATATCGTCGAGCTGGAGATCACATCGGAGAATCACGACTCCCGACGGATTTACCTTGACTTTTATCTTGGTCTGTGGGGTCAATACTCCGTAATCTACGTCCTCGTAAAGATCCTGAAATTAATTTCAATACCAATAAATTACAAATAAAAGCAAATAAATTAAATTCTGCTAAAGCAAATAATTTAAATTCTCTGCTACAGCAAATCAATTAAATTCTGCTAAAGCAAATAAATTAAATTCTCTGCTACGCACGAAGAATTAAAAAAATAATGTCACCCTACTGTTTAAAGACAGTTAATCTTTACCTCGACTTTGTATCCACCAGGATATTGGAGGCCGAGCTCCTTTAATGTAACAGAGACGTCCGAAGGAGTTCCATCGGTGCGTCTATTGATGAAGGCGATCGCGTACGAATAATACGTCTGATAAACAGGAGTTATGGGCCTCGCCCAAATCTCGATTCCCTTGTGCTGCACAATACGAAGGAAATGATAAATATTCAACGATTCAACCGACCGCGGAAAATTTTCACGAAATTCGAGCGAACCTTGTAAATTCGTCGTCCCTGTATTCCCAACGGATCCTGATCGACGGCTATTATCTTTTTATTCTGCAAAATGGCCTTGTATTCCGGTCTGATGGTGCGCAAGTCGACGGACATCAGGAGTGGCGCAGCGAGAATCGCCCAGAGAGCCATTTGCGTCTTGCTTTGCTCGTAACTGAGGCCAAAATTACCGACGATCAGCATATCCGGATCGTTCCAATGCCCGGGACCCGCATTCGGCACTATCGAGTCCTGATTGTTTCCGTAGTAATCGATTATCGTCTCTAAACTCGCCCACGAGTCCTGGATGTCGTCGTAGTTGCGCCACAAGTTGCAGTGTTGGATTATGGAAGTGAAGTTTGGCTGAAAATATTACGGATGAAATTCACGAGGATGAAAAATCAGGAGACTTACTTAGGGAAATGTTGATAAATTATTGGGTTTTAAACTCACCGCCATGCCAGCGTAAATCTGGTAGACCGGCCAACTGCAAGAATAAATCATTGCACGTCCAGTCTGGTTTAGGTAGAAACCAAACTCAGGGTATCCTATTAAGTTGAAACATTTTTTTAACAATTTGATATTAACATAATATTAATTTGTCTTTTTTTTTCTTTTTTCTTTTTTTTTCAACATAAAATAATAAAACATAATATTAAACATAATTAATTAAGTTTAATATTAACGTAAATAAATAAATTGAAGGGATATTTAGTAATTTTACTACACTCCGGTATTAAATTTAATATATTAGCTGATGAATTAAATTTCCGGTATTGTAAATTTGCAAACATTTTTAACAGTGTTATTACTCTCGTACCTCTGTCCATTTCCGTAGGATGTGCATAACAACCGTCCAGTTTGACATAATCGACATCCCAAGAGCCAAAGAGAGCAGCGTCAGTCTCCAAGTATCCCAACACACCGGGATAACCGGCGCACGTGTAGTTGCCAAAATCTTCGTATATTCCAAATTTCAGTCCTTTCGAATGAATCTAAAAATATTTTGTCATAACTTCAATAACTTTGTTACCCAACCCTGAGAGCAGAGACATTTCTCGCAGAGCGCTACAATAGAATCTCAATTTCATTCCTACATAATTAGAGAGACTCTTCATTCCGTAGGGAAAGCGTTGCCTGTCCGGCACAAGCTGCCCATTGATGTCTCTCTCCTTTTCCAACCAGCAATCATCGATATTAATGTATTCGTAACCTGCGTCCGCGTAGCCCTCAGCGACCACAATGTCTGCCATTGTACGGAAGAGACGATCGCTGAAAAGCAATGGCGTAATTATGGAATAGACCAAAAATACAACAATCGCATAAAATCCAAGCTCGCACTTTTATGCAATTTTTTGTCTCAAGCGTACAGCTTGCGTCAAACTCATAATTTGCTTTTACAATTGTTGAAATGGAATTCCCTGTATGTGTTGCATGGTATTCCATAAATAAATAAATAAATGAATAAATGAATAAATAAATAAGTACAGCGGCTGTAACACTGAGTTTCAAGAATTTTCATTCTATACGAGAGAACAAAGGAAGATAATTATGAGATTTCCCAACAGATTATATAGAGATCAGCATGTAGCAATCCCTTGAATGACAATTGTTTGAAAACAGTGACAATACAATCCAGAGTTTCATACTTAGCAGAAGAAAAATTGAATGCACAAAAAGTAGACGCAATTGTTTACTAAGTTACTGGTAAATCAAGATTTCATTGGGCAATAAGGGTCACCCGCATTTAAATAAATAAATAGTAATAAGCTATGCTACACTAATTATTAGTATTATTATTATTATAAAAAGTTTTTTGTTTTTTTTTTCCTTTTTTCTTTTTTCTTGTTTATCGTTAAGGCGTTGATCACCAAATTTATACATCGGCACACAGGATTGTTGTCTAATGTTAGAGAAGTGATTTACTTTATTTTCAATAAACCGTTATTATTATTATTATTATTATTATTATTATTATTATTATTATTATTATTATTATTATCATTATTATTATTATGCTGTCTCTACCAACAAAAAATTTTACTTTACCCAAAAAATGGTCATTGCAAAATATATCAACAAATAGTTTGCGCACAAATCGTTGACACTAGTTTCCCTTCAAAAGAATCTTCAGATAATGTTTCAAATCTCAGTACACAAATTTATCTTAGTACACAATCTTGGTACACAAAAAAAAACCCATGCCTCCTTAATTAAACCTGTGAACAAAATAAAAAAAAAAAAAAACATACAAAAAAACTAATTTCAAAAAAGGAGTATTTTTACATCTTTTTACAATCTTTTTAGAAACCGAGAAAAAGTGTTGTTTATGACTAACTCCGATATGCGCATTTTCTCTCAGACGATCCCCTCCCCATTCCCCGAGTACTCCCAGCAGCCGCAGCATAACTGTTGCATGCATTCGACACAGTACAAAGTGCAGACAACACGAGAAGCTCCTTGGAGAGCAGCAGCTGTGCAGATACGAAAAAAAAAAAAAAATCCACGGCCTTCGATCGAACCGAACAAGAAAAGGAAAACACAAGAGGCCAAAAAAAAACATCCATCGCATTCTTTCGTCTCCCAAAACCGAGCCTCACACGGGGCGCGGATTGCGAATCGCGCGAAGGACCCAAAGAAAGTGAAAATACGCGGAGAACATTGACCCAGATAATATTGACTCTCACTGCTCCTCACTCGTTAGCCGAGTCACTGTTACGAGACGAAACGCGGCGAACGTCAATCCACACCGATGCTTCATATTTTTTTTCTTTTTCTTTCTTTCTTTTTTTTCCCTCCCGCAAACTTTCTCACCTGATGCAGTTGTCGGGATCATTCTTGCAGTCGGTGTTGCACCGGAATCGCTCCCACGCGAGCCAGCCCATCGGCGGCGTGCGGGCGAGACCGTTTTCAAGGGCCCACGAATTCCCGACGACGCTCGCGATCGTCAGAAGCGCGAGAATCGGCCCGATCGGCGATACTTTCGACATTGTCACGAGAGCCGCGTGCGACGACGTCCTTCGACACTGTTGAAACGGGGACACCAAAAAAAAAACAAAAACCTTGATTCGCCTGCCGCGCGTTTATCGCCAAATAGCCTGATGATTTTTTTTTCTTCTTCTCTCGTGTAAATTCGCAGAGGGGACACCAAAAAAAAAAACAAAAAACCTTGATTCGCTTGCCGCGCGTTTATCGCCAAATAGCCTGATGATTTTTTCTTCTTCTTCTTCTCTCGTGTAAATTCGCAGAGGGGACACCAAAAAAAAAAACAAAAACCTTGATTCGCCTGCCGCGCGTTTATCGCCAAATAGCCTGATGATTTTTTTTCTTCTTCTCTCGTGTAAATTCGCAGAGGGGACACCAAAAAAAAAAAAAAGAAACCTTGATTCGCCTGCCGCACGTTTATCGCCAAATAGCCTGATGATTTTTTTCTTCTTCTTCTTCTCTGGTGTAAATTCGCAGAGGCGTCTCGTGTAAGTAACGCGGAGAAATTAGAAACACAAAAAAAAAAAACCTTGATTCGCCTGCCGCGCGTTTATCGCCAAATAGCCTGATGATGATTTTTTTTCTTCCTCTTCTTCCTCTCTGGTGTAAATTCGCAGAGGCGTCGCGTGTAAGTAAAGCGGAGAAAGGAGAACCAGAAAGACAAAAATCGTTGAGTCGCCTGCCGATTACCGCCGAATAGCCTGATGATGATTATTATTTTTTTTCTTCTTCTTCCTCTTCTCTCCTATATATTCGCACAGGCGTTTCGTGCAAGTAACGCGGAGAAAGGAGAAACACAAAAAAAAAAAAACCTTGATTCGCCTGCCGCGCGTTTATCGCCAAATAGCCTGATGATGATTATTTTTTTCTTCTTCTTCTTCTCTCCTATATATTCGCAGAGGCGTCTCGTGCAAAGTAACGCGGAGAAAGGAGAACGAGTTGCGCGTCGATTCCGCGGGGGGGCGCGCGCGCGGGGGGAAACAAACCGGCGACAAAAGCGAACGTCTCTCGCTCACAATGGTGAAAAAATAATATATGATCGGTGAACGCGCGACGCTTCGGCGGCGACGGGCGGAGTGCTTGTCGATCGTCCGACGTTTGAACTTGCACTGGGATGTAAAACGCGCGAACACGGCGGTTTTTACGCGTACTTTATCGTCGGTCGCAGGCACAAATCAGCATCGACATCCCGCACACCACTCCGTCTTGCCGCGCCTGCCGGATTGATCTGATATAAGTCGCGGCGCGCGGCGAGCTCTCCGCGAGCCCAAGAAGTACTTTCACCCAATGCCCCATTTCATTTTTATCGCGCACACAGTCATAGGCGGCCTCTCTCTCTCTCTCTCGCGCGATCTCGCTGCTACGTTGCCCCGCTCGACGTTTACTCTCGCATTCGCCGCGACTATGCCACGCTCGCTCGCTTCGTGTTGCCCTCTCTCCCAGTCTCGCCCGACATCTTTCTCGGCACACTCCCACCCCGTCGCAATTCCCTCGCACCTTCGGCGCTCATTGTGTACGAGGCTACTACGAATGATTACTACTACAGCTGTGTCAGTATAGCAGAGCTTTGCGGTATTTTAAATACGTGAAGTAGTCAAATAATTTTCCGGTATCTGAAATACGTATTTTAAGTGCAAAAATATTTGTCCAGTTATTGTAAATACGTATTTTTAGTGCAAAAATATTTTTCCAGCTATTGTAAATACGTATTTTAAGTACTCAAATACTTTTCCGGTACTGTAAATACGTATTTCAAGTACACACATTTTTTTTCGGTATCTTAAATATGTATCTTAAGTATTCAAATAATTTTCCGGTATTGTAAATACGTATTTTAAGTACACACATTTTCTTTCGGTATTTTAAAAATACGTGTTTTAAGTGGTCAAATCATTTTCCGGTATTGTGAATACGTATTTTAAGTACACACATTTTTTTCGGTATTTTAAATACGTATTTTAAGTACACACATTTTTTTCGGTATTTTAAATACGTATTTTAAGTACACACATTTTTTCGGTATTTTAAATACGTATTTTAAGCATTCAAATAATTTTCCGGTATTGTAAATACGTATTTTAAGTACACACATTTTTTTTCGGTATCTTAAATAAGTATTTTAAGTATTCAGATACTTTTCCGGCACTTTAAATACGTATTTTATTCACTCAGATACTTTTCCGGTATTGTAAATACGTGTTTTAAGTACTCAAATACTTTTCCGGTATTGTAAATACGTATTTTAAGTACACACATTTTTACGGTATTGTAAATACGTATTGTAAGTATTCAACTACTTTTCCGGTATGGTAAATACGTGTTTTAAGTACTCGAATACTTTTCCGATACTGTAAACGCGTATTTTACGTACACAAATACTTTTCCGGTATTGTGAATACGTATTTTAAGTACTCAAATACTTTTCCGGTATTGTAAATACGTATTTTAAGTACACATTTTTACGGTATTTTAAATACGTATTTTAGGTACTACATTTTTTTCCGATATCTTAAATACGTATTTGCAGTGCAAAATATTTTAAAACTTATCCAGTATTTTAAATACTTATTCGGCCCGTTCAGTACAAAATATAAAAATTTCGTGCTGATCGTTAAAGCGGTTCGAAGTCTACGTGAATTTGATATTTAAAAAAAATTTTACGTCATTGCTCCAAATTTCGCAAAACTTTTGAGAGTAAGCCAAAATCTTTTTACCGAATCGAAATATGTTGCAACGGTGTTTGTAACGGTGATTCGTTGTCGTATGTATTCACGTGATCTCATTGTGTACGAGTGTACTACGACTACTACTATACGAAACTCCTGGCGTTGAGGCGAGCCGCGCGCTGGACACACCGAGAGCAACCTTGTGCTAAACCAGTATGAACCGTGTGGCTGCTACACACCCAACTTATGCCCGCTTAACAATTACGATGGAAAAGGATTGAAATCGTACTTCGGAATACCGAACGTAAATACAAAAGGCAACTGCGGTGGGTTTTGCTTCGTCGTTCTGGTGGTTTTACTGTCGGAATTGTTAGGCAGAAATGAGCTCCTTAGATGTGGGATTTATATTTCTCCACCCAGAGAAATCGTTCTGATGGGATCTATTCGAAACAAATAAAATTTATTTGAATGAAATAAATTTTATTTGATCCAAATAAATCCTATTAGGCCGGCCATTAAATAAATCACTCTATTGAATGGCCGGCCAAATAGGATTTATTTGGATCAAATAAAATTTATTTCATACAAATAAATTTTTATTTCGTTCAAATAAATTTTATTTGATTCGAATAGATCCCTTCAGAACGATTTCTCTAGGTGTCTGTTCAGGCATTTGCGGTTCGTCGTTTTTCTTCGATTTGTCTGTGGCTCGTCGTTGTAATTCAAATTTTGCTTATTAACCTGTCTAAATTTTCGCAAACCTAAAATATCCCATGTAAAAAATTCCATTTAGTTTTGGAATTTTGTAGTTTTGGTTCAGCTGCATTTTTTTTTGTCTGGAGGCTCTCTTATCACTGTGACCTGTGCCCGGAAACGAGAGTGGTGAGTTTCGCCGGCCAACAGACTCCTTGCCGAGCTCTCTTACGAGCGGAGACTGGAGAGTTTCGCTCCGCACATCGAACACGTAATTCTCAGTGAATGTCGCAGCCTTTGTTCGGCCGTTACTCGTACACATTCAATGTGGACCGCTAATTCGCTGATATATATCAGCCGCGATGTGTATCAAATAGCAGCAATGTAATCTCACTTTTTGGCGAAAAACTTTTCGCCAAAATCAACCTCAGAATTTTTTTTTTTTTCAAAATATCGATTTGTAACCTATACCATCGTTCTCAAGTCGCATATTCTACCCCCGAAAACACTGGTTATGAACCTTTTTTAATCGATTTTGAAAAAAATATTTTTTGGCGACGATCAGATTTTTTTTCTGTCAGAAATCGTAGATCCGGCTCCGGACCGAAAATCGCCAAAATCGAGCCCAATTTTTTTTCTTTTCAAAATATCGACTTTTAACCTGTACCATTGTTCTCAAGTCGCATATTCTACCCCCGAAAACACTGGTTATTAACCTTTTTTAATCGACTTTGAAAAAAATATTTTTTTGGCGACGATTTTTTTTTTTTACAGAATTCATAGATCCGTATCCGGACCGAAAGTCACCAAAATCGACCTCGGAAATTTTTATTTCAAAATATCACCTATAATAGGTTAAACAATTTTGCGCTGCTCGTTTTGAAATATCTTTTCCAAACATGACAAAGAAGCGATTGAGCTTTATTGCACAATGTTCTTAAATAACGATTGACATTGTATCACCGATCGACAGCCCAATGATTCGGATAATCAATGCACTGATTTATCTTTATTGCGTCAGTAAATATTTATGTCTGTTAATTATTATCGTCCTTATGAATCGAAATGTATTATCTGAATCTCTAATTAAATTTCAATCTGTATACGTGATCGATTCCAGATCGATGAAAACGAACAATGAAGCTTGGCGCCCAACATTATCATCGCGATCGTCAGGCGCCTGCGGTATCTTCGAAAAATCCGATGGAACGATTTTCTGTTCAGACGCAATAGGCACGTCATTTGATCCCAATCCGAAAAATCCACCAAAAATATTCTGCGCAATAACATCCTAGACTCAAATATCATATGAAAAAAAAAAAAAAAAAAAAAAAAATCCCCGACCAAAATAATAAAATAATGAATAATTACAATAATTATTAATCGATTATAATGATTTAATAATGAATTATTTTTGTTGGTAATAAAGTAATTCCCAACCAAAATATAGTCCAGATGAATTTTCACATATGATTTTTATTAGTCACAAAAAATGACGAAGGCTATTTTACCTTTCGTTGAAATAAGACCAGCTACGTAATTATACTTGTCGTTGTTTGTACTACGCAAACGTGGAGAATTTACCCGCGCACTTCCCGGTTTAAATCTGTAGGTACGACATGACGTTACCGATCTCTCGCTGCACTGCCGAACTTACATGACTCGAAGAGATCCACCGGATATCTGCAAAACTTCTGCAATCTCCCGTTCATTTATACTCGAATCTAATATTTGTCGATTAGTGCGTTTTTACGACCAACAGAAAAATATTATCGGAATATATCGGTCATTCGCCTTTCCCATGTGCAAACTCATCGACTATTGTCCCTAAGCCTGTGGACAATATCGCTACAAGTGATATCGTTTCTAAGTGCGCATCTTGTACTGAACAACAGCAGACTTTATGTAAATATTTAAATAACTACTTAATTACATAATAAAAATGCAGTTAACTTTTAAATTTGTATTTTTTATAAGGGTGAAAAAACACAAATTTCAAAGTCAACTAAAAAATCTGAAGAAATTCATACGTATTCAGAAAAATTAACGAATCACGTTCATAACATAAATAATGCCGATCACCGTGATGTTTGTTAAACAATTTTTTCAATTATATTAAACATTTTAGAATTTTTATGATGCCAAATTAATATTTCCAGTACCTTCAACGTGAATGCATTTTCTCATATTTTTACATCACCGAGAAGTGTTTGCAATTCCCCCACAATATTCTCCAATTTATGCGAAACGAAGACTATACGACAGGACCTCCTTAAGGGCATGTGAAATACCGACTGCGGTAATAAAAACTGTAATTAACGTTTTTTACGCATATTTGCGTTTACAGCTAAAATAAGAAATTCATTCCCTGCGCTGGTGATATCCGCAGGGAATGAATTTCTTCTTTTAGCTGTAAGCGCAAATATCCGTCCAAAACGTTCATTACAGTTTTTCATACCGACTGGGCTCGACGTGGATGTTTCACATCGCCTTAAGAGGCAGTGATACACCGGTGGGAACTTCGACGACGTCGGTAATGTAGGATTCTGTAATCCTAGTTAAAATGAATTTTTTTTTGGAATTTCGAAACGCCAAAAGCTTATGCCCTTTTTGCCATCATTGTCTATTTGTGTTTCAAATTTCATCACGATCCGACGCACCGTTTCGGAGAAAACACGTTTCAAAATTCTGAAGCGATGAGGGGGGCGAGGGCGCGGGGGTCGCGGGGAGGGGGGGAGTATCACTGCCTCTTAAGGGAATGTGGAACCTACTCAGTCGGTAACAAAAACTGTAATCAATCGTATGGAGATACCGTAAATATATTGAGCCAAAGAAAAACATCAACGGAAGCGCATTTTAATTCTCCGTCCGATGATATTTTGTTCTCATCCAGAATAAGAATAATCTTGGAATGGCATTGCTTCAAAAATTGCGTCTATCTCTCTCGCACTCACGTGTCACGTGGTACATATTTCACACCCCCTTAAGGGCATGTGAAACACTCGGTCGCGCACCTCAAAATTTCGGGAGTAGATTCTGCCGCGAATTATGAACGGATCGACGTGAAAATTGAAATACAGACGCGAGTAATGTGCACCGAGGGAATGAATTAGTCAGAATTTTGATTTTCGAAAAAACAATCGAATGGCGTTGTTTCTAAAATTGCAGCTATCTCTCTCGCACTCACGTATCACATGGTACATATTTCACACTCCCTTAACCGGCAAAGATCGGCCGTTCCAAGTTCCCGCGGTCAATCCGCGCGCGCTCGAACCGGTGTTCCCCTGTAGGTGGTGCGCGGAAAGCTCGCTCGCCGGGTACGGACCGCCGCCGCCGGTCGGCGTGTGGCACGAGGCGCGCTCCTCCGAGGCGCCTCGCGCGCGCATCCCCTTCGAGTGTATGGCGCAAGGCTGGCGGCCCGCAGCACGCAGCCTCCCTCGCTCGCTCGTCCACATTCGCCACACGGGCCCCGCTCTCGACTTATAACCCCCCAACAATGTCCCGTCTCGTCGACACCCTGTGCGATATTCCCGTCGCGAGAGAAACGCGCGCGTGAAAAACTCGTTATAAACGACGAGCATGTCAGTGTCGGGCGGCCCCGAGATCCTCCACTTTGTCGCTGCTGCCACCGCCGCCGTCGCTGCTGCTGCTGCTGCTGCCGCCTCCTTCTCCTCCTCGCGAACGCCGCCAACGTCACCACCGGTCGATCGGTCGACACCCGTTGCAGCTGCAGAGAGACCACCACCTCCTCGCCTCGGCCGAACCGTCGCATCAGTCGGCTCGGAAAAATGAAGAGACAGACCCTAGTACCCTAGTTACCCGAGGTAAGCCATTTTTTTTGTCCCTCCGGCTCGCCTCGCGCGTCTCCCTCTCTTTCTATCTCTCTATCTCTCTCTCTCCGATTTTATATTCTGTTTCTATCTTTGTTACTTTTATTTGTATTATCATATGTTTGCCTCTGCGTCTCCCTCTCTTTCTATCTCTCTCTCTCCCTCTCTCTCTGATTTTATATTCTGTTTCTATCTTTGTTACTTTTATTTGTATTATCATATGTTTGCCTCTGCATTGCTTTTGCATTGTACGGATCATGGGTTGGGTATGGTGGTCTTAGGGGGCTTTGCCCCAGGGCACGCAATAAACGACACTTTCTCTCTCCCTCTCTCTCTTTCTCTATATCTCTATCTATCTATCTATCTCTCTCTCTCTCTCTCTTTCTCTATATCTCTATCTATCTATCTATCTCTCTCTCCCTGCGTGTCCGTGCGAGTTTCTTCGCTGACGCGGGATTCGCGCTCCCCGACGGCTGCTGGCTTTACGGAAAAAAAAGTTCCTGTGCGAAATCGCCTCTCGTCACACGCAGCGAGCTCTGATATTTTTTTCCACATAACATGAAGTAACGTAAGTAGGTGGAGAAGAGTGTTCCCAACGCACGACTCACGAGGGCCACGCGAGACGCACATTCGGCGATTCTCCCAGCTGTCCGCGAATCTCCCCGGTGCTTTCCCGCATATATTTCCGCAAAACGACGACGAGTGTAACGTCGTTCGAGGTACGACCGAAAGCGGTTTTGCTGCGCCAGCAAATCTTTTGTTAAAATAGTTGACAACATTGTGTCATCTGTTAACCTTGCAAACGATATTGTTGTACTGGCAAAAAAATTGGTTTAGCAAAAAAATTGGTTTAGCAAAAAAATTTGTTTAGCAAAAAAATTTGTTTAGCAAAAAAATTTGTTTAGCAAAAAAATTTTGTTTAGCAAAAAAATTTGTTTAGCAATAAAAATTTGTTTAGCTAAAAAATTTGTTTAGCTAAAAAATTTGTTTAGCAAAAAAATTTGTTTGCTAAACAAATTTGTTTGCTAAACAAATTTGTTTAGCAAAAAAATTTGTTTAGCAAACAAATTTGTTTAGCAAAAAAATTCGTTTAGCAAAAAAATTTGTTTAGGAAAAAAATTTGTTTGTCTAGCAAAAAAATTTGTTTGTCTACCAAAAAAATGTGTTTGTCTACCAAAAAAAAAATGTTAGTCGAGCAAAAAAAAAATGGTTAGCCCATCATATAACTCAATGTTGTCCCTATTTTAACAAAAAATTTGCTGCCACGGCAAAACCGTTTTCTCCGTGCTTAATCTTTCTCATTCACGATTCGACCAACTTTATCGAAGGTGATCCCTGGAATTCGGTACTCGCGCGTGTGTGTGCGTGTGTGTGTTATTTTTTTTTTTTCGACAAAATCAATGAACCGCGATCCATAAGTGAGTTGTACAGTTTGTGCGGCGTCCGACTCTGACGTAGGCGAGGAGAGCCCGAGACACGTTTTTCGCGGCTCGGCGGGTTCCTCGGCGACGCGACTCTGCGGGTGGCGTGCGCGGGTTTCGCGGTGTGTTTACCGTGATTAGGGAAACGGGAGTGTTTTTTTTTTTTTTTTTTCGTCGTTGGTTTTTCGGCCCTCGTGAATGAGACGAAGCATCGACGCTTCGGTGTCTCCGCGGTTATGCGGAGACATGAATGAGCAATGGCGGTCTCGAGAACGCTGCGGTGAGACACCGTCCAAGCTTCGTCGGCTGTAGATATATGGAAATGTGTGGTATATGTGCACAACCCGCGTTACTCGTCGAGCGTACAGCGCGACTGTAGGGCTGTGTAGAATGGATGACATAGTCGTATGGCGCACCAATCGCCCCATTGATCTGCCCCGCTGCCTCCTGCGATATGACCTATGCCATATGCCCACTTTGCTTGCCTTTCTATTATTACTCCGAGTGCGAGGCGCCTTCGCGTTTCTCACTTCCTTCGGCTTATCTTCCTCGGCGGTTTTTTTGCCAAAACGCGCTCGGCGCCCTTCGAAATTTTCACCAGCGACTTTTTTTTGTGTCGGCATTTTTCGTTATATCGGAAATGTAAAATTGGGTTTGTCGGGTTTGTAAAGTCGTCGTCATGATTTAGTGGGTGGAACGGAATTGAGGGTTTTGTAGAATGGCTGTTAAATAATTGGTGTAAATAAGAAGTGATTTATATATTGTTTATAAGTAAAAGCGAAATGTTTTAAAAATCTGCATAGCTGGGTAGGAAAAATTGGAGGTGTAAACAAGTGTTTTATATACCGTTTATAAGTAAAAGAAAAATGTTTGAAAAATCTGCATAGCTGGGTAGAAAAAATTGTAGGTATAAACAACAAGTGTTTTATATACCATTTATAAGTAAAAGCAAAATAGTTTAAAAATCTGCATAGCTGGGTAGGAAAAATTGGAGGTATAAACAAGTGTTTTATATACCGTTTATAAGTAGAAGCAAAATATTTTTTTAATCTGCATAGCTGGGTGGGAAAAATTGTGGTCTGAATTTAAGACACTAAAATTTGTTAAATTTGAATCTTAGGATTCTGAACACGATCGGGATGAGGAATTTCCTTGAGGATATTATCACGTCGTAACAAATATCTGTGACGACTTTTTGTCAAAAATGTTCTTATGGAAAAATAGAACCTGTCGCAAATTCTGGAGTGTCGATTATCACTGCATTTCTTCCAGTTGCGATTGTTCGTTTTTTTTTTTTTCGCATTGGCTGGAAAAATGCAGCAAGAGGCCTGGCCATTGTCTTCGAAGCCTGGATACGCGTGGAATAACATATATTCGTTGGTATTCTACGATGCTACATTGCCCCCTACCCGTTTTAAGTAGGGCGGCGCGGATAAATCGATACGCGCTACTTTCATTCATGGCTGTTACCCCCACACAGCCGCGCGCGCGGCGGGCACATTGCCTTCTCTCCGTTTTAGCCAACGAGCATTCACGCACCCCGCGCCGCGGACGCCCAGCGCCCACTCTCGCGGCTCCTACTACCCTCTTCTCCGCGTTATTACTTACATACGTCCCGAGTGACCGGCATTTCGGAACTCCGTCGCGTCATTTTTCTCGCATTCGACTCGGACGGTGGCTTCGATTTTCCGGTACGAGCGAAAGATGACGCAAAAGAAAAAGGGCGTTTTGAGGAATTTTTTTTTTAATTCTTGAAGTTACCAGAGTGCCGTAAATATTGTATCATAACAATAATCATTTTTCTCATATTCAACTATTTAATCATTTTTCTCATATTCGACTATTTAATCATTTTTCTCATATTCAACTATTTAATCATTTTTCTCATATTCAACTATTTAATCATTTTTTCTCATATTCAACTATTTAATCATTTTTCTCATATTCGACTATTTAATCATTTTTCTCATGTTCAACTATTTAATCATTTTTTTTCTCATATTCAACTATTTAATCATTTTTTCTCATATTCAACTATTTAATCATTTTTCTCATATTCAACTATTTAATCATTTTGCTCATATTCAACTATTTAATCGTTTTTCTCATTTTCAACTATTTAATCATTTTTCTCATATTCAACTATTTAATCATTTTTCTCATATTCAACTATTTAATAATTTTTCTCATATTCAACTATTTAATCATTTTTTCTCATATTCAACTATTTAATCATTTTTTCTCATATTCAACTATTCAATCATTTTTCTCATATTCAACTCTGACGGTGGCTTCGATTTTCGGTACGAGCGAAAGATGACGCAAAAGAAAAAGGGCGTTTTGAGGAAATTTATATATATTTTTAATACTTGAAGTTACCAGAGTGCCTGTAAATATTTTATCATAACAATAATCCTTACAATTGAAGATAACGTTTTTTTTTATATAAAACTTTATTTTATTTATTTTATAACATTTAAAAAATGTAGAATAATTCTGTTGATATTAACATCGACAGAATTATTCTACATTTTTTATTTATTTAAACGTATTAGATATTTCTCATATTTTAAAAAGTAGTTGTTACGAAAATGTTCCATAAATCACAAATTTCAAGATTTCTAAATGAAAAAATTTGTCATCCCGAGGTCGATTCTGCATCGACTGCGAGAAGATTCGAGGAAAATAACGAGCGAAGAAAGCACGGAACAGCCGGTAATAAACGACGAAATTACAGAGCCGAGGCGTAATTATCGCGGTACAAGAAAAAGTCACGTAGCCGTCGTAGCGTTGCTGAAAAAGTAGACCACGTCGGCGGGTCGTCCGCGCGTCCCACGTGTACCGCAATTCCACCCTGTAATAATAATCATTTGCGTTATCATTATTTCTTGTCGTACGAAATATCGAATCTCGGGTGAGATTCAAGCCGCAGAAATTATTCGACTCCGTGCCGAGAATCTTGGAGCGAGATTTCTTGCTGCGGTTGAATTGTATTGAGATACCCGACGGATATGGTCGGCCGAGTCAGAATGCCCACGATTCACTGACCATCAGCGGGCGACTCGTGCATTGTTGAGGCTGCAATCAGTTCGCCAAACACCGGAGAAGATTCCGGTGGAGACATTCTCGCCTTTTATGCCCTCCGAGACAATCTCGGACCTACCCGCGACACATTGTTTCGGAAATATGCCAAGAAAGTGGCGGAACGCTCTTCGACGTTCGTTGCGACATTCTTCAACGCATTCTTAAGTCGTATATTTTATTCGTAATATTTTATTCACAATTCCACTCGCGGTATTATTTTCCAACTCTGTTTATATATTTCATAAATAATTTTGCATCAATACATCATTTTTATTAATTGAGACAAAAAATGCAAGAAAAAAAAATTTCGTTTCGTAAAGTCTGAAAACGCTATCCGATGGGAAATTTCCTGCTGATTCCGAAAAACACTGTTGTTTGCCCGAAAAAATAGAAAATTTGTTGAGAAAAACGCGAAAAATGATTTTTTCGTTTTTTCGAAATTTCGTCATTTCACTAAAATCGAGGTTACTTTTTTTTCGATCGACCAAACCTGGGTTTTCTTTTTGCGTTCGAGAGAAAATTGTATAACGAAGAGAATGACGTAAAGCGGAACGCGATATTTTGATTTCTGCATTTTTTACAGGATGTTAAAGTCAGATCTTTTCGTTTTTTTTTGCGATTTTTGGGGGCCTGACTTTAAAATTCTGTAAAAAATTTAAAAACCAAGATATCGCGTTCCGCCTTGCGGCATTCTCTTCGTTATAGAGTTTTCTCCGAAACGCAAAAAGAAAATCCAGGTTTGGTCGATCGAAAAAATAGCAACCTCGATTTTAGCAAAGTGTCGAAATTTCGAAAAAAGTGAAAAATAATTTTTTGCATTTTTCTCGTCGAATTTTCTCCTTTTCGGGCAAACAACGGTGTTTTTCGGAATCAGCGAAAAATTCCCATCAGATACGGTTTTGAAACTTTACAAAATCCAAAATTTGTTTTTTCGCGAAAAATGCAACTCAACTTCCGTCTCAAAAATTCGATGAAAAATTCCGAAATCAAGATATCATAAGAAACACAAAAAGAAAATCCAGCTTTGGTCGATAAAAAAAAGTAACCTCGATTTTACCGAAGTGGTTTTCAAGCTTTACGAAACCGTTTCTTTTTTTTTTTTTTTCGCGAAAAAAGCAACTCAACCTCCGGCTAAAAAATCCTGTAAAAAATTTAAAAAATCGAGATACCGCGTTCCGCCTTGCGGCATTTTCTTCTTTACAGAATTTCCTCTCGAACGAATAAAAAAAAAAAAGAAAAAACGTCTCCTATCGCTGCCATCACCAAAGACAAATCTGGTCTTCTGCGTCCTCCGAGGGCGTCATAGGGCGTCTTCTCCTCGAAGCGTAGAGCGTGGAACGTCAAAGACGTAGGTGCGTAGGAGAGCTGGCCCGAGAGTATCTCTCGGATAGAGTCAGTGGGCGAGAGCGCAGCGTACGTGCATCACCGTCGCGCCGGTAGCCGAAGAGGAGCCGCGGGGGGGCGCGGCGAGAGCGTCGAGATAGGTCAGGACAGACGCGGAGCTTGCGCGTCAGCCTCCCCTGCATCTGTAAATTAGTTTAACTAGTGCACTGGAGCTAACCTAGTTATGTGAAAGGATCATATATTGAATAAATTCAGAGCGCAGTCGCTGCCGTCTCGACACGGCCGATTGCATACACACGTGTATATATATATATATATATATATATACGTATATATTTATATATAAACGTATGTATATGTAAATACACGTACGCGTACGGCGATATGCACGAGGGACGGCAGTCAAAGGTTTCTCGTCGTATTCGTGGTGTTGGTGCGCGGTGCGGAGTCGCGCGGTGGCCGGTGTTAGTGGTGACGACGGCCAGGAGGACGGAAGCCACGTGGAGGACGACCGTAAATCTAAAACCGAGCATCGTTAAACCTTCGCCGAAGAAACCGCCGACGGACGTACTCTAAAATATATCTTAAATATCGGTCGAGAAAAAAAACAACAGAAAAATAAAAACAGTTCGATCCACGCGTGATCAGCGATGTTTTTCTTTCCGCGATTGTTGTAGTTTTCCGTAGCGAAAAAAAGGGCGTTTTGGGGAAATTTTTTTTTTTTTTTGATACTCGAAATTCACAGCGCGAGTAAATAAAAAATGAATATCGTTAAAACTCTGCTTTGAAAACGCGACCGAAGGTTCTCTAAAATATATCTTAAATATCGGTTGAGAAAAAACAACACAAAAATAAAAACAGTTCGATCCACGCGTAAATCTAAAACCGAGCATCGTTAAACCTTCGCCGAAGAAACCGCCGACGGACGTACTCTAAAATATATCTTAAATATCGGTTGAGAAAAAAACAACAGAAAAATAAAAACAGTTCGATCCACGCGTGATCAGCGATGTTTTTCTTTCCGCGATTATTGTAGTTTTCCGTAGCGAAAAAAAGGGCGTTTTGTGGAATTTTTTTTTTTTTTTGGATACTCGAAATTCACAGCGCGAGTATAACCGTAAATTAAAAATGAATATCGTTAAACCTTCGCCGAAGAAACCGCCGACGGACGTACTCTAAAATATATCTTAAATATCGGTTGAGAAAAAAAAACAACAGAAAAATAAAAACAGTTCGATCCACGCGTGATCAGCGATGTTTTTCTTTCCGCGATTGTTGTAGTTTTCCGTAGCGAAAAAAAGGGCGTCTTGTGGAAATTTTGTTATTTATTTTGGATACTCGAAATTCACCGTAAATCTAAATATATAACCGTAAATCTAAGTCTATAACCGTAAATCTAAATATATAACCGTAAATCCAAATCTATAACCCTAAATCTAAAACGAATATCGTTAAACCTTCGCTTCTGAAAACGCGACCGAAGGTTCTCGAAAATATATCTAAAATACCGGCTGTGAGGAAAAAACAAAAGAGTGTTCGACCTTCGCGTGTTCGGCGATGTTTTTATTTCCGCGATTATTAGCACCGAATTAGACCACACGAGAGTCCCGATCGCGCGCATGTGGCCGCCTGTCGCGTATTCCGCGAAAGCGACGAATTCAGTGTGCGCTCAAAATCCCGAGAATTTCGTGCTACGTACGTAAAAATACTCGGCAGCCCCGATGCCGTGAAACGGGTTGACCTTCGCGTGCATGACAATATTTTTCTTCCCGTCATTCTCGCCGACGAATTAGAAACACGAGGGACGCGATACACGCGCTTCGTCGTTGCATATTCCGCGAAAACGATGAATTTGGCGTGCATCGGTGAACAAAAAGTTGCGAATGTTGACCTTGAAAACATGTGAAAATACTCGCGAATTCTCCGGTATATCGGAAAACTTCGATCCTCGCGTGTATTAAAATATTCTTGTTCCTCTAATTTTGCTACAAAATGCGCGAAAGATGCGACATCTGATCTAAACTTTTTTTCGTCTAAATATATAAATATATCATTTTTTTTTTTTTTTCAAAATATATAAACAATTTTTTTAAATCAAAATATATAAATATATCATTTTTCTTAATCAAAATATATAAATATATCATTTTTAAATCAAAATATATAAATATAACATTTTTTAAAATCAAAATATATAAATATATCATTTTTTTAAATCAAAATATATAAATATATCATTTTTTAATCAAAATATATAAATATATCATTTTTTAATCAAAATATATAAATATATCATTTTTTAATCAAAATATATAAATATATCATTTTTTTTTAATCAAAATATATAGATATACATTTTTGTATAAAAATATATAACATTTGCCATCCTCAGCCCAAAAAAAATCAATCTTAGAGTGTTTATTGATATTTCTGTCGTCGTCACCGTTAGCCCCGGATTAAAAAAAAAAAAAAAAAAAAGGAGAGGAATAAATTCGGTGCACATTGATGGATAGAAACCTCGTTGACCTCATGATGTTCCTCGACGTTTGTCAGCTGTACCTGCAGACGCGAAAAAAGTCGCGAAATCTGTGCACCCTGTGGGCGATCGTGACGTTCGTGCGGGACGAGGACTCGAGCGAGTTCCTGCGGTGGTGCCGGGCGTACACGGTGCTCCATCTTCGGCATCGTCAGGACAGCGGCGCGCCGCTCGCGAGGACCTCCTCGTCGCCCACCGACTGCGCCCCCTCCACATCCGCCGGCGGTACCGGCGAAAAGACGCGACTCGAGAAACGTATACTACGCGTGCTGCAGCAATTATTCCACTGCGGCTGCCTCCCCCCCGGCGATTTTCGTATCTGAGTCGCTCCATTATTTTCCACACACACGCGCCGCACTATCCTTCTCTCTATCGCTTTCTCGCAATGCTTCGGGCCACTTATTGTGCGTTGCATTAATGCCAAGTTCAACCCCATTTCACGCTGACGCCGCTGCTGTCCTACAACTCCAGGAGGTAGTGGAATTAGCGACTGTCGCATAAATACATCACTGTTAAAAATATTTCACACGAGTTTCCGTTATACGGGTGAAGAAAGTTTGTTTGTGTAAATTTGTATTTTAACCCTTCGTGGTGACTCTGGGTCAATTCGATCCAAGATCGATCTTTCGGCGTGAAAAGGAAATAGTTTCCTGTGGCCAAAGGGACTTTGTCCGGAATCATTTTTTTTTTTATCAAAAGCACTATGTTTAGAGAGTATCAGGTTAAAATTTGAGTAAAATCGATCTTTTATTTACGGAGTTATGATTTTTTGAGTGAAAAAACGTCTTTTTTCGATCTCTCACCTTCATTAATTTTTTAAAATATGTTGCAATTTAATATTGGGAATTTTCTTTTTTTGTAAATTATCTACAAAGTTTAAAGTGTTTTCTGTTATTTTTTTGATATATTTCAAGCCGGTAGATTGGTCGCAATACGCGGTCGAAAATGGTCCGGGTGAAATCGACCCAGACTGACCACGAAGAGTTAAATTTGACTTGCGAGTGAAATGTTGAATTACAGTATTTTCTGCTGAATTCCGTAAAAATTAGGAAATTGAATACGATGTATTATATTGGGAAACATTTTTAACAGTGCAGCCAATACTGGGAGCTTGACGCTACAGAAGCTTCAGCTTTCGACGTTGCTACTGCTGATTCACTCGTCTTACTGAACCTTCGCTGGTTCGGGTACTGTATCATCGTTGTTACAATTTTTATTTAAAAAATATCTCGTCGTATGGGGTAATAAATCGCGAGCTATGGACTGGCGTGGATCAATAACCACTATTATCCCTTTCTCGTTCTGTCTCACTGTTTGTCGCATGTGCACCGCGAAATTAAAGCTTCACTTGTATTGATTTAACAAATGGGAAAATAAATACAAGGGCATAAATATAATATCAACGATCGATAAATATTAAGTGAAATAGTCAGGTGGTAGTATTATTTTGAACACATTGTCTTGAACTTCAGACGAAAAAAAAAAAGAAAATTAGTCAAGTGAATTAGATATAATTCTTTTTATTTTTATTTATAATTATTTATTTATTTATTGACGGGAAAAACTCTTTTACATTTAAACAACAATCAGCGAAAAAATATAGATCACGAAAAGCACAGTGGGGTCCCAGGGACCCCGCTGATAATCAGCAGGAAATGTCAGCCCTGTAAAAAATTCCACCATGTATTTGTCTGCATAAAATCCACGTCGTTCTAATCGAAAATATGATGAATGATTTCAGATGCGGGCGGGCGATGCCAAGCTTAGAACTCAGCAACGAAAGTGATGTCTGAGAGCGACGGTGAGAAAGCGGCTAGGTCTGTGGCCTTGGAACAAGCCTATGTTCATGAGGTGTACGAGCAATGCGCCGAGAAGACAGCCCAAAGTAGACACTGGCCAAGGATATATAAATTCCTCGAGGAACTCGAGCCCGGAGCTCTCGTCTGCGACATCGGCAAGTTTCTCGGTTGATCCTTTCTACTATTGAGGCAATATCATGTTCACCTGTGTGTGCGACAGAGAGAGAGAGAGAGGAACGACCTAGACCACGCTTCGACGGACTGGGCGACACCTAACGCATGTGTTTCACGGCGTCTTAATTTTACGAAAATTCGCCTCACGCTCGTTAATTTTAATACTCTACTTAAGGAACAGTTCTTACTTCAAATGTTGGCTAACAACGCCAATATAAACATGCCCTAATGTTATTGCACATTTTTCTTGCTTTACTTGCTACTTGATTCCGGTTGGAACTCGAGAAGATGTCACCAAAATATGACACAGAAAAACAATAAAATAATATAATTTAAAAAATACATAAAAATAATATAATTTAAAAAATACATAAAGATAATATAATTTAAAAAATACATTAAATAACATTTTTCTTACTTTACTTGCTACTTGATTCCGGTTCGAACTCGACAAGATGTCGCCAAAATACGACACAGAAAAAAAAAATGCAAGGATCATTTAAAAAATACATTAAAATAACATTTTTCTTACTTTACTTGCTACTTGATTCCAGTTAAAACTCGACAAGATGTCGCCAAAATACGACACAGAAAAAAAAATGCAAGGATAATTTAAAAAATACATAAAAATAAAAAAGTAATTGCGATTTTACTATTGGGGATGCGAGAAAGGTGCTTCTGTCGGCGTGTAAAGGCGGCTTAATATTGCACAAAGCATTGGCACCCTGCTCTACACTCCAATGGATTCAGGTTTTGTCCAGTGGACGGAGGTGGCATTATAACCCGCGGATAGAGTATGGAAAAGAATACCGCGTGCATGCGAGCCTGCAGATAACGCCACCCACCGCCTCTGCGTATTTTTAGTACAGGTATAGAGAACATACAGTGCTGCAACAGCCAATCGCGACTGACAGTAACATCGCCTGTATCTATGGTGCAAATAACAACCTAAACTCATCGTCATACCGCAGCTTATGCGGAGGACAAACTGTATTACATTGTACAGAATGCACAAGAATACGTCGCTGTTTTCTGGTTATATCTTTGGGTATTATAAAAAAAAGTTCGTCGTCGTCGTGTCGAGAAACGGGACAGGTGGTCATTCATCCAATTATCAGGGTGACTGGCCCTGATTTTTTTCATGAACATAACATTATCATAAACATTAACCCAAATGATGAACTATAGTTTGGATTCATGTTTGACGATCTTCATAGCAACTAATTGCTATGATGACTTTTTATACCTAATTTTATTATTTGGGTTAATTAGAATTATTATTTTTTTGTCTGTATTCCGTTGCATTCCAACGATGCAAACTTCAGCATCATAAAATTGCAAGGAAATCGGGTTAAAATAATATAATGCCATGATCGCTTCGTGCGCAGGTTGCGGAAACGGAAAATACCTGAGCGTAAACGACAACGTTTTCAAAGTGGGAGCGGACAGATGCAAGCGGCTTACCGATATTGCACGGGAGAAGGAGAATGAGGTGAGTAAATTATTATGACAATTTTTTTTATTTTTTATTCACTTGATGCGCATAAAAAATGCGAAGGCTCACCGCTACGCTGTTTATTAATTTCAATTTGCGTGTCGTTAAAAGGTCCTGATATGCGACAACCTGGCTCTACCTTTCCGCGACGAGAGTTTCGATGCTGTACTCTCGATCGCCGTTGTGCATCATTTCGCGACCACCGAAAGGCGAGTCAATGCCCTCAAGGAACTCGCCCGGGTATTACGGATAGGTGGAAGGCTCGTTATATCGGTTTGGGCTATGGAACAGAGGCACAGAAAGGTACCACCCTGTTGTTTTATTCTTAATTTATTTTAATTATAAATTTAATAATATCATTTAATTTAATTATAAATTTATTATATATGTTTTAAATTCTTTTTTTATTCTCTGTTTTTCACTGACGGCATCTATCAATTTTTATATTTAAAACGATGAATAAGATTGACAAGCAATTGAATTTCATTCGGAATTCATCCACGCATTCAAATAAGTCGAGCACAAAATTTTTCTTCAATTTTTTTAAATGTTCCATTTCGTGTCGCAGTTCGAGTCTCAGGATGTTCTCGTGCCATGGCCGAAAGCCTATTACCTCAATTCGGAATCGAACTCAGTCTGCCCCGGCGGCAAATCGTCGGCGAGCGGAATGCCCTGTATCAACGAACTCGACTCCGATCGAATTGCACAAAAATGTCTTCTAACATCCAAGAGGTACAAACGCGTTAGGTTTTATATTTTTCCTCCGTCCAACCGTCGTTTTTCCTTGCATCAACAATTTGACTTTGCAGAAACGGTGGCCGAAAATGCAAGAACAGAAGCTACTGGATTGACCCAATCTTCAGTCCGTCACCGTCGACCAGCAGCCTCTCGAGTCCGAACGAGACGTGCTACAGCTTTTTCCGTCGGGCGCTGCAGGTGATTTAATGAACTTGTCGCTGTTGCTCCATTTGTTTCACTCGTCGAGGCTGCACGTGACACATGAGTGTTCGGCGGATATTGGAAAGACGGGCCAACGCGGTCGTATTTTGAATGGGGAGAAACAGTAGTGTCGAATCTCTGTTGTAGCCGGATTTTTTTTTTTTCGCGAAATTCAGTTTCCACGTTCCAATACTTTTAATTAGTGACGTGAAACAGTCGATAACCGTTTAAACGATCGGACATTTATCCCGTTTTAGATCCACTGCCTTTTTGCCACACTTTATGGATCGTAATTTAGTTTAGGAATGCGAATAATTGAGTCATCGGGTGGGGGTAAAAATAGCTAATGACCAAAATAACGAATCGCTAAAATAGCAAATTTTAAAATAACGAACGGTCTGAAATTAGAATGGTCATTATTATGAAATTCGCAATGTCAGCCATTCGCTATTTTCATCATTGGCTATTTTGATTCCATTTTAATAAAGGGTGGAGGTCAAAATAGATAATTACCAAAACAGCGAATGGCTAAAATAGTCATCGATACGAATAACATATTTTCATTCGTATCACACAGAAATTGGCGGGAGGGAAACGGGGCTCCGGAAATCGCGCCTGGTTTCTCGAGAATTGGCAAAACGGTGGCTGCAAAAATCGTCGAAATTACGAGAGCGACGACATCGGCGATGTCGACGATATTCCGATCGAATTGCGTCGACTCGAGGACGACAACGTGACGTTCTCGAAACTCCCGGATGCTCTGAGTATAAAATCCAAGAGTCTCGGCGACATTTTGGAGATCCAACGTCTCGATCTCGTGCGATCGAGATCCAGCATTCCCGGGTTTTCTTCTACCGTAACCTCGGAGCTGTATCTCGATGAGGAGTCGAAAACACCGTCGCCGTCGCCGACACCGCCTCCTCCGCCTCCGCCGCCGTTGCCCTCAGGCCCGTCGGGACTCCACGCGTCGACCCAGCATTCGTCGACCGAACGAACGAGATTCGACGACCCTCGAATCGAGCCCGTAGCCGCGCCGAAAGCCCCCGCGGACTCACTTTCGCGGTCCTTCAGCTCGAGCAACAAACCGAGGCTCGTCAAGCAGAAAACTCATATACCGGACGACGCTACCCTCGAATTCCCCGAGAAGCCTCAAAACACTGCCATTCGAGAAATTATCAAGGATCTTGCGGATATTCAGGTAAAATCGAATTTTATTTACGCGGTAAACGAATTACTTGTTAAGGGGGACTTTTACCCTGTTTTTCATCATATTTATTCCCTGTGGTATAAATAAATATAATAAATATAATGAATAAATTTCTATATTATCGAATAAATATAATGAATAAATTTCTATATTATCGAATAAATATAATGAATAAATTTCTATATTATCTAATAAATATAATAAATATAATGAATAAATTTCATTATATTTATTCCTTCTGTTGCACCGTTTTTCATTATATTTATTTATGGGGAAACGAATAAATGTAGACAACTGCGGTTTTTTTCTACTTTTTTAATATAAAGTTAAAAATAAAAATACAGTTAAAAATTATTCGTTTTCCCACAAAAAAATAAAGTGAAAAAACGGTGCTCCAGGGTAGAAGTCCCCTTAACAAAAAAGGTCATTTCACAAACTTTTTTTCACCCTATCGACGATTCAAACGAATCCGTTTCTCTCGCAGAAAGTGGAAAGCCTGAAGGAGCGACGTCGAAACGTCCACAAACAGAGTTCGATGAACGAGGAGCTGATGTCGATGGAGCGTCTCATAGAACGTGACCGAGTGCGTCGAAACATAATGAAGCAGGCGTCCCTAAACGAGGAAATAATCTGCAAGCCGAGCCGAACATTCGGCAACTTTCGCGACAGTCTTCTGTACTCGGGAAACGCGACGAAGCGATTTCAGCTGATAAAGAGCGGGCTGACAAATCGAATAAAGCAATCGACGACGAGTATGGAAAAAGTTTCGGGGCTGGCGATTAAAAACGGCTTCGTGAAGATCCTGCAGGGCTGGACGTCGGGCGAGACTCACGACGACGGCGTGTTTTCCGCGAACGACGACAAATCAAACGCGGAGATTCTCGAGAACGGAAAAACGAGGGACAAAGATTTGTCACCGAAGGTCAACAAGAGTCTTCAGCAGTCTGTCGGCGGCGCGTCCAACGGAAACGCGACTGGTTCGTCGGCGGGAAAAACGGAGAACGAGCCGATCGAGCGACGCCTGTCGAGAGAGGACGGCTCGGATTCGTCCAAGGACAGCAGTTTGCAGAGCGACACGAGCGTCGATTCCGAGGACAGTTTCGCCTCCGTCATCTACGTGCCAAAGCAACAGCAGCAGCAGCAGCAGCGAGTCGATTATCATCATCACTATCAGCAACAATCGCAGCAGCACCACAATCGTCTTCATCAGCAGAACAGCAAACACAATCATCAGAATCATCACTTTCCGTCCCTGATCGACGTCGCGACTGTCCCCGTCGGCTGTTATCAGCTGAGAACGACCTCCGCGCCGCCGTCGCCGCGAATAAAACATCCACCCGACGGTCACGGCCCGCGGCTGAAATTCATCTCGATTTCGCCGCTTCTGAAGCAGTTTCCAGCGACCAGCAAGTCTCTGCCGCCTCCCAGCCCGCCGGGACTCTCGCCCCGGAATCTCAATCCCTTCACCGATCCGCGGCCGTTCTTTCCGCCATCTGAACTTCCCTCCTTCGACTCGCTGTCGACGATACGACCGCTGAAATCGCCGACGGATGAGCGAAACGATTGCGAGTCGACGGAGGAAATTGTGGGTCGCGAAGAAGACGCGACGAGTGTTGAGGAGGTTTTGGAAAGGAGCGAAAAAGTGACGGAAACGATGATCGGGGGAGATGAGACTGACGAAGGGAACGAAGAAATTGAGAGGGAGGAAGCTGTCGATGAGGCTCAAACGAATAGTCGTAGCTTAGGGTCGGAGGTTACGGTGACGATTGAGGAACACGGGAAGACGTCGGTCGGTGCAGATCAGTGTTGTAAGTCCCCATTACATTCAGAATTAAAGTTTACCCAACAGTTTATTTTCTACCGTTTATTTTGAGTTTATTTTCAATTTATTTTCTAGTTAGGATTTTATAATGATGACCTGTACCGATTATACAATCATATGTGAACTTTTGAATAGCCGTAAGGAAAACCGAATTTTTCATGAAATTTTGGGAGAAATCGTGAGAAAAATGAACGAGCTCAGGCGTCCATTATTTTCGCAATGCATTAACGGTATTTCTCCATTTTTTCAATAATATTACCATGAAGTTTTATGGAAAATTAATATTCCTCGCCTCTATTTAAAGGCTTACACATCATACTATAATCATTACGAGTTATTTTGATAAAAACATAATTACAAAGCCAATTGTATTATCAATTTTATTTCTATGAAACTGACGATATTGTATCATCAATTTTATTTATATAAAATTGATGATATTATATCATCAAATTTATATTCATTTTATTCTTATATTTATATTTTATATAAATATAATAAATAAATAAATATAATTTTATATTTATATATTTATTCTTATATATATATTTTATTTTATTTATATAAAAATTAGGGATTCACAACTTTGGTGCAGATGCGGTTGACGGCAGCGCCGCGACGATCAATTCGTTGGAACCAAAGGAGAAGGCGAATCCCACCGCGTTTATCGCGAAGCCGAGCGCGGCGGCTTCGGTGCCGAATCTCGACGCGGCCGTCGGCGAAAACACGGGTGACAATCAGTCGGAAAGGTCGAGCTCGGAATCGATCAACGACGAGGACAGCAGACGCACGCGGCTCATTCAGATAAAAGAATTGCTGAGGCAAAAGCCGGGTTTCGCGACGCGATGCGCCAAGTCGTCGTTTCCACTGGTGAGACGCGCCTCGACCGCGACGTCCGGCCGTCTCGAGACCATCGAGGCGCGAACGCTGCCGCGCCTTCTCTCCCTCGAGCTCTACAATCCCGAGACCGACGACTTGGACAGCGACTCGAGCGGCCTCTCGTCGCCCGAGTCCGTTGGCTCGGTCATCAGCGTCATATCCGATGAACGTTTCACGCTTAAGAAAGGTGCGTCGCATGTTATCTCTCGAATGTCGGGCACCACTTTCCAGTTGCCACGCAAATAATCACTTTTTCCCAATCACTGCCAAGCGCTAAGAAAAAAAAGAAAAAAAATTGTTTTTCTTGAGTATTTGAAATAATGAAAAATAATACACACCTCTTAAAATTGTAGTTTTTAATGGATAGTTGACTTTTAAATGAGAATTGATTTTTAGAGGTGCCGCATTTTTTAGCTGGGGCATTCCACCCCGTCTCGACCTGGATTTGACCTCGACCTCTCCGATTTGGCTCATTATTTTTTATAGTCTTAGTTGGACCCTCAACTGCATAAAAGAGATTTTGTTGATTTTTTTATTGCCATTTTTGTTTGTTTAATAATTTTTTAAAGTCATATCCAAGTGACTCCATAATTTTAAAAAATCTGATAAAATTCTGAAAGATACTCTGTTCGATAACAAAGTACAATACCTCTTACAATTTTTTCACCAGTGTCGCCCTTTCGCAACGTCAATATCAAGATCCAAATCTACATTTTTACATGCTAAGAGAAACATGAAAAAAAAAAAAAATCTGAAACACCCTAACGACCATTCCTTGAAAAAAATACTTAACTATTATTCACGTCTTCGTTTCATCCCAAACAGATCTCGCGAAGCCGGGAGAGCCTGCAAAACCCTCAGAACCATCGAAACCAGAGCCCCCAACTCGTACCCAAGTCTCAACCATCAGCGAGCCAACGACGAGAGTCGAGGAAGATCCGCGAGCCGCGTCGAAAAGCAGCGACTCATCCAGCAGCTCCGTCCCTCGCGCGCAGAGCCTCCGTCTCCTCGAAGCCGCGGCGAGTGTCGCAAATTCCCTTCAAGACACCGTCGGCACTGCGGTTATCCGTCTCGAGCCGCGCCAATGTCGCGGTCGCGGTTACGGCCACAACAACCACGGCCACACCGAGGCCGCCGAGCAGCCGACCGCCAAGGGTCCCAACGACGCCGCTCGTGGCTCGCGAGTCTCGCGAGTCTCGAGAGTTTCACGCGAGAGACTCGACTCGATGCCCGAGGAGACGCGCGACGAGAATTGCCAGAACGAAAATTGCCCCGCGAGTCTCGGCGACAGCATAATAAACGACATCGAGCGATACTGTCGAAGCTCAAGATTGCTCGACGAATCGATCGGGTCGTCGATTCTCGCCTCGGAATCCACGAAAACGACTATCGAGGATTCTCCGAGGCAGCCGGAAACGAATCGCATCGACAGCTCGTCAATGAGATCGATACCATCCTTCGATCCGGACCCAATCGACCTTCTGCCGGGCGTAAATCGGCTCCGATCGAATTGTAAATACAGCCAGCTGGTGGACGACACGATAGCCTGGCTAAGAGGCGCCACGGGACCCGAGAACGACGGTTACTGCGAGTATTCAGACAATAATGAGGATCCCACGTGCATCGATGAGCGATCGAACGACTCCCAATTTCGCAACGTCGACGACAAACCGCGACGCGGTAAACCCGACGTTTCTCTTCGCAAGAGTCTCTCGGAGGACATAATGGACTTCGTGATGGTTTCCAACACCGGCGAGTGCATCAGCATGGCGGTTTCCGTGGAAATCGATGGCGAGGAAATTCCTGCAGAGGCCGAAACGTCCGGAGCCTCGAAATTCGACGTTTCCCTCGAGAATTCGATGATTCTCGAGAAACTCGAAGATTCAACAGCGGCGATCGTTGATAACGAGACAACCGCGAGCTCCGAATCGAGCGCGGACAACAAAACCGATCGAGAAACTTGCGTTCTGCGATACGGCGACTCGGTGGAGTCGACGGAGATCGAGGGATCGATCGGGAACTCGGTGAGCCTGCTGAGCGACGCCAGCCAGACGGAATCGAGATTCGGGAAACGCGAAGGCGCCGGCAGCACGAATTCGCTGGGCTCGAGCAATCTGGAATACAAAACGCTGAGGGAGAGACGAAAGTATTTGTATCAGAAGCGATCGGCTTCGGAGGAAGTTCCGGCGAGAAATTCGGCCAACGGGAGTCGAGACGACGAAAATTCGACGACCGTCGAGGCGGCTCGAGGCGACGGCGCCGAAGCCGTTGGCGTTCGACGAGGCGGCGAACGATATTCGGGATCCCTGAGGACTCCGAATTTGAGCGGCTCGTCGTCGCAGGAATCGCTGCTGTCGGATCGCGGGGGAAGCGGCGGTGGCGGCGGGGCGATAACTTATCACCAGTACTATCACGTGTTTCGGGAGGGCGAGCTCGATCAGCTGATCAACAAGTACGTCGAGAATCTGCATATAATATCGTCCTACTACGATCACGCCAGTTGGTGCATCGTCGCGGAGAAGGTTCAAGTCTGGACTATATGACTAAACAACTCGCGAGGTTTATTCGGCGATCCAACGCCCATAGTCGTATGTATATCTCCTTCCCGAATTTATCACCGTAACGCGTGGCAGTTAATCGCGTAATTGTTTGTACTAAAAAAAAATACGTAACGATTGTCCATTCGTAAAGAAAATGATAAACGAGAATCACGCTTATATATACGATACACGGGGCGATGCGGGGGAGGCGCGGTTTTGAGCTCGTTGGGGTTTTTGAGGGTCGAGGTGGTTCGGGGCGGTTTGGGGAGGTTTTGTCGGTGAGCGGCGGAATGGGTGAGGAGTAGATTTTTGTCGTTACGAAGCTTCACGGATTTATCGCAGTTGAGGGTAATTTTTTTCGGAGCGCGATGAGTTTATAAGAATATTAATAGAATATTCAAGAAACAAGAATATTCAAAGAATATTTCGGACACTTCTCGATGGGATAACAAGCTGAAAAAAATCAAGCGCGTTGAAGGTACTAAAATATTTATTTTGCATAATAATAATCTCGAAATGTTATTAACAAATTAATGAAAAAATAACTTGTTCAACAATTTACCCGGCAGCCCAACTTTTTTTCTGATGAAAATTATTCATTCATTTTTCTACATATGTATGAATTTGTTCAGAATGTTGTCTATTTTTTTTTTCTAAATGCGATTTTCGCCCCTCGTTTTTCCTGAAAAAACGCAATTTTGAAAAATTATACAAAATTCTGAAAAAATGCACACGTATTCAGAAAAATGAATGAATAATTTTCACCAGAAAAAAAAGTTGGGTTGTCGGGTAAATTGTTGAACAATTCATTTCTACATTTATTTGTTAGTAATATTTTTAAATGATTATTATGCAAAATCAATCTTTTCGGTACCTTCAACGTGTCTGATTTTTTTCCTATTTTTATCCCATTGAGAAGTGTTTGAAATATTCTCTGAAACTACCTTAACCGATCGATGGCAATCTTTGAGTGCGATTTAACTCGGGGTTTTTTTTTTCCAAGAATCATAAATACTGTTATTCAATGCACAATTTTCAGAAACGATTACGGGAAATTAGAACTTGATTTTCCTAGTACAAAGCGCTCCAACTTCCTCGAATCAGTCCAGCGAAGCGCCGCGCGAAGATCTTTACTGCCTCGATGATGAAAACGTCGTGAGACATTTTTTGTTCCGAGCTCGAAAACTGCGGTTTTTTTCTGTAATCGCCCTATTATACAGTACTGTACACATCGTAGTACCCGATAATTACAGTTACGTCCGACTTCATACTCTCGCGCATAACAGTAGTACGAGTACCAATATTTATCGAACCATGACACGTTATTCACACGACGCGATTTGCCGAGTACGACCTTGTGTAACCCTCGGACGTGTCCGATAGGCTTTGCATTGATTGCCCACCTCCTTTACTGTAAATATGTACATTATATATTATAAAAAAAAAAATGAAAAACGAAGCGTCTACGAACCACATGTAATAGTGCTGTTGTTTTGCAATAGCAGCGCTCTCGAAAGACGACACGTAAAACCAAAACGCACGTAAGCGTTCGTAATGTAACGCATTAAAAGGCGGCGATGATCGATATTCGAATGAAAATATAGCCAAAATACTTTTGAGTTCGATTAATTGAATATTTCTTGAAGATCAACAGTGAAGGGTAATAATATAAATCGTCTCAAATTTCTTTTCTTCGTTGGAGGATCAAAGTAAATGATTATTCGAACGAAAAAGTATTTCGTACGTCTACATTTTGAATCGACTATCGGCCATCACTGGTTAATTAGTATTCGCCCGTTGATTAAAACGAAAAAAATAGTACATTACGATACGAGGGCGGAAAAACTGTTTCTGACGAAGAGTAATTGCAATCAGACGAGTGTGTTGCAATCGGACGAGTTGAGAAAAAGTTTTTCCGACGAGTATTGTACAAAGTGTTACTTTACAAGGTGTGGAAATGGAGCGTTTTACTCCAATAAAACTTCCATTTTCGCACCGGGTGAAGTAAAGAAAAAATCGTTACCTCTAAAGTCTACAAACTTGTATATTGTTTATGTAAGTGCTTGACCAATTATAACGAGGTTCGGTGGAGATAATATAGCGAGAACGGGTGGAGACTACAAATTGGCGATATTAATTGTTTCTGTGATGCGTAACACGGGAGATCATAAATAGTAGATTAGATTTAGCGAGCGGGATTAGCCGCACGTCGCCGACGACACAATAAAAGGAAGCTCGTAGTACTAAGCTGATTACGCTTCATACACGGTATACCGCTAAATACTACTGTGAAATACGATACGCGAAAGTCTATTCTATGCTCTCATGTGTGTTTGGGTGGATGGACGGATGATTGTCACTGCGTGAATGCGTATTAAGGTAGACGTCGGACGTGAGTTTCGGAAATAAATTCCAACACTTCCCTGTGGGATAAAAATCTGAAAAAAAAAATCAAGCGTATTCAAGCATATTGAAAAGATGGATTTTCATCCCATCGAGACTGTCGAGATTTTCAGACTTTTGTCCTATTGACATGTGTTGGGAATTTGCGTTTGAATCTCACGTTTCACGGGACTACCTTAAGATAGTACGAAAGGTACAGTCCCACCAAACGTGAGTTTCAAAGAATATTTCGAACACTTCTCGATGGGATAAAAATCTGAAAAAAATTAGGCACGTTGAAGGTGCTGAAAATATTTATTTTCCGTAATAATAATTTCAAAATGTGATTAACAAATTAATGAAAAAAATGAATTGTTCAACAATTCACCTGGCAACCCAACTTTTTTTTCTGATGGAAATTATTCATTCATTTTTCTGAATACGTATGCATTTTTTCAGAATTTTGTATAATTTTTTTTAAATGCGATTTTCGCCCCTGATTTTTCTTGAAAAAAAAACTAAATTTTAAAAAATTAGCCAAAATTCTGAAAATATTCATACATATTCAGAAAAATGAGTGAATAATTTTCATCAGAAAAAAAGTTGGGTTGCCGTGTAAAATGTCGAACAATTAATTTTTACATTTATTTGTTAAGGCGATGTGAAACATCCACGACGAGCCCAGTCGGTATAAAAAACTGTAATTGACGTTTTTGACGGATATTTGCGTTTAGAGCTAAAAGAAATAATTCATTCCCGGCGGATTTCACCAGTGCAGGGAATGAATTTCTTATTTTAGCTGTAAATGCAAAAATGCGTAAGAAACTTTCATTACACTTTTTATTACCGCAGTGGGTATTTCACATGTCCTTAATAACATTATGGAATTACTATTATGCAAAATCAATCTTTTCGGTACCTTCAGCGTGCTTGATTTTTTTCCAGATTTTCATCCCATGGAAAAGTGTTCGATATTTTCTCCGAAACTCATGTTTTGCGTGACTGTATCGCTCGCACTACCTTAAGAGTCTCGTGTCACGAGGGGACGAGAGGAAAATTGTCAAAACAATGGGCACAATGAGTCGAAAGAATGAGCGTCTTTGCGTGCGTGGGTGGATGAGTCTCGTAACACAATCGCGTACACTTGAATTACTATACGAACGAAGACAAATAAGACGGTTCTAAAGGACGACACGAACAAGACGGTGTTGCGGAAAATCGCGCGCGCTCGCGGATATTAAAAAGAGCCAAGAGACGTTTATAATTATTATGAAAAAAATAACAATAATGTTCCTCGAAGGCCTCGTATACAAATTTATTTGCATTTATTATCTCGGCAGCGCATTATCTCGCTATTTCAACGGCAATGTATAGTGTACATATATAAATACATGTATTCGCATTGCCCAAGGACAATAAGGGTCTGATGAAAAATTTTCAATTATTAAAACTTGCCCTCTGTCTACGTGTCGCGAGCGACGCGCGCGTCGCGCAACGCGGCCTCGAATCGCGGTAGCCTCTGCACACTATCCAACACTCGGTATATATATACTGGAAGGTTGTTTCGAATCATTATCATTCGTCATATCGTACGCCATACTCTTCCTATGCTACGACAATTTTATTATCCTATAGCACGTGTGTATATCTGTACGCGGTATGCACGGACCTACGTTAATAATAATGTAAAGGTACTGAGAAAAAAAATAACAAAAAAAAAGAAAAATACAGCACACTTGGGCAACAAATACAATATGAAGAGAAGAAAATAAAAGACAAAAACATCTAATTAAAATGAAAATATTTGCAAAAGCAACTGTGGTCGACGGTCTTTATTGTAAATTATCCTTTTCGCTATCTGTTTTTTTTCCCGTCTTTTCCGTTCTGTAATTGCCTCGAGGTGTGCGACGCTCACATCTGTCCTGTACATAAACAGCAATTATTTCTCTCTTGTTACAAGCGTGGCGTGCGAACAGCGACGAACATTCATTTTTTTTTTTCGCAATATCTATTTTTAATTTGTTTTCGCGTAGTCGAGATTGACTTAAGATTCCGAGGTGGTTTATTCGATAGAAGTTTCTATATTTAAATATCATGTATTAATAAAATATTAAATACAATTTTACGTTTTCTACGGTCGTGAATTCGAACGGCGAGTGTAGAATAGAAGGAGAAATTGTTTTTTGTTCGTTGAATTTGCGGGTTGACCAACCATCCAAGTAGTGCTCCGTTTGACGTTGATTTAGTTTAGTTTTTAATCGTCGATCTTTGGCCGGCGTGTCGCAAAACTATTAATTATTAATTATTGTTAGGATTCCTTCGAATCCGCAAGACAAACCTGGATTCCCATGCTCAAGACCCATTTCAATACCATATTGACTTCACGAAATATCCAGGTGGTCGCGAATATTTAGAGATCGTACGAAGTCTTACAGATTTTCATTATTCACTACTTACACATTTTTTCGTAATTTATCTTTGTATTATTTTTTGTCTACACAAATATTTGGAATTATGTTGCATTCCCAGAAAATCCAATTGACACTCGGTGATCGCCCAGATTTTAAATATTGAATTTTTGTCGAAAAACAATAATAAAGGAAATGTATCATAGATCATAAATCCCACTTTGTCACTTATTTGTACACCAAATTCCGAACACTGAAAAAAATAACACAAAAATACTCAATTATTAGAAAATAATTTAAATTTGTAAGACCTTCAAAATCTTCTAAATGTTTCCAGCTCGACTCGAGCTTCGGTTACATTTTAAAACAGAACGAATGTTTTCCTTTCTAATAATAACAGGCAAACCGGTAGGCTAATCGCTCGTAAGAATTTTGATGCGGCAATGATTAACCCGAGAGCCCCAATTTGAGTTAATCGGCTTTGGAGCGAAAAATAATCCTATGACGAAATTATAGTATAAACGATAAAAACGGAAGTTACCGCGAGCGAGCGATGGTGTTTCTTTTGTAATTATAAGAAAATTAGTGTGCGGGAATGTTTGTAAGCGAGGGAGAAGAAAGACGAAGACATCGGAAGAGATAATCATCTGTATTACTCACTATATGTGCGGCAATGCTGTGAATGGCAGATCCGAGCTGTTTTCATTGCAAACACTAGCGTAAAATTTAATAGAGGAACTTCGGGAGTTGTCAGTCATCGTTTGCCTCGTTCAAGGCCGAGCACACGGAGAATTCGTGAGCCGAGCATTTTTGTTCTTCTCATTCTCACGCTTCGACGATTCCCGCTCGCTCGGATCACGGCCAAGTTTTCATCTCCATTCGTTTCCCAACAGGCGTTTCCGTGAATGAATATACGTGAGTCACGAAAGATCGTAATAGAGGTGAATATACGTAAGTCACGAAAGATCCTCGTGGGGAATCGTAAATATTACCTTAAGTATTTAGTATTTAGACTTTCCGATTTTTGAGCAACGTCTATGGTGACGATACGTGAGGACAATAAATTGTAGAGCACTTTTCAAGACTAAGATAGATATTTCGTCACAGCTATTTGTTTGTATAGCAATCGTAGTTTTGTCTGTATAGAAGACTCGAATTTTTTACGTTAAATTGCGAAATTCACGCAACCGAAAAAAAAATGGAAATGCTGATCACTGTGTATCGTTGGAGTATCCTTAATTCTTCTTAATATTCCGCAAAATGTAAGGCTTTATCGGACAATTTTTCCCTCTCAGAGTAATGTCGAAATTACACACATGGCTGATAAAATGTATCTTTATTCTCTCTTTATTCTTTTTTCGTGTGTATTTAAAGTTGCCTCGAGATAACGAAAAAGGACAACGTTTGCAAAAAGTCTGCGTGCATCGACAAAAGATTCGCATTGGAGTAACGCCGATAATCGCGACGGGGCGAAAATCGTTGGGCTCTAATATACATAACAGATACAAGCAACTCGCAGCGTGTAAATCATGCGTAAGAATAAGTAGAAAAATTCATCGATTTTCGCGATAATTATAAAATAATCAGATAAACTTTGAGGCTTTTTACAAGTAACATCCGTTTGTTTGTTTTTTTTTCGTGTTTCTTTTAACATTTTTCTTTTTTGGCGTAAAGTTATTAAGGCCGGTTAGAATTATTTTACGCGCGCGTATTTTACTCCCGACGCAAATTTTCGAGTCTCGCCTGGAGATCGGCGTCGGCGTCGGTGAGATTTCCACCGTCGTCGGTGGTTCCACCAGCAGCCGCCGCCACCGCCGGTACCTTCGATCCAGCCACGCTCAGCGAGCCCGAAGCTTGAGGCAATCCGGACAGCTGGTCCGTCAATTGCAGGCCCAGCTCGTCCAGCACTTGGGACACAACGGCGTCGCTGTGAGGAAAAATAAAATCGTCAGTTCGTTCTGTTTGTTCGTGGAGCAAAATTTACGATGTTTACCTCTCCTCCTCGTCTCCTTCGTCCTCCATCGCGTCGTCGATCGCGTCGTTCATTATCTCTTCCTTCATGTCCATGATCTCGGATTGCTTTTCGAATTCTTGCAATATTTTCTGTATCTGAGGTAGGTTGAGCTGTCTGCACGGAGAAAAGGGAAAGAAAATATATATTCAGAAAATAAATATTAGAAAATTAGTAGTTACTTCTTATTCGTTCGTACAGTACTTATTCGGTAATTAAAATTCGTTCTTTACTAACTAAACACTAAACGTGAGTTTGAGAGAATATTTCCAACACTTCTCAATGGGATAAAAATCTGAAAAAAATCAAGCACGTTGAAGGTACCGCAAAGATTGATTTTGTATAATAATAATTCCAAAATGTTATTAAGAAATAAATGTAAAAATGAAATGTTCAACGATTTACCCGGTAACCCAACTTTTTTTTCTGATGAAAATTATTCATTCATTTTTCTGAATACGTATGACTTTCGTCAGAATTTTGTCTAATTTTTCAAAATTGCGTTTTTTTTTCAAGAAAAATGAGGGGCGAAAAGCGCATTTTAAAAAATGTACACAAAATTCAGAAAAAATTCATACGTATTTAGAAAAATTAATGAATAATTTTCATCAGAAAAAAAAAGTTTTGTTGACAGGTAAATTGTTGAATAATTCATTTTCTCATTAACTTGTTAATAACATTTTGGTATTATTATTATGCAAAATAAATCTTTTCGGCACCTTCAAAGTGCTTGATGTTTTTTCAGATTTTTGTCCCATCGAGAAGTGTTCGAAATTATCTTTGAAACACATTCAAGTACTTATTAAGAAAATGAAGAAAATAACGAGTCGATGAAAGTAGCTCACTTATTCATACTCTGCATGGCTTTGGTAACACCTTTCATGGCCTGCGCCATAGTATTCTGTGAACGCAGCGTCTGAATCTTCAGCGACACTGCCTGAATATTTGCCTTCATGAGCATGAATTTTTTCACATATCGCCTCGTCCTCACAAGATCCTTAGCCATGATTTTTACAGCATCCTTAGGAATGAAAACACAAATTTAGCCACCAATTTTTTTGTTGCTTCTATCATTTTTGCCCGCTCACCATTTGACCCTCTTTTGCCAATTTCTTGATATCCGCAATTATCTTCTTCTCCTGCTGCTCCATCCGCATTTTCTCGCGATCCAAGTCGCGCATAGCTTTGTTGAGCGCTCTTTGATTTTTCCTCAGCATCTCCTCCGGTGTTACACGTTTGCCGAACAGCCACTCCATGATTCATAAATGTCCTTTTCCAACTTATTGTCAACAGAGATTCTGCAAAATTGAAAAAATTGACATTGATCAAACCAGAACAGAATTCTGTAAATCCGTGAATCTTTCAGAAACAAAGTTGAAACAAAGTTTATTTAATGGATAATTTTCATGAGAAAAAAAAGTTGGGTTGCCTGGTAAATTGTTGAATAATTCATTTTTTTTTGCTAATTTGTTAATAACATCTTGAAATTATTATTATGCAAAATAAATCTTTTCGGCTTGATTTGTTATAAATCAAGCACAATACATAAATGTTATTTATTTCTTGAAGTAATTTTAGAAATAAATAACATTTTCTTCTTATTATTTACTATTATTATTATTATTTATTATTATTTATTTATATAAATAATAACATTTGATATTTATATCTTGAAGTAATTTAAGAAATAAATAACATTTTCTTCTTATTATTTACTATTATTATTATTATTTATTATTATTTATTTATAGAAATAATAACATTTATGTTATTTATTTCTTAAAGTAATTTAAGAAATCAATAACATTTACGACTGTGAAATGAAATAACATGCAACGAGTATTTAGTGTTTGCGATGTCGAAGTAAGTAATGAGTCATATCTTGGTTTAGGGTGTGAAGAACGTTCGCAAAATGTCTAAGAATTCCGAGGTTAACCTCAGTCTCACCTGAGACTCGTCGTTAGACTTGAAAATATTTAACGGCGAGATGTCGCTGGACCGAATGAACGTTCGTTTCCAACGCGATGCGTCGCTGCCAATAAACGCACGACAACTCGAAAAATCAAATTGCTATCTCTTATTTTTAGTCATATTACGCGTATTCGTACAATAGTAAAGTACACGGCTGAGATCAACCGAGATAAACGTCAAACAAAATCAGCTGTCAGTGCTAACAGCGCTTTGCGGCAATTTGGGAAGCTGCGAATCTCGCGAATTTCCACCACGCGTGGCGCGATCTTTGAAATCTTCGAAATTAATACAACTAAAAGAAGAAATTCATTCCCTGCGGATTTCACCAGTGCAGGGAATGAATTTTTTATTTCAGCTGTAAATGCAAATATGCGTAAAAACCGTTAATTACAGTTTTTGTTACCGCAGTCGGTATTTCACATGCCCTTTAAGGCGATGTTAAATAGCGCTACTTCCGAAGTCTGCAAAACGAAGAGATGATATAGACGGCGTTTTACTTATCTTATTACGACAATGAAGATTCCGTCGGTAATTTACCGACTGTTGGTATGCCCTTTAAGGTGATGTGAAACAGGGCGACTTCCGAAGTCGAAGAGATGATATAAACGGCGTTTTACTTATCTTACTATGACAATGAAGATTCCGTCGGTAACTTACCGACTGTTGGTACAACCAGAACATCGTGAATCCTTCCAAGTGCGCCGCGGAAAATTCTCAAAAATGAGCGACAAGAGGGCGCCACGCGTTCATGATAAGACGCACGAACGGGATGCTCCCGTGATTTCGCAGATTTAGAAACACAGAGTTCAGCAGGCGCCGCGCGGCCACACGAACTTATAGTTCCTCGTGTATTATTATTGCTATTCGGTTGCACCATGACCTCCTTTTACGCCGAAGCGGAGGAGAGCACCGAGAGACGTCGCACATGCAACGGTACTAACCGAGCGCGAAAACATCGGCCTCGGAAAAGGCCCACCGACGTATAGCGGACAAGGGGGTTTCACGTATACACGCGCACCGTGGCCCGCACGTGGAGAATTGATTCCAGTTAGCAGGAAATGCGCCTTCGCTAAACATTATCTAGGAGCGCGGGGGCGCTCGAGTCGGCGTTCGAACTCGCTGTGCGACGGCAAGTGCTTTTTCCTTATTACGATCCGTACGACTGTCCTCCAGAAAAATCGCGTGGAGTCGAACATAACGCAGCCCAAAGAAAATGTCCCAAAAATGCATTCGACATAAATCTTCACCCAAAAAACTTTTCCAGGAAATTTATTTCACACAGTAAACTCAAAATAGGGTAGAAGTACCGTTTTTGGCCACCTTTGGTCCAATTGTGGCCACCAAGTTTAAAAGGATTCAATTGTTTGTGTTGTTAAATAAAACAAAAATGGGCTTGACAATTTTATCAACTTGTACTAATACTGTATGAATACTTTCGAGGTATCAGCGTTCGAATATGGAAAAACAAATATTTCAATTTAATTACAGTGAATTTCAGTTTAATTACAGAAAAATATGCTAATATTTCAATTTAATTACAGTGAATTTCAATTTAATTACAGAAAAATATTCAAATATTTCAATTTAATTACAGTGAATTTCAATTTAATTACAGAAAAATATTCAAATATTTCAATGTAATTACAGTGAATTTCTATTTAATTACAGAAAAATATACAAATATTTCAATTTAATTACAGTGAAAATAACCACAAATGGTACTTCCACCATACTTAGTCAAAATTTTCGCACGACATGACGCAACGTAAATTCCCAAAGAAACTCATATCTTGGCTCCAAACGAACCGTTTAGAAAATAGCAGCCATCGCATATTCTCGTGATTCGAGGAACCCGCTGGTTAAATTACGGTAATCCCGTCAGGCCATCGCGCATCTTCGCGGAAAATTATCGAAACCCTCGAGCCCAGCCATCCGCGCCCGAACCGCGGCGTCGAACGATCAAAGTCCCCGAAGTAAATGGCACCCGCGGACGCCGCCCAACCGCCGCTTGCAACGTACAACGTACGTACACGTTGGGCGCGTAGCCGGCGTTGCAGTTCGGCGTCACGTTCGCTCGTTACGCCCAAGGACGTCCAGAAATATCTACTTTTCGCCGACGAATGAAGACGGCCAAGTGGCGAAAGCCGATCAGGCCGTGGCGCCGCCGCTCGGAGCGCCGGCTCGACTCGGCTGATCGCCCGAGTCGTCGTCTCGCAATTTTGCTTTCCTCTCTCCCTCCTTTCCCCGACTGCTTTCTTTTGTTTTGCGTGCGTTAGTTTTAGTTAGACTAGCAACAACGTGCTCGCTTCGCTCGCACTCCTTGCTTTTCATTTATCTTTTCTTGTGGCCAATACAGCCATTCAAAACGCGCGCGTGACTCCCCGGCGGCCATGACACGGAATCGATTTTATATCGAAGCTGCCGCCGACCAATCGGAACGCTCGAAAGCTGGCTACAAGATTTCGATATATTTCGAGATTTTTTTACGCCATGTCTTTTTTAAGAGGGGATTTAAGATTTTTCTATACTAGTTGTAATTATAGCTGTAAGTTTATTTCTGGTTTGTGTAATTATTATTTCTGTAATTATTTCGGTATTATTTTGTTGTTAAGGATGTGTAAGGCGGGCACCGGACTCTGGTGTTTTGCCGTTTTTGTGGCCTTCTCCCCTGTCGAGGGGTTGCCTAACAGGGTCTTAAGGTCCTAGTGCAATAATTAGCTATCTATCTATCTATCTATCTATGTATCTTTCTTTCTTCTCTCGTTCAGCCGCGCGAGCGACGACCCGAAAGCGACTGCGACGATTTTTCACACCGGCGTCGCGCATCGATGTAACTCGACGACGAGTTTCGTCCTCGTTCGAGCGCCACGCTCAACTGGCTGCTTCTCCACGCTCGAGATTTTTTTTTTCTTTTTTTTCGCGCGACTTCTTATTTTTTTTTTTTTCTTTTTTTCACAGGACTCTTAAGTACCAACGATCGCTCCCACGGTTCAAGGCCGCGACTTGGCACGACGCCATCTACGCTCTCGCTCGGGGCTCGCGTCGCACCGCTCGGCAACCTGCCTGCCTCTCGTCGCTCCCTACCTATTTTCTCTCTTTTATCCCCTCCCTTCCTCCACCCCTTCCGCCTCTCCCTCCCTGCTCCTCTCGTTTTTCGCCGCCGAGTTCTTCGCCGCTTCTTTTATTCACTCTCGCGCGGGCTCATCGAGAGGCAATTTAGTAATGTGGAAAATTGAAAGGCGCACCTTCAATGGCGAATTGCATCGTTATTTCGTCGGTGGGGTTGGGGTAAACAGATATTATATATATGTATATATAAATCCAGGCGCGATTGTTTGTACAAGTTCGAGAAGGTAACTACAGTAATGGGCTTTTCTCGTGGCTTTGTGAAACAATCTAATTGCTTCGCGTTTCCTTTGATTAGTATTTATTTATTTATTTATTTATTTATTTATTTATTTGTTTATTTATTTATATAACTTAGTTACTTATCTATCTATCTATCTATCGCAACTCTCGCGTTTCCTTCTTTCTTTTTATTTACATTTTCAATTTTCCTTCTTTCTTGTTTTGGCTTATGCTTATTTCATTTTATTTTGCCTACCGAGTAATTATCTTGTTTCTTATTAATTTCTTTTTGCCTTCGCTTATATTGCATTTTTTATTTTTAGTTGCAATTTTTAGTACTTAGTTCTGTTTTGGTTTATTTTTAAGTTACTTGTGAGGTTTTTTTCTAATTTGTTTTCCTGGTTTCTAATTGTTTGCCTCATGCTTTTGCATTGCGCATGTACGGATTTCTGCACGGTGCGCTCAGGGAACTTCGATCCCTGTGCACGAAATAAACAACTCATTCTCTCTTTCTCTATCTTTCTATCTATATATCTATCTATCTATCTGTCTATCTATCTACCCATCCATCTATCTATCTATCTATTTATTTTTTTATTTCTTACTTTTTATTTATTTACTTATTTATTTATTTATTATCTATCTATTAATCTATCAATCTATCTATTTATTTCTCACCCACAATTCGTCCAACAACGAAACTTAAACATAAAAAAAAAAAAAAAATTCAAGCAAACCGCATCCATCCCAGACCCATGAAAATTTAATTCCATTCCACCGCGCATTTCCATTTGTCGTCCCTGTCCACGAATGCCCATATCAACGCATGGACATCATCGGTGCGCCTCGTTCCGGCGACGAAACTGCGCGCGGGACATTAGCGATCGTCGACGAGGTAATTAGGCCGGCGCATGTTGTTACACCGCGCTCGTCGCCAGTCGGTATACGAACAACACACCGAGAGCCGAGCGAATCGAGCGAACCGGCTCGATCGGGCGGCCGCACTGTGTGCGCGAGGCAACGCGGGGGCCAAACTCCTCTCTCTCTCTCTCTCTCTCTCTCTCTCTCTCTCTCTCTCTCTCTCTCTCTCTCTCTCTCTCTCTCTCTCTCTCTCTCTCTCTCTCTCTCTCTCTCTCTCTCTCTCTCTCTCTCTCTCGGAACGGACATAACTGAGTCGCTCCGGCATCAGCTCCTCGTCACGTGTACGTGTCAAAATCAATATTTGGCGTCACTGGGTTATGATAACGCGGAGAGCGACGACGCCTATGGAACCGGCGGCCGGCGACCAGCCCGACGTGTCTCTGCCTGTCGGGCCTCGCATACACACGTCTATCTTGATGCGCTTTTAGGTATGAGAGCTGCAGTAGGCTTACCCCCTCCCCCCTCCCTCCCTCCCTCCTCCATTCCTCACTCCAGCCGCGTCGGCCCCCCTCTCCCCCCTCACGGCTGCCGCCTCTTCCCCCCGTTTCTCTCTTTCTATCATTCCGTCTGCGCTCCCCGACTGTCCCAGCACGTGTACGCTACACGGCGATCCTTGTTGCCGCCGCGCTCTCTATCCGTTTGCCTTTGTGAACACACACACACACACACACACACACTGAACACGTATACAACAGGCGAGCGTTCGCGCTTTCACGTGCATTCCCACCTTCGTACGCGCGCGGAGATGTGCCGCGCGCGCCAGGCCGATCGAATTTTATCGCTTGTTGCGCGCCGAGTCTCGGGCCTCCCGAATACATTCGGGACGTGGGGTTTATTCGCGTCCCGAAACTCGCCGCACCGGCGTTTCGGGGGTGATCCACGCGACGCACGGGAATCGTGCGGTCGGTAATGCAGTTTTGGTTCGGGAAAGAAAAATTAGGGATACGTGAAATGTTCACTGGGATATCGACGATTTTTTTTGTGCATTTTTTTGATAGATAATTATGGATATAAAAAAATGAAAAAAAAGAAAAAAAATTAAGAATTTAGTTAGTAAGATTTAGTTTTTTTAAATGAAACAAAATAAAAATAAAAATTTAGTTAGTAAGATTTCGTTTTTTTTTAATGAAAAATAAAAAATTGTAATTCAATATATTTGCGTCGATGATTATTACGAGCATCGAGTGTAATAATTAGTGACTCAGTTAAAAAAAAAAAAAAATTCACGCAAATCGCCCAAGTTGTGGAAAAAAAAATAATGTTGCGAGTCGAATTCGCGGCGAGTTGTGGATAAACAAACTATTGCAGAACACGCGTGAATACTTTGAGCACTGCTATCGATGAGTAAACGGGTGTTACGAGTGTTGTAACTCGCAACGCTGGCTGTGTGTTCTTTTTACCCCCCTCTCTCTCTCTCTTTCTCTCTCCTCTCTCTCCCTCCCCCTCCGAAGAAAGCTTTGAGCGAGTTCAACTTGTTGCTTCGAGTGAGCGCCTGTTAGCCTTGATACTTGCCAACATCTGATTAGATAACTGCATGCAGCCGCCGCACGGCGAGCGCCGCGAATGATTCTGTCCCAACTTTCCCAACGCTCGCTCGCTGCATTTCGCATTCGATAAATCCGTGTAATATCGAATTTTCCGAACAACATATATATATCCACGTAAATCCATCCCTGCAGCGAGTCTGGCCGGTAACGATAGTAACGGGGGGGGGGGGGGGTGAGGAGGAGGAGGAGGAGGAGGAGGATGAGAGGGGGAGGGGGGAGGGGGAAAGTTCGGGGGAGAAAAGTAAGTGCGAGATAAGAAAAGAAAAAGCTATCGGGCTCTCGCGTTACCATGGTGAGCGCGGGAGCTGAGGGGGAGGAGGGAGGAGGTGGAGGAGGAGGAGGAAGGAGGAGGAGGAAGGCGAGGAAGCCGTGGGAAGGAGACGAGGGAAAGAAGAGGATAGGATTTTGTAGACCGCGCGTTGCGATATTGCAAATTACGAGCTCCCGGGAGTCAGACCATAAACTTCCGGCTTTGGGTGAGCGCGCGCAACAGGGGGGAGGAGGGAGGAGGGAAGAAGTTGCATGAGCCCCACCTGTGCACCGGCGAAGACCGCCGTCTCCTCCGCGAAGTACGAGCAACTGGCATCACCGCCGAACATTCCCTGGTTCCCGGTCGTTTCCAGGGGTCGCGGGGGGGTTGAAGAGGAAGGAGGAGGAGGAGGAGGGAGAAGGGAGGGGAGTGCAGGAGGGGGTAGGGGGATGAGATCGTGTAACGAGAGAAGAACTGCAGACTCGCGCGCAGCGACGTGACACCCCGGCGCGCGCCCCCCGAGTTCCCAACTGGGAGGGAAGGAGAGAGAGAAGGGCGCAAGTTTGGCGGGTTGAGGAGGATCCGCCTGGTGGGAATCCCGGCGAGGGAGGAGGGAGGAGGAGGAGTGCCGGGCGCCGCACTTTTGGACAGAGTGCAGAGGACCGGGACGGAAATATTAATGCGAAATAGAAGAAAGAGGGAGGGGAAGGGGAGCGGGAAGGGAAGGGAAGGCACACAGTGGAGGCTCTCCGGTCGGTCGTCGGGGAGGGAGAAAGTGTGAGGCGCGGGAGACGACGAAGGCGACGGTGGAAGAGGAAGGAAGTGAGGGAAGGAAGGCTCGCAATATGGGCAGGAGGGATAAGGACGGGGAGAGGATGAAATTAAGAGGATTGGGGGAGGATGAGAGGGAAAAAATTGAGGAGGAAGGGAAGGAGGAGGAGGACGCGGAACAGGGAGGAAAAAATTGAGGAGGAGGAGGAGGAGGAGGAGGACGTCGAACAGGGAGGAAAAATTGAGGAGGAGGAGGAGGAGGAGGAGGAGGACGCCGAACAGGGAGGAAAAATTGGAGGGCGTAAGGGGAGGAGAAGGGAGGCCAGGAGGGACAGTGCGACGGGCAAATTAAGAGGGTTAGAGAGGGATGATGAGGAAGAGAACGAGGGACAGAAGTATGAATAGGGGGTTAAATGAAGGGAGAGGCAGAAGTGGTCGGGGGGGGGGGGGCGCATTGGGTGGGTTGGAGAAAGACGGGAAGACGGCGAAAGGGACGAACTCTAAGACGGGGTCGCGGGGGGTGGGAGCGGGAAAGAAGTGGAAGCGCGAGGGCGAGGATGCAAGTGGGTGTGAAGCTATGCGCTCGCGCGCCCCTTCCAACCGGCACCGTCGCCTCCGCCACCGCCGCTGTCTTCTCTGCCACCGCGGCTATATCGGTGTCGGGTTACACAAACCGGTAGCTTCAGCGGGCCCGTATAGTTATACTTACCGCCCCGGCGTATGACTATGCGCGCCTCCTCTGTATTGCCTTAACAGCGGCGCGCGCGGTTATATAGAAGGCTTTTCAGGTGGGGCACTTTCCACGCGCCATCGACATCTAGACCCCCGCAAGCACCCCCCGAGAGCTCAGTGGTACTTCACTACTTCTATCGGATTTTCGCGACCGCAAAGGGAAAAGGGTCATTGTGACGCTCTACGCGTCGGTTTTGTGTGCATGCTTTTCTGGTATTTGTCTTTCAGAAGGTGTCGCTTTTTTTTTTCTGCCACTTTTTCCGGGCCAATGAAGTTCGTTGTGTCTCGGTTCCACCTTGACGATGCGGCAATGTGGAGTCGATTCAACTTCGACCTGGTCTTTCATGACTTATTGTGGCGTTGTGGCTTTGAGGAGGTGAAGCTTTTTCTGGAGTGAGCAGCTGATGTGAATCGTACGTGAGTTTAGGTCAGAATGGGATTGAACTCGTTTTGTGGACGGCGTATGAAGTCCTACGGATGTTCCGCTAAGGTTGTTATTTAACGCCGTTGGGTCATTGTGACGCTCTACGCGTCGGTTTTGTGTGCATGATTTTCTGGTATTTGTCTTTCAGAAGGTCTCCCTTTTTCCCTTGTTTTTTTCCGGGCCAATGAAGTTCCTTGTGTCGGTTCCACCTTGACGATGCGGCGAAGTGGAGTCGATTCAACTTCGACCTGCTCTCCCCCTGATAACACCGGATGGACGTTAACGTGTAGGTCTCATGTAGGAATCAGAATGTACGCTTTTTAATGTGCGGTCTAACTTTTGCAGGTGCGATATTAAGATTAGGACCCAACAACGAATGCTTTTTTGGACATCATGAGCCTAAAATTGGAAACCCAGTTAGTGGACTTTAATTTTTGGACATCATAAGCCTAAAAATGGAAACCCAGTTAGTGGACTTTAATTTTTGGACATCATAAGCCTAAAAATGGAAACCCAGTTAGTGGACTTCAATTTTTGGACATCATAAGCCTAAAAATGGAAATCCAGTTAGTGGACTTTAATTTTTGGACATCATAAGCCTAAAAATGGAATCCCAGTTAGTGGACTTTAGTGTACCAAATGCTCACAGATGGACCCTTTGATGTTCACGACTTATTGCATCGTTGTAACTTTATCAGAGGCGACGCTTTTTTTTCCACCGAAAAACCGACGTGAATCCTACATGCGTTTAGGTCAGAATGGAACTGAACTCGTTTTGTGAACGGCGCGCGAAGTCCTACGGATGTTCCGCTTCCGTTGATATTTAACGCCGTTGTATATGCAACCACCGCTCGCGACGTGTCTTTTCTCTCGCCGCGCACCGCTCAGCGACGACCATATGTTTGTGCGAGTGCCTAGCGCATCCGGAAATGCACATACTCACCGTCGGCCGGTTTCGTGCGCGCGGTGTACACACGAATCCGTGCACGCGCTCGCTGCCCACATTACGTCTGTGTATGCACAAGTATTGCTTACCAAACGATTTGTATATCCAGCCGCCGACGGGAATACTGATGCGCATTAATATTCGCATTGGTGTAACTAAGCACGTAAAATGCGCGAGCGAGCGCGCCCTCGACGCATCGATTTCGGGCCCCGGTTATAATGGACTCTCGCAGGATATGCTCACGTGACGACGACACGTGCTCGTGCAATATTCAAAGTTACATGTGTACTTACCGAGCTTGCCTCGCGCTCGCCAGGCTTACGCAGTCTCGCTGTAAATGAAACTTTCAACTGGCGTTCGAGTTGCTCTTGTCAAACGTAAGCTTCGGTAGCTACGGTTAACGGTGGGATAACCGGGATCCGGGGGTCTCGAGAGCGGCGGAAGAAGAGACGAGGAAGCGACGAGACTCGACGTCGCGCACACCGATAAACGGTGGCAGACGCGGCGCACATAGATATCCAACGCCGTCTTCTATCGCAACAGATGCCTGTTGCTACGCGGCCGCCGAGGTAGGGCACCGGTGCCCGATGGCTGTGCGGGGCTGCCTGTCCTCTCTGCCCCACTCTGCGCTCCGAGGTTCCTCGCGCACTTCCTCTGTTCCGAACTTCCGTCTCCCTCGCTCTCCGCCGACGAACACCCGGCTCTCGCCGCTCCGGCGAGTCTTCGCTGTTTGGTCTGCAACAACAAGTTTTGGGTGAAGTCGGTCTTAGTGCGAGTTGGATTTTACGCTGTAACTGGAGTAATTCTGTTTGTTAATTGTACGACAATGTGCAGTTGGTTGTGTCTGATTGTTACGTTGAGTTGAATTTTATTAGCCTGGGAGAATATGTTAGAAGGTAGGCAAGATTGAGGAGGAAAGGAATGGGGAGGATCAGGAAGGGACAGCAGGGGACCGTGGAAGGGGTCGATTTTATACAGAAGCTGGTCTTCCGAATCTGCATTAAAAAAGAAAAGTTCGGGGGACACACCCTGGGCCGAGGATAAGCCTCCTTTCCGGCCTTGAGGCAAAAGGGTTAACAGCAAAAGAGTAACAGGTAACCACGGGGTAACCGAATAATTCTGTTTGTTAATTGTGCAACAATGTCCAGTTGGTCGCAGCTGATTGTTGCAACGAGTTGGATTTTATTAGCCCGCGCAAATACGTTAGAAGCTACGAAAAGGTCGAGGAGGGAAGGAATGGGGAGGATCAGGAAGGGACAGCAGAGGACCGTGGAAGGGGTCGATTTTATGCAGAACCCGGTCTTCCGAACCTACCTGAAATCGGAAAAGTTCGGGGGACACACCCTGGGCCGAGGGTAAGCGTCCTTTCCGGCCACGAGGCAAAAGGGTTCGGGGATGTCGTCAATAGTCTCTCGGATAGGCCGAGTAACAGGTAACCACGGGTTAACTATTGGCTCGGTTGGAACGGGAGGCGTGCTCCTTCCTGCCTTCGACGCTTTGCCACTATCATCACCGGGCTTCTGTTTCTGATGCTCTTTGTGAACCCCATCTTTTACCTTTCCACACTTCCAGCTCACTCAATCCCTTTGCCCATCACGCGCTGAAGCCGCGTGTTCTTGCAGCCCGTGCCCTTCTTATGATCTCCTGGGCCGCCTCTGTAATATCCTGCATCAACCTTCTTCCCTTTGGTTGAGCATTCCCCAGCGCCTTGCGCTGCTCCTTCGAACTTATCCTTCCCTTACAGTCCTCGTCCTTAACCACCTGATACCTTTCCCCGTGGTATCTGTATCCATGGCCCTTGGGACGTGTATATCATCTGGAATAATCTGTCTATGATTGCCGTTTTGCTGGGCAATTAGAAGATTTTGTCGTTCACCTTTTGTAAACCTCCAACAATGCAAATAAATGAGTGGTGACCAAGACGTTATGTGGCTTAGGCACATTAGCTGAAAAAAAGAATAGGGTTTCGATATGGCCAAAGTGTTGAAGGACGTTGAAAACCCGCGGAAGACGCTTTCTTCCTCGCTATCTCTTTCAGAACGGTTGCCCGGCTCTCCTACACCTACCGCGCGCGCTCTGCCACACAGCGGTGGAGGTGACGCGGGCCACAATGGAAGACGCTATAGGAGAGGCGAGGCGGAATGGGTGAAAGTGAGCGCGCGATAGAGATAGAGAGATGCCGGCAACGCCCATTTTTTGATAAGCTAGTTACCCGCTACCCTGTACCTCGATGTATAGGGTACTTTAAGGGGGGTATGAGGAGGGTTGAAAAGGAAGACGACGAGGAGGAGGAGGAGGAGGGAGGAGTGGCAGGAGGGTGTGAGGAGCGAGAAGCGAACCCTCTCCGCCTCCTTACCCTTCGCACCGCGCCCTAGTCGCCCTCTTGCACTCGCTTGCGACGTGCGCAGTTGGTGCAACAGAGACTGAGAAAAAGTTAAAGAAGGACGGGGGGCGGCTCTGTGAGACGGAGAGAAAAGAGCGAGCGAGAGGGACCCGGTGCGTCGCCGAGCGAGACACCCGAGGTGAGTTAGAGCAGGAGAAAAATAGCCGCGAAATAAGTGAACGAAGGTGATGGAGCGACGCGGCCGAGAAGGACGGAGAAGCCTGAAAGTGAGAAAGAGTTAATGCAAGAGCGAGACGGGGGGGGGGGGGGGGGGTGAAAGAGCGAGAAGAGGATAGGAGGGTGTGGAAAAGGGTAACGGGGACCGGCGAGCCGCTTCCACGGAGATCAATAACTGCATAAAAATAAAGTGAGGCTCTGGCCCGCTACCTTTAACCCACCGACGCGTCCCTGCCTTCCGCGCCCTCCCCCCGCCTCACGTAGGTCCGCGAAACCTACCCTCTCGCTCTTTCCCTCTCTCTCTCTCTCTCTCTTCCCTCTCACCTTACCCCGCGGCCGGTACCTTTGTCCTTATCCAATTCCCGATTTCGCCGCGCCTCTCTGCCTCACCTCCTCCCTCACACTATCTCACTTCCCAATCATTTCCCGCGGTGTCTTTCACTCCTCTCTGTACGTATTCCTTGCACCCTCCTTCGGTTTCCTTCTCGTCGTGCTCTTTTTCCACCTGCCACTCCCTTCTTTTTTGCCTTTCCCCGTGTTTGTACCCTCGTCCTCATCCAATTCCCTGTTTCCCGAAGCCTCAACGTCCTCCTCCTTCCTCACAAACGCTCCCTTCCCTCCATTTCCCGTGGTGTCTTCTACCATTTCCCTGTACTGTCTTTGGGTTTCTTCGTCCTCGGGATCCTTCTTCGCTCGCCTCTCCCTTCTCCCTTCCTCGCTACCTTATCCCTTATCAGTATCCTCGTCCTCGGGTTTCTTCTTCGTTCGCGTCTTCCTTCTCCCTTCTTCGCTACCTTATTCCTTATCACTACCCTCGTCCTCACCCAATTTCCTGTTTCTGGATACTCTCCGCCTTCCTCCTCCCTCACATCCATCCCCTTTCCTCCATTTCCCTCACTGTCTTTCACTTCTCCCTCTACGTATTCCTCGCATTCCTCCTTCGGTTTCCTTTCCTTCCTCCCGTGTTCCTACTTCGCTTGCCTCTTCCTCTTCGCACATCGCTCCTCTTTCCTTCCACTCACCACGAAGGACCGTAAAGCGTACCTTCTCACTTATCCTAGTCCCTTTCACCTCACCCTGTATCTCCAGCGTCATCCTTATCCAATTCCCTACGTCACTGCGCCTCTCCCTCTCTCTCTCCCTTCCTCCCTTCCTCCTCAAACCCTCTTCACTCCATTTCCCACGGTGTCTTTTCCTCTTCCTTCCTGTTTCGCATTTCTCCTCTTCCACTCGCCTCCCACCCTTTTCGTGCGTCGCACCGTTTCCCTTCCGCTCCTTCCCGTTTTTGCCCTCCACCTTCGACGTCTTCCATCCCCCGGTGGCTCACGGCGAAAGACCCGAGCGACCCCACTGTTTCTCTCCCAACGCGATGCTCCTTCGGCAGTTTCTACGCAGTGCAACGTCTTTCCAACGTCGCCTACAATTCAGCATCCCCCCACCTCCTCCTCCTTCTCCTCCCCCTCGCCCCACGATCTCCTCCCTACCTTCTGCTCTCTACGTATAACGTTTCTATCTCGGTCGTGCCCTCGCGCCTCGCGACGATCCTTCCACCGCCGCATCCTCCCTCCTCCCTTCCTCCCCCGGGGTCGCCCACAGTCCTGCAGCCGTGGGGAGTGGGCGGCACAGCCACCTTCCCCCCTGGGATTCAGAGGTTATTGCCTGTATTTTCTTAAGGGATCAATTCTCGGCGCTGGCGGTTGAGGCAAGAAATCCGGGCGGCACGTCTCTTCCCCCTCACGCCTCCTTCCTTCCTCCCCACTCTTTCTTCCTCCGTTTGGGATTTTCGTCCCAATGGCAACGAAGGGAACAGGTGATTCGAGTGGGCTGGATCTTCAGGCCGAGCTGACGATCAGCCTCATTGAGACACTCGTAAATGCTGGTCTCGATGCATCCCAGCGGGGGGGGAAGGGAGGGCACGGTTTAAGGACGAAAGGGATGGTCTCTTCTGCCTGCATTATAATTCGCTGGCTCGACGCCAGCCAACCGTCTGCGGTCGGATTTGAAGCTTCTTTCTCGTCGTCCTCCTCCGCAATCCTGTCGGGCACCACGCGAACTTTCCCCTCAAATCTTCGTACTCGAGTTCCCCGAAGACTCGAGATTGCCAACTTTCTCCCCCTCCTCCTTCGCCCCGTCGATGGCTAATTAGCTCCCCCCCCGATCCTCAGTTCGTTTAACCCGATTCCCCGCGCGCATTTGGGGTACCGCGTAATCGGAATTGCGAAATTTTATTCTTCCGCGTCGGTTGAGAATTGTATATTCCAGCAATTATTCCCTGGGCCGTAAAAAAATTGTTGGGAGGTTCCCTATCATCGGCAGTGCCATTTATACACGGGGAGAAGGGTCTGATAAAATTTACCGGACGTGTTAGTAAAAATTACCAATGCGCCTGGTGTTGAAAAATCATACCTGACGCCACCTGACGAATGGTACGAAAACTATGACGATGTCTAAGAAATTCTAAGTATTTCTATGAGAATTTCTAAGAAATTCTAAGAATTTCTAGGAGAATTTCTAAGAATTTTTAAGAATTTCTAAGAATTTCTAAGAAAATAATTCAAGTTCAAGTTTAATTTGATTAATTAATTAATAATTCATAATTCAATTTAATTCAGATTTCTAGAATTTCTATATTTAACATGTTTTACCATACTTCGTGGGTAAAAATTCTCATCGTCCTAGTTCATCTCGATAGATGGCGTTATCTCTCCCTTCTACCGGAAATTTACAATACTTTTTACCAGAAATATGGTAAAAATTATCAGATCCTTCTCTCCGTGTGCCTTCCGCAATTTTGTAATTAAAATTAACGAACGGAGCAAAGTGAACGCGGTTCGAAAAAAATGTCGCGATCACTCGAATGACTCCCGGACGAAACACGAGAGGGCAGAGCCCAATTTTCGCTGACTCGAGTCAGCGCGGCCAGTGGCGAGCGAAAACCCCGCCTGCCCGTCTGTTACGCCCCTGCGCGCCATGGGTTTCCTCAGCTTTCCCGGAAAATTGCCGAAGGATGATTGGACAATTTTTTTCCGAAAGAACTCGCCATTTTCGCGGAGCGAGGGCTCAGCCCCCCTGCTCGGCCCCCCCGCCCGTTCGCCAACGGCTCTCCTATCGCGCCGCACGTGGAGAACGATCGTGCGTTCCCCGGGCTTCCAGGTAAAAATTAAGCGCGTGTGCTGAAGTCAATTCAGACTGCGTGCAACGAGGGATTGCCTTCGAGGAAACAATTTCACGTACGCAGCGCTGTCCGAACGCCTATTGCACGTCTCTGTTTCTTTGTTTTTTTTTCTTTCTTCCTTCTTTTTTTTTTTTAAGCAAACGCTATTCGACTCCATCCACGGTCATACACGTTGAGCTCTCTCTCAACAGTGCTCGAGCTATCGGCAAAACGATCGCCGAGGGAGTAAATGGGTATGGATGCATTTTTGTGTATCCCTCGCTTGGTCACTTCCTGAGGATTCCTCTTTTTTTTCTCTCTCTTTTTTTTTTTTAGGTCGTCCATGCACGACTGTTGCCGCGTGTTGACCTTTCCCAACGGTAGCCACGACGGTTTATTACCGCCCATCGAGAGTTCCGCACCCGAACCGAAACTGACTTTTTCCCCCCCACGCGTCGTATTTCTGGGTGATGTGTCAGGTTTTCGCCGACACCTTCACAAGTCGTGTTATACATTTCCTCGCGGAAATCGCTGGTTGTAAATTTTCGTGCAGGGTGGAAGTACCATTTGTTGCCGTTTTTACTGTAATTCATTTGAAATATTTTGTTTTTCCGTATTCGAACGCTGATACCTCGAAAGTATTCATACGAATTGATAAGATTGTCAAGCCCATTTTTGTTTTATTTAATAACACTAGGCTAATCACACGCGCTGGCGCGCGTGCCTGAAAAACTTGCCAAAATCGACTTCAGAAATTGGTTCTTTTCAAAATATCGACTTGTAAACTATACCATCATTCTCAAGTCGCATATTCTACCCCTGAAAACACTGGTTATTAACCTTTTTTAATCGATTTTGAAAAAAAAAAATTTTTTGGCGACGAAATTTTTTTTTGGTAAAAAATCGTAGATCCGGGCCCGGACCGAAAATCGCCAAAATCGACCCAAATTTTTTTTCTATTCAAAATATCGACTTTTAAACTATACCATCATTCTCAAGTCGTATATTCTACCCCTGAAAACACTGGTTATTAACCTTTCTTAATCGATTTTGAAAAAAATATTTTTTTGGCGACGAAATTTTTTTTTTTCTGTCAGAAATCGTAGATCCGGGCCCGGACCGAAAATCGCCAAAATCGACCCCAATTTTTTTTCTTTTCAAAATATCGACTTTTAAACTACACCATCATTCTCAAGTCGCATATTCTACCCCTGAAAACACTGGTTATTAACCTTTTTTAATCGATTTTGAAAAAAATATTTTTTTGGCGACGAGATTTTTTTTTTCTGTCAGAAATCGTAGAGCCGGCCCCGGACCGAAAATCGCCAAAATCGACCCCAATTTTTTTTCTTTTCAAAATATCGACTTTTAAACTATACCATCATTCTCAAGTCGCATATTCTACCCCTGAAAACACTGGTTATTAACCTTTTTTAATCGATTTTGAAAAAAATATTTTTTTGGCGGCGAATTTTTTTTTTTTTCCTGTCAGAAATCGTAAATCCGGCCCTGGATCGAAAATCGCCAAAATCGACCCCAATTTTTTTTCTTTTCAAAATATCGACTTTTAAACTATACCATCATTCTCAAGTCGCATATTCTACCCCTGAAAACACTGGTTATTAACCTTTTTTAATCGATTTTGAAAAAAATCTTTTTTTGGCGACGAAAATATTTTTTTTCTGTCAGAAACCGTAGATTCGGCCCCGGACCGAAAATCGCCAAAATCGACCTCGGAAATGTTTATTTCCAAAATATCACCTATAATAGGTTAATCAATTTTGCACTGCTGCGCTTTTATTATACATCAATTTTTTTTTCATCTTCTAACCTACATTTTTTTTCTTTTCAAAATTCATAAATAACTTCCGTTCGAGTAAATCTCGTTGGACACATATTTCGTTGCTGACATTTTGTTCCGTCGTTTCGCACAAAGGAACCGGGTGGACGTGGAGCCGAAAGGGGGGGGGGAGGAAATTTTAGCCCCGCGTGGGCGAAGCGACAAAACGGGAAAATATAATGACTGCCGGGTGCACATGATATTATTCGCCCTAGTGACTACGCGCGGGTCGCGAGGGAAAGAAAGACGGGAGGTAAGACGAACAGAGAGGAAGGTCTCGGGAACGCACCGGGTGGATAGCGGGAATGGGACGAGGATAAGAGCAGCAGCAGCAGCAGCAGCAGCATCGGCAGCAGAGCGAGAAGACGACTCGCGTGGTGGAACGAGAAAAGGTGGGGGGGGGGGGGGGGGGATACCTCGGATGTTTCTTTCGTAGGAAAGCAATTTTCAAGCTGCCGGTAATTTAGTGGCGTGCGAATAAAGGGGTTGTGCCCTCCTCTCCTTCTTCTTCATCCTCTCGCCTTTTGCGCTCGGCTCGCGAGGTGCATAGCATAACCGTATTCCCGGCTGCCGAGCCGCGCACGCATTTTCGTATCAACGTCGTAAAGAGATGCGCGAAGGCGGGAGAGAAAGCGAGAGGGGCCCGGGGGGCGAAGGGAGGGGGGAAGGGGGTGGTCTCACACTTCTTGGAGCTAAGAAGGAGGAACGAGGGAAACGCGATCCGAGCTCGTTGCGAGCCGAGCTAACCCCGGTGGATATATAGTAGGTGGCAAGTACGACGAACCGTCGCATCTGTCTCGTTTTCTGTGGCCGAGAGAGATCCGAAAAATTTGCGATTTTTGAGGGAATGATTTTTGGGTTTTGTAAATGCGATACAAAAATATTTGCGATTTTTGAGGGTTCGACTTTAGAGATCTGTATGAAAATCAGAAATCAAGATTTCTGATTTTGTTTTCTTTCGATAAAAGAAAAAAAAAGAAAATCCAGGTTCGAACGCTCCAAAAAAAAAGTTGCCCCAACTTTAGTGAAGAAATTTCGGAAAAGGTGAAAAATCATTTTTTGCGTTTTTCTCGACGAATTTTTTTTTTTTCGGCCAAACAATGATGCTTTTCGGAATCAGCGTAAAATTTCCCATCGGACAAGGTTTTCGAACTTTGCGAAAACGAAAATTTTTTTTTTCACGAAAAACGCGAGGCAACTTTCGACTTTTAAATTCTATAAAAAAAAGAGAAATCAAGATATCCTTATACAGTTTTTTTTAAACGAAGAAAGAAAATCCAGGTACGATTAATAAAAAAAGTAACCTCGGATTTAGTGAGGTGACAACTGGGTTTGTCACTTCATTGATTAAAAATAGAGTTTACACATAAAAATTTGAGTTTACAAATAAAAAAATGAGTTCACAAATAAAAAAATGAGTTTACAAATAAAAAATAGAGTTTACAAATAAAAAAATGATTTTACAAATAAAAAAATCAGTTTACAAATAAAAAAATGAGTTTACAAATAAAAAATGAGTTTACAAATAAAAAAGTGAGTTTACAAATAAAAAATTGAGTTTACATTTTTGTTAAAAAAATATAGATAAAATATTATTGGGACGAGTGCGATCGGCACAGAACTACGCAAAATACTTGAATGCCAGCCACTCGAGGTCTTCGTTGCGGCTGCGTGCGGTTTAATTGCAGTGCGGCTAAGCGGCAACGCGAGCGGCTCACGATGAGGGTAACTCGCGCTTTCCTTCTCGTCGCAAGCTCTCGAGTGTCGACGCGAGCTGCTCCTTCTGGCAGATTATTATTTTTTTTTCTTTCTTACGTCACCCACGAACGAAAAAGTTTAACGAGCCGTCGATCCCGAGTGCGTAAGATTCTGCGTGAGTTTTTCCGCGCGCTCGTTCAACGAGAAGATTGGTCGGAAACTGGGCCGTTTGTCTTCAGTGTGTGTGTGTGTTTTTTTTTCCAGCGTGCGGGAGGCTCCCGAGAAAAGCTCAAAGGTGGAATCTCGGGACGCGGAAGCTGCCGGTCTAAATAATTTCCAGGTTTTCGTCGACGCACACACAGAAGCTCCGCCGTCGACGCACACAGAGAACCCTCGCTCTAAAACCCCTTTGAAAGTTAGAAAGTGGAAGGCAGTCCGCGGGGACGAGATTTCGAGATTTCTTCAGCGGCTCGAATTCGCGGAGTCCCGGTTACGAATTCTCGAGTTGGAAATTCAATTTCCGCATTATTCTCTCGCGTTCGATCTCGAGTCCTACCCAATTATTAACGTCGACAAAATTCTTCGGACTCACCGCTCGTCATAATTACGACAAACCATTTTTTACGAGAAAACAAAAATAATTCATTCATCAACGAAGAAAAATTTTTTAAACATATTTTTTATCAATGTATTTAAAATAAAAAATATATACTAAATAATAATATAACAAAATAAATATATAATATAATAAATAATAATAGATAATATATTTTAAATATATTTTTTATATTTGTATATTTTATTTTTTTATTTATATTTATAAATATGGTATATAAATATAACATATTAATTTTTTTTATCACGTTACTTTATTTTTAAAAATAAATCTGTAATCGTTTAATCTTAATCGTTATTTAATTTTGTTCAACCAAACAGCAAATCTTGAAAAAAAAATAAAAAAAAAGACCAGAACCAAAATATACACGTCCCATCCAATTGGCCACGTAGAAAAGCGCGAGACGTGCGTCAAAAAGGCAAGTGGCCGTGTCTGTCTGTCGCCACTGTGCGAAATGGGGGGGGGGGGGGGGTCAGGGTACGACGACGACGAGGCGAAGGAGATAACGAAACAGGAGAAAGAGGATGGAAGTGGGTAGACAGATGTAGCAGAGCGACGAGGGGGAAGGGGGGGGCGGTGAGGGGGTTGGAAGGTGAGGGTTCGGGCAGCCAGGGGGTTAACCGTCGGAGGGCGATTCAGGCTCGTATATAAATCACGAGGTGGTGGGTTCGTCGCGGTACGCGGCTGTGTTGGGGCAGGTCAGTCGCTCGACACGTTCCCTCTCTCTCTCTTTCTCTCTCTCTCTCTCTCTCTCTCTCCTCTCTCTCTCTCTCTCTCTCTCTCTCTCTCTCTCTCTCTCTCTCTCTCTCGGAAACTCGGCGCGCGCCCGGCACGAGGGGTTGAAAGTTTCGCAGGGTGCAGGAAATCGGGCCTCTCGCCTCTCTGCTCGCACACACAACCAGAGTCGTGTGCCCCCCCCCCTGCCCCCCGTCCCCCCTTCAGCCCCCTCGTCGTCCGCTCGAGACACGCAAATTTAGGGTGGGTCGTCGTCGTCGTCGTCGTCGACGACGTCGACGTCGTCGTTGCTCGCGAACCTTGGCCACCCCCTTTCGTCTCTGCCCCCTCTGCCCCCCCCCCCTCCTCCCCCTCTTGCCCCCTTCTTCCCTGTAGGCTTATATCTCGTCGTCATCGTCGCTTCGTCGTCGTCGCCCCGGCGCCCTCACACACGCACCTGTCCTCCACCCCCCCCTTTTACCCTTCTGCCCCCCTTTCACCCTTCTTCTCCCCCTTCACCTTCACCCCCCTGCCCCCCCCCTCCCCCCGTGTATACTCAGTCTACGTAGGTACTCGACAAGCTCCTCCACCCGTAATTCGCGTGCTTTCGTCGTCGGCACATTTCGAATTGTTTAAAAAATTCAGAAGACATTTTTTTTTTTTTTTTTTTTTTTTTTTTTTTTCGACGAAGTGGCTGCACGCTCCGCGACTCCGGGGGCACGACACACACAGTGTGTGGTGGAAAAAGGGAAAGAAAAAAAAGGGAAAAAAATGAGAGGCAGATAAACAGCTTTAACGGATGAGTCAACTATTTTTACGACAGTGTGGAGAGAGAGAGAAAAAAAGTGCGTTTTGCCTGTTACGAAAGTGGAGCTCTAGTTTCACTGCGCACGGTGGCCGGGTTTAAAAATGCCCCGCGCGACGCCAGCGATTCACCTGCCGGGCGCGTATATTCCGCTATTGCAATTTTGCGTCTCCGAGCGCGGCGCTAATGCAGCTGTCAGTGTGCGCACGACAAACGCGTAATGGGCGGCGAACGCGCGGGGCGATCGTTATCTCATTTCGGGGAGACAAATTACGGCCGATTAGTGGCAGGCGATATTTTGCTCTCTACCCCCCCTCTCTCTCTCTTTTTTTTTCTCCCTCGAGAGGGTCGAAGAAATTATGACGACTCGGTGGACGAATTCTGAGGCTAAAATGCGAGGAGATCATGAAAAGAGAAAAGTAAAAGAAAAAAAAATATAGATACATGAAGAAATTATGCCGACTCGGTGGGCGAATTTTGAGGCTAAAATACGCGGGGATCATGAAGAGAGAGAGAAAAAAAAAGAAAAGAAAAAAATATATAGACACATCAAGAAATTATGCCGACTCAGTGGGCGAATTCTGAGGCTAAAATGCGAGGAGATCATGAAGAAAAAAAAGAAAAGAAAAAAAAAGATAGACACATCAAGAAATTATGCCGACTCGGTGGGCGAATTCTGAAGGCTAAAATGCGCGGAGATCATGAAGAGAGAAAAAAAAGAAAAGAAAAAAAAAAGATAGACACATGAATATGAGGGGTAAAAACATCGATGCGGGAAGGAGGGAGGGGGACGGGGGCGAGGGGGTAGAAATTAGTGAAAGGGAAGCGCGTGTAGGAAATGCCGAGTCCGTGACGTGCCGGCAAAGAACCCGGAAGGGCGGAACGCACGGAGAACCTAACGGGATTCGCGTCGATGGGTTTCAAATCGGGCGCATGACTGTGCCGAGCGCCCGCGGACTCGACGAGGGAAAAGCACAGAGAGAGAGAGAGAGAGACGCAGTGAGAGCCAAAGGGGAAGGGTCGGAGCAAACAGAAAAGCCGGAGGAATAAAAGGCGAAGGGTTGAGCCGCGGTTGAGCAATACAGAGAGAAACCGATGATACTCCACAATAAGTCGCTGCTGCTGCTGCTGCTGCTGGTTGATTCTGCGAGCCAACCGCGCGGACTCGCCGATATACTCGAAGCCACGGGAAGTCATCGGTACGTGGGACGAAAAAAAAAAAAATTCTCAAAGCTGTTTAAGGCATTTTTTTTATTTCACTTTTCGGCAATTATTTAATTTAGCCGGACAATGAGAAAAAAATTCTCAAAGCTATTTAATTAAGGCTTTTTTTCTGCTTTCACTTTTCGGCAATTATTTAATTTAGCCGGACAATGAGAAAAAAATTCTCAAAGCTATTTAATTAAGGCTTTTTTTCTGCTTTCACTTTTCGGCAATTATTTAATTTAGCCGGACAATGAGAAAAAAATTAAATTTAATCAGAAGCCTTAAATCCTCGAAGTTATTTATGGCATTTTTTTGTTTTCACTTTTTGGGAATTATTTAATTTAGCTGGACAATGAGAAAAAAATTAACTTTAATCAGAAGCCTTGAATCCTCAAAGCTATTTATGGCATTTTTTTGTTTTCACTTTTTGGCAATTATTTAATTTAGCCGGACAATGAGAAAAAAATTAACTTTAATCAGAAGCCTTAAATCGCCAAAGCCATTTAAGGCATTTTTTTGTTTTCACTTCTCGGCAATTATTTAATTTAGCCAGACAATGAGAAAAAAATGAACCTTTAATCAGAAGCCGGGAGGATTTTCTTCTATATCAACCCATAAATTTATAACGTTGGTTTCTATTTTCACGCTTTTTTTCCGTAATTTTGTATGCAAAATTTTACTCGCCCGCTCCAGTCCGCTTCAGGTCAAACTCTTTTAAGCTTCGCGTACGCGCCTCGTTATTAACATATAATTTCCCTTCTATTTTACCACTCACATTTTTTTCCCATTTTTTTCGTTACTATTTTTATTTTCACGCATTTCAGTCACTTTTTGTTCCTAACGCAATTATGCACCGAGAAAACGATTTTGCTGTGCCACCAAATCTTTTATTAAAATAAACAATTAGCAAACGATTTTATTGCCCTAGCAAAAAAATTTGTGTATCAAAAAAATATGTTAATCAAGCAAAAAAAAAAATTCTCAAAAAAAAAAAAACATTTGCTGCCATAGCAAAATCATTTTCTCAGTGTGTCATTTCCTGCGTCTATGGGAACTTCCGCGTATCTGGGTTCGCCTCAAAAACCTCCACCTTTTTCCATCCCTAGCCACAACAAACCATATCCCATCCGCCCATCTCTTAATTGTTTCTTCAACTTTACATCTTACGTCGACGTCAGATTTTCTTTCTTCCGCGTGTAAAAAAAAAAAAAAAAAAAAAAAAAAAAAAAAGGAGCTCGCCCCGTGGGGCGTCGGGGGGTAGGTTAAGGGGGGGGGGGGGTGACGTTGGGCGAGCAAGAGAAGAGGGACTTGCACCACGCGGCAAGAGGGCCACACGATCGAGATAGCGGAAGAGGAGTATAAAAAAAGCGAGAGAGAAAGAGAGAGAAAGCGAACTCCGGGCATCTCGCTCTAGATATATAGAAGGAGGGTTTGACGGGGGTGGGGGGGGGGGGGGGAGGGCAGCAATACTTTTCCGTGAGACGAGCTCGGTTCGCTCGCTCGGCACCAGTGTCGTCGTCGGCGGGGGCGGCTTCGGGCCGGACTGGCGGGTATGCGTGGGGTCAATGACCGCAGTTGGGGTGGCTTCCCCCTACCCTGCGCGTTTTTCACTCGCTCGCTCTCCCCCGCTTCTATATCCCCTCTCCCTCCTCCCCCCCCCCCCCCCGCCCCCTCCCTCTCTTTTCTCTGGCCTCCTCCTGGGGCGCCCACCCTCGGCTCCCCTCGGCTCGCTCCGCTCGCTCCCTGCGGCTGACGGGAGTTGAGCAAAGGTTGGGGCAGGTTAGGCTTAGCTCAGGGTTCAATATCGGGAAAAACACGAGCTTTTATTTGATCGCCCGCTCGCTGCGCTGCCGACGCTCCCCCCTTTTTTCTCCTCTCTCTCTCTCTCTTTCTCTTTCTCTCGCTACCCACTGACTGACCCCCCTGACCCCCCTCCCCCCTTCACTCGACAACCCCACTTGCCCCCTCTTTTTTCTACCCCCCTCCCCCCCTCCCCCTCCCCCTCGGTATCACTCGGATTGGACGATACAGTTGCACCTGCTGCATCCCACTGATACGCCGGCGGACGTCAACGTCGACAGGTGGAAGTTGAATGGGGTGAGAGGAAGAGAAAGTGAGAGGGGGGGAAAAAATCTTGGAGACAGTGAATTCGATGTAAACGCGGCTGGGGTTTTTAAAACCCCGGCGAGAGGGGAGAAAGTTGCAGACTGTGAGACTCGCGTCTCGGAAAAGCGGACGCGTGTCGAGGGCGCGATACGAGTGTGCTACAAAGTTATCGAAATACCGGGAACATCGGGAGACATTTGTTGGGACGAGTGTGGAATCGACGCCGAGCGTACATTTTTCTTTTCTTGCTGTTTTTTTTTTTTCCCCGCGGCAATTGCTTCCCCGAATACGAATCAATCGGCGGGTGTTTTTATCCCCGCGGCACAATTTTTTTTCTCTTCTGTAGCCCTACGTCGTGGTGTCCAGGAAAATTGTGCGTAATTCGTTAGCGGGAAAGAGAGAAAAGAGAAAATTAGAAGTACGTGGAAACGGCGTGGAGGAGGCGGGAGGGAGGGGGGCAAAAAAAATGAAGGTGGAATCTACCTCAGATCCAGATAAACTGTGAAAAGGAGGAAAGGTGGGAAGAAGGGAAGCAGCATGAAGGGTGCAGGGGGTCAGGGGGCGTCAGGGGGCCGAGATGAGAAATGAGAAGAGAAGAATCGTACGCGCGCTATAGACACGGCTCTCGCAGAGCCCGCGTGCCCCGTGCCCACTCGTCGAACGCGAGCGCCGATATACCGACGTCGCGTCCTTCTCCCTATGATCCGCTGAATACACGAGAGAGCGATGAGCAGTGCGGCGAGCGGAAGCCAAAGGGGCGCACGATTCAACGAACCCTCTGTGCAACGGCCTCCCCTTTCACCCCCTTCGAGCCCCCGAGCTGCTCTCTCTCTCTCTCTCTCTCTCTGTCTCTCTCTCTCTCTCCGCACACGGCCACCAACGCCGCATCGTTCGATTCCCTCACCGCGCGCTTCTTTCTCGCAATCGCTCTCGCTCTCTTTTCGCCCGGTAACCCCGCGCCCGGAAAGGGCCGACAGACTCGGCGCGCTGCCGACTCGCGGGGCATAATGCATTGGAAAATTCCCGCCCGGACATCATGTGCCACTCACGTTTATTATTGGCCCTTCCACCCCCCCCGGACCCTTCATGCTTGCCCCTCATCCCACTTTCCACAGCCTACACCCCCCCCCACCCCCCTTCACCCCCCGCCGCCACTTGACCGGCAGCGAGGCAGCGAAAAAAAAAAAAAAAATGAAAGTCAGCCCTTACGCCGCCATGGACTCTGCACCCTTCGTTTTTTTTGCCCTCTGGATGTACCGCGAGTTTTATCTCATTGAGAGTGGTGGAAAAAATATAGTGTTGTTTTCAGTCGTTTTTTTTTTTTTTTTTTTTTTTTTTTTTTTTTTTCGATGCTTTGAAAACGATTTGTCGATGACAGGAGGCGGATGTGTATTTTTAAAAATATGTATATTATTCGTGTCTTTGAAATGCGAAAGAAAAGCCGCTATCGATATCGCAGGTGTACTCGGATAAATCGTGTGAATTTTGGTAACTATAAAGTGACAACTATGAATTTTTTGTGTTTATATTATTTTTATAGTTTTATATTATTTATATACTTTGCTCTTTTATTATTTTTTATTTTTATTATTTTATATAAAAAAACAAATATTAAAATATTAAAATTATTTTATTATTCCATATTTTATTTTTTATATTTTATATTATTTTTATAGTTTACGGTAATTATTTCACAGATATGACAACTGCGACATAGTGATTAACCGCAACCTGAAAAATAATCACCGTAAATATGCAAAATAATTGTCACTTTGTGGTTACCAATACCAGATTTGTCTCTCAGTATACGTTTGGCTCGAAACAGCAACAACAAAAAAAAGACGGAAAAATATTTGTCATTCTATTTACAAAATTGCCGCTTTGTAAATTTCAACTCCTATCATTTCGCGGTCCCAAAAAGTCGCGTCGCCCGATTCGGAAAGGATCGTCGAGAATTCCCGATAATCGCGGACGAAAATCTCGTTAACTCGGCGGCTACTTTGGCGCAAATGATGCGCGCGGTACCTATGCACGTATTTAAATACATAGGAGGCACGTAACTATGTAGGTAGCCGGTGTCGTTACGCGCGAAACGACTGTATATATATCGTGTAGGCGCGCGCGTAGGCGCGATAATTAATTTGAGGCTCGCGTGGCGAATTCTCGTCCCTCGACGTCGCGTCGTTTGCCCGAAGAAATTCCGACTCCGCGGCGGTGGTGGAAAAACGAGGGGAAAAAAAAAAAAACGAAGAAAATCGAGAGGCGGAGAAGACGATGAAGTCGCGAAACCGGCGCTACTGGCACCGAGCGAGCGAACGTTTAGAAGGCGTAGATTCCACGGCGCAGGGACGAACGGAAGCGGCGCGTATCGCGGATTCCTATCGTAAAACGATAATAAAAAGAATTAAACGGTCGATTTTCTACCACCGAAATTGATACCCCGAGATCGTTGCGATTCACGCGGTTCGTAAAATCGTTAGTGACTTTGTTCACGTTGATGTAATAAAAAAAAAGACGTTTTAACGAAAAATCGAGGGGGATTAATTTACGAGCGAGATATTAACAAAAACAAATTTTTCTTGTTTTATTAATCGGTGAATAAGATTTTTGTGAAATCAAATAAAAATTCCAAATTTTAAAATTACACAGAAATGGATTTAAATTTAAAATACATTTTTTTTAAATAAAAATTAAATTTTAAATACATTTTTTTAAATTAAAATTAAGTTTAGAATAAAAAAATTTTAATTTAAATGAAAATAAAAATTAAAAAATGTATATTAAAATAAAATATAAATAAAAATAAAATTAAAAATTAAGAAATTTAAATAAAAATGAAATTTATAATTAAGAAATTTAAATTTAAATGAAATATAAAATGAATAAAAGTAAATAAAAAATTTGAATTTTTTGTGAATCGTGGAATTTAGTATAATCAAGACGGGAAATTCGAGGCGAAAAATAAAAGAAAGACACCAGCGGGAATCTGTCGAAGTAGGGAAAATGCGATGGGGGAGAATCGAGGAGGAAGGGAAAAGCCGAGTTGGCTCAAGAAGGTGACAACGAGGGTGCTAATAAGAGGCAGAGAGAGAGAGAGAGAGAGTGGAACTTGAGGGGGGTGGGAAAAAAACCACAGCGTAAATAACGTTGCCTCGATGCGCCAGCAATCAAGTCAATCAGCCGAGTCATTAATTAGAAACTCCTCGAGGATTGCGCGCCCCTTTGTACCGAGCCACCACACGCTCGAGAGTCGCGCGCGGCGCCGGCGAAATCGAAGAACGAGGGAAACGCGGAGTCGAGGAAGTGAGCGAGAGTGATTTTCGAGAATCTCGAAGGCGCAGATTTACTCGGCGCGAGTGACCTCGAACGATCGACGCGGAATTTCGCGACCTAAGATAAGCCTTTGAAAATTTAAAAGCCGGAAGTTGAGCTCCTTTTTTCGCGAAAAAAAAATTTTGGATTTCGCAAAGATAAAAAATCCTATCTGATGGGAAATTTCCCGCTGATTCCGAAAAATACCGTTGTGGGCCCAAAAAAGCGAAAATTCGACGAGAAAAACGCGAAAAATGATTTTTCACATTTTTCGAAATTTCGACATTTCGCTAAAATCGAGGTTACTTTTTTTTCCATCCACCAAACGTGGATTTTCTTTTTGCGTTCGGGAGAAAACTCTATAACGTTAATATTAAAGTCAGACCCTCAAAAATCCCAAATTTTTACGCAAAAAAACGAAATTACCTTTCGTTCATTAAAAAAAAAAAAAAATTCTCGATTTCGCAAAGTTCGAACGTTAATTTCACGTTAATTTACTTAACGATTTACTTTTTATTCAAGCATGTATGGAGCAATTATAACATAAAGAGCACACTTTTTAATGACCACAAACAACATTTAGTCTCAACAAAAAAAAAAAAAAAAATTCGACGTTTCGGGACCCTCGTCGATGACTAAAAAAATGAATAATTATTTCGATAATTCTGCAAAAATTGTGGCAAACGCGGTGACGCGATTTCAATCTGCGAATTTTCGTGCCAGACTGGAGAGCTCGATGTGACAGACGCGTGTGTCAGACCCTGAAAAATCTCAAATTTTTACGCAAAAAAAACGAAATTACCTTTCGTTCATAAAAAAAAAAAAAAAATTCTCGTTTTCGCAAAGTTCGAACGTTAATTTCACGTTAATTTACTTAACGATTTACTTTTTATTCAAGCATGTATGGAGCAATTATAACATAAAGAGCACACTTTTTAATGACCACAAACAACATTTAGTCTAAAAAAAAAAAAAAAAAAACTCGACATTTCGGGACCCTCGTCGATGACTAAAAAAATGAATAATTATTTCGATAATTCTGCAAAAATTGTGGCAAACGCGGTAACGCGATTTCAATCTGCGAAATTTCGTGCCAGACTGGAGCGAGCTCGATGTGACAGACGCGTGTGTCGAGCCTCTCGTCTCGTCGAGGACCGAACGCCAGGGCCGTCATTGATCACTCGGAGATTAATACTGACGTCTAATTATCATCATCGGTATTAAGGAATGACGTGTGCAAAGGGACCTTGAGGGGCCTCGCTCGAAGCACATCGAGCCGGTGCACCTCCGATATGCGTAGACACACTAATTACCGGACTGGGAGTCGTGTGTGGATACAGCGAGAGGGTGAGACGGAGGCGAAGGTGCGGCGGCGGGAGGGGGTCGCGCACGACCCGGAATAGACGCGTCGATTATCCGCGGGTTCGAGGCGACGCTCGGGCTATAAAAATTTCATGCAAAAAAAAAACGAAGAAAAAAAAAAAACGAGAACCCCCGAGATCCTTGTCGCAACGTGTGCAAACGTACTTGGCGAGCGAAATTATCGCACTCCTCGTTTTGCTGATTATTGACACGCGGTACGCACAGTCGTCACCGCGTTAAAAATTTCATCTACACGAAAAAAAAAGAAAAAAATGCGTCAACAATTTGTCGGCTCGGAATTCGCCATTTGTTGCGACGTCAATTAAATATTCATCTCTAGAATAAATATTTTTGAATCACCTTCGGTGGTTAATAATTACTTATTTATTCTAGAATATTTAATTATTTATTCTAATTTCTAAATTATTTATTTAATTATTTATTCTAATTTTTAAATTATTTATTTAATTATTTATTCTAATTTTTTAATTATTTATTTAATTATTTATTCTAATTTTTTAATTATTTATTTAATTATTTATTCTAATTTCTTAATTATTTAATTTTATGATTTATTTAATTATTTATTCTATTTTTTAATGATTTATTTAATTATTTATTCTAATTTTTTAATTATTTATTTGTCTTATTTATTTAATTATTTATTCTAGAATTCTTTAGTTACTCTAGAATATTTCATCACCGAAGGTGATTAATGAATATTTATTCAAACATTTTCGTCGTGCACGAAAAATAATAAATAAAAAATCAACAATTTATTGTTGATGGATTTTAGAATAAATTATTACAGAATAAATATTTCATCTTTATTTATCTTCACAATGGATATTTATGCGGAAGGCGATTAATAGCAGAGAAATAAAAAAAAAATAAACGAATTCCTCGACCGCGCGATTACAATTAATTTAACATATCTGCGGATCGCGGCGCCGCTCGCGAGTACCGCGGAGCACCGCGTATTACGCGCACGCACGCGGCGGTTCGGCTCCGTTTCAACAGTCGATTAAGACGAATATAATAATACGTACTTTTCGCGGTTTCGCCGCGCGTCGAATCAGAGCGAGTCACAGAGTGCAACGTGCGTCGAGTCACCCGGCTAATAACCGGACGGCTCCCGCGGCGATCCATAATAATTTAACGCGCAACCTAAATTTCTAAAAAAAAAGAAATAAAGAAATACGCGCGGGTGGGTGGACGAGGCGCGCGCGCTAAAAACGACGGACCCGCAATCCGGGGCTGACTTTGCGGCTGGCTAGGCGCGCCGGTTTCATAAGTGGCGGGCTCACGCACCCCGGAAACCCGGTAAAAGCGGTTACGAGAGTCGTCGGCCTGTGAACGCCGAGCGCACCACGTATAATATACCTGCCGATGCACACCGCGCGATCCACCAGCCACACACGGCATTAGTGCACTCGTATAGCGCGGCCCATGTGAAATACACGCGTGTTACAGCTCGACGGACTACGCGACGTTTTCGCCAAGCGAATATTGTACGCGAGTATTAACTCGGGTCCTCCGAGCGTGCGAACGATCTGTCGGAGGATCATCGATCAGCGGTTCTCCCGTGATTTTTTTTTTTTTTTTCACGAAACATCGTTTTTGGGTGCGAAACATTTTATTTTGTATTTTTTAAAAATATTTTGTTTCATTATTTTTTTATTATTTTGTTATTCCTCTTTAAAAAAAATCAGGGGGCGAAATATATGGCTCGTCTTTATTATTATAAAAATAATAAAGACGAGCTCTTTAAATAAAAAATAATAAAAATAATAAAGATGGCTCGTCTTTATTATTATAAAAATAATAAAGACGAGCCATATATTTTGCCCCCTGATTTTCATTATTATTATTTTTTAATTATGTTTATAATAACAAAAATAAAAAAACTTATTTTTATTATTTCTATAATAATAAAAATAAGAAAGACGTATTTTTATTATTTTTATAATGATAAAAATAAGAAAGACTTGTTTTTATTATTTTTATAATAATAAAAATAAGAAAGACTTGTTTTTATTATTTCTATAATAATAAAAATAAGAAAACTTATTTTTATTATTTTTATAGTAATAAAAATAAGAAAGACAAAAATACACAAATTTATAAAAATTATAAAAATTATAAAGACGTCTTTATTATTTTTACAACAAGAATCGTCCTTATTATTTTTACTGTAAAAATCATCTTTACTATTTTTACAATAAAAATCGTATTTATTATTTTTACAATAAAAATCATCTTTACTATTTTCACAATAAAAATCGCCCGCGAGCTAAAACCAATTCTTTTTTACGAACCCCTTTTTCTACGGGTCACTCGGCGATCATTCTAATTTTTTTTTTTCCCCTCCATCAACCAATCCGAGCGACAGTATTTTTTGCCGTCATCCGCGGCAAAAAATCACGTGTATAAATCCGCTTAAAAAGAAAAAGAAAAAAAAAAATGCTGTGCAACGACTTCGGTCGTCTCTCCGTGTGCGTTCTTCCTTTTTTTTTTTTTTTTTTTTTTCTCGCGCAGGTTCATCGCCGCGTAAGTAAGGCGCGCTGGGTTAAATACGCTCATGTGGCGACGCGTTCTGTACATAATATCTGCCGCTCTGCGGCATGCCATGGTGAATCTCTCCCTCCGAGGGGGGACGAGAGCGCGTTTGTTGGTCGCCGGTTAGTTCGTTCGGTCCGTTCGGCCAGCAGAGCATACAGCGAGGCTCGAACGTGCGACAAACGGCGGCGACGGCGCTCAACACATAGAGAGAGAGAGAGAGAGAGAGAGACGCGTTTGTTTCATGCCCAGCGTTTCCCCAAGAGCGCCAGAGAGGGAGCGACTCACACACACACACACACACACACACACACACAGAGCCGCCTTTCAGCCTATATATTCTAAGCGGACGATTATAATAATTTTATTTTGCCACCGCGTGTCCCTTCTTCCGAGTCACCCGGTACGCGTGACGCCGGGTTATACCGGTTAGGCTTTGAGACCCACCAAACAGACCGGAAAATATGCACGCTGCATAATTTAGCGTAGGTTACTCTCTCTCTCTCTTTCTCTCTCTTTCTCTCTCTCTCTCTCTCTCTCTCTCTCTCTCTCTGCCCCGCGGCGAGCGAGGAAGCGAGCGATGCGATGCGATGCAACCCGCGAGCCGACGAGCCACGGGAAAGAAGGAGGCAAGAGACCCGGGGAGCGCAAGACAAAGCGAGAGAGAGAGAGAGAGGGAGTGAGAGTGAGAGTGAGAGAGAGAGAGAGGGAGAGAGAGGGAGAAGAGCGAGCCACACGTAGACCTCTCCTCATGCATGCCTTCCATTATAGTGCTCTTGCCAAATCACAAGCTTCGCCTTCGTCTCTGGATGGACGTGAAACATTGAGGCCATCCGCTCCACCTACTGTCCCTATACATTCGTCGTTTTTGTATATCGGTATCTTTTTTTTTTCTTTTTTTTTTTTTTTTTTGATAAGGTTGTGTTTTTGGTTATTGTCGTTACAGGGTTTTTTTTAGGTGGTGGCCATATGGCGATTTTAGCCTGGTCACGATTTTAGCATTTTTAGATTTTTATTTTTTATTTTTACGATTTTCGATTTTTTTTGTGCATCGCTTTTATATAACAGATAAAAAAAAAAAATTATGCGATTACATTTTTGTTTATTATTGTCACTGGGGTTTTCTTAGCTGGTGGCCAAGTTGCGATTTTAGCCTATACATTCATCGCTTTTATAAAATAGATTTTTTTTTATTATTTTTTTTTATGCGGTTATATTTTTATTTATTGTCGTCACGGGGGTTTTCTTAGCTGGTGGCCAAATGGCGATTTTAACTTGGTCACGACTGCCGAAGGGGGGGAGGGGGGAGGGTCAGTGAACTGATCGGTTTGATTGCCAATTTGTAAGATTCGCCTTCGTCTATAAACGACATTTCAGCATCGAGGCCATCCCATGCTCCAATAATTAAATAATTAGATATAATAAAAAAATAATAATTCATTAATATTTAAAAATAAACATAATTTTTTATTTTCTGATATTTTGGTTTATTACCATTGCAGGGAAAAAAGACGACAAAATTGTTAGACGAACAGATGAGAATTTTCGCTTGGTCACAAATCCGGGGTCAATGAACCGCCGCTCGGTTCATCTCGTGCATCTTTGATGCCGAACTATTCGGTCTTCGTACGACGACATTTATGTATTTCTTTATTTCTTTCCCTCTTTCGCCTTCGCCGTCAATTTCTTCCCATGCGGCCCGCGTGCACATCGTGCGCCTAATTCGCCGAGCCGCGACCGAGTCGACGACTCGGCGGCTCGATCAGAAATTGCCCGACGAATGTGAGGCCAAAGGAAATTAAGGTCGCCGACGTTTCGCCGTCGATGGCCAGACGGCGGCGGCGGCGCAGCTCGTGCCCCGCGCGCGCTTTCGGGACAATCGCGTTCGATCTCCCGGTCGTGGAATTCGCGTCACGAAAACTAAAACATTTCCTAATCGTTTCTAGAAAAAAAAAAAAACATTTAAAAATAGTCGATCCAATCGGCTGTCAAATCTGATTTACAATATTCGCTAAAACGTAGCTAATTTAATAATAATAATAATATTATATCAATATAAATATTATTATATTTCTATAAAAATGTATTAATGTTATTATATTTTTATAGAAATATATGAATACTATTATTTTTTTTCATCGAGTAATTATAAAAAATTGCAAACATAAATCAACGGCAATAAAAGTCGCATTCATAATGTGTTCTTTTTCTTTTTTTGTTTTTTTTTTTTTAATGTTATTTTAATGTTAATGTTATTATATTTCTATAGAAATATACGAATGCCATTATTTTTTTTTTTTCGTCGACAATTGTATACAATTATAAAAAAAGAAAAAATTGCTAAAGAAATCCTAGGGACGCAATAAACAAAATAACATATCTAGAATAATTATTTTCTTAGTCAACATATCACTGCGCTTAGCTACAAAAAAAAAAATTGCGAACATAAATCAAGCAATAAAAGACGCATTCATGTGTTTTTTTTTTTTTTTCGTCTCTCACTCGCAACGAACATTTCGCAGTTCTCGGCTGAGGAAAAACTTGGCCTTCCCTCGGCCCCTCATTTAACCTGCATAATATCGCCCAGACTAGGCCGCACCCTTATCCGCAGGTTTTTTTATAGCAATAATATTAATGTTATTATATTTGTATAGAAATGTATCAATACTATTTTTTTTTCGTCGACTAATTATATATAATTAACGAAAAAAAATGGCTACATCAGAATAATTGTTGCCACATCTAGAATAATTGTTTTCTTAGTCAACATAAAAATTGCTACATCAGAATAATTGTTTTCTTAGTCAACATATCACTGCGCTTAGCTACAAAAAAAAAATTGCAAACATAAATCAAGCAATAAAAGTCGCATTCATGTGTTTCAATTTTTTTTTTTTTTTTCGTCTCTCACTCGCAACGAACATTTCGCAGTTCTCGGCCGAGGAAAAACTTGGCCTCCCCTCGGCCCCTCATTTAACCTGCATAATATCGCCCAGACCAGACCGCACCCTTATCCGCAGGTTTTTTTATAGCAATAATATTAATGTTATTATATTTTCGTAGAAATGTATCAATACTATTTTTTTTTCGTCGACTAATTATATATAATAGACGAAAAAAAAAAAAAAATGGCTAAAAAATCCTAGCGGAGCAATAACACATCTAGAATAATTGTTTTCTTAGTCAACATATCACTGCGCTTAGCTATAAAAAAAATTGCAAACATAAATCAAGCAATAAAAGTCGCAATCATTTTTTTTTTTTTTTTTTTCGCCTCTCACTCGCAACGAACATTTCGCAGTTCTCAGCGGAGGAAAAACTTGGCCTCCCCTCGGCCCCTCATTTAACCTGCATAATATCGCCCAGACCAGGCCGCACCCTTATCCGCAGGTTTTTTTATAGCAATAATATTAATGTTATTATATTTTCGTAGAAATGTATCAATACTATTTTTTTTCGTCGACTAATTATATATAATTGACGAAAAAAAAAAAAAATTGCTAAAAAATCCTAGCGGAGCAATAACACATCTAGAATAATTGTTTTCTTAGTCAACATATCACTGCGCTTAGCTATAAAAAAAAATTGCAAACGTAAATCAAGCAATAAAAGTCGCAATCATTTTTTTTTTTTTTTTTTCGTCTCTCACTCGCAACGAACATTTCGCAGTTCTCAGCGGAGGAAAAACTTGGCCTCCCCTCGGCCCCTCATTTAACCAGCATAATATCGCCCAGACCAGGCCGCACCCTTCTCGCCCGCGTCCGCGGCGCGAGTTCTTCCCCTTCCGCGCGCGTTTTATCGCTCTCCATATCTCCCTCCCTCCCTCTCCGTCCCTCTCCCTGGCTCGCCACTTTATACCCGTCCCGCGAGAGAATCCGTTCGACCATCGATTTTACATTCGGCGCGCGCGACGTTGAGGAGGGTCGCGGGCGTCGTGGCCGCGCCGTTGGCCCCCCGACACAAACGCGTCGTGCACACACGGTTAATATATACATACCAACCGCCGATATTTTCAGCCCGGGCAGTATTATTAACCGCCGGCTTTTGCACCGAGAGCGTTCGTGTGTATAAACCACAACGCGCGGCTCGGTGTGTATATTAATGTTTCGGCTTGCGACGAGCGGCGAGCGCCGCGAAGACTCGTTTCGTGCGTGGCTACACGTGAGCCCCGCGCGCGGCGTTGGTGCCCGCAGGTCACTCACCGAATAGCGAACCAGACGCGAACGGCCGAGCGACGCGAGCCCCCCCCCCCCCCTTCCGAAGGATGAGCTATACGTGCCTTTTTTTTTTTTTTTTTTTTTACCTGTCCCGTGGCCACTCGGCCTCCCTTCTCTTCGCACCTTTTCCTCGGTACGCGACCTGCGGAAAACCGACAGTCGTTTCAATTGTGCAATTTTCGTTCGCGGAGAAAAAAAAAAATTAATCAACTATTTCTACGTCGAGCGGAGAAATTATTCCGGCGAACGAAAAAAAGAAAAAAATTAATTATTATCAAAAAATATAATAATAATAAGAAAGAGAGAACCAAATTAATCAATTATTTCTACGTCGAGCGAAGAAATTATTCTAGCGAAAGAAAAAAAGGAAAAAATAAATTGTTATGGAAAAATATAATAGTAACAATAATAATAATAATAATAATAATAATAAGAAAGAGAAAAAATAATCAATTATTTCTACGTCAAGCGGAGAAATTATTCTAGTGAAAGAAAAAAAGAAAAAATAAATTGTTATGGAAAAATATAACAATAATAATAATAATAATAATATTATGGAAATTATGGAGAGATTATTCTCGTGAGGTTGATTTGTCGTCTGTAAAAATGTTCCAGGACACCAAGTTGCGTGTCGCCTGAAAAATGTGCGACGAATTTGCAAAAAATTGCATTCACTTAAATGTATTCTTTTTAATTTATCCATTTATTCGCATTTAACGCGAATTTAGCGAGTTACAAGCGAATTTTTTCATTCCCCGCAAGTGTTTTTTGAGATTGAAATTTTATTGAAATTTTCACACAAAAATTGCCAATTTCACGTACCGCGACGAAAAAAAAAAAAAAAAAAATCGTGTGCGCGAAATTCACGAGTCAATTTAACCGCCAGCGAGTTTCGTGCTCGGAAACTTCGTTGCACGGCGGTTGACGCGCAGGTATTAATTGCCGGGAAACGCGCGGCAAAGAGGAATCGGCGAGGATAAACAGTTTTGGCGCGAGGGAGTCGCGCGAGTCGTACTGTCAGACGGTACACGCGGTGTGTGTGTGTATAATATATAAAACAGCGGCGCGCTCGTCACTCGAGGATCGGGAGAAAGACAGCAGGGGCCGCGCGTTCGAGCGCCGGTGCTATGTTTAACGATAAAAAGTGTACCGCGTCAATGACCTTAACGCCGCGCGCGCCTCTCGCATCGCATGAAACACGACGGTGATGCGCCCCGCGCTTGTAATCTCTCTCCTCTCTCTCTCTCTCTCTCGCGCGCGCCGAGACTCGAGCGACGGAGACGCCAACACCGGCCAAAAGTACAGGCCGCACTCGCGCGCCGGTCGTCGACGCTCCGCTGCACGCGTGCCCCGTATAATCGACTTCGCTCTCGAAACACACGACGAAAAAATTTTGACTTTATTCGCGAGTTCGTTATTTTTTTTTTTTTATTTTTGTTTTGGGTTAGTTTTTTGCCACTGGGGATGGAGGAAAAAATAATCGCGGTAATATTTGGGACGTTATATATTTTTTTTATTGAAGATTTTTTAATTTTACTTGGGGAGAAAATCGCTCTCGAAACACACGACGAAATTTTTTTTACTTTATTCGCGAGTTCTTGATTTTTTTTAATTTTTTTTTTTATCTCTTTTGTGGGTCAGCTTTTTGCCACTGGGGACGGAGGAAAAAATAATCGCGGTAATATTTGGGACGTTATATATATTTTTTTTTATTGAAGATTTTTTAATTTTACTTGGGGAGAAAATCGCTCTCGAAACACACCACGAAATTTTTTTAACTTTATTCGCGAGTTCTTGATTTTTTATTTTTTTATTTTTTTTTATTTTGTGGGTCAGCTTTTTGCCACTGGGGACGGAGGAAAAAATAATCGCGGTAATATTTGGGACGTTACATACATTTTTTTTTATTTGAAGACTTGTTAATTTTGTTTATATTCGCTCTCGAAACAGACGACGAACATTTTTTTACTTTATTCGCGAGTTCTTGATATTAAAAAAAAAAAAAAAATGTTCCTATTTTGGGTCAGCTTTTTGTCACTGGGGATGGAGGACAAAATAATCGCGGTAATATTTGGGACGTCATATATATTTTTTAAATATATTTTTGATATATTAAAAAAAGTTATATATTTTCTAATGTGCGCGATAATATTGTGAGATTTTTCGTATTTCACTTGGGGGGAAAATGAGTTAAGCTTCGTCGTATCGCGAGTGCGACGTAAGTTCTGAGAAACGAACTTTTCTCTCCCGTTAAACGTATCCGGTGATCGGTCGTTCTTGAATTGAAAACCGATCGAGAGGAGAGGAAAAACGAGGTGGACAAAAAAAAACCTGCGACGAAGCGCAGGATGCACTGAGAGAGCGGGCGAACCGGTTATACGCGAAAAAACGGGCGTTCGACTGTGTTACGCGCGTTACGGAAATTAGCATTTCATATCGTCGACGATCGGGCTTCTTTTTTCGATAATGATTATCATCGAATTATCGTGAATTAATGAATAAACGGGGCTGATTGTGTATCGACAAGTCACGCATTTTAACAATTATTTTATTGCAACAAAAAAAATCGTCAACATTTTGTTTTATTTTTTAATACAAAAAAGTCTTTATTTTTATAAGCAACAAATAAACATAAAAATTGTTTTATTTCCACTGTAATGTGAATAATTTTTTAAAACCAACATTTTTTATCACTAAAGTAAAAAATAATAATAATAATCGCAAAGCGATTAATCCACTTCCAGACGATGTAATAATTATACTACTGGCTGGGAAAATAAATCGCGTTTCAAGAACCATCGAGAGAGTCGGTAGCCAAGTACTTATTAAAATTATTTATTAAATACTTATAAAAAAATTAAAAAATTAAAATAAATAAATAAATAAATAAATTCGGACAACTTTTTTGGACGATTTTTCTCTCAAATGCAATTTATATCACGTATCCGCGAATCCAAATGTGCGTACAAGCAGCGCGTGGTACTTTACAACGCTCGAGTTTGTGCATCGCCGACGACGGTGCCGTTCGCGTTTCACGTTTCAGGTCAGCAACACGCGTGTGGCTCCGTGCTAACGAGAGCCGAGACGAGTTAAGCGCTCGGGGACGATCGATATTCGCGGTTTCAGGCGCCTCTGTTATTTTTAAGCCGATAGAGTCGTTACCGCTCTTTCCACGTCTGAGCATTTTGCACCCGAAAAATGAAACAAAACAAACAAACAAAATTCATCCTTCCCAACAAGCCACAAATTTCACACAGAAATGTCCAAACTTAAATTTGTCAGCTGCAAATCTTTCCGTCTCTCGAATATTTGTGTGACTCTTATTAAAACAATTAATATTAATTACCGTCGAACAATTAAATTGTTTCTTTTCATAATTTTTTTTAATACAGACGTTAAATAAGAAAAAAATAAGAAAAAAAATCTTCCAATATCTGAGCTTTTTGCACCAGAAAAAAAATTAATAGTCACAAATTCCACACAAAAATGTCCAAAATTAAATTACTCAGCTGATTATCATTAAAATAATTAATATTAATTACCGCCGAACAATTAAATTGTTTTTTTTTCTTGCAAATATTTTTTTAATTACACACGGTAAAGAAAAAAAAAACAAAAAATGATCCGTCACGTGGCGAATGACTCGGGAATGACTTGCGATGAAAAAATTTTTTTCTTCGCCTGTACCGCGCCGCCCTGGCCAATTATTGTTACGCGGACCGAGGACGATGCGCGCCGCACTCCGCTCCCAAGTGGGGAAGGTTAGGGGCCGCCGGACGAGACCGGCGAAAGTATTGACTGGCGGCCCCGAGGAAACGCGAATTCAGCCGCTCGCAGCCGGCCCGCCGGTGCCTAACAGGGTTATTTGGGGTAGGTCCGGGCGGCCTGCGACACTCCAGACCCGGACCGCCCTCGAAACTATTGCCCGCACACGGGCGTCTTCGGTCTTCCCCCCTCTGCCAGCTCGCTTCAACCGTCTAAGCACTTCCCCCTTCTCGCGCTCCCCGCTTCCATTTCTTTTTTTATTTTTTTACCCTTTTTTTTCGCCATTCTCGGCCTCTCGATTTCTTTTCTTCGTGCAAACACGAGAAAAGAAGCGGCAGCCATGTAAAATCGTCAGCAGAAATGGTTGAAAATGGTTGAAAGAGGTGAATTTTTATTACTGTAAAATACAATAAAAAAATAAAATTATTGGGAGAAATATTTTGTTAACATGAAATAAAATAAAATAAAAAAAATTATTAGGAGAAATATTTTATTAACATGAAATAAAATAAAAAATAAAATTCTTAGGAGAAATATTTTATTAACATGAAATAAAATAAAAAATAAAATTCTTAGGAGAAATATTTTATTAACATAAAATAAAATGAAAAATAAAAATTATTAGGAGAAATATTTTATTCACATAAAATAAAATTATTAGGAGAAATATTTTATTCACATAAAATAAAATTATTAGGAGAAATATTTTATTCACATAAAATACAATTATTAGGAGAAATATTTTATTCACATAAAATAAAATTATTAGGAGAAATATTAAAGGGAAATGTTGACGGTGTGAGAAAAAAATGGCGACCCTCTCGCCAATCGAAAACAATTACAGGGCGATAACAATTCCCGGAAATCACCAACGGGGAAAATATAATACGCTCCGCGGGTTTTGTGCAGCTGGTGTCGACGCGTGACGACCGGAGAATTGAGAAAAAAAAATTGCGACGCGAAGGAAAAGACGACGGAGATATAAATTAATTTTCCGCGAATCGACGCGTCGTGCACGACGCTCGCTTTATTTTATCGAAACAACACGGGGTAATTATGATTTATACTATTTTTCGGGTGTAAATGTTTCGCTAATTGAAGGAGAAACGCAGCGACGAGCAAATCAAATCAGCAACGTACATCGCGATTCAGGCGACCCCGCGGATTTCGCGAAAACGCGATATCTGAAATAAAATCGCGATGAGGGAGTCTCTGGAATTGACAATTGGTCGCCGGGAGAATCGCGGCGGAACCACAAATTGTATATCCTGTATTAAACTCCGGAGATCGCCGATGGCACCGATTTTTCTACGATATTTTTAAATCGCCGATAAAACGTCGAAAGGAGCAGAGTACAAAAAAAGTAAGCAGTGAGAAACGGAAATAGCGAAAAAAATAAATAAAATCTGAATTTTTCATTATTTTAATATTTGTCGAGGCAAATATTATTATCTTTATATTTTTATGTATTATATTATAATATTTATCCAGGCAAATATTAATATTTTAACTTTTTTTTATTTGTTTAATTTTTTTGTTTTAAAAATTGTTTAATTTTTTTGTTTTAAAAATGTTTAAATTTTTTTGTTTAAAAATTGTTTAATTTTTTTGTTTTAAAAATTGTTTAATCTTTTTGTTTTAAAAATTGTTTAATCTTTTTGTTTTAAAATTTTTTAAATGTTTTTGTTCTAAAAATTATGTAATTTTTTTGTTTTAAAAATTGTTTACATTTTTTTTTGTTTTAAAAATTGTTTACATTTTTTTTTGTTTTAAAAATTGTATACATTTTTTTTGTTTTAAAAATTGTTTAATTTTGTTATTTCAAAAATTGTCCATCTTTAAAAAAAATCAAACAATTTTGTTTTTCCTGATTTAAATATATACTGCAGCCATACAAAAAAATACAAATGAGAAGAAAACAGTGCGAGACGACCCGAGCACGTTGATCCCATTCGCGTAAGATCAAATCGACGGCAGAGTCGCGAAGGGCGCGCGGAGTGGAAATGTGGAAAAGCGTATAGCCGATATCTCAGCCGGCCTATGGTTACTGGGTCGCTCGCTCCGCGCGTAGCACGTGCGTTATCGATTCGGTATATAAGCCCTGGGTCGGATGACAAGCCAGGGTGGCCCGTTAATCGTGGCTCCTGTGCGATGAGTCCGTATGGGCAATAGGTGCACCGGGTCCGACATACGCGAGTCGTACATATATACGTATAGGACGACCGGGCGGCCGGCCCGGAGTTCCGTGGAATTAGCAAGCGGGCGCGGATTAGTCACGGGCGAGCTCGCGTCTGGGTAACGACAGGTGTTACCGCTATGCGCCCCGGCGAAACGTCCGTGCAACGCCGGAATATCGTAAGTACAGCTCGGGCGAGCCGCCCGCCTCGCGGGCCTAGCGTATCGCCTCTGGATAGAGACCGGGCGACGCGGTGCCCACGCGACCGGGCCCAGACATCGACCACAAACCAACGAAGGGACGACGACGACGAGGACGAGAAATACGAAGCGTCGTGCCGATTACCCTTCGGCTGTACCCGCATTATGAAAATGTTGGCTGTGTGATGTGTGATGTGTGGAGTCGTCCTGGAAGGCGGATATATAGATATCTACACGGAGAAAAGGATCTGATAAAATTAAACGGAGGCTATAGTAAAAAAAAATTATTATCGCAAGGGTATTCAAAGGCCGTAGCAACCATCTGAGGGATAGTACGAGAACTATGAAAATTTCTATCATATAAAAATAGCCAAAATCGACCTCAGAAATATTTTCTTGAAAATATTGACTTTTAACCTATGCCATTGTTCTCAAGTCGCATATTCTACCCCCGAAAACACTGGTTATTAACCTTTTTTAATCGATTTTGAAAAAAATATTTTTTTGGCGACGATCAGATTTTTTTTTTCTGTCAGAAATCGTAGATTCGGCTCCGGACCGAAAATAGCCAGAATCGACCTCAATTTTTTTTCTTTTCAAAATATCGACTTTTAACCTATACCATTGTTCTCAAGTCGCATAATCTACCCCTGAAAACACTGGTTATTAACCTTTTTTAATCGGTTTTGAAAAATATATTTTTTTGGCGACGATGAGATTTTTTTTCTGTCAGAAATCGTAGATTCGGCTCCGGACCGAAAATCGCCAAAATCGACCTCGATTTTTTTTCTTTTCAAAATATCGACTTTTAACCTATACCATCGTTCTCAAGTCGCATATTCTACCCCTGAAAACACTGGTTATTAACCTTTTTTAATCGATTTTGAAAAAAATATATTTTTTTTGCGACGATCAGATTTTTTTTTTCTGTCAGAAATCGTAGATTCGGCTCCGGACCGAAAATCGCCAAAATCGACCTCGATTTTTTTTCTTTTCAAAATATCGACTTTTAACCTATACCATCGTTCTCAAGTCGCATATTCTACCCCCGAAAACACTGGTTATTAACCTTTTTTACTCGATTTTGAAAAAAATATTTTTTTGGTGACGATCAGATTTTTTTTCTGTCAGAAATCGTAGTTCCGGCTCCGGACCGAAAATCGCCAAAATCGAGCCCAATTTTTTTTTCCTTTCAAAACATCCACTTTTAACCTCGTGCAGGTACCACGGAAAATTTGCATCAGCTACCACAGCGAAAATTTTCTTATCACTACACGTTGATATTTTTCTCCGCGTGATTTTTCCTTGCAGCCCATTTTCGCAAATATTAAATCCATAGCCGAGTATTTGCTTTCCCAAAAATGAATTTCCCAGAAACTCATTTACTGCATCAGCGTCACGAAAAAAAAATCACATTCAAACCGTTTATTTTTACGTGAACAATTTAACATCCCACGATTTTCACGCGTTTAACCCTTCATGGTCACCCTGAACAGAATTCACCCGACGACAACTCGGTATCATCGAGATCGGCGAAACACGTGCAGATCCCAAAGGCTCAATAAGCGCCACGATGACGACAATGTAAAACAAAATAATTCACCCTGTCGTTCCTAATCATCGACGATACAGAGGGTTAAAAAAAAAAAAAGAAAAAGAAAAAGCGATTGGCCGTAAGAATTATTTTCATCGCTCGACGTGATTCCGGGAACCGTGTACAACGGCGTAACAAAGTGCACGAGGCTCCGCAACTTTTACAATTGCGTTTTATTATTTCCTCTGCGATACGTCGTGACGCGAAGGCAAAATTGCGAGCACCGAAGGGCGAGCACGACCTTCATCAACGCGGGGTGTATCATTCAGCACATCTGTCTCGACGATGGGGGGTAGGAAGGGAAGTGGGGGGGGGGGGGGGGGAGGAGGAGGGAGACATAGAGCGGGAGGTCAGGGAGCGAGAAATTACATCGCTAGGTGGAAAACGTAGGAGAGGAGAAAAAAAAAAAAAAAAAAGTTGAACGAAACTCATGGGGTGCTGACGACTAATACGAGCTGCGTTTCTCCCTCTCTCTCTGCCTCCCACGATTAATGGAAAGGGAGCCGCGGAAAATTGCACCGTCCTGTGTGACGCTGGCTACAAAACCCGAGGGGGGGTCGAGGGGGTCGAGGGGGTCGAGGGGGGGGTTACGTGGCTAATCATAGGACACGCCGCGTGGACTTTGCTGCGCCCTAATTCGACATATGGGAAAGAAATAAGCGACTATACCGACAATGTAAAGCCACGAGTTTCTTTTTTTTTTTTTTTTTTTTTTTTCAATTTTTAATCCGTACCGCGAACGAAAGTTTGTAAAGTTCAATCTGCGCGAGCGATTCGCGAGGGTCGCGAGGGTCGCGACACGGGGGGTCGCGAGTTCGAGGGTCGCGCGAAGTAAGCTTCGTGTTTTTTTTTGTTGGCGGTGAAAAATCGTGTCAGCTGATTTTTCGAGTCTCCTGATGATAAAAATTATTAATTCGTCGCGAGCAACGTCTTATTTTTTTTAATATAATTTTTTATCAGCAGCGCGAATAAAAGTCACGCGTAAAATAATTCCATGGAATTTTTGTTTTGGTGAAAAAAAAAAAATCACCAAAAAAAGAAGAAAAAAATTATAAATTATAAAATAATAATAATAATAATAATAAAATAATAATAATAATAATAATAATTTTGTTTTGAAATAAAAAAAATTAACCTTTTTTTTTAAATTAACATTTTTTTTAAAATGCATTTCCAAATTTTTTTTATGAAAAAAATTAATGATTGTTTAAGCAGAAACGTCGTGTCTTTTCCAATGCGGCTGATCGCTAATTCGCCGAGAGGCACCGAGGCGCAGTTGCGTAATTCAAGGCAGCGATTCTCGGGGTTGCCGGGCGGGGGAGGCGAAGCAAAGGAGCCGGGGGATATAAGTGTATTTATTGAAAGCGATGCGACTGACGTTAAAGCCTCCCTGCGGTTTTTATCCTCTTCCGACGCCGCCTTACTGACGGTTCTTCCGTTGCAGATGTTTTTGCACCGTCTCCTTCCGCGCCGTCGTTTTCGCCGATCGCTTTCCGCGAGATTCCCTTCCGCGATACGCGCACCGCGCGGTTTATAATATTCCGCGCGTCTTCCGCAAGACAAGTCAATTCGCCTCTGGTCGTAACCGCGCGCGAATTTATCAGTCGCGCGATTTTATCGACAACGCGAACGAAAATGCAATTTATGCGTATATTTTTTTATGTACTCCAATTTTTGGTCATTAGTTCAATCTTGAGATCGATCTTAAGATCAATCTTCAAACTTTCGTCAATTTTTTTATACAAAAAATAATCGACTCAAGATTGAACTCGTGATAAAAAAAATTGGGATAATTTCCTTAGCGAGGAAAAAAAAAATGTAACACAAAAAAAATTGCCAAAGTTCGGTTTGATATTTTTTGCTTCGGGTCCTCTTTTACCGACATACATTTTTATTGCATGTACCCCAATTTTTTATCAGCGACCTTCAACTTTTCTCCAATTTTTCGATCCAAAAAATAATCGTCTCAAGATTCAACTTCTAATAATAAATAAATGGGGAATAATTTTCTTATCACGTAAAAAAAAAATCTAAAACAAGCAAAAATGTCCAAATTTCGGTTCGACCCATTTTTGTTCCACGTCCTCTTTTTACGACATTAATTAATTTTATTTACGGCATCAATTCTATTTTTTTATTTACGGCATCAATCCCATTTTTTTATTTACGGCAACAATTCTATTTTTTAATTTACGCCATCAATTCTATTTTTTTTAATTTACGCCATCAATTCTATTTTTTATTTCCGGCATCAATTCTATTTTTTTATTTACGGCATCAATTCTACTTCGCGGTTTCCGCGCTGCAATTTTTGCGACTGACGATCAAATTACCATTCTCATCGAGGTTGAATCGTCGTTCGCGAGTCCCGAAGCCGAAGGACTCGAAGTCGAAGAGCCGGAGCGGCGAGCGAAGAATCGCGGAACCGCCCGGTTCGCATCGGGCTCGGTGTGCCCCCTTCCTAAACCAGCCCAGCTCGTCTTTTCATATTATTTAATTTTATTACTCTCCTCGCTCCTTCTCTCTTTCCTCCTCGTCTTGAGCCGCGCGACTCCTCCCTCTTCCTCTCTCCCCCCGCGCGGTGTCCTCCTCTCTCTCTCTCTCTCCCTTCGCGTCCTCGCCGTCATCGCGGTCCCCATTTGTCTTCCTCGTCGCGCGGTCGCCCCGTCGGCAGCCTCGGTCTCGCTTTAGTTGTCCTGGAATTCGAGGAGCGAGGGACGAGGCGCGGCGCACCGGAGGCAGAAATAAAGAAGCGCCACGGAGGTAGAGCCCGGGCGAAGCGGCACTGACCTATAGTAACGCGATGGTCGACTGCCCGGTCCGAGTTGGCCGGAGCCGCGCCGGATACCACGAACCACGCCGCGACTACGCTGCACGCGAACGCTTCGAGAGCCTTCGCGAAATTTTCGCAGAGCGACATTTTTCGATTGTGGGGAATAAAAATGCGGCTGTTTCTTTGCGTTTACTATTATTTTTGCGTTCTGGAAGCTGGGAATACTTTCTTTTTGCATGAATTTTTATATAAATAGATAAACAATGCAATTTCAAATTTTTTTTATTTTAATAAATAAGGCGAATTCAACATTTTTTAATTCTAATAAATAAGGCGAATTTAACATTTTTTTATTCTAATAAATAACGCGAATTCAACATTTTTCTACATTTTTCGATTAAAGGAAATAAAAATGTGGCTATTTGTGTTTACTATTGTTTCTCCATTCTGGAAGCTGGGAATACATTTTTTTGGGATGAAACATTTTATTTAAATTATTGAAATTTTTCGTTAAAATAATTTTCAAAATTATTATTATATTAATTTAAATAATTTTCAAAATTAAATTTATTTAAATTTAAATTATATCAATTTTATTTAAACATTTTATATAAATAGATGAATAACGTGAATTCAACATTTTTTAATTCTAATAAACAACTAATTATTATCTCCTAAAAATGATTTTCTCCTACGAATTCACAAATTCAAATGTCATTTCTTATTTCTTTAATAGTTTCTCGGTTCTACAAACCAACCGATGGTTAAGACGAAAAAAAAAAAAAAATTTTTGAGCTGACTGAAGGATTTATTTGACAGCCGGTGACAGCTGAATTTTTTGAATCCACAAATCTCTTTTTCCAGTGTCACAAACCTCTTCGTGCAAGCAAAACAAAACATAGTCGCAACCTTCGAAGTTCACAGAAATCGCTTTCGCGATCATCGCGCATCAACCGCGAGCCGCCGGCTCGTCGTGTCCCATATCAACAGCGCGGCGATTTAATTTAATTTAAATTTAAATTATATCAATTTTTTAATTCTAATAAATAACTTCTTATTATCTCCTAAAAATGATTTTCTCCTACAAATTCACAAATTCAAATGTCATTTCTTGTTTCTTTAACAGTTTCTCGGTTCAACAATCCAACCGATGGTTAAGACAAAAAAAAAAAAAAAAAAAAAAAAATGTTGAGCTCACTGAAGGATTTTTTTGACAGCCGGTGACAGCTGAATTTTTTGAATCCACAAATCTCTTTTTCCAGTGTCACAAAGCTCTTCGTGCAAACAAAACAAAACATAGTCGCAACCTTCGAGGTTCACAGAAATCGCTTTCGCGATCATCGCGCATCAACCGCGAGCCGCCGGCTCGTCGTGTCCCATATCAACAGCGCGGCGCTGGTCAGTCGCCCCGTGCGGCTTCCCGTGCTATAAACGTTACGGGGATCGCGCGCGCGCGCGTTTCGCTAAAAGAGCGTAATATCTCGGTTAGGCGCTAAAAATACCGCGCGCGCTGCGTTCACATGTGTATTTATATATTTGCGTGTATAACAATGTCTGGCGTCGACGTCGCGCGCGCCGCACGGTGGTCGCTTTACGCCCGCGCGTAAAACGCGCCGTACGCGTGTCCCACTCGTTTTGTCCGTCACTCGCGTCTCTTTGCCTCGCGGTGCCCGACGAGGCCTCGGCCGTCTCGGTCACTCTCGCCCTCCGTCCGTCCGTCCGGCTGCGCCTGCAGCGTAATCGGCCAGCGTCGTTCTTCAACGCATTACTCAATTAAAAACACACATATAAAAAATTATTGATTTCACGCTTTATCATTTTTCGAAAATGAACTGATAAAGAATAAATGAATTACTTCGTTATAAGAAAATTAAGTATTTATTCCTTCATCGAAAAATTAGTGGGTAAAATATATCGGATTTTCGATATAAGTATAACATTTTTTTACTAGTAAAAATATATTTTTATATTATATTAATATTACAAAAATAATACAAGCATTTTTTTACTAGTAAAAAAAAGTATATTATATTAATATCACAAAAACAAAACAAGATTTTCTTTTCTAGAAAAAAAAAAAAAAAAAAAAATATGTGTCTGCCGAAGTATTTCCCAAAATGGTTAAAAAATTCATTACAAAAGTGTCCGACGAGTTTTGGCGTCGAGCACCCGTATAATTTCAACGCTGAAAATTTGAAAACTGGTGTCGAGACGACGACCATTAATTTCGTAATTTTTAGTCGCAACCGCGAGCGACTCTTGGCGTAATTAAAAAAAAAAAATAATCGCACGGACCGGCGATCGCCGCATTTTCAGTGATACCTGTTGCAATTACACCGCGACGTCTCTCCGAACGTCAGCGTCAAGTGTCCGCAGTCTCGTGCTTGACAAAAATTTCGCGTTACGAGAGCGGCGATGCGTGCCGCGTCGCATATCGCACAAAGTGCGCCACCGGCTCGCTCGATGCCGGGTGTGGACGGTGGCGGCCGGTTGGGAAGTACACGGCGAACGAGAGCAAAATGAGAAAACACAGCGCGGCGAACGACGACGACGACGGCGGCGACGGCGGCAACGAGATACGGCAAAGGAGGGAATATGGGACGAGAGAGGAAAACGAGAAAGCGAGACGACGCGAGAGAGAGAGACGCGCGAAAAACGTGGCAAGAAGAGAGGGAGGGAGGGGGACAAAGAAGACCGAGAAGGAGAGACAAGTGAAGCCGAGTTCACACACCGGCGCGAACGACCGACGAACTGCTTTTTGTCAGTCGCCTCTTTACACGTTCGTTGGGACCGGTAGGTCCATCTCTTCTGTCTCTTTTCATCGCTTCTCCCTCCCTTTTTCTGTTTTCTGTCTCTTTTCCTGGCTTCTCCCTCTCTTTTTTCTGTCTTCTGTCTCTTTTCCTCGCTTCTCCATCTCTTTTTCTCTATTCTGTCTCCTTTTTCCTCACTTCTGTCTTTTCTCTCTTCCTCACTTCTCTGTCTTTCGTCTCTCTTCCTTGCTTCTCTCTCTTTCGTCTCTCTTCCTCGCTTCTCTCTCTCTCTCTGTCTCTCTCTTTCATCTCTCTTCCTCGCTTCTTTCTTTTTCGTCTTTCTTTCTCTTTTTCGCTCTTTCGTCTCTCTTCCTCGCTTTTCTCTTTTTCGTCTATCATCCTCGCTTCTCTCTCTTTCGTCTCTCTTCCTCGCTTCTCTCTCTTTCTCTTTTATGTTATTTTTATTTTTGTATTCAGCATTCAAATGTTTATTTTCTGTTATTCTTCATATTATTGTATGTGCTATGAATGTTCAAAATTGCCTCACAGTTATCAACTAAGACATAAATAAACAATCAATCAATCAATCTTTCGTCTCTCTTCCTCGCTTCTCTCTTTTTCGTCTCTCTTCCTCACCTTTCTCTCTTTCGTCTCTCTCTTTCGTCTCTCTTTTTCGTCTCTCTTCCTCGCTTTTTTCTCTTTCTTCTCTCTCCTTCGTCTCTCTTCCTCGCTTCTCTCTTTTTCGTCTCTCTTCCTCGCCTTTCTCTCTGTCGTCTCTCTTTTTCGTCTCTCTTCCTCGCTTTTTTCTCTTTCTTCTCTCTCTTTCGTCTCTCTTTCTCGCTTCTCTCCTTCGTCCCTCTTCCTCACTTCTGCCTCTTTCGTCTCTCTTTCTCTCTTCAGTCTTCTGGCTGCCCCTCGTCGTCCGCCCGGTCGTTCCCTCTGCCGCGCGCCCGGCCAACTTCTTCACCGTCGCCACCTTCCACCACTTCCATCCGACGGTCCGCTCGCCTCTGGCTCACTTCTCTATTTCCCTCTAGATTTCAAAGCGCTCAAACAGGTTTCAAAATCCCGCCCACGGAAAAATGGAGACCGCATTGGGCGTCCTCGTCGATCTCCCGGCTTCGTCCTCGTCTTATTTCTTTTTTGCGTCTTCTTCGTCCTCTTCCTTGGTTTCAACTTCCTTTCTTCCTCCTCTCTTTCTCCATCCAAAGCACCTTTTTTCCGACCGCTGGCGACGCGACGAGCCTGGCAGGAAATCCGCCGGGCCGCGAATTCCTCGCGGGTTTCGCCCCGCGAAACTTTCGCCGACTTTTCGACGCGCTTCGGCTTTGGATTCCCGCGGCAAAACAATTCGCAAGAATTTCTCCGCGCGTACATTTTGTCGCGGTGCTCGAAGCTTCGGGTTTAACTTTCGCGTCGGATTCGAGCGTGAATATAAAAATAATCCAGGATAAATAATAACCACACACCGCAGCAGGTTCGGTAGATTAATTCGTGATATATTCATTAAATTTAGTACCTAAATCTAGTAAAGTAAAAAATCAATTTTGTCCCGCTTTAAGAATTTCGCGTAAATAAATTTTGTCCCGCTTAAAAACATTCGAGAAAATAAATTTTGCTCCCCTTAAAAACTTTCACGAAAACAAATTTCGTCCCGCTTTAAGAATTTCACGAAAATAAATTTTGTCCCACTTAAAAAATGTCGCGAAAATACATTTAGACCCACTTAAAAAATGTCGCGAAAATAAATTTTGTCCCGCTTAAAAAAATTCGCGAAAATAAATTTTGCCCCGCTTAAAAAAATTTGCGAAAATAAATTTAGTCCCACTTAAAAAATGTCGCAAAAATACATTTCGTCCCGCTTAAAAAATGTAACAAAAATAAATTTTGCCCAGCTTAAAAAATAATGCAAAAATAAATTCCATCGCCCTGAAAAAATGTCAAAGTCACAAATTTTACTCTGGTCTCACTTTCGCCCGTAAATCCGCTAATTAAAACCCCTCGAGTCTCGTTGAAGCGCAACGACAAACGTTGCGCGTTATTTATTCTTGTATTTAGCCGGATCGGTAAAACCGACAATTGCCGGGGCTATACGAACGTGATCTCAATGTTAACGGTGAAACGCAAGTGGCTTCGAGTTATTACTCCGACTCGTGGGTACTGTTATAAAAAGAGAGATAAATGGGGGAGGGAGAGAGATGGCGCGGCGAGAGAGAAAGAGAGAAGTGGAGGAGGGAGAGAAACAGAGAGAGACAGAGGGGCGACATCAATTTAAGCCACATGCATCGCTCTGGCTTCGTATTTAGGTGGATAATCGGCTTACCGAGTCAGCCTGGTGCTTTCGCAGCCCACTTGCAGCGGATGTGTCTACGTGCTGCGGCCGCTACACACCAACCACCTCGCTGGCTCCGCTTCTTCACTCCTCACCGCTGCTGTTACCTGTCATTACCAACGACCAGTAAACCCTGTTACACGCGTAACGAACTCGCGCATTTCATATTTGCCATTTATACACCGGCCCATTGCCGATAATTAACATCTCATTTCCAGTGCCGAAGAATGTGAGGTGTTTACATACTCTGAGAAATGAAGAAAAACCGCGTCACGTTTGTATTCGGGGAAAAGTGGTGACATAAATAAATAGCAATAAATGAGCACAATTTTTTTTCATTCTGACGTTTAATTTCATATTTTAAATAGATTTTAAAAAGTATTTTGATTGCGGTTAAAATGTTAGAAATTGTAGGCATTGTTTTTTTTCTTCTTTTTTCTTTAATTGAATTACATTTTATTTTACATTTTTCTTGCGACGATTACAATTCTCATTTGAATTATTTTACAATTTTAAATCACAAACTTTTAGATTACAATTCTCATTTGAATTATTTTACAATTTTAAATTACAAATTTTTAGATTACAATTTTAATAAAAATTTTAATGACAACTTTAGATTACAGTTTTAATGACAATTTTAGAGTACAATTTTAATGAAACTTTTAAATTATAATTTTAATTACAATTTTAGAGTACAATTTTAATGGAACTTTTAAATTATAATTTTAATTACAATTTTAATGAAACTTTTAAATTATAATTTTAATGTAAATTTTAGACTACAATTTATATGAAAACTTTCGATGTCAATTTTAATGAAAATCTTAGATTACAATTTTAATGAAAATTTTAGATTAGTGTATTAAATATTCACGACTTGCTTACCGTCCATTTGCGCTGGTTTATGGTTCCGATTTTGTCGGCGGCGCCGATGCATCGGCAGATCCATCATGTCCGATAGAACGCGAAACGGGCTCCAGTGGTGCATGGCGACCACACAACGAGAGAGAGAGAGAGAGAGTCCCATGTCCAAAGCCAAGCATCTGGATTTTTGTATCCGACGGACGGCTGCACGCTTCGCGCAACCAACTTGTACCGGATGCATCTATTCGTGCCCCGCTGCTGCTGCCGCCGCCGCTGCGGCCGCTGTTACTACCTGTCATTACGAGCCACCGGTAAACTCGCCGGTACACGCCACCGAGATACACATTTTGCGTCTGTGGAAAATGTGTTTCTTCGTATTAAGGCGATGAGAGATAAAATTGCGAGACACCGCGGAAAACTCAATTACTGAATTACACGTCGAAATTATCGATTTCACAGTTTATCATTTTTCGAAAATGAAATAAAGAATAAATTTGAAAAGAAATAAATAAAGAATAAATTTGAAAAGAAATAAATAAAGAATAAATTTGAAAAGAAATAAATAAAGAATAAATTTGAAAAGAAATAAATAAAGAATAAATTTGAAAAGAAATAAATAAAGAATAAATTTGAAAATAAATAAATAAAGAATAAATTCAAAAATAAATCATTACAGAAAAAATTTGGAAATAAATAAACAAAGATTAAATCAAAATATAAATAAATAAAGAAAAAATTGAAAATAAATAAAGAAAAAATTGAAAATAAATAAAGAAAAAATTGAAAATAAATAAATAAAGATTAAAACAAAAAATAAAGAAATAAAGATTAAAACAAAAAATAAAGAAATAAAGATTAAAACAAAAAATAAATAAATAAAGAGTAAATTTAAAAAAGAAAAAAATACTAAGTCGGATCCATAAAAAAAAAATGTTACCACCGGACTTTCGATGGAATTAATTCCCCAATAAAATGCTTAAGGTCAGCGAGGAAGATTTTTCGCATTTTTACGAGGCGCATAAAATGCGACTCGTAAAAATGCGAAATAATGAAATTCGATTTTCCGCTGTCCGAGGCTCCGCGGCGTGGGCGAAGAAGGATTTTGAGTTATTTCGCGCGCTTCGCGTATATATATTTGTATGCTTCGAGGCGACGAAGCTTTTACGGTCCGCTGGAAAGTGCAACCGGGCGACTGCGGGCCGCACGACGCGAAGTCGCCGGCTCTCTCGGTCTCCCGTCGTCTACGTCCTCGTTGCCCCCCCGGTATTGGCTGGCGTGTTACAGCGCCTTGTCGGATAAGTGAAATTGGTAGGTCCACCGGGAGTCGTAATGCACGGTTCGGGCATTACCTCGCGCCTGTCTTTCGGTTTTCCTCCCTTCGTCCACGACGTCGTTTGCTCTTTCTTTTCGCCTCCTCGATCCTCGGCTTTTCCGCGTCGACGATAAAAAAAAATCACCCCAGCCAAATTTCTCCTGTCTATTTACATTCGTACCTAATTCGTAAAAAATCACTTTTTTCCTGAAATAAATTCAGCAATTTTATCTCTCTTTATTTTTGAAATTTTATTTCTTTTGATTTTTGAGATTTTATTTATTTTTATTTTTGAGATTTTATTTCTTTTTATTTTTGAAATGTTATTTCTTTTTATTTTTTAAATTTTATTTCATCTTATTTTAGAAATGTTATTTCTCTTTATTTAAACAATTTTATTTCTTTATATTTTTGAAATTTTATTTCTGAAACTTTTACCGAAATAAAAAAATTGTGTTATTCGAAAAATGTCAAAAATTCAAACCGTCCACCGTTTTCTTCGCGAAGTCGAATATCCCCGTCGTGCTTCGTTCGCGCTTCCTCGCGTGTCTGCATTTTATCTCACCCGCGGGGCGCGCGCGGAATTCAATATCCCCGCGCGCTCTGCGCATCTTCGAAAAAGGAAAATAATAAACGTAATCCTGGTCCGCGGGTCACGATATATCCCGAAGATATTCGCTTAACCGACAGGTCGAACCGCTTCACCTTTTTCGAGCTTCGCTCCTGCTGAAAGCTTCCCAAAATCTAAACATTTTTTAAAATTCGTTAACCCAACAAACTACAATTCTTGCTAAGTACCACCCAAACAATAAAAAATATATTTTTTCTGCCCACTTAAAAATTCAAAATTTGCAAAAATCATCGTCCCACTATAAAAAAAAATAAACCAACAATAAAAAAATATTTTTTTTCTACCCACTAAAAAATTCGAGATTTGCAAAAATCATCATCCCACCATAAGAAAATTCGTTAACCCAACAAACTACAATTTTTGCTAAGTACCACCCAAACAAAAAAATATGTTTTTTCTACCCACTAAAAAATTCGAGATTAGCAAAAATCATCGTCCCACCATAAAAAAAAATTCGTTAACCCAACAAACTACAATTCTTGCTAAGTATCAACCAAACAAAAAAAAAAGTTTTTTCTACCCACTCAAAAATTCAAGATTTGCAAGAATCATCGTCCCACCATAAAAAAAATAATTCCTAAAAAAAAAAAAAAATCGCGTTCCTCATCTCAGCCTCGCAACTCCCGAACAATTCAGCGCCTGTTTCCACCACCGTAAATACCAACCCAAGCCAGGTTGAGCAAAACTCGGCACGGCGATAAAAAAAAATGTCAGGCACATACAATGACATATTTACGTTGTCGATGATGCTGCGATGGACAGGGAGGCTATAATTTTCACCCATTTCTCGAACGTGACATTTTAAATTTATAACAACGACGTTCGTGTCCCCGTCACACAGAACTCCATCTTTCTCTCTCTCTTTTTTCTTCCCTCCTTCCACTTATTTTGCGTCTCTGTTCGTCAGAGCCCCCCGCCCCCTTCCACCCCCTGGGGAGGGGTTGGGGGTCGCCCTTACCCTTTCCCTCACGTTTCTCTCTCTCTCTCTCTCTCCCTCTCTCTCTCTACTCCACCGCGCTCGGCTGTTGTGTCGTGCAATCGCTCTAATTAACCTGAAAATATTTACGGAAGAATTACGGGTGACGTGGCTCGGGTGGTGCTGCAGGCTGGCCGAGCGACGACGACGCCGCGCGTCGTTCGACCGATGGGTAATCGATAGAAAAGTCCACAAGGGTTGGGCCGCCTTAGTGCGGCGTAGCCGGTGCCGCCGCCGCCGCCGCCGCCGCCGCCGGTGGTTGTGCTGGACGCGCGCGCGGCCCGCACTGAGTCTACTCGTACGCGTGCACAGCTCCAGCGCTGCACCCCCTCGCCCCCCCCCCCACCCCGCCACCCCCTCATTCCGCCCTTACAGCGTCCTCGCTCTTTTTCTTTTTTTCCTTTCTCTCTTTCTTTCGTTTATTTCTTTTCGCCTTCTCTCTTTCTTTACTTTATGTTTTTTCGAATTCTCTCTTTCTTTGCTTTCTTTTTTTTCTCCTTCTCTCTTTCTTTTCTTTCTTTTTTTTCGCCTTCTCTCTTTCTTTTCTTTCTTTTTTTTTCGCCTTCTCTCTTTCTTTACTTTATGTTTTTTCGAATTCTCTCTTTCTTTGCTTTCTTTTTTTTCGCCTTCCCTCTTTCTTTCCTTTATTTTTTTTCGCCTTCTCTCTTTCTTTCCTTTATTTTTTTTTCGCCTTTTCTCTGTCTTTCCTTTATTTTTTTTTCGCCTTCTCTCTTTCTTTCCTTTATTTTTTTTCGCCTTCTCTTTTTCTTTCCTTTTTTTTTCTCCTTCTCTCTTTCTTTTCTTTATTTTTTTCGCCTTCTCTCTTTCTTTCCATTTTTTTATCGCCTTCTCTCTCTCTTTCCATTCTTTTTTATCGCCTTCTCTCTGTCTTACCTTTATTTTTTTTCGCCTTCTCTCTTTCTTTGCTTTCTTTTTTATCGCCTTCTCTCTTTCTTTCCTTTCTTTTTTTTCGCCTTCTCTCTTTCGTTCCTTTCTTTTTTTTTCGCCTTCTCTCTTTCTTTCCTTCATTTTTTTCTCCTTCTCTCTTTCTTTCCTTTCTTATTTTTTCGCCTTCTCTCTTTGTTTCCTTCTTTTTTTTGGCCTTCTCTCTTTCTATCCATTTTTTTTTTCGCCTTCATCTCTGAAACTATATTTATTTCCCTCACTCAGTCGCGCAAGATTTTTTTCTGTCTTAGCTTCCGCGATGACAGGACGAACTGTGGAGAGAAAGGAGGGGAAGGAGGGAGGGAGGGAGGGAAAAAAAGGGGGAACGTTCGTAGCCCCCGAGAGTTGCAATCGAACAAGCGCGTGCGGAAGCATCGGGGGAGAGAGAGAGAGGGAAGAGGCCGATACGCTCGGAAGCGCGGAAAGCGACCGAGGAGAGCGAGGCTATCTTTGAAATTACGCGCAACGATCGGGAGTACGTAGTACACACTACGTGGGGAGAGAGAGAGACGGGATGAGAGCAGCCACGTTCTCCGGGGGGAACCGCAGGGCGAAGGACAGGAGATTGGCGCGCGCGGTTGGGCTGCAGCCGTAATTACGAATCGATACAGGATTTTTCTCTTTTTTTTTTTGCCAGGCAAAGCCATCGCAGTGCAAATATCGGGGCTTTCGGCGCGAGAGAATTGGCGACTCAATTTTTTTTTTAGCGAATCTTTAAGACGATTTTTGCTTCATTTTTGTCACCTGTTTTTCGGAACTAAAAAATCTTGAATTAAAAAATTCGATTGGCATCGAATATCAAGATGTGATTTTCCTGAATTTTCTGAAGATTCGAAATTTCCTGAATTTTCGAAAAATTAAAAAATCTCTTAGCACCACTAAAAAGAAAGAAAATAAATACTCGCAACGTCGAAAAATAGTTATTTTTAATTACGAAAAATGTCTCGCGTACATTTATTTATTTTTTTTCATTCGAAGCCATCGCGTTTTTTTAAATCTTGAGACGATTTTTGCCGCGTTTCTGTTTCCCATTTTTCGCAACTAAAAATTCTTAAATAAAATCTCGATCGTCATCGAAAATCAAGACGCAAATTTCCCAAATTCTCAAAAAATTAAAAAATCTCCCATCACCACAAAAAAAAAAAAAAATAAAAATAAAAATAAAACATTCTCAACGCCAAAAAATGTCTATTTCCCATTCCAAAAAATGTCTCACATACATTAAAATCTTTTCGTCTGTCATTTATTTATTTATTTATTTATTCATTTTTTCGAGCACACATCACAGAGGTCAAAGGACTCGCAATCGCCCGGAGGATTGTAACGTCGAAGGGGGCGTGGTGAGTTGGGTTAGGAGCCGGGATATGCGTTTCCACGAGGAGAAAAGCGAGGGCCGAGGGCCGTCAGAAAGAGCTGCTGGGCTGCAAGCAGGGGATCAGCTCTTTCGTTCGTTCGTTCGTTCGTTCGGAGGTAGCGGGGGGGAGAAGGAGGAAGTCGGGGGGGCCCGGGGGGGTGTGCAGGGAGCGCGGAGCTCTCAGAGGAGCGCCGCTTCGGTATGAAATAAAGGCGCCCTTTTAATGGGCAATACTAATCAATGAAATACGAAGCGAGAGAGCCCTGGCCGATGCTCGGCCGGAGCTCGCGAACGTGGCCGAGCAAACAAAGGGGGTGTATATGCGAGAGGCCTCTCTCCCCCCCCCCTCCCCCCTCTCCCACCGTTCCCTCGTCCTTCTCCGGTCACTTTTTACGTCGCCCCATTGGGGGGGGGGGGGGGGGGGGGGGGCAACGCGCAAAAGGAGAGAAGAAGCGGCGGCGGCGACGACGGCGGCAGGAGAGAAGAGAAGCCCGAGGAGAGAAAGAACGACGAAAGACAGGATGATTGGAGAAGGGAGAAGGATGAAAGACTGTGGGGCGAGAAGAGGCGCGATAACGGGCGACGAGAAGGAGGTGGAGAAGGACGGAGAAGGCTGCGTTGAGGGAGACGGAGGGAGAAGGAAGAGAGAGAGAGGGGGGGGGGGGAGAGAACGAGGGCAGGAAGCGCGCGTACAAAGAGGAGGGAGAAGGAGGGAAAAACTGTTGCGGAGGGTTGCGAACGGCAACGAGAGCGAGAGGGAAATGGGGGAGAAGGAGAGAATGAGAGAGAGAGAGAGAGAGAGAAAGAAAGAGAGAGAAGGATAGAAAAAGAAAGAGAGAGAGAAGGATAGAAAAAGAGAAAGAGAAAGAAGGATATGAAAAGAGAGAGAGAGAAGGATAGAAAAAGAAAGAGAGAGAGAAGGATAGAAAAAGAGAGAGAGAGAAGGATATGAAAAGAGAGAGAGAGAGAAGGATAGAAAAAGAGAGAGAGAGAGAGAGAGAAGGATAGAAAAAGAGAGAGAGAGAAGGATAGAAAAAGAGAGAGAGAGAGGAGGATAGAAAAAGAGAGACAGAGAGAGAGAGAAGGAGAGAGAGAGCCGCGATATTTTTCAGGATGGGATATTTAACGCGTTGGCCAGGTCAGTAACCCGACGCGGCGAGCACGTGGATTGGCCGTTTGCGACGCTCTGCCACGAATTCCCGCGCGAGGATTGGCCGAGGCCGCCGGTCGGGCCCTGGACCTACACCAACTCGCCCGCCGCCGCCGTCTCCGCCGAGCGAGACTCGCCGCGGGCTCACGCACGCACGTTCCCCAACCTCTCGGCGCTGCCACGGCGGCCGCGGCGGCGGCGGCGGCGGAGCGCGTACGCCGGGAATGTGCACGGGAGTAGAGTAGTCGCTTGGTCTGCGTTTACACGCACGCGCGGATACGGCGACGACGGCGCGCGTTTTGTGCAGGAGGGAGGGAGGGAGACGGTGGGTACCGCGCACCCTCGGCCGCAACGCATGCAAGTTTGTGTTTGTGTGGTAAGTATGACGGTCTTGAAGCGGGTTTCGTGTACGGGTGAGGAGGATCTGGATTGAGCCGAAAATGTCGGGATTGGGGTGGTGGGTTTTTTTTTTACAGGGAACGGTGGGGTTTTTTTTTTAATGGGGCGCTTTTTATGGTTTAGGAGAAAAATAAGGAGAAGGGAAGCATTTTTTTTTTTTGGAAATGGATTTTGGGGTTGGAGGTTTTGTAATTTTTTTTTTTTTTTTCGGGATTTGGATGGAAATTGGGACGAAAAAGAGAATCTTTTTTTATGAATTTTATTTGTTAGCGGTAAATGTAAAAAATGGACTTGGAAAAATGTTGGTTTTGTAATTTTTAACATATTAATATTTTCCTGAGTTTTTTTTTTTTTCGGCACATCGATTTTTAATTTAAGACTGAGTTTTAAGAGGCGAACGTTTTTTTTTTTTTTTTTTTTTGCGGCGTTTGACAATTGCCGGGAATATCAACGGTTTCTCGGGCGAAGGAAAAACGCTGCGCAGAGCACGTTTTAATAAACTCGAAGAATAACCCTGCCTGTTTAATGGACTCGTAATGTATTTACACGACAATAATTCAAGCGCAGCGTGAGGCGCGTTAAGGCAATCAAAACTCGGTGGAAGCGTTTGAGCGAGGCTCTCAACTTCATGCGTAGCCGCAACTTCACGGTCGTGATGAATTATTTCATCTCCTGTAACCCCGCAATCTCAGCGTAATAAGATCTGCGGTACTTTTTTTGTGTTTTTTTTTCTCCAAGAATTATCGAGTTGAAAAAAAAGTGCAACCACTTACAAATCTTTGGCTTTTCGATAACAATTTTCATCTTCCCTAACTACCTAAAAAAACACAAAAAAATTGGGAATACAAAATCGTCCGTCTCTCTCAAAATATTTTTTTTCATAAATCATCGCCACTTTTTATTTCCTAATTTCCATTCAAATCCAAAAAACAAAAACAAAACATTGCGATTACAAAACCGTCAGTCCCCCTCAATAATTTTTTTTTTTTTCACAAATCATCGCCACTTTTTAGCCTCCAATTTCCAAGTAAATCCAAAAAACAAGAAAAAAAATCGCGATTAAAAAACCATCAGTCTCCCTCGAACAACTAAAAAAAAAGAAAAAGAAAAAAAAAAAACAGGAAAATATAAATATATTAAAAATTACAATAGCATTATTTTTCCAAGTCCATTTTTTGACATTTACCACCAAAAAATATTCTCAGCAACAAATCTCCGTCAAAACTATTCCAACTATTTCCACCCAGGAAATCCGCGGTGCTCGTCGCACATCCCACCGAATTAATTCCTCTCTCCCTGCTCCCAAAAAAAAAAAAAAAAAAACCCCAGGAAAATATTAATATGTTAGAAATTACAATAGCAATATTTTCGCAAGTCCATTTTTTTTACATTTACCACCAACAAATATTCCCACCGAATTAATTCCTCTCTGCCTGCTCCCACAAAAAAAAAAAAAAAAAACAAAACAAGTTGCTAAAAAGCGTCTTCCCGCGTAATTGAAAAAAAAAAAATGGACTTGGGAAAATATTGCTAATTACAATAGCAATATTTTCCCAAGTCCATTTTTTTTGCATTTACCACCGACAAATATTCCCACCGAATTAATTCCTCTCTGCCTGCTCCCAAAAAAAAAAAAAAACAAGTTGCTAAAAAGCGTCTTCCCGCGTAATTGGAAAAAGTATCCCGAGCCAATCCCGCTGATATTTCGTAGTTAAATCGGGTCGGCTGCTCGCGTCGGTTGTTCGCGTGCGAAGCAAGGCCACCGTGCCTTACCGTAAAATAGCAATATTTTCCCAAGTCCATTTTTTTTACATTTACCACCAACAAATATTTCCACCGAATTAATTCCTCTCTCCCTGCTCCCAAAAAAAAAAAAAAAAAAAAACCCAGGAAAATATTAATATGTTAGAAATTACAATAGCAATATTTTCCCAAGTCCATTTTTTTTACATTTACCACCAACAAATATTTCCACCGAATTAATTCCTCTCTGCCTGCTCCCACAAAAAAAAAAAAAAAAAAAAAAAACAAGTTGCTAAAAAGCGTCTTCCCGCGTAATTGGAAAAAGTATCCCGAGCCAATCCCGCTGATATTTCGTAGTTAAATCGGGTCGGCTGCTCGCGTCGGTTGTTCGCGTGCGAAGCAAGGCCACCGTGCCGGGATAAGGCCGAGAGCGCTGGTGGTGCCGGTGCCGCTGCCGCCGCCGCTGCTCGAGGTGTACAACGCGCGCGCGCGCGCGCTCTCGGAGCTCCCCGTAAATACCAGTGAGTCGGTGCTTCTGGTTTGTGCCGATGCTGCCGCCGTCGTTGCTGGTAGAGCTGTAAGCGAGCGGCCGCGCCAGCGAGACATACGGATAGCCAGAGAGATAGCCACGCGTTCGGATGTAGGCTACCAGAGTCACGACCCTCTTCCTCTTTCTTTCTCCCCCCCCTCCACTCCCTCTTTCTCCTTCACTCCCTCGCAATTCCAGAGTTACAGCGCGAAGCGCCCGCTATGTATATACAGACGCGATACACCCGCGGTACTCGGTTACACTTTCCTCGTGTTTCTCTCCCGGGAATCCTCGCGAGAGTCCAAATCCTCCTTCAGAATCCAACTATCGATTAGACCCCCTCGAATAATAACTCAAAAGATACACGCCGCGGCGGCTTCCTCCGGGGTCTTACTTATCCCGCGTATCCCAATTTATTTATATTTCGCAATTTGTTTTTCGTCGCTTTTTCGAAGTTACTTTTTTCGATACTCTGTTGGGCTGGTAATATTATTTTGCGGCTCATTAATATGATGATGATAATTATTATGATAATAATAATGATTATTTTTATTTTATTTATAAAAAAGGTATTATTATTCTTATCTTATTTATAAAAAAGGTATTATTATTCTTATCTTACTTATAAAAATGATAATTATTAATCTTATCTTGTTTATAAAAAATAATAATTATTATTGTTATCATATTTATAAGAAATAATAATCATGATAATAATAATTATTATTCTTATCTCACTTATAAAAATGATAATTATTCATCTTAAATCTATCAAAATAATTCAGATAATAATTTTTCCAAGTCGTCTTTAGGAGGAAGAACGTGAAATAAAATGAAATTAAAACAAAATAACCTACTAACAACAACAACAACAACAACAATAATAATAATGTTACGCTTTTATTTATTTATAAAAAGCAATTTAAAAAAAGTGTATTTATTATTAACAAAAAGTTGATTTATTATTAAAAAAAAGTTGATTTATTATTAAAAAAAGTTGATTTATTATTTTAAAAAGTTTATTTATTATAAAAAAAAGTGTATTTATTATTTATTTATAACAAGCAATTAATATCTCGTCGCGCAATTTCGTTCGCGCGACGAAATCGCGCCCCACATCCCTCACGGTAAACAACAATTATTTTTCGCTCGCGATACACATATTTCAATATAATTATTTTTCCGCGCAGCTCGCGCTCGTGTGTGTATTCGGCTCGACGTGTGAGTTTTGCGCCGCGCAGTTGCGGATTTATGCGAGCGGCAACGCGCGGAAAGCGAGTCACTCCGAAAAAGTATCCTCAAGGTTTTCGCGACGACCGACGAGGAGACCGGCGAGAGGAGAAGATAGAGAGGGGGGGAGTTGGGGGGCAAAGAGAGGGGGGTTCGGGGCAACGAAGAAAAATGAGACGACGGGACTCGAATTATTAGCGTGGAGTGCCGATCGAGAGACCACTGGAGAGCCGCTCTTCTCGTAACTCGTCGTAACTCTCGCGCACACCGCAAAGCCCGAAGACCGTCCTGAGATCATGCGGCGAGGGGGGAGGGAGGGGGGGACAAAGAGAGGGAGAAGCAAAGTTGCTGCTGCTGCTGCTGCATCGTCGCGAGGTGGACTCGGCGATATGCCCGGAGTGCGGGGACTCCGTTGGACTCGCGGACGTATATAGCTGTCGGGGTCTCCGCAGCAGGGCACGCGGGGAGCTCCGGAGCAACCGGTCCGACGCACTCGTCGGTCGCGCCGCGGCTCCACACTGTGCGCGCATCGGTCCCCCGGCCGACGAAGATGGCCCGCGACAACGACAGGAAGCAATTTATTGGCCTGGCGAATTGACGCAGCCACGCCACGAGGTATATCGGACGCATTTAAATTGTGTCGGCGACGCTGATACACCCGGACGCCGCTACGGAGACGATGGTGCAAAAGGGAAGTTTACAGCAAGCGGGAAATTCAGGGGGGAAAAAATGGTCTTGGAACGTTGAGCATTTTTTTTAATGGGGTCTCGGAGCTTTGAGAATTTTTTTTTAAGTCATCTCAGCACTTTGAGAATTTTTTTTTTTTAATGTCATCTCGGCGCTTTGAGAAAAATATTTTAAAAAGGTCATTTTAGCATTTTCAGAAAAATATTTTTTTTTATCATCTCAGCACCTTAAGAAATTTTTTTTTAAATCACCTCAGCACTTTAAGAAAAATATTTAAATGTGGAAAGAGTGATGTCAAGACAATTGAGAAAAAAATATTTTAAAAAGGTCATCTCAGCACTTTAAGAAAAATATTTAAATATTGAAAAAGTGATGTCGTCAGGACATTGAGAAGAAATTATTTTAAAAAGGTCATCACAGCACTTTAAGAAAAATATTTTTTTAAATCACCGCAGCACTTCAAGAAAAATATTTGTTTTATCATCTCAGAACTTTAAGAAAAATATTTTTTTTATCATCTCAGAACTTTAAGAAAAATATTTTTATTATCATCTTAGAACTATAAGAAAAATATTGTTTTAAATCATCTCACCGCTTTAAGAAAAATATTTAAATATTGAAAAATTGATTGACAAAATTTCAATAAAATTGATATTGAGAAAAAATATTTTAAAAAGCGATGTCAGCGTACTGAGAAAAATATTTAAAAACGTGATTTAAGCACGTTGAGAAAAATTAAAAAATGAGCTCAGGACATCGAGAAAAAAATTAAAAAAAGTGTATTTAAAAATATTTCACAAAAAGCGATCTCAGCGCACCGAGAAAAATATTCCTGAAGAATAATATTTCACCGCGTTGCAACCACAATTTCGCTTCCGGTCGAGATTTACTCCCGAGTCTCAGACACATTTGTCGTGTGCTTTTTTTTTCCCCTCTCTCCGAGGTTCAGCGGTTACAAAGTCGAAGAATCACCGTTAGGCGTCTGAAAAAGGACAATGCCGAGGGACGACGAGGGAGAGCCCCCGGAGCAAAAGGATAAAGCGCGAGCCGCGCGCTCGCGCAACAGGATCACGAGTTCGAGAGATAATAAATTATGAATGCAAATAGTTACGTGTTTATATGCCGCGCGCACGGGAGTCGCGTATTATCGCACTTGAAATACCAGTGTCTCAACTTGGCATGATTAAGGTTACGAGCTAGGATACTAGGACGGAACGCGCGACGTGGAAGGTGAAAGTGGCCTAGAAACCCGCGCGTTGTGTCTATACAACGCGGGCACCGCGTTATCATTCACCCGGCAGATACCGCGAGAGCCGCGCGGCCTTTGATTTCATTGACAAATATATCCGGCGTGTCACCAATTTTTATTTTCGCCGACGCTCAGCCAATCCGCGGTTTTATTTTAATTATCTTTTTATTTTATTTTAATCATTTATTGTTATTATTTATTTCAATTATTTAATTTTTAATTATCTTTTTAGTTTATTTTAATCATTCATTTTTATTATTTATTTCAATTATTTAACTTTTAGTTATCTTTTTATTTTATTTTTACTATTTATTTCAATTATTTAATTTTTAATTATCTTTTACCCCTTTTCTCTCTCTTTCTCTCTCTCTCTCTGTATATATTTATTTTTTTCTCTTTCGCGATATTTCTTTTTTTTTGCGTGATCTTTATTTTCTATGCTTTTGTTTTATTATTGGTTGTTTTTATTTGTTGTTTGATTGTGGGTGCTTTAATGTTGCTTTCTTCATCTTTTTGCTTGTTTTGTTTCGACAGCGTTCATTTACTTTTATTTTTTAATTTTTTAGTTATTTTGTATTATGTTTCTGGCAATGCGAATTTTTTTTTGTACGTTGTGCTTTCTTTTGTATTTTTTTCTATTTCTCTCTATGCTCTGTGCAATCTGCGAGAATCGATGACAAAATGCCAGTCATGAACCCGCGACGTGTGCGCGGCAACGGGATCGAGAATTACAGCGCGTTGCGCGCGGAAAGTAAAGGTCACGGCGAACAATAATCGAGAATCTAATAAACCGCGATGAGAATTCCATCGCGGCTCGCGCGCTGCGCGAGCGCTGCAGTTGAACGAACGTCTGCGCGCTGCTCTGTGTGTGCGTTGCGATAAGAAGCTGCGTTTCAAGCCTACAAGCCGCGCGCACGGATTGAACCTCGACGTATGTGGATTGAGCTGAGTAAGCTGGTACAAATTTGTACATTTTTAGTTGATTTTGAAAAAAAAAGAAAATAAAAAAATGCAATGTCTTCGCCGCCAAAAATCGTAGATTCGGTTCAGGTCCTAAAATTGCCAAAGTCAACATCACCAATTTTTTTTTTTTTTTTTTTTTTTTCTTAAAAATATCGACTTTTGGACAATACCGTCATTCTTAAGTCCTGAAGTCACGGTATCCTCTATCATTTTTACTTCAAAATTAATTTCTAATTAAAAAAATATTTTATTTTTCAATTAAAAAATGAAAATATATTATAGGGTAGAATTTTTGTTCTTCTTAGTTTTTTAATTAAAAAATTAAAATATATTACAGGGTCGAATGTTTTTTCTTTTTAGTTTTTGAATTAAAAAATTAAAATATATCATAGGGTCGAATGTTTTTTCTTCTTAGTTTTTGAATTAAAAAATTAAAATATATTATAGGGTAGAATTTTGTTTCCTTTTTAGTTTTTTTAATTAAAAAATAAAAATATATTATAGGATTGCATTTTTTTTTTCTTTTTAGTTCTTTCATTAAAAAATTAAAATATATTACAGGATAGAAATTTTTTTCTTTTTAGTTTTTTATTGAATAAATCTCGCGCTTTTTCACCCGAAAAAAATAATAATAATTTTCCAATTTCTTGTTTTCAGAGCGATCAGCTTTTAGTCGTCGATCGCTGCGCGAACCGCCCGGCGGCGACTTTACGCGGCTCACGCGGCGCCGGGATTTACGCACAGCGAGCCGCCGCAGGTACAGGCCGCGGCGCACGGAAGCCCCGGCGACGTGGGCACGCACAGGCAGAGCGGTGATTGTTGCACTTGGACTTGTTCGCTCTATGAGGTCCGCCATATGGCGCTGTGTGCACATGGAGCGACGACGACGACGACGCTCGATCGTATATTTTCAATCCGCGAGATGGGCCCCCGGCACCCGAGAGCAGAGCTAGCAAAAGGGGTGACCGCGAGCGGGAAACGGGGGAGCGAGTTTGCCCTCGCGAGTATAGAGCGCTCTATTGGTCTAGACCAATCGAGATACGAGAGGCACACGAAGGCCACTGGAGAACCGATAAAGCTGATACGAGAGCTATATTCCCACAGTCCGCCTGTGTGTGTGTGTGTGTGTGTGTGTCCCTCTCTCTTTCGTGTGTGCGCGCGCGTCGCCACTTTGATTCGCTTTCTTAGAGGCCTCGAACCTTGGAGGTTGCTGATCCATATCTAGACCTCGCGGACGTAATATATTATATCTGCCATTCGGGTGAAAAATAGTATTTTTGCAAGTTACTTTTTTATTGTGCAATTTTTTTTTGCTGGAGATTTTTTATCAAGTGATTTGTTACTTGCAAAGGATTTTTTTTTGCACTCGGACGCGTGCGAAATAATATTTTTGGACGTAATTTTTCTTATTGCGTAATTTTTTTTTGCTGGAGATTTTTTATCGAGTAATTTGTTACTTGCAAAGAATTTTTTTACACGATGCAAAATCATACTTTCGCACGTAATTTTTTTTATCGTGCATTTTTTTGTTTGCTGGAGATTTTTTTATCAAGTAATTTGTTATTTGCAAAGGATTTTTTTTACACGATCGTATCTGCTGTTCGGGCGCGTGCAAAATAATATTTTTGGACGTCATTTATTTTCATTGTGCAATTTTTTTTGCTGGAGAGATTTAATCAAGTAATTTGTTATTTGCAAAGAATTTTTTTTTTCACTATCGTATCTGATGTTCGGGCGCGTGCAAAACAATATTTTTGGGTATAATTTTTTTTATTGTGCACTTTTTTTTCATCCCACCCGCAGAAGTAAAAATGTGTGGAGCGAGTGTCGGATATAGTTGTGAGCAAAAACCTACGAAACGCGTCAAAGCCTCGGAGGCGGCTTCCCCTCCCCTCAGGGTGTATGAATGTATTTGTGGGGGAGCCTTCCGAGAGTTCGTCGAAAAACGTAAACTCGGTACCTCGGGTGTATTACACCAGTTTCTGGGTGGGCGCTGCATACGTCATACACGGTTTCTGTAGTGTACAGAATATCAACCCGGCGTTGGCGCACGAGACACCCCGTATTGCGGCGGTCGAGTGCGAGTGTCGTGGAACACCACGTGCGACAGTATAGCGCCTGAACATACATAGGGGAGGCCGGGGTAAAACGGGCCTCTGGGGTAAAACGGGCCCCCCTTTTTTTATCATAAAAAAAAATTAGAGTAAAATGGGCTCCCGTCTACGTCGTAACTTTTGCGGCTTCTTTCTTCGTAAAAACTTTTTTTCCCGCCGTCCTCCGTGATTTTTTTTTATTCGCGGGCTTCTTCGGCAACAATTTTGTTCACCATCAATTCTTGCCTGCACGGCGAATCCGTCACGACTAAAATGTGCTTCTGTGTCACATTTCGGTAAAAGACCCAAATAATCAACACTCATGCCGATCGGTAGCGTTTTGTGTACTAACTCATATCTGTGCCGGATTCTGAGGGGGAAAAAAAATTCCGGGATAAAACGGGCCGTTTTATCCCGGAATTTTTTTTGCCGACGCTCAGAATTGATAATTGATATCGAATTTTTGAGTGAAAAGGAATAAAAAAAAACACTTTGGGTTTTGTCATAGAGCCATTTTTTGCTTAGGGTGCCCGTTTTACCCCGGAATTTTTTTTTTGCCTACGCTGAAAATTGATCATTGATATCGAATTTTTGAGTGAAAAGCAATAAAAAAAAGCACTTTGGGTCTTGTCATAGAGCCATTTTTTTGCTTGGAGATTTTTTTAAATGTGGAGCCATTTTTTTAGGGAGACCGTTTTACCCCGGCCTCCCCTATATACGATACGTACAGACATAGTCATCGTCTATACTTACGCAAAAATATATTCAGATATATCTGTATATATAAATACATACAGATATATAATAGCGAAAGAGGTAAACCATACATACATGTATAGTGACTATATATGAGCTACCTATGTGTATAGGGTGCAGCCACGAGTAACAGAGCACACGAAAGGCACTTCCACCCCCCGCGCCCTCCGCCTCACCCCCCCCGAGCGCCAAGTCGAGGGGGGTGCGCGGCGCCGCGTCGGCGCGGCGTCGGGACACCCCCTCTAAATTTTGCCGCCAAAAGTATGCACTTCCCGTCTCGAGTGGTCCTACATGCAGCGTAGGAAGCGCCCGTCGCACCCCCCTCGTCGTCGTCGCCCTTCCACCCTTCGTCACTCTCGCTCTTCTCGCTCTTCTTGCTCGTCTCTCTCGCTCTTCTCGCTCTTCTCGCTCTTCTCGCTCTTATCGCTCTTCTCGCTCTTCTCGCTTTCTCTCTCGCTCTTCTCGCTCTTCTCGCTCTTCTCGCTCTTCTCGTCTCTCTCGCTCTTCTCGCTCTTCTCGCTCTTCTCGCTCTTCTCGCTCTTCTCGCTCTTCTCGCTCTTTTCGCTCTTCTCGCTTTCTCTCTCGCTCTTCTCGCTCTTCTCGCTTTCTCTCTCGCTCTTCTCGCTCGTCTCGCTCTTCTCGCTTTCTCTCTCGCTCTTCTCGCTTTCTCTCTCGCTCTTCTCGCTCTTCTCGCTCTTCTCGCTTTCTCTCTCGCTCTTCTCGCTTTCTCTCTCGCACCCTGAAACCGCCACGGCGCTCCGCTGTGTCTAGGAGCTTGTTATCGCACCTCGCGCTGCTGCTGCTGCTGCTGCACGTGAGGGGCTAGACGGGTCGAGGAGAGGAGAAAGCTGCCGGGTGTACCCCTAGACACTCTCCGCCCCCGCGTCGACAACCCCTCGAGTCTCGCGCGCGACTTTCGAGCCCACGAAACGCACGACGTGTGCCGCTCGTGCGAAATATTGGTGCACATGCAGCAGCAGCAGCGAGCTGAGAGTCGTGACGCGTGGTGCTTTTTTTTTTTGGTCGTGAGGCGGAGATCAGGGATTGTTGGATCATGAGGATTTTTTTGTCGGCTGGATTTTTTATTTTTTTGGGTTGATAATTAAATGCGAAAAAAAAACATTTGTTTGCATTTATGCAAAGAAATTTTGTGGAAATAATTTACGGAAATAAACATAAGTAAAAACATAAATGCAAATAAATGTTTATTTACAAATAAACGTTTATTTACAAATAAACATTTATTTAATAATATTTATTACATTACTTGTTTACTTAATTAACATTTATTTATTCATTTAAACACTCCTTTTTTATAAATGTTTAGTTTGTGTCTGTTGCAAATAAACATTTATTTACAACTATTTATTGTCAAATTTATTTATGTTTATTTGCATAAATTATTTGCACAAAATTTATTTGCATGAATGCAAACGAATGTTTATTTGCATAACATTTACTTGCATAAATGCAAACAAATGTTTATTTGCATAACATTTACTTGCATTTATGCAAATAAATGTTTATTTGTTTACTTCTACAATTTAGTTTTTTTTTGCTCAAATTCATTCGCAATTTTTGCGACAGACAATTTCCGGCGAAAATTAAATTTCGCGCTGTTTTCCGGGTAGACAAAATTGCGGGAGGATAGAAAAAATTCGCTCAGCGTCCTCGCTGATGTTTGGAAATAATTCGCGCGGGTTTGCCGAAATTTCGCGTTATCAAACCGCGCCCGGCTATATTGGGTTAACAAGGTGGCGCGGGTCTCCCCGAGATCGAACTCTCGCGCGAGTCGCAGGTGACGACACCCGGATCGATAGTCCGTTAACCCAATTCCATGCGATTTCCCACCCCCTCCTGCCACCCCCCGCCACCCCCTCGCGTCCTTACGTTTGCTTTCCTTTTCTCCGCGTGTACCGCGCGTCCTGCTATTCCCTCGTAGTGCTTTACCCCCCCCCCCCCTCTCCCCCCTCCCCCCAACGACTCGCTAATAATCATCCTGCGTTCCAGAAACCCGACTTGTACTTCCACCGCGCTACACTGCCAATTTAGTTACTCTGATTTCATATAGAGATACGGATCGGGCACGTTTATTTGCTGTATGCATTACTATACTTTGGGGCACTGCAATGCATACAGCGCGGTGCCGACGAATCTCCTCTTTTTTATAAAAGATCCGCCGCGATAGGCCCGACGTATTCGCCGGCTCATTGGGAGCACTGGGGTGGCTGGGTGGGGTCAATTGGAACACCAGGATTTTTTTTTCAACCTCTATCCAGCGTTAATTTATCGCGACATTTTTCTTCCTAAGTTTCTCATACCCGACAAAATATTTTTGTGTTCGAAAACTCGGTTTTTTTAATAATAATAATAATAATAATAATAACAATAATAATAATAATAATAATAATAATAATAATAATAACGACGAAATTTCACTTCTTGGAAAATTCTGTTTTTTTTGCCTACACGTGATTTTTGAGGCTGAAATTAATTTACACGGAGAAAAATAATCAGGGAGTGATGAGAAATTTTTTGCTGTATTGGTGAATTTTTTGCTGTCGCAGCAAAATGTTCAGCAACCACAGCAAATTTTTTGTTGTCTTGACAAAATTTTAGTTGTATGTTGCGTTCATTTTTTTTTTCTAAAGCGAAACCAGCGACATTTTTAGATACCATAAAAAATTGCAGAAATAAAAAAGTGTGACGATTGACCCCACTCACCCCCACGCTCAACGTGCTTCACCCCCCATGACCTCGTGTTGACGTCCCACCCGGAAGCCGTGGGTGGCACGACACGAGGCACCCCAGACCCGCGGCGGCATCTCTAATTCCCATCGAGGCGGCATATTTCCCGCGTGGAATTCAGCCAACTCGCGTTCGCGGAGAGACCGCCGAACGCGGCGTCGACGTCGGTGTTTGCTGTATGTTGCGGTTTTCAAAGGGCTGCTAATCGTCTTCCAGCAACAACGTCTTTAACAGACATCTGCGTTGGCCCAGTTTTCTCGCTGTGAAAATCTTAAATAATTGTTGATAACTTAAAAAAAAAAAAAAATTGGAATTTGGTGAGTCCAGCAATTTTTTAAAATTAATTCTTCTGTTAAATTAATTCTTCTAATTATTTAATTCTTCCATTCAATTAATTCGTCTAATTATTTTAATAATTTCTTCTTCCATTTCAGAAATTAATTCTTTCATTTAATTAATTCTTCTAATTAATAAAAATTATTGACTCTAATTTTAATTTATATGAATTAATACTACTAATTAATTAAAATTATTGATTCTAATTTTTCTTATTTCCAATAATTAAACAACTAATAATAATTTTTTTATCCAAGTCGTCAGAATATCCAAAATCCCAAATTTAAGTCGTCCCAAAAGTATATCGAGTGTCTTAAAAAAATATCTCCACGCCCCGCATAAATTTCCCCTCATTCATAATAATTCCCTCTCCGTCCAATCAACCCCGGATTAAAAACAAAACCAAAAAATAAAAATAAAATAAAAACAATGTTTCTCATCAGTCTGTTCGTGACACAAATCGCACATAGATTCCGATTAACATACCGAACTTTGAGCCTGGCTCTCCCTGGCCGTGCCCGGGGGGGCTTTGAGAGTCACGTGCCCCGATATACAGGCCGCGACAACGTATATTTCGCCTCGGCTCGGCGCGACGGCGCATAGTAACGTCGCTGAAATTTAAGCACCGGGGGGTGACGAGCGGGGGCGGGCGAGCGAGCTTCCGGAATTGTAAAACAGCGCGTCGCGTCTACGCGAACCGAAACCAGCAACGCCCCAGAGAGCCCCACCCGGGTCTCTCGCACCCCGCGTCGCGAGGCGCCTCTCACTCCACCCTCCGCCTCGCACTTCTTTCGTTCGCTCGCTCCAACCGGGCGCGACCCCCGATCTGTCCTCCTCGTCCCCCCCTCGCGTCTCTCGACCCCCCTTGCCCCCCTGCCCCCTGCCCCCCCCCCCCCCTCGTTGCTTCTCCGTGATTCCTCTTTGTCTCAAACCACCGCGAGAGACGGTCGCCAAGGGAGCCGGCAGCCACTTCCTCGTAACTTTTGTAATTAAATCTGCTAGTACAGCGCGAGCCCCGCGCTGTACGGTAGAAGGGGGGCGAGGGTGGAGGGGGCCGACTAGACTCAAAAGCGCGCGGCCTTAAAAACCACGTCGTACCAGTCACATTTTCATTTTCCGTAACCCCCTGCAGCGACTCAGCGCCCTCGTCTCAACCCCCCCTCGACCCCCCTCGACCCCCCCGACCAACCCCGCCTGAGGCAACGCCGAACTGCCTCTGCTTTACGTGCTGCAAAAGGATTAGGAACGAACCACCTGTACCACCGTCGCCACCCAACGAGACCTACCTCCCCCCCCCCCCCCCCCCGCCCCCCACACGGTCTTCGTGCCACTCACGATTCTCTCGCATCGATCCGAAACGCAGTGCGAGCTGCGGGAGAAAAGATTCTTGGGCGCAATAAAAAATGCGTGTGTTGTGAAAAAAATTGTGGTTTAAGGATGGAGGTCAACGAGAGTCTTCACATTTTTCCCACCTTTGTCCACGTTTTTTAATTTAATTTTTTACTAAATTTTTGTAGAAATTTAGTAAAAATTATTAACGAGAAATTATTCATTTTTTTCTAAATTCTATTAAAAAAAAATGTCTATAAATTCTATAGAAATTTAGTAAAAATTTAGTAATCATTTAGTAATTTAGTAAAAATTGAGTAATTTAGTAAAAGTTCAGTAAATTTCTATAGAAATTTAGTAAAAATGATTAACTAGAACTTATTCATTTTTTTTATAACTTTTATAAAAGTTATTGAAATTATTACCATATTTCAATGTATTCAATAAGTCTTCACATTTCCGAACGTGAAACAAAAAAAAAATTATTTTCCTTCCGAGAATCGCAGAAAAAAAATGCAAAGACGTCGAGTAGCGTTTGCGAAAATGTTAATAACCTTTCCATACGTGGCGGGGGTAAAAAAAATATATATTTTCCATTCCGCAGCTCTCGTGTTACGGTTCGTCGTTTCCAGCATGACCAAGCGATTGCGCACGACAATTGGAACAACGAAGATGAAGAGGAAGGAGAGGAAGAAGAAAAAAATGGCCGTTCTGTGTGAGGCTGGAGAACGTCGCTGCTTGGGGAGTCAGAGTGGCTCCGGTGAACTGGCGGAAGCTAGGCGGGGCCGAGGGTGCCGGGACCTCAGGCGGCTCAGGTTTTACGACTCGAAACGAAACATGAAGCCCGAGAGCCGAGGCTCTCCCGAGAGAGAAGGCGAAAGAGAGAACGAGCGGAGGTACAATAACACAGCCAATTTTTCTCAGCCCCCCCTGACCCCCCTACGCCCCCCCTCCACGGCAACGCACTTCCCGCTTGCGTGTATCGTTTTGCAGCCAGGTCGACGCACAGTCTAAACAAAAATCTTTCGACACGCCAGACCGGCGAGAATTCGATCGCGTAACTCAAGCATTTTGCCGCAAGCCGACCGACTTATCGATTACTCCACCGACGAATATCCTTCTATTTATAGACGGAGCGATTTTTTTTTTATTCCGCCGCGAATTATTTTTTAATTATTAAAAAAAGCTGTCTGAATTCATTTCTCAATCATTTTTATTAAGATAAACAATATTTTCTCAAAGTCTATCAAAGTTTCGTAATCTCGTAATTCGAAAATAATAATAAAATCTTGTGTTAATTGCAATTTAATTAATCCACTAAGATGAAACACCCGAAATCCGAATTATTTCTTTAATTATAAAAAAGCGTCACCTCTAATCATTTTATTAATCATTCTAATTTCGATAAAAAATATTTTCGAAAAAAGTTTCCACGTTTCGTAATCTCGAAATTGCAAAAAAAAAAAATCTCGTATTAATTACAATTTAATTAATCCACTATAATTTTCTATTTACATCTAGAAAAAACAAAAACATTAAATATGTCTCAAAAAAATAATTTCGAAGTACATCGCGGCGGAAATTCTGCGGGGGGGAGGGAGGGGAGGAGGTTATGAAACTCCGCGTCCTCGGAGTTCCGCGGGTTGCCTTGGATCGGGGGGATAAGCCGCGGCGGCGGGTGTCACGTGATCCTCTACACACCGATGCGTTTCGTGTGGGCGGCTCGCGCAGTTTGCACGAGAGTCGAGTGTCGTCGGGTCTGCACGTCGAAACGTGGGCCGAGTGTGTGAGCCATAAGACACACATAGACACGTTTTATGGTATAGTAGCTGTATATAACATACAATATGTATCAACGTATACATAAATCTCTTTCTCTGTACATAAATATATATATGGGGCATTCCACCCCGTTTCGACCTGGATTTGACCTCGACCTCTCCGATTTGGATCATTATTTTTTATAGGTTTAGTTGGACCCTCAACTGCACAATTTTTTTATTTTTATTTATTTATTTTATTTTATCTTTATTTTTTTATTGCCATTTTTGTTTGCTTAATAAATTTTTAAAGTGACACATAAAACCCCATAACTCAAAAATCTGATAAAATTCCGAAAAATACTTTGTTCAATAATAAAATTATCTAGCTTATAGCCAAAGTGGGGATGATCCTTCTTCTCATAGTTTTTAAGATTTTTTTATTTTAAAAATTATTTAAAAAACGGAAAAAAGTTCAATCTTTTTAAAAACTATAAGAAAAATAGTCATCCTCACTTTGGCTATACGCTAGATAATTTTGCTACTGAACAAAGTATTTTTCAGAATTTTATCAGGTTTTTAAATTATGGCGTTTTATATGTCACTTTAGAAATTTATTATAAACAAACAAAAAGTCAATGAAAAAAAAAAAAAAAAAAAAAAATTGTGCAGTTGAGGGTCCAAACTATAAGAAAAAAAGTGATCTCCACTTTGGATATAAGCTAGATAATTTTGCTATTGAACAAACTATTTTTCAGAATTTTATCAGATTTTTAAATGATGTCGTTTTATATGTCATTTTAAAAATTTATTATAAACAAACAACAATGGCAATGAAAAAAAAAAAAATTTTTTTTGCAGTTCAGGGTCCAATTAATCCTACAAAAAATTACGAGCCAAAAATGATGAGTGGAATGCCCCATATAACACACATATATATTTATATACACGTGTATATGTAACGAGAAGACCGCATCGAGGTGCGAAGACGCAAGACGCGCCTCGCGACGCAGTCGAGGCGCACGAATACAGCGGCGAAAGTGTCGCGCACAGGTGACGCCGGTCTCCGCGTCAGAATGAATCGATCCGCGGAATCGAACTTCTGGCCAGGTTCGACGCCCTTCGAAACTCGCGGAATTGCCTTCGCCCCGGCCGCCCGAGACACTCCCAGGTGCAAAGGGTGGGCGCCCCAAGGATTTCCGGGCTACGCGCCGACTCGCGGCGCGGGCTCCGCGTATACCTTCCACCCGCCACCCTCGCTCGCGCACCTGGCTCACCTCGCCTCGCTGTCCGCGCCTTCGTCTCCGTCTGAATCCCGCGCGCTCGGGACTCAATTTCCCATTTGTATCCCCCCCACCCCCTCACCGCCACCCCCTCGCAATTTACCCGGCGCGCAACGTCGGCCGGGGTCTTAAGACTCTGCAACAGTTTTTTTTTTTTTTTTTCGTCTCTTCTCGGGGCTTTTTTACTGACTTTTTTTTGGTTCGACGTTTTATTAAATTTTTTCATCTCCATGCATTTTATACGCGGTGAAGAGCTTTTTTAATTTGAGAAAATATTAATTTTTATGGAATTCGTGTTTACGATATTTTTTTAGGGTTCGATTGATTTTTTATCACGATTTGCTACATTTTGAGGTTTTAATTTTTTTTTTTTTTTTTGTTTCGCGTTTTATTAAATTTTGCTATTTCTGCGTATTTTATGGGAAGGACATTTTTTAATGAAAATAATAATAATAATAATAATTTTTTTGTTCTGGCGTTCACGATTTTTGTTATTTTTCACCGTATTAATTGTTACATTGTTGGTTTCCAATTTTTTTCTTTTATTTCGCTAAAAAAAAGATTATTGGACACGGTTTGCTACATTTTGAGGTTTCAATTTGTTCATTTCTTTTCTCTTGTTTCGCGTTTTATTAAATTTATAATTTCTGCGTATTTTATGGGAAGGACTTTTTTATTGAAAAAAAAATAATAATGATAATAATAATTTTGTTGTTCTGGCGTTAACGATTTTTGTTATTTTTCAACGTACTAATTGCTACGTTGTTGGTTTCCAATTTTTTTCTTTTATTTCGCTAAAAAAAAGATTATTGGACACGATTTGCTACATTTCGAGGTTTCAATTTTTTTTTCTCTTGTTTCGCGTTTTATTAAATTTGTAATTTCTGCGTATTTTATGCGAACGACTTTTTTATTGAAAAAAAAAAAAAAAAAAAATTATTGTTCTGGCGTTTACGATTTTTGTTATTTTTCAACGAACTAATTGCTACATTGTTTTTTTTTCTTTTTTATTTCGTTAAAAAAACGATTATTGAACCGACAAGTTATCGAGTTTCGTGGGAGTTAATTAAGCAATTACCGAATCCGAGAATCGTCCCGTCTGCGCTGAGAGACCGGAGTGTCGGTGTTGGTGCTCACTTGTCATTCATCACCACGACTACGGCTCCAGTCACTTAGTATTAATTCTCGATTCACGTACCCTCGTAACATACTAACTACCGCGGCGGCGGCGGTAAGGAGGGAATCGCGTGACCTCTCACTTTCGTCCAGCGGCAGGTTCGATGCCCTTCCCCGAGTCGTGTCGCTGCGCCGCGTCCCGCACGAACGATGACCCGCGCAATATATCCCAATAGGAACAACGAAAACCGCACGTAATGTGTGTAACACGCACCGCGGGGCCCGACCTGCGCACCGCAACCGAACCGGCCGCACATTCTTCGCACTTCGCTCCGGTCGCGACTCCAAAATACTTCGTTTTATTTCAACCGCACGCGAAATCTTCGACGCAATTTAATTAATCGTAATAAAAAAATAATTAAGAAGATCAGAGAGACTTAAAATAACCAAGAATTAAATAATTATTTAACTATTAATTAAATTGTTTAAAGATTACTTAATAATAAATCATTAAATAATTTAATGTAAACATTAAAATAATTAATAAGAATAGAGATCATTTTTGCGCTTGCAAAAAATCAACCGCACCGCAATACAATTTTTTTCACTCAGCTCAGCGGTAATTCCGAAAAACCTCAATTATTCATTACACGCAAAATCTTAAACTCAATTAAATTAATGTCAATAAACGAAAAATAAAGTCACCAAAAAATCACATAAAAATAACACAACACAATAAAATAAAAGTTAAAAATTATTCCTAGTTACCAAAAAAAAAACAAAATCTGAATAAATTGACGACGATGATTTTTCCTTCGGTCCGACGAGTAAAAACAAATGTTCTCTACACACAAAATCTTAAACTCAATTAAATCAATGGCAATAAAAAAATAATTAAGTCACAAAAAATCCCAAAAATAACACAACACAATAAAACAAAACCCAAAAATGATTTCCAGTTACCAAAAAAAAATCTTCATCAATTGACGATGATTTTTCCTTTGGTCCGACGAGTAAAAACAAATATTCCCTACACACAAAATCTTAAACTCAATTAAATCAATGGCAATAAAAAAAATAATTAAGTCACAAAAAAAATCCCAAAAATAACACAACACAATAAAAGAAAACCCAAAAATGATTTCCAGTTACCAAAAAAAAAATCTTCATAAATTGACGATGATTTTTTCTTCGGTCCGACGACTAAAAAGAAATTAAGCGAGGCGGCCCGAAGCCGCGAAGGAGGGAAGACGGGTGAAGGGGGAAGGGGGGGGGGGTGAAGGGGGTTCAGGCAGGAGAGAGAAAGCAAAAAGCGAGAGGCCGGCGGCGCGGGGTCCCCCGGCGTCTTCGGTCCTCCGTCGGCGGCCGAGCCTCGATCCTTCGTGGCCGGCGAGCTTCGGCTGTTTTCATGGCCGTCATTTAGTAGGTTCGTTCACCCCTCGTGATGGCCGTGGGGCGAGGAGGGACGCCCGGAGAGGCGAAAGAGTCAGCGCGCGCGGCGAGCTCGCTGCCGGAGGATGCGGCGACGGTGTGGGGGGGGGGGGGGGGGGAGCGAGGGGGGCAGGGGGGGCAGGGGGGCAGGGAGACATCGACGAGGGGTTAGGCAGGGCGAAGGGGGGCGCCGAGGGGGGAAGTAGAGGCAGGCACTGTGTAGCCAGACGGCACGTACGGATTGCGGTGCGCGCCGCCCGGGAGTGAGAGAGAGAGAGAGAGAGAAAGAGGGACAGAGAAAGTGCGGGAGAGAGCGAAAGCGAATGAACGAACCCAGTGAGAGAGAGAGAGAGAGAGAAAAAGGGGGGCAGAGGGGGAGACGAAGAGATTCAAGTACACCGCACGCGGGGAGCAGCAAAAGGTGAGAGAGGAGAGAGAGGGGGGGGGGAGAAGATACAACGAGAGACAGAGAAAGAATAATAATCGACAGAGGTGCTGAGGGCGGAGAGAGAGAGAAGAAGGGAGATGGATATAGGAGACGAAAAAAAGAGTGCGTGCCAGGCTCTGGATTCGTGGTACGTCTGTATTTCGTGTGGGTATGTATACAATGTAGGGTTGTGTATATACAGGGTGATCCAGAATCCCCGCACCGAAGGAGTTCCCGAAAGTCCGAAATGGTCCCGGGAAAGCGTGTGCGAAATTTGAGATTTTTGTTCCCAGTAGTTTTTTAATGGGAGACGATTTATGACAGACAATCTCGACTTTCTCTTAATTCGCGCTTAACTTACACTCAATTTCCCCTTAATTCGTTCTCAAGAAAAAGAAACAACAAAATAGATAATAATAATAATAACAATAAAAAGAAACAAGAAAATGTGTATCTCATACTTGCTCTATAAATAGAGCAAAAAAGTTTCCTTTTTTTATATAACTTAAATAGTTATATAAAAATTAAAAAGGAAATTTTAAGGAAAGGAAAGGATTAAGAGAAAATTGAGAGTAAGTTAAGGCCGAATTAAGGGAAAGTTGAGATTGGCTGTCATAAGTCGACTCTCATTAAAAAAGTACTGGGAATAAAAAACATTTCGAATTTTCGGGGCCCGTTTCGTGCAGGAATTCTGGATCACCCTGTATATATATATATAAATGTGCTAAATGTGTTGAATGCTCAGATGTGTTCGTGGAAAGAGCGAGCAGGGAGGGGAGAGGAGGATACACACAGGGACTGGCACAGAGCCGCGTCTGACGCGGGGGGGGGGGGGCAAAGGGGGGGGGGAGGAAGGGACCAAAGGAAAAAGAGTTGCGGCAGGTCTGGGTTTGGCGAGGGTGAATGTGTGATAGCGTAGGCCCGCCAAGACTCGCTTTGTAAAGCACTTTGTGGATGGATATATATATATATGTATATATGTATATATTGCCGCGCGCGACTTTCCTTCTTGCCGCTCGCCCGCTCGTTTTGTGCCTCTCCCTTTTCTTCCCTCTCGCTCGCGCGTCGATTACTGTTATGAATGGTACCTTTAGCGCGTTTTTCAATTTTTTTTTTTTTTCATTTTTTTATTGTTGTTATTTTTTTTTGCCTCGGGTCTTGGCGGAGATGAGATTTTTTTTTTAATAGAGAGGTCGATTAGGATATGAAGGCTTAGAAGACTTTGACATTTTATTTTTTTGTTTTTTTTATATGGAGTGTCTTAAGTGTATTTCTTTTATTATGAGTTGTGTTTCTTTTTCTATTTCTTTTTTCGTTCCAAAACTCTAAAAAATTGTAAAATTTTTTTTTTTTAAATAGACTTTTCATTTTCTTTTATTTAATTTTTTTGTATGGAGTGTCTTACGTGCATATCTTTTATTATGAGTTGTGTTTCTTTTTCAATTTTTGTTTTCGTTCTGAAATTCTAAAAAATTGTAAAAAAATTATAAAAAAAAACTTTTTTCAAAGTGACTTTTCATTTTATTTTATTTTATTTTTTTATAAGAGTGTCTTACGTGCATTTCTTTTATTATGAGTTACGTTGATTTTAACATTTTTTTTTGCTCTCTTTATTTCTTCTCTCTCGCTCTGTCTGTCTTCCTCGTTCGCATATCGTGGATCGTGCGTGTCCGCCGTCTCGCTCGCCACTCGCGTTCACGTACATCCGCGAACGCGTCGCGCGCACAACTGCAGCAGCAACGTCGCCGCGTATCTCGTGTCCGCCGGCGAAGGCCTAAATTTAGGCGTCCGCCGGAAGCTCGCCGAGCGAGCGAGCGAGCGAGCTCCGAGGGAGAACGGGAGGAAGGGCGAAGGACCGCGACGACCTTCGACCGCGCCGTCGGGAAGGGTTAAGGAAATTGTCCGTGACGCCACCGCGAATCGGCAGCGGGAAATTATGAAATACCGTAACAGGCAGGACGGAATTTATCGAATTTTTAAGTAGGTTATTCCCTACCGGTCAGACGCATTTTCCAATTTTTTTTTACAAAACTCGAATTGGCAACATATTTCATTTTTCATTTTTACGATTATAAAAATGATTTATTATTATTATTATTATTATTATTATTACATTTTTATTTTTTGAAACTATAATTATGAAAATTATAGTCTCAAGGTTGAAGGTAATAAATTAATTTGACTTATTCATGATTTTTTTTAGTAAACTAAAAACAACACAAAAAAAATTGTCAAAGACGAATCGTTAAATCAGTGAATCCCACGCAGCTATTATTTCGCGCTCCAGAGCGCTAAGAGACTCGGCCAGCTCAGTCAGCGCGTTTCACTCGGAATCTCGAGCACACTGGTCTCACTGTGCTCAGCGTCAACTCCCCCCTCTCCCCTCCGCCACTGCGCTACAAAGTACGACGCACTGAGCCACCCAGTAAAAAGGAGAAAAAAAGAAAAGAAAAAAAAACGAAAACGACGTCGTAAGACGCGCATTTCCCGGGACATTAACATTAAACGTAACCCCAACAATGGCTAGGGGTGCGAGGGTTGGTATTCACGAAAAAGGGCACAAAAGCTTCATTACCATTTTGAGAGGATTCACTTATGAAAATATGGCCTGAAATTGTTGCGTGGTCCATGAAAGTTTCCGCGTTTATCGACGAAGACGCGGAACGAGAGAGAGACAGAGCGAGAAATATGAGATTTCGCGGGGGGCGAAATGAGAGGAGCGTGCGGTGCACAGAGGGATGAATAGCGAAGGAACGATAGGTACGAAGCTGCAACGAGTCCTGCCGGGAGGAAGAGAGAGAGACGGAGGATGCGAGGAGAGAAGAAGGGAGAAAGGGAGACTGGAAGGAAGAGAGGGACGGAGGATGCGAGGAGAGAAGGAGAGAGAAAGAGAGAAAGGGAGAAAGAGACTGGAAGGAAGAGAGAAAGAGACTGGAAGGAAGGGAGAAATAGTCTGGAAGGAAGAGAGGAAGAGACTGGAAGGAAGAGAGAAAGAGACTGGAAGGAAGAGAGAAAGAGTCTGGAAGGAAGAGAGGGACAGAAGATGCGAGGAGAGAAGGAGAGAGAAAGAGAGAAAGAGAGAAGGAGAGAAAGAGAGAAGGAGACTGGAAGGAAGAGAGAAAGAGTCAGGAACGAAGAGTGGGACGGAGGATGCGAGGAGAGAAGGAGAGAGAAAGAGAGAAAGGGAGAAAGAGACTGGAAGGAAGGGAGAAGTAGTCTGGAAGGAAGAGAGGAAGAGACTGGAAGGAAGAGAGAAAGAGTCTGGAAGGAAGAGAGGGACGGAAGATGCGAGGAGAGAAGGAGAGAGAAAGAGGGAAAGAGAGAAAGGGACTGGAAGGAAGAGAGGGACGGAGGATGGGAGGAGAGAAGGAGAGAGAAAGAGAGAGAGAGAGACTGGAAGGAAGACAGGGACGAAGGATGCGAGAAGAGAAGGAGAGAAAGAGAGAAAGATACTGGAAGGAAAGAGAGGGACGAAGGATGCGAGGAGAGAAGGAGAGAGAAAGAGAGGAAGACACAGGGAAGGAAGAAAGGGAGGAAAGTTGCGGAGGGGTTGGGATTTCGCCCTTTCCTCGGGCGAATGGGGAAGGATTCGTAAAACGGGGGGGAATAGCTGCGGCGGAGTGCGAGTTTCGCGGGATCGCCGAGGAGTCGGAATGGGTCGTAATGCTCGGCGAACGCATAACCTTAAAAACAAGGGAAGCGAGGCGACGAGCCGAGGGGCTTTAGCCACGGTGGTTCGCGGTGGTTTCGTAGCGGTTCGCGCGCTCCTCGTTCGCTCTGTGCCCCGTAGCTGTCGCAGCCTCCCGCATTCGTGTGTATTTCCTCCCTTCGGCTGCACGGCATTTGTGGGTGGTGGTTGCGAGAAGGGAGGAAGAGGGGGGAGGGGGGGAGGGGGGGCTTTACAGGTACGACGATGGTCGGAAACGAGAGGGACTCGCGAGGATAGCCGAACGCGCGGATAAACGCGGGGAGAGGGCGCGTAGGGTCAGAGAGCGAAACGGGGAAGGATCGAGATAAAGACCGAAGGGTGGAAGGGAGGAGGAGGAGGGAGAGGGAGAGAGAGAGAGGGATAAATGGGGAAACGGAGACGAGCAGGTCGAACGACGGAGCGAAGGACGGAGAGAAAAGCTGAAGGAAGGGTTGGTCGAGGGTGGAAGGAGGAGGGGGGGAGGGGCTCGTATAAGAGGAAATACAGGGAGAAAGAGAAATGGAGAATAGGGACGAAGGCAGTGAATACGGCTTGCAGCGTGCGAAATGGACTTGTTGTTTTTGTTTGTTCTTTTTTGTGAGAAAAAAACGACGAAAATAAATTTCGTTAGGTTTGATTAATTAATAATAACGGGCTTTTTGCAAAATCATTTGTTGTTTGGTGAAAAAAATAAAAATAAATCGCCATTAGCTTTTTGCCCGGGGTGAAAAGTGAAAAGTGGAAAAAAAAAAAAAAAAAATAATCGCCATTAGCTTTTTTCCCGGGGTGAAAAAAAAGCGAGAGGTGGTAAATAATTAGCAAATAATGCGAGGGGTCAATAGGGTTTGTTTTTCGTATTGGAAAATTGCCCTCGTGAAATTAACGAAAAAAAATGGGTCATAGAGCCGAAACCCCCGAACGATTCGCCGGGGGATAATTATCGTGATTGTTTTTACGCGGTACCTGTATTTTATTTTCGCGGGTCGTATCAGTCTCCGCCGGTGCGAAATAGAGCGAAATGACGACGGGGCGAAGGCGGTGAATACCCCACCGGTTTCCATTTTCGTGAAAAGCGTCGTCGACGAAAAAAATGTCACCAATTAATTAAATGCCGCGACACGCGAGTCTCTCGCGCGAAATAATTTTCACAAAAAAAAAAGCGCCATCTACGTCTTTCCAACTTTCTCGTTGCGTTGCGAAACTTTGCGAACCGTCATAAATAATAAATCAACAAAGCGCAGCGACTTTCCATCACTTTCCTGCTGCAAACTTTTCAACTTTTTTTTTCAACCCTCCAAAAAAAAAAAAAAAAAAAATATATACTCACGAAATGACCGAAAAGCGGGTCACGAAATAAATTCCGGCATTTCTCACCGGGACGATAATTAGCGTAATTGCTTTGCGCGGAAATTATTTTCCCAGGCCATATTGGCCACCCCTGGCCTATAGGTAACGACGCGCGTTAAATCGCGAAAGAGGGAGAGGGCAATAGAAGGGCGGGGAGGAGGAGGGGGAGGAAGGGGGTGGCGAGGGGGGTGGAGAGGGGGGAGGCAGAAGCGAGACGGTGCACCGCACCGTAAACGAAACGACGCCGCTGACGACATTTGGAACAGATAATGGCGCGAATGTGCAGCCGCGGGGGTGAACGAACCAAGGGTCGCGCGCGCGGCGCTGGGTTGAGTTCGCAGAATCGCGCTGGGTGGGGTTGGGTCGGTATCACATCAGCTATCGATCTTATAACGCTGTGTGAGGGCTCCCGTTGTCTCCCCCGTTTCGCCGCTCGCGTCTCTCTCTCTCTCTGTCTTCCTCCCTCGTCCCTCGTTTCTCTCTCCTCCTCCTCCTCCACCTCTTTCTATCGTCAACTCGCTTCCGCCCTTCTTTCTCTGGGTCGTAAACCTTCGGATTTTTTTTTCTCACCGCCGGACAAATTCTCGGGCTTCATCCCCTATTTTTTTTCCGACGACGTTTCTTCCGGAATGTATTTTTTTGGTTTCCTTATTTTTTATTTTTTATTTATGTTTCTCCCTTTATTTTTTATTTTTTATTTTTGTTTCTTCCTTTATACTTTATTTTTTATTTTTGCTGCTCCCCTTATTTTTTATATTTTATTTTTGTTTCTCCCTTTATTTTTTATTTTTTATATATGTGTCTCCCTTTATTTTTTATTTTTTATTTTTGCTGCTCCCCTTATTTTTTATATTCTATTTTTGTTTCTCCCTTTATTTTTTATTTTTTATATATGTGTCTCCCTTTATTTTTTATTTTTTATTTTTGTTTCTCCCTTTATTTTTTATTTTTTTTATTTATATGTCTCTCTTTGTTTTTAATTTTTAATTTTTTATTTTTGTTTCTCCCTTTATTTTTTATTTTTTTATTTATATGTCTCTCTTTGTTTTTAATTTTTTATTTTTGTTTTTCCCTTTACTTTTTATTTTTGTTTTTCCCTTTACTTTTTATTTTTTCTTTTTTCTTTTTGTTTTTCCTTTTATTTTTTATTTTTTATTTGTTGTTTTTGTTTTTCCCTTTATTTTTTCTTTTTTCTGTTTTTTTTTTCGAATGATTTCTCCGTACGACAAGGCTCGGTGTCTTTGACGGCTGCAGCGCGGCGCTGACGCACCTCCTTCCCACCTGGCCGGGCGTAATTAGAGCAATTTTGGAATCGAGCCCCGCGGGGCTTTTCGTGTATAATTATATTGCGGAAAATCAAAGGCGACGAGGCGGAAGACGGGCGGATGTATAACGCGCAAAATTTTCAACGGGGCGACGTGGCGGGAGAGAGAAAGAGAGGCGAAGAGGGGTCGACGGGGGAGGAGGAGGAGAAGAAGAACGAAACGACGGCTAATTTCCGGGGGTAGTCATGCGTACACCTTTGGAGATTTCTTCGCGGTCGAAAGTACGGGAACGTCGAGCGGGAGAAAGAGAGAAAGACCGAGGCTGTAGTAGCTACCTAGTTAGTAGTTCCTTCGATGCTCTCTCCCCCCCCCCCCTCCCCCCCTCGAGCCCCCTCGCCCTCGCCTGCTTCGGCTCCCGCCGCTTCGTCGTGTCGTGCCACTTCAATTTTGTTCCCTCGTTTTCTTATTCGCTCGGCGCACTCGGGGCTATTTCGGTCTTTCTCTATCCACGCACATTCGCCTTTATAAGGACAGCTGGGCGGAGCTGTTTGAAAAAAAAAATAATGGAAGGCGTAATTTGTGCGCAAACGCTAGGAAAACGAAATTAAGAAAAATTGGGAATTAGGGAAAATTGGAAATTAGAGAAAATTATAAATGTGGAGAAATTTGAAATTAGGAAAAATTAGAAATTAGGAAAAATTGGAAATGTGGAAAAATTAGAAATTAGGAAAAATTGGAAATGTGGAAAAATTAGAAATGAGGGAAAATTGAAAATTAGGAAAAATTAGAAATTAGGAAAAATTAGAAAAGAGGAAGAATTGGAAATTAGGAAGAATTGGAAACTAGGAAAAATTGGAAATTAGGAAAAACTGGAAATTAGGAACAATTAAAAAGTAGGAGAAATTAGAAATTAGAAAAAAATCGTCATTTTTTACTGTTCCTAGACTGCAAAAAAAGCAACTGGTTGTAAATTTCGTTCCACGAATAATGTTCGTCAAAATAATTTTTCAAAAATGGTCCAGGGAACGGAGAATTTTTAAAAAATGGTACGCGAGCCAAGAACACCTTTCCCGCCCATAATTCATCCCCTCGGGCGAGAGAAGGGAAAAAAAGCCCCGCCAGAAAAAGACACCCCCCACGGTCTGTGCACGCCGCAGCCTCGATAATCTGATAATTCCTTATGCAACGATTTTTTTGTCGGTGATCTCTAATTGAACCCCGGCCGCCTGTCGTGCCAAAAGAAAAAGAAAAATTCACCGCCGCGAAAGAAAGTTCATTTAGCTCCCGACACGAGAACACGAGAAATATCGAGGGTGAAAAAAGCGTCGTAAGTGTGTAATGGACCTGCGGGTTAATTTAAATTTTCGACGGCAGCCCAGCCTCGATTCCCATATTCCAGCTCCGAGTCCACGTGGCTGCGGTGTCACCAGGCTCCGCGTGTTGCACGACGAAGATTCGACGACGAGCCTCATCGGCCTATACGTCGTCGCTCCATTATGCATTCCCTCTGTTTCCTCCCTGCACACAGGTATCCATGTACGGGGCGTTCCAGTTCCCGTCGGCTCATCGACAGCCCCGCATATTTTTCTCAATTCATTTTTATTTTAGCCGTCGCAACCTCTCATTTTCTTACTACCCTAAAAAATTTTATTTTTCGCACCCCAAAACTTGCCAAAATAAATCGTTTTTAAGAGACGCAAATTTCGGGTAATTGTTGAACTCTAAATAAAAAAATAATAATTTCACAAAAATTTAATAACCTCCGATCGAAAAAAATGCTTTATTAATTAACAAATTTGGGTAAATAAAAATAGCGGAAAAAATAGAAGTAACCTGATGATAACTAGAAATGTTCTGATAAAAAATAAAAATGTCCTGATAAAAAATAGAAATATCCTGATAAAAAATAAAAATGTTCTGCTAAAAAATAAAAATGTCCTGATAAAAAAGAAAAATGTCCCGATAAAAAATAAAAATGTTCTGATAAAAGATAAAAATGTTCCGATAAAAAATAAAAATGTCCTGATAAAAATAAAAATGTCCTGATAAAAATAAAAATGTCCCAATAAAAAATAAAAATGTTCCGATAAAAAATAAAAATGTCCTGATAAAAATAAAAATGTCCTCATAAAATTAAAATGTCCCGATAAAAAGAGTTTTATTCTCTCAAGATATATCGTGTTCTGCCTGGAGTTTCGACAAAAATAAATAATTACGACAATTCTGACCCCGTGGATAACCCGTGGAATGCCCCGTATACCACATACAGCACCTAGAATCACGTGTATATATGACGTGTATCAAGCTCACCGCTAGGCACACCACCTTCTCCCTATGCTCCACGAGTCGCGCGTCTCAATGCTCGCGTCGTCCTCCGCACCAACATCGTCGCGGCGGCGGCGGCGGCGGCATTTAATTCAGTTCAACGTGTATTCCGCCCGGCTGAAGTTCCATTAAAACGCGGAGACAATAACCTGACAGTTCTGATCGGTGCGTCGATGCCTCGTGCACCCGGCGCAAACTCAGCGTCTCCTCTTTCTCCTCGTCTCATATTCAGAGACCTAGAATGTAACCTGTCTCTTTCTCCACCCCCCCCCCTCCCCCCTCTCGATTTTCCGTCTCCTTTTCTCACGTCACGTCCGCGTCTCGTTCGCCTTCCTCGTCCCGTCGCCTCCGCTGCCCCCCGGCGGCTCCGCCTCGCCCTTCACCTTACACGCTTCGCGCTCGCCGCTCGGAAGCACCGATTCTATATAGAGGGGAGACCGGGGTAAAACGGACCACCTGAGCAAAAAATGGCTCTATGACAAAACCCAAAGTGTTTTTTTTTATTGCTTTTCACTAAAAATTCGATATCAAACATCAATTTTTTTTCTGCCTTTATTTTTTATTTTTGTTTCTCCCTTTATTTTTATTTTTTATTTTTGCTTCTCCCTTTATTTTTTATATTGTATTTTTGTTTCTTCCTTTATTTTTTATTTTTGTTTTTCCCGTCGGCAAAAAAACATTTCCGGGGTAAAACGGGCCCCCCTCAGAATCCGGCACAAATATAAATTAGTACACAAAACGCTACCGATCGGCATGAGTGTCGATTATTTGCGTCTTTCCCTAAAATGTGACACAAAAGCACATTTTAGTCGTGACGGATTCGCCGTACAGTCAAGAATCCATGGGAAAAAAAACGGTTGCCGAAGAAGTCGGCGATAAAAAAAAACCACGGAGGACAACAGGAAAAAAAGCTTCGACGAAGAAAGAAGCCTCAAAACTTACGGAGACGGGAGTCCATTTTACCCCAATTTTTTTTTTTTTTTTTTTTTCGATGACAAAAAAAGGGGGGCCCGTTTTACCCCGGAGGCCCATTTTACCCCAACTTTTTTCTTTTTTTTTCGATGACAAAAAAAAAGGGGGCCCGTTTTACCCCTGAGGCCCATTTTACCCCAGTCTCCCCTACATAGACGCGCCTATATATAGCGCGCCGCGAGACACACCAACTTCCTTCTATATAGTATTCAAGGGATGCGGTGAATTCACCGAGAGCGCCTCGTGTTCTCGATTTGGCCGTTCGGTCGCTTCTCAAGCTCGTCCGCCGCAAGCTCCGAGGGTCGACCTGAATCGTTCGACTTTTCAATCGACATTCCTACTCATTGCGCGCACGGCGAGAGTCTCTCTCTCTCTCTCTCTCTCTCTCACTCTCTCGTCCCCTCCTGGCGCGCAGGACCTAATACCCCAGCCCGAGCATTGTCCGAAGCTGCGTCGACCCGACTCCTCCGCCTCCTGTTGGCTGGTCCAGTTTCAGCTGTGCCCGCGTTGAAATTACTCGATGAAGCCCCCCTCGCGCCGCCGCCGTCGCCGTCGCCGTTCGCCTTTTGTTTGTCACTTTCCCGTCCGGCGAAACAAATCGACGTGACGTAAATTGACGGTGGCTCTGTGTGTCTCTGTCTCTCTCTGTGGATATTTGTGCGAGCGAGACGGGGAGTCAATGAATGACGGGGCTGCTTAGCCTACGGATGATGAGGCCGAATATCTGGTGTCACTTGATCGCGACCTGCGGACGTTGAAAGGAGGAGATTGAGACACAAAGATGCGACGAACAAAGATAACGGGGGGAAAAATTGATCTCTGGATTTGTGGGTAATTATTGACGCGGGAGGAAATCAGTGGAAATTAGTGCGGGTCGGGAGGGATCAGACTGCGACTTATTTTTCATTCTATTTTGCAATTCGAGGTTGATCTAAAGTTGGGTCAAAGGGGATTAAAAATGAAGTGTGTTTCTTATTTTTATTATTATGAATTATCTTTTTTATTTTTATTATTATGAATTATCTTTCTTATTTTTATTATTATGAATTATTATTATTATATATTATTATTATTATTATTTATTATTATGAATTATCTTTCTTATTTTTATTATTATGAATTATCTTTTAGATAATACCACAAGATAATCGTCGATACAGAATTAGTAAAAAAATTTTATTAGTACCACAAAGTTACAGAAATAATAACTAAAAAAAAATCACCGATTCAGGAAAAAATCAGTAGATGTAGGACGTGAATTATCAGACTCGCCATATTTTTAATTTTCCAACATTGTTCAAAAATTGGTTCACGGCAGATTAAAAATCAAGTCCACGTCTCTCAGATTATGAAAAAAAAAAAATGTCTGAATGTCAATGCAAGATTAATAAAAAATAAATACAATGAAATAATAGAAAATAAATAAAATGAAATAATACAAAATAAATAAAATGAAATAATATAAAATAAATAAAATGAAATAATAAAAAATAAATAAAATGAAATAATAGAAAATTAGTACCTCCCACAAAATCGCAGAAACATCAGCTCGAAAAAAAGCCCCAGTAGGTACAGCTGAATCAGATCCGATTCTTATAATTAAAAATTAAAGGATATTTTCAATTTAAATGAAAAAAAAAAAAAAAAAAAAATGTTAAAACCATTTAAAATCAAACCTAATCGATTCCTCCTCCATCGGCTCCGGCGACAAACCGTTCATCGCCGAGCTTCCTGTCTACCGGCGCACCGGCGATCCTGTCCAGCCGAGGGTGTTCCGCACGCGGCGCGTGTTGCGAGCGACGACCACGCGCGCGCCCGCCAATATCGCAGCCAACGCTCGTGCGCGAGGAATAAAACGCTCGAGCGTTTAAGTGTTTACGAGCTTCGGAAGAGAGCGGAAAAACGTTTTTTTTTCCACCGGGCGGGCCCGGCCAGGACTACGTGACGCTGCGCTGTGTCTGTGTAGGCGCAGCCGGCTCTCTTTTACCTGTAAATACGAACGAAGGCGAAGGAGGGAAAAGGGCCGCAGGCTCTGTCCATGCGACCGGAAGCGCGCCGGTCGTTCGTACCGAAAGAATAAGAAGCGCGGGTGATTTTAAATATAGGCCGACGACAACAGGCGACGACCGCACGAGGTTGGAGAGAGAGAGAGAGACAGGTTTATTTCGTACTCCGGGACCGAAGTCCCCTGAAAAGTATCGTGCCGTTATATTGGAGCACAAAATAAAGTAATCGTAAAATAAAATCACACTCACAAGTCACAAAATAAAAGCACAGTCATAAGTAAAAAAATTAAATCGTAATCACATGTCATAAAATAAAATCGTAATCATAAGTCACATAATAGAATCATAACGATAGGTCAAAAAATAAAATGAAATAGTCAAAATAATCAAAATAATACAAAATAATAATTATACGTAGTATGAAGCTCACAAAATAAAATACGATTAAATAAGATTAATAATACAAACCAAAGAAAAAAAAATATATATGTATATTTTATTTAAATATAATACAAAACAAAGAAAAAGTAATACAAACATGCAAATAAAGTTGATGGTACAATTGGCTTTGTAATTATTAAATAATAATACTAACATGGAATAATTATAAATACAATGTGTATATTTTTTATTATTATTAAATCATACCTACGATACAAATCGTGCTGTAACATTTTATTACATTATTATTTATTATTTATTATTATTTATTTTTATTACATTATTGTTTATTTTATTTTATTTTTTTTATTATTATTAAATCATACCTACGATACAAATCGTACTGTAACATTTATTTCTCAAAGTAATGAGGGTTTACATATCTGGTATAAAGGCCCGCACAATTTTATCAAATTGATATCGAGGATCGAGTAGAGAGAGGAAGAAACGCAGCTTTTCCACTTCTGTGGCCGCCACTGTATGAAATTTTGCGTGCATCGTGTATAAGTGCACACGGGGATAGCCTTGCAATTGTTTATTTTATTATTGTTATTTATTATTATTTATTATTGTTTATTTTTTATTTTTTAATTATTATTAAATCATACCTACAGTACAAATCGTGCTGCAACATTTATTTCTCAAAGTAATGAGGGTTTACATATCTGGTATAAAGGCCCGCACAATTTTATCAAAGGGATATCGAGTGAGTAGAGAGAGTAGAGAGAGGAAGAAGCGCAGCTTGTCCACTTCTGTGGCCGCCACTGCATGAAATTTTGCGTGCATCGTGTAGTATAAGTGCAAACGAGGATAGCCTTGCAGCGTGTAGGTGCGACGTCGAACGGGGTCCGGGGTTGGGCTAGGCCTACGGGGATAGCGAGAGCAGCAGAAGCTATGCTTCGTTCGAAGAACGAAGCGTAGCTTCTGCCTCTGCTGTTGCTGCTGTTGCCGCTCTAACCTACCGTAACGCTATAAAAATATAACGGCCCTGCCGTGCGCCCCGCGCCTCGTCCATCTTTCTCCCTCTTTGTCAACCCCTCCACCCCCACCCACCCCGTTTTTTTCCTGCCATCTTCACAACTTTTTACACCGGCAGGCCTTTTTTTTCTCTCTCCCTCTCGCTTCACGGTTGTATCACTGCACGCGGCCGGTTTTTTTCAACCCCCCCTCGAGTCATTCTTTTGCTGCGACTCGATTACAGTCTCACGTGAACACGTGAACACTTCCACCCCCTTCGAGCCTCCTACGCCTGAGGTTCCATCGCTTTGTGTGCCGCGCGTGGATAGACATTTTGATTTTTTGTACAATTTTTTATTTTTTTATTTTTTTTTACCTTGCTGCCTGTTGCACGACGATGTCGAGAGCTGGTGTTTTTTTTTTTTTTTTTTTACGCGTCGGACGCGATGGACAAGGCGTTTTTTTTTCTTCTCGATGCTCTTTGATCTAATTTTGATGAAAAAAAAAAAATGTTTCATCGCAGTTTCAACGAAACATTTTTCGCAGCTCATTTCGAAAACAAAAAAACGATTTTTATTGCACGACACTTTTTGGGCAAAGAGATAAAATATCGTCACCAAAAACAAAATATTTTTGGTGACAAAATATCGTCACCAATAATTCCGTGTGGACGCAAAAAAAATGTTTTACTCTCAAATTTTATTTAATCACAAAATATCTTCAATGGTACCCTAAAAATTGTTTCGTCCCCCGGTTCTAATTCCATTGTACTTGACACTGGTGCAAACATCACAAATCACGTATTTCTGCCTGAGGGTTAAGAAGGGGCGGTCGGGGGTCAGGGGAGAGGGGGGAAGGGGGGAAGGATAGAAAATAGGAAAATCGATGTGACGAAGGAGGGGGAAGAGTGCGAGCAAGGACAAAATATCGTTACCAATAATTTTTATTTTTGGTGACAAAATATCGTCACCAATAATTCCCTGTGGACGCAAAAAAAAATGTTTTGCTCTCAAATTTTATTTAATCACAAAATAAAAACATCTTCAACGGTACCCTAAAAATTGTTTCGTCTCCCGCTTCTAATTCCATCGTACTTGACACCGTGGTGCAAAAATCACAAATCACGTATTTCTGCCTGAGGGTTAAGAAGGGGACGGACCGGTGGGGGGAAGGGGGAAGGGGGCAGGGGGGAAGGATAGAAAATAGGAAAATCGATGTGACGAAGGAGGGGGGAAGAGTGCCGAGAATACCCAGAGAGAGGCACCTGTGTGTGTGTGTATTGTGACGACGCGACCGTGAGGGAATATCGACGGATGGTTGGCCGTCTCTCGAAACACGTTCGACACCTGTCCATACTTCTATCTCCATCCTCCCCTTCCGTTCGCTCCGAACTGGTGCAGCTCGCAGACCTACAAACGACTCGCGGCGCGCGAACCGAGAAGGCGCGCACGTTGCTCGTGTGGTACACACGACGACTATCACTATAACGCGTGCCAAGCTCGACTATTTGCCCCCCTCCCTCCTGCCCCCCTGCCCCCCTCTTCTCGATGTCCCCCTTCCCGCACCGGAGAAGTTGCGACAGGAAATGTGTTGGAAAAACGACAATTGCTCGCGATCAAGTGAGGCGCACAAAGAAAGACATGACCGAGGGGGGTCGGAAGGGGGGGGCAGACGCTGGAGCGAAACAACCACCTTTGCCGTACGTACACCATGTCTGATCTCCAAATCGAACGAGAGGACGAGGAGCAACACGAAGTTTTTGTCGCGATTCTCGGTTCTCCCGTCCGCTTCTCCGTATATCTGGCGCACCAGGCGAGATGGGAAAGGCGGGGGGGGGGGGGGGGGGGGGGGGGGGGGAGGGGGGCAAAATACAAATGTGGCGACGCGTCGCGAGACGAGTCTCGTTTTTCGCGGAACGTGTTGAGACGGTTTCCGGACGGGCCGAATAAAATTTGAGACGACGAGGGATTTTCGTCGAATTACGTTGGATTGTCAAATCCAGAGGGGGGATGTTGAAATACGGGGGAAAATAATCGGGGAGGGATGTGACGGATCGATTGTTGTATCAACGAATTTTTTTTGTCGCAGCAAAATTTTCAGCTACCGCAACAAATTTGCAACTATTTTGCAAATTGTAATAAAATAATAATAATAATAATAATAATAATAATAATAAATTAATAAAATAAAATAAATATAAAGATCCAATAAATTAATAAAATTAACCAATAAGAATAATAAATTAATAAAATTAACCGATAAGAATAATAAATTAATAAAATTAACCAATAAGAATAATAAATTAATAAAATTAACCAATAAGAATAATAAATTAATAAATTAATAAAATAAAATAAATATAAAGATCCATCGAATATTCCGAAACCTTTGCCGGATATCCGACAAAGAAAATAAAGTCCCAATTTTCCAGAACGCCACCCGAATTTTCGGAAAAAAAGAAAAAGAAAAAGAAAAAAAAAAAAAAAAACCCGAGCACATCGTATCTCGAACGATCTGAGATCGATACGTCCGGGAGTTTCCGTAACGCAAATAAAAGCCACCCCCGCGCTTATCGCGGGGCGCGCGCGCGCGGGATACACGAGTCCGGATTACGGGGGTATCCGGGGGGTTGGGAGCGTTTAACAAACTCGCTCTCATATCGTCTATTCCGCGCACGTTGGCACGGCGCACAATGCGTACACCGCGCGCGCAGGAAGAGCAACCAGCTAGGGTGAAAAAGAGCATATAACGACGGACGCGGCACGCGGCGAGCCGGAGGGAGCAGCGAGCGAGCGAGCGAGCGAGCGCACAGAGAGTGGAAAACGTAAAATGTAAAGGGGACGTTTTTTACGATCGAATTTTCCGGCCTCCCTTCCTTCCTCGCGTCGATGATGGGATGATGGAAGGCAGGCGCTTCCTGTGTGTGTGCGTGGGTTTTTTCTTTTTTTTTTTTTCTTCTCTCTTTATATCTCCACCCACCACCCCCAAAACCCGCCCCTTCTCATTTTCTCTCGTCAGGGTTGCCTTCTGCGTATACAATATATAGATATATATTGTGTATGCGTGTGTATATAGGGGAAGCCGGGGTAAAACGGGCCTTCGGGGTAAAACGGGCCCCCCTTTTTTATCATCGAAAAAAAAAAAAAAAAAAAAAGGGTAAAATGGGTTCCCATCTTCTTCGTAAGTTTTGAGGCTTCTTTCTTCGTCAAAACTTTTTTTCCCGCCGTCCTCCGTGATTTTTTTTTATCGCCGGCTTCTTCGGCAACAATTTTTTTCCCCATCAATTCTCGCCTGTACGGCGAACCCGTCACGACTAAAATGTGATTTTGTGTCACATTTTAGTAAAAGATCCAAATAATCAACACTCATGCCGATCGGTAGCGTTTTGTGAACTAACTCATATTTGTGCCGGATTCTTAGGGGGGGCCGTTTCACCCCGGAATTTTTCTTTTCGCCGACGCTCAAAATTGATTATTGATATAGAATTTTTTAGTGAAAATCAATATAAAAAAACACTTTGGGTTTCGTCATAGAGCCATTTTTTGCTTAGGGGGTCCGTTTTACCCCGGAATTTTTTTTTGCCGACGCTCAAAATTGATGATTGATATCGAATTTTTTAGTGAAAAGCAATAAAAAAGCACTTTGGGTTTTGTCATAGAGCCATTTTTTGCTTAAGTGGTCCGTTTTACCCTGGAAATTTTTTTTTGCCGACGCTCAAAATTGATGATTGATATCGAATTTTTGAGTGAAAAGCAATAAAAAAAACACTTTGGGTTTCATCATGGAGCCATTTTTTGCTTAGGTGGTCCGTTTTACCCCGGTCTCCCCTATATACACAGTCATCAGGTCTTCCCGTCCTTCTCTCCCCTTTCGCCTCCTTCTCTCTCGCTCCTTGCGCGCATTTCAACCCTCGTCGAGCGAGCCCCGGCAAAATGTGCACCGTGAAAATACGGCATCGCAAACGCCAGTGCAGCTCGAGACTCGAGCGGGGCACGTACACGCCCCCGCGTGGCCCCGGACGTTAGGGGGTTGGGTTAAAATTCCCTCTGTCTCCGTCTATCGCTCGGTGCACCCCCGGCGCCTCTAAGCCCCGGCGACTCTGTGTGCACGCCGACGTCTATACAGCACGCCGCACGCAGTCCAACGGATACGCGACTATATATACCGCGCGCGCGTTCCGTTGGGGTAGGCCTAGGCCTGGCCTGAGCTGCGGGGGCGTGTGTTGCTCCACCCCGCGTCGCTCATCCTCTTGGAGAGAAGAGAGAAAAAAAAAAAAAGAAGCATGGAAAACCCGCGTCAACCCCCTCGATTTTTTTTTCTGCAGAACCCCCTCGAACCCCCTTCTTATTCGTGAGTGGGGAAGTTGAAGGTGTAGCTGAGGTTTTTTGCCCCCCCCCCCCCTCCTACCCTCCACCTTGAATGGTGGTCCATGATGAGTGGACCAAACTGGGTAGACATTTTTTCGGAACCAGTTAGGATCTGGTCTGGATATGGTTTTTGGTTCGGATAGGGAGTTTGAGGGCAGTGGATGAGAAACCAACGACTTTACCGATCATCGCCAAATTCGGTACGCAGCAGGTCTGTATGTTATTTTTCGTCTGTAGAACATTTTAGTTCATTTGTTTATATTCAACGTGATTCGGAGCAAAATGTTTTTTTTTTTGTAAAACTCAAAATTCAATAAAATCCAAACCACTTTACCGGTTTCGTCGAAATGCAAGAGGGAACAGCATTGAAAGTGTCTTTATTTATGAAGAACTATTTAGCTGAATCGTTGATTTTTTACGAAAGTTAGAGAGTATACGACATTTTTTCGAAAAATTAAATATTCTATATAATCTGTATACATGTATACATTTTTTTTTTAAACCACAACACTTGAAGAGCAGTTACCATTCTTGCGTGCCAAATTTCTAAACCATTTTTCTAGATGTTTTAGGTGATTCTGAACATACTGACATGAAAATCTCGAAAAAAAAAATGTCATGAAAACAAAGCTTCCTCTATGAAGAGAACCAAAAGGGTGGAGATCTGTTTTTTTTTATGTAATAAAAAAAAATCTTAAGAGCTTAAGATGGGAATGATCCAAGGGGAATAAAAAAAGGAAAAATTTTCCGAAAAGTGCCCGAGCTAATTTCCACTTTCAATCAACCAGACGCGTTCGTTACATCGTGGTGGACATTGCGGGACATTAGTGTGCCGATCGCTTGTAATGACGCCAAGAAAAACAGGGCGGAGCGAACGAGAGACAGAATTGTGAAATAAAAAGAATCGGAACGTCGATGAACACTCGAGTGAATTTTCGCGCCGGGTCGGGTGTGTGCTTTGGCCCTTCCCGCGTTGTTCCATTCTTCGCCACTTTTCCTGATGGTCTCGTAAGTCCACTTTTCCATCCGGAGGTTTATTTATACTTAGGCGAACCGTCGGCCCGGCCACGGGACTCGCTTTGTCGAACCAGCCCCGACAGCTCTCGGGACCACTTGGCGAACTCGCCGGTTGGACGAACCCGGCGAACACGGCTCGCTCTCCTTTTCTCTCCTCCGCGGCTTCGCTCCTCGACTCCCGGTCGTGGCTCTCGTCGCCATTCGACGAATTATTATTTTCACTCCGCGCTCCGCTCTTTTGGTCAGTTTGATCACTCCAAGTGTAGTCAAAAGAGCGGATGGCCATTTGTGCCATTTTGCAGACACTTCACTGAAATCGAGGTAACTTTTTTTCTGGGTCGATCGAACCTGGATTTTCTTCCTTCGGTCGAGAGAAAACTCCATGACTTGATTTCCGAATTTTTCGCTGAATTTTTGAGCCGAAAGTTGACTCGCGTTTTTCGCGAAAAAAAATATTTTAGTTTCGAAAAGTTTGAAAATGCTATCCGATGGAAAATTTCCCGCTGATTCCAAAAAATACCATTGTTTGCCCGAAAAATAGAAAATTCGATGAGAAAAACGCAAAAAATGATTTTTTACTTTTTTCAAAATTTCGTCACATCGGTAAAATCAAGGTTACTCTTTTTTCCATCGATCAAACATGGATTTTCTTTTTGCGTTCGAAAGAAAACTCTATGACGAAGAGAATGCCGCAAAACGGAACGCGATATCTTGATTTTTAATTTTTTTACGGAATTTTAAAGTCATACCCTCAAAAATCGCAAATTTTTAGAAGGCATTTTTTGCGGTTTTTGGGGTCTGGCTTTAATATTCTGTAAAAAATTCAGAAATCAAGATATCGCGTTTCGCCATGCGCCATTCTTTTCCTTATAGAGTTTTCTTTCGAACCGAAGAAGAAAATCCATATTCGACCAATCCAATAAAAAGTAACTTCGATTTTAGCGAAGTGACGAAATTTCGAATAAAGTGAAAAATCGTTTTTCGCGTTTTTCTCATCGAATTTTTCATTTATCGGGCAAACAACGGTGCTTTTCGGAATCAGCGCGAAATTTCCCATCTGATAGGGTCTTCAAACTTTACGAAAAAAAAAAAAAATTCTCAATTTCCTTAACAATCTAATTTTGATTCGGTCCGCTAAAACCTGCTAGTAATATAATACAATTAATTGAAGAACGACCTCGACGCAATTTTTTTTTTTCATCTCACTCAACGATGATAAAAGTGCGTCGTCCACCTCCGTGCGGACTCGTGAAACGGTTGGCTCCAGCCTTCTGCCGCAGCGACGAACGACGAGCGTCGCGGCGCACGGAGACCGTCTTGAAAAATTGCTCCGTGCACACCAGCGCGCGTCGGGCTCTCCAGAAGCCGCTGGAGCCGGCTTCTTTTCGTTGCTCTTTCTGCTACGCTGCGGCTGCTGCTGCTGCAGCAGCAGCAGCAGCGCCAGCTGTGACTCGTCGAGCCAATAACTCCGTTCCAAATGATTTTATTCGAGTAACGACGAGACGCTTCATGGCCAGTCGAAATATATAGACAACTTGCAGCCCGTAACTGGTTATACATTTTATAACGTTCTGCTACTATCAAATATTACCAAGTATTATTATTATTAATTTCGGTATTATTACCAAAATTTCAAGTATTATTATTATTAATTTTTGTATTATTACCAAAATTTCAAGTATTATTATTATTAGTTTTGGTATTATTACCAAAATTTCAAGTATTATTATTATTAATTTTTGTATTATTACCAAAATTTCAAGTATTATTATTATTATTATTAATTGCGGTATTATTACCAAAATTTCAAGTATTATTATTATTAATTGCGGTATTATTACCAAAATTTCAAGTATTATTATTATTAATTATTAACTGTTTAAAAAATAAAATAATTCGTTAATTCAGTATCTAAAAAACCACCGAATTATCGAGTTGAGAATGATCGCTTAAACCGAATGACCAAACTAAAAAATATTTATATTATTGGCTGCCTAAACTATAAAAATAAGCCATAAAACCGACAACCTTTCCCTCCAAGCAAATAAATAAACAAACAGCTGTGTCGCGGTGGAAAAATCAACGTTAAGACAGCCACGATTCGCGACGCTTTTTCACGAGCCAGTTGGCGAGGGGCCCCCTCGTCATAAATATTTAACGAACGAGGAGAAGCGCGCGGTGCGCGCGGCAAAAACATTCTCGTTAACCGTGCAGCGGCGGCGAGCGGAAGGAGGCAAAAATGGCACCGAAGGTCGCGCGGCGAGTTCGGCAAGTCGATGGTTTATTCGTTGCCGCGGGGATAAAAATTGCCAGAAGTGGCGGACGAACGAACGAGCGAGGAAGGCAAAGAGAGCGCGGAGTAAAAAGAAGAAAATAAAAATAAAAATAAAAAAAATAAAAAATAAAAATAAAGAGCGAAACGAGCGGAGTATTCGTGGCCGACGACGACGAGCCAACCGCGCGTCGAGAGCGTCGGCGAAACCGAGTTGCGGCAGGTTCGGGTTCGGGTTCGGCAAGTCCGCTTTCGTCTTGGATCGCGTCCGTTCGGCGCGAGCGTGAAGGTCGGGATCAATGGCCGTAGGACCCAAAGGCGGGCGAGCCGCAACCGGCCCGGGGAGAACGAGAGGAAGAAGAGGCGGAGGGTGGGGGACGAGCCGGCGGGGCCCCGCGGGACTCGTCGGAGTGGGGGGCCCCCCGAGTCCCGCGAGAGAGCCACACGAAGTTGGGTACCAAAAGGGGAGAAATTCAGCGCTGCGGCGACGCCGGACCGACCGGCCGTTCGCCCCGCCGTCAATTTCCACTTCTACTGCGAAGAAAAATCGCTTTTTCGAAGAGGAAAATGAAACATTTCGCCGGTACAACGAAACCATTTTTTTGATGAAATAGAAAATCAGTTTTTGGATCAGAAAAATATTTCGACGTATCAAAATATTTTTCTGATAAAAAAAAATGTTTTGTCAACTCGGCCAATGTTTCTCAAACCCAAGAAAATATTCCGTCGGTACCATTTTTTTTTTTTTGCTGATATCGTAAATCACTTTTTTCTCCTGAATTTTTTTTTTACGCGTAGCAAAATATTTTTCTAACCCAAGAAAATATTTCGCCGGTACAACGAAACCATTTTTTTGCTGAAACATCAACTCACTTTTTTCCCCCAAAAAATATATATTTTGCCATATAAAAAAATTTCCTGATCCAAAAAAAAGTATTTCGCCGACCCTTCCAATATTTTTCCTAACCCAAAAAAACATTTCGCCAACCCATCGAATATTTTGCTGACCCAGAAAAAAAATGTGTCGAGCTTACGAAAATATTTAGCCGACCCGACGAATATCACGATCTGAGAATGAGCGGCAAAGAGGGAGAGAGCGGAGTAAAGCGAAGGAGACGCAGAAGGAAGGATAAGAAGCGAGACCAGAAGAGGGGGGTGGAAGTGGGGAGCCAGCGGGGCCCCACGGGAGTCGGCCGGGGTGGGGGGGCTCTCGAGTCCCGCCGAGAGAGCCACGAAGTTGGGTACCAAAAGAGGAGAAATTGAGTTGGCTCACCGGCCCAACCGGCCCGCCGGTGGGGGAAGCGCGCGTCGTGCAAGCCGAATGAAGAAGAAGACGCGACGAGGGGAAGGGTAAGAGAAAAGAGCAGCGGGAAGGAGGGCCCCCCCCCCTTCCCCCCGTTCCCCTCCGGAGACGGCCGGTGTAACAGGGGGGACCGGAGGGAGTCACGCTCCTGCTTCTTTATCGTCGTTAGTCCCGAGCATCATCCAGGCCTCTTTTCTCCGTCTTCATTCTTCATCCATATTTATCCATCTCTCCTTCTCCCTCCCTCTCCCTTCTTTGTTACATTTTTCGTACCATTTTCTTCTCTTTTAATAATGACTTTTATTTACTAATATTTTTTTTATATATTACTATTTATTTATTACTATTTTTACTACTATTTTATGTACTACTATTTTTATTTTTTTGTACTATCTTTATTTTTTATTTCTTTGCACTATACTTATTTTAATTTTTTTGTGTCGATCTTCAGTCTTTTTATTTTTTTTATTTTACATGACTTTTGTTTTTTTATTTCTGGATTATGTTTATTTTGTTACCGTTTGCGAGCTTTGTTTTATTTTATTTTGCCTGCCGAGAAATTATCTTGTCCCTTTTTCATTTCTTTTTGCCTTCGCTTATATTCAATTTTTTATTTTTAGTTGTAATTTTGGTACTTAGTTTCATTTTAGTTTATTTTTACGTTACTTGTAAGATTTTTTCTAATTCATTTTCCCAGTTTTTAATTATTTGCCTCATGCTTTTGTATTGCGCATGTACGAATTTATTTAACGCCTCCCTTTTTCCCTTTTTTCCGACGTCCGGCGTGTCGGCTTCAACTTCGTCTCAGACATTTTTGTTTCTCCTGCAACACGTAAGCCACTTTTCCCTCTATTTTCCCTCTGGATTTCGTCTCGATTCCAGCCATAGGATAAAATCGCTTGTTTCTCACACCATCTCAGAAAGTCGCGTCCGCGGATTACGGTTGGTTGCGTGTCGACCGCGCGTCCCGGGTGCGCGGAATTCGCGCGCATCCGAAGGTCTCGAGGTGGAACGTGACGAAACTGACGATAGCCGCGAGGCGAGGGAGTTTTTTCGCGGCGAGTCCCGGACGGGGTCCGGATCCGTCCCGCGGCATTGGGGCCCCGCCGACCAATTGGGGCAGGTCCGGCGCGGTGGAGGGGGACACGAGCGGCTCGATGGGCTGCGTCCAAGGACGGGAAGGAAGGAACGAGGGGAGGACAGACGCGAAGGGCGACCCGACCTACCCGAATATCCAGCTGGCCCTTCGGCCCCCTCTCCATTTCGCCCCCTCGAGCCGTTCCGCCCCGCTTCGAGGCTGTCGGACAAGGAGATACTCGACTTTTGATAAATAAAAAAAAAACTGTAAAAAAAAATTTACGAAAAACCCGAAGGAAGGTGGGAAGGTAGGAAGGTGGGTAGGTGTCGAGCGCTCTCAATGGCTAAATGGCAAAACACCCCAGCAACAAAATATCTCGAAAAAATATCCCAGCGACAAAATATCACACGACAAAATATCCCACATCAAATTTCATTAAATGTCTCGCGACAAAATATCCCGCTACAAAATATCCCAGCGACAAAATATCCCACATCAAATTTCATTAAATATCCCGCGACAAAATATCCCGCTACAAAATATTCCACCTCAAAATTGATAGGGAATATTTTGTCGCTGGGATATTTAATGAAACACAAAATGGAATATTTTGTCGCAGGATATTTTCTCGCTGGGGCGATTTGCCGTGTTACCCTCTCAACGGCCTCCAGGTCGGAAGACCAGCAGGACATTTGCGGAAGGTCAGGCGCCGGAGGCCTCAGCCCCCGGGTGAAGGAGAGCCAATGCGACCAATGGGCGAAAAAAAAAAAATTCGCAGTGGGCGAAGTAGAGGAGGGGGGGGGGGGGGGCACAGATGGGAACGCAGCGACCTACCCTAATTTCCAGGTGTGTCCAGGTCGCCTTCTACCTTTTCGCTCATTGCCATTGCCCCCTCCTTCTTTGAACTAGTGGGGGGAGGGGGGGGGGGCTGCGAGTGTTATTAGAAGGAGGGGGGAAATGGCACTCGAGGGAACCCGAGACGATCGTCGAGAGTTCCCAGCATCCATCGTGCCGCGCGAGCACAACGGGAATGGGGCTTGTGGGTTAATATATTGTGCACGAGCAAAGGGGGGGGGGGGGGGACCGTCAAAACCGACAGTATGACGTGAGATCTAAAAAGCGCGGCTCACGGTCCATCGCACAAGGGGCGGGAGGAGGGGGGGGGGGGGAGGCGAAAACGTCGGTGAGGAAAAACGTTGTTTTACGTATGAAGGACACAAGAGGCGAGCCCGGTGCAGCCTCGGCGTTTGATTGTATGAGTATTGTCGGCGCGAAGAAGTGGAATACGTTCGCCAGTGGGGTACGAGGTAATCCGAACCCTCGCGACCTGCCTCAAATTTCAACCGGTTTCACTCGGCGGGGTGTCAAACGCTTTCAGAATATTGTCTGAGTCACGCGAAAATGGGGTCCGCCGGTCGTTGGAGGGGAACGGCAGAGGCGAGACGATCCATTGGGTGCCGACTAGGGGGGCAGAGGGGCGGGGGGGGGGGGGGGCTACGATACAAAATGGTGATTTTTATCAAATGCCCCGGGAAGGTTTTCTCAGCCGAGGCTGAGACTCGAGCGGGGACTGGAGATGGCGTCCTCTGACCTACCCTAAATTCCAGTCAGTCCGACGACCCTCTTAATCCTGTCTCGTGGCTCTCGCTATCCTCGGTCTCTCGTCCTCGCGTCTGTATTTTCTGTTTGTAATACGAGAAAATGTTTTTGTAGCCTAAAAAAAAAAATTGTTTTTCTAGCTCAAATAAATTTTTTTCGAAGGTAAATATATATTTTTCTAACGCAATATATATTTTTCTAACGCAATATATATTTTTCTAACGTAAAATATAATTTTCTAACGTAAAAAAATATTCTTCTAACGTAAAAAAATATTTGTCTAAGGTAAAAAATATTTTTCTAACGTAAAATATATTGTTCTAACATAAAATATATTTTTCTAACGTAAAATGAAATTTTCTAACGTAAAAAAATATTTTTCTAACGTAAAAAAACATTCTTCTATCGTTAAACAATATTTTTCTAACGTAAAAAAAAATTTCTAACGTAAAGAAATATTTTTCTAACAAAAAAAAAAAAAAATTTCTAACGTAAAAAAATATTTCTCTAACCTAAAAAAATATTTTTCTAACATTTTTGCAATTTTTCTCATCATCTTAAAAAAAAGGGTTTTTCGCCGCGCCTCCGAGTGTCTCGAAGGCTCTCAGAATCCAGCGCCAGAGTGGTCCCTCGGCGTCTCGACGGCGGCGACGAGTCGCCGGTAACCGGCGGCCGCGGCCCGAGCTTCGGCTGAATCCACTTCCCCGCCGCGCGCAGTCCATCTCGGGAAGCAGGCAGCGCGGCGGCAGCGGCAGCAGCACCAGGCTCGTTTATTCCCCGAAGCACGCATTGTGCACGGGTCCTTGCCTCCTGCTCTCGCTCCTCCGCTCTTTCGTATGCGAAATCGCGGCTCCTTCCAACTCCTCTTTTTCCTCCCCCTCCATCTCCTCCTCTTCCTCCACCCTTCCCTCTCCCCTCCCTCCCTCCTCCACCCTAGGCGTCTTCTTTTCGTATTCTTTATGTTCAGCTTCCCTTTCTCCCGCGTCTCTCTCGCACTCTCGTCGTCTCTGCGCCTTCCAACTCCGCAGCCTCAACTTCGCCTCGGCTACTCGTCCGTACAGTGCAGTCTTACTTCGTCACGATGACTCGCAACGTGCTGCATCGGTGCACATTACTTTTTCGTCTTTTTCGTCTTATTTCGCGAGAAACGTTTTTCTCTTTTTTTTTGCGCAAGCCTCTCGGTGACTCTTGATTGTTTTTTTTTGTTCTCTTCTTTTTTCTCCTGTAACTTTGCCCTTTCTTCCGATTGAAGCGACTGAGCCGCAGTGCGTTGAGCTCGCTTTAATATCACCGACACAAGACGTACTTTGATACTCGCGCCGGCTCTTCGGTATTTTGTTAATTGAAATCAATGGTAACTTTTTTTTACGTTAGAAAAATGTTTTTTTACGTTAGAAAAATATATTTTACGTTAGGAAAATATATTTATTCCAACCATTTTTATTCCTGAGTGAAATAACGTTGCAATTAGGAGACAAATGCGACGCGCATCGCCCAAATTACGACACGGTGAAAATTGTATTTCACGACTCGTGTTTTTTCAGATTTTATTGGACAGCGATTCGAAATATTTTACAAAATTTCTGCCAATTACAATACACGATGAAACGTCGGTGGAAAAAGTGGCGACTGCGCTCAAATTCCTATGGCAATTGACACTCGTTTTTGCTCGTACGTTTTTTTTTCCCTCTTCTTTATTATTATTTTATTGAAAAAAATCATCGGGCCCTCGTGTCCAGCTGACGGAAAAATGCTCAAAGAGCGCTCGTGGGTTGGATGCACTCTCGGGGAATCATTTTCATCGATTGCGTTCACCGACGCACCGGAGCGACGGCCCGCGGCCGCTCCCGCTCGACGCTCGGCCTGCCGCTTTTCTTGGTCAGCGCCCCTAATCGCTCTCCAGTTTGCAACAAAATCCGCTATAATTACATTTTAGCCATAAAAAAAAAACGTATTTTCACTCGACTTAATTTTTTCCAAAATCCCCAAAAATGTAACTCTTTTCTCTCTTTTATTATTTTTGAAAGCAAATTTTCTATTGTGAATTTTTTTTAAGGTATGGCTACTCTTATTTTTTTACAGTGCAATTTCATCAATCTCTCCCACCCCACAAAACCCTTTTTTCCCTCAATCCACTTCACCATTATTTTTCACTAAAAAAAAAGAAAAAAAAACAAATAAATAAAAAATCATCATCGTCCCTCCGCGTCTCCGTAGCCTGGCACAGAGAGCCAGAATGCTCAAAGAGCGCTCCTAATATATCGCATTTGTTTTATTATTCTTGAAAGGAAATTTTCTATTTTTAATTTTTTTTTTTCAAGGTATAGCTACTCTTATTTTTTACAGTGCAATTTACGTCCATAAATCTCTTCACAACCCTTTTTTCCCTCCATCCATTTCATAATTATTTCCCTTTAAAAAAATAAATAAATAAATAAATAAAAAATCATCATCGTCCCTCCGCGTCCCCGTAGCCTCGCACAGAGAGCCAGAATGCTCAAAGAGCGCTCCTAATATATCGCATTTGTTTTATTATTCTTGAAAGCAAATTTTCTATTCTGAATTTTTTTTTTAAGGTATGGCTACTCTTATTTTTTTACAGTGCAATTTACGTCCATAAATCTCTTCACAACCCTTTTTTCCCTCCATCCATTTCACTATTATTTCCCTTTAAAAAAAAAAAATAATAAATAAATAAATAAAAAATCATCATCGTCCCTCCGCGTCTCCGTAGCCTCGCACAGAGAGAGCCAGAATGCTCAAAGAGCGCTCGCGGGTTGCGCCGTCCGCCGCTCTCGGGGAGAATCATTTCCATCGATCGCGTTCACTGACGCATCGGAGCGATGGGCTGCCGCTTCTCTCTCTCTCTCTCTCTCTGTTCTCTCGCGGCCCGGCGCTTCTCTTGGTCGGCGCCCCTAACCGCGGCCCATGGTCAAAGGGAGAGCGAGCGGCCCAGTCAGCGGCCATTGGCTCTCTCGTCGCGCGGTGCTCGCGAGGCATAATGCACCATAGGCACCATAGCCAGTTTCGCAGCATGCTTCAACGTGTACCCACCGCGCCAGAGTCCGACCAACCTACCTACACGGCCCGCGCTGTGTGCACAATATATGCGGCTGCAGCCGCGGCGGTGGCTCCTCTCGATATATACCGGGTGGCGGAATGCCCGCTCGACCGTGGCGCGCACGCGAATTTACCGCGCGATCCGCGCCTCCTCTTCCCGCTTACCCGCCCTGTAGACATAACATTTCGTAATAGCCCCGCGCGCGCGCGCCACGGCCGAACGCGCGCGCGGCGAAACCGCCAGAGAATGCTCGAAACTCTATGCGGCTCGCTCTCTCCGCTCTCTTCGCCTCTTCGCCACCCTTCGAGCCCTCCGCCGCCCTCCTCCCTCCTGGCCGCCCTTTTCGCCATCCAGCCACCGTGTGTAACGCACTCGCCACGCTATGCTCTATTTCTATGATATTATATGTAGGGGAGACCGGGGTAAAAGGGGCCCCTTTTTTATTATGGCTCAAAAAAAAAAAATGTTTCTGGCCCAAAACAAATATTTTTCGAAGGTAAAAAATATTTTCCTAATGTTAGAAAAATATTCTTTTAACGTAAAAAAAATATTCTTTTAACGTAAAAAAATATTTTCCTAACGTAAAATATATTTTTCTAACGTAAAATATATTTTTCTAACGTAAAATATATTTTTCTAACGTAATATATATTTTTCTAACGTAAAAAAACATTCGAACATCGAAAAAAAAACATTAGGGTAAAATGGGCTCCCGTCTCCGTCAGAAGTTTTGAGGCTTCTTTCGTAGTCGAAACTTTTCTTCTCGCCGTCCTCCGTGATTTTTTTTTTATTCGCGGGCTTCTTTGGCAACAGTTTTTTTTTCTCCGTCAATTCTTGCCTGTACGGCGATCTGTCGTGACTAAAATATGCTTTTGTGTCATTTTAGTAAAAGACCCAAATAATCAACCCTCGTGCTGATCGGTAGCGTTTTGTGTAGTAATTCATATTTGTGATGGATTTTGAGGGGGGCCCGTTTTACCACGGAATTTTTTTTTGCCGACCCTCAAAATTGATGATTGATTTCGAATTTTTTTTAGTGAAAAACAATGAAAAAAAAACACTTTGGGTTTTGTCATAGAGCCATTTTTTTATTAGGGGGCCCGTTTTACCCCAGCCTCCCCTATTTCGATGTGACCCCATCCGCACGAATTAACCCGTGTGTATGAATCCCGCGCTGGACACCGCGATGCTCACCGCGCGCTGGACACCGCGGTTACATGCAGTAATATCGCTAACACCCCCTGCGGGTTTCGCGAGGAATTCGTCAATAGGAAATTGAGGGTTTGAAATATTCAACTGGTGAATAATAAAGGCTGGGGCGCGCGTGCGCGCGACACCCGAAATATGAAGGGCGAAGGCCGCGCGGAATTTCGCGATTGGTAGGTTGAGATTGCGGGAGGTGGGGGGAAAATTTACCTGTGACTGGAAATTGCGATTTGTTTTTTTTTATGAAGCAGATTTATATTTTTATTTTTATTAAAGATGCAGATTTTTATTTTTATTAAAGAAGCAGATTTTCATTTTTTATTAAAAGAACAGATTTTTATTTTTTATTTTTTATTAATGAAGCAGATATAATTTTATATATTTTTTTAACGAAGCAAATTTTGTTTCGTTTTTTTTTACTCAAACAGATTTTATCTTGTCTTTTTATTAATTAGCGTGTGAAAATTGCATCGAAATTTGTAATTTCGCGAATAAATTATATTTTCGCTCGCGAGGGGAAAAAAAAAATCGTGAGCCACGAGTTTTGGCGTCTCGCAATTTCGTGAGAACGAAAACGAGCGTAAAACTTGGGTAATGCAAGAATGCCGAGGAGTCTTTGTGCTCTCGTTCACGTTTTTGCCTCTCTGTCTCTCGGCTCGCCGGTTCGTTCGCTGACCATGACGCCCGAGTCGCAGCTGCCGCGCGCGTTTCGCGGAGAGGGGGAAGATGAATGCTTCGATAGATACATAGGAAAGAAGGGAAAAAAAACGTGCCAAATGCAAGTGCAAAGGAGGCGAGAGAGAGGGACGAGTGGGGAGGAGAGGGGAAAGGGGGGAAGGAGGCACAAAGAGGTGCAAAGAGAGTAAATGGAGAAAAGGAGCAGCAGCCCATCGACTCGCCCCTCGCGCGTCATTCCCAGGCAGATAAAATCTTAAATGCTATTCGCCTCGCGCGCCGCCGCCGCAAACTGCTAATTTTCGTCAGGCCTATTTATTCGCTACTATTTATTCGATCGCCGCGACGGTAAAACGCGCGATCCACAATTTTCACCGCGTTATGGGTTGGTTGATTATTAAGATTAAAAAAAAAATAAATTGAAGCTTGAATTAAAACTGAACCTTAAAGCATTTTTCGTCGACAATTTTTTTATCGTTTAACACGAATTAAAAATTCTTTGTTGATTATTAAGATTTTATTTTTTTTATAAATTGAAGCTCGAAGCCAAACTAAACCTTAAAGCATTTTTCGTCGACCATTTTTTTATCGTTTAAAACGAATTAAAAATTCTATTACTATTTATTCGATCAACTCGACGATCCAACATGTGATCCACAATTTTCACCAATTTGTGGGTTGGTTGATTATTAAGATTTAATTTTTTTTGTAAATTGAAGCTCGAAGCAAGACTGAACCTTAAAGCATTTTTCGTCGACATTTTTTTTTATCGTTTAACACGAATTAAAAATTCTATTACTATTTATTCACCGCGTTATGGGTTGGTTGATTATTAAGATTTAATTTTTTTTTATAAATTGAAGCTCGAAGAAAAACTAAACCTTAAAATATTTTTCGTCGACAATTTTTTTATTTTCGTTATTGTATAACACGAATTAAAAATTCCCCGCACGAGAAAATGCGAAAAAAACGGTCTCGACGACGACAATTAATTCGAGCTTCCCGCGCATTTTGCGCCGCGCGCAGTTCGATCGTTATTCGTCGCATGTCCCGCGCGCGACACCGAAGAAAATCCTCTCACAGTCGTGCGACGATCGCGATCGTCGGCGGGAAAAAGACGAAGCGCCTTATTCGCGAGATCGGCGGAGGACTCGGCGGGGCAAAAAGAAGACCTTGTTCCACTGCACCGACGTAGTACAATTGTCTACGGTCTCGATCGCTTTTACAACCGATTTTACGATCGACCGGTTGCCGCAATTTCGACCACAATTAAATTCGCGAAACGGCGGCGGGCGAGGAAAAAAAAATGAACAAATTATTATTCCACAGCTGCGGGGAAGAAAATTATTCGCCGTTGAGGAAGGTCAGGCAGGGACAACCGTCGCAATTCCTTATTCAATGATAAAAAAAATGATAAAAGTCGTATTTCTCGAGCGATTAATGAAAAAAAAAAAAAAAAAAAAAAAAAAAAAAAAACGTGGAGGCGAATAAAAAGGCTAAACGCGGTTAATAAATGATCGCTCCTTGTTCAATGATAAAAAAATTATAAAAATCGTGTGGCTCGAGCGATTAATGAGAAAAAAAAACGTGGCGGCGGGCGAGAGAAAAAAAATGAACAAATTATTATTCCACAGCTGCGGGGAAGAAAATTATTCGCCGTTGAGGAAGGTCAGGCAGGGACAACCGTCGCAATTCCTTAATCAATGATAAAAAAATGATAAAAATCGTATGGCTCGAGCGATTAATGAAAAAAAAAAAAAAAAAAAAAAAAAACGTGGCGGCGAATAAAAAGGCTAAACGCGGTTAATAAATGATCGCTCCTTGTTCAATGATAAAAAAAATGATAAAAATCGTGTGGCTCGAGCGATTAATGAGAAAAAAAAACGTGGCGGCGAATAAAAAGGCTAAACGCGGTTAATAAATGATCGCTCGAATTGCGAATTGCGAAACGCGCGCGTTTTGGCCGCATTCGCAGGGTGGAATGGTGGAAGGTGCACCGGAAAAAGGCGGACGCGACTCGCACGAATCGCGAGACGGAATCGCAGGTGCAATCTTCAACGGGCATTTGCCGGTACCGCGCGCGCCGCCGCGCTATGCGGCAACTTCAGCAACGTTGCCGACGACGACGACGACGGCGACGATGGCCCCACGATGCGGCCTTGGCAGTCGCGAGCAGATCTGGACGAGAGATCAATTCGCAGGTGTCGAAGCGCAACACCGAAGACAACTTCTTCGCGGTTCCGCTCGGCGCGCTTTCCAAGCTTCTCCTCTCAGCGGTTTCGCCGGCCGATCGCGACTCGATTCAACGACCCTCGCGACTCGAATAGACTTGAAATTTAATAGAAATTTGTTATTAGAAAAAATAGTCGTTCGTGAAAAATGTCAATTCCAGGAGAAATTGAAAATTAAAAAAATATATTTTAAGACAAATTTGGAGGCAATAAAATGTGTAATAAAAAAAAATTACTAAAGCGTAATTAAGAAAAATGAAATTACAAAAGGGTAATTAAAAAAATATATGTTGGAAGCGTAATTAAAAAATATATGTTAGAAGCGTTATAAAAAAAAATGTTAGAAGCGTAATTAAAAAAAATATGTTAGAAGCGTATTAAAAAATATGTTAGAAGCGTATTAAAAAAAATTAAAAAAGCGTACTTTTGAAAAAATTGAAATTAAAAAAGTGTAATTTTGAGAAAACTGAAATTAAAAAAGTGTAATTTTGAAAAAATTGAAATGAAAAAAGCGTAATTTTGAAAAAAATGAAATTAAAGAAGCGTAATTTTGAAAAAAAATGAAATTAAAAAAGTGTAATTTTGAAAAAATTGAAATTAAATAAGCGTAATATTGAAAAAAATTTACATTATAATAAATGCGTCATTTAACAAAATTTGGAAAAGCAACGAAAATGAATGAAGTGACTGAAAAAATAGCGTTCAGACAAAATGAATAAAAAATTACAAAATGAATAAAAATTCGAGTAAAAAAATTGTGAAATCACTGAAACGTCAATCAGCCAGATTTCGTTGCGAACTGGGACGGGCAAATCGCTCCGTCCAACTCGAAGGCATTCCGTTATATTATGGTACATATTTCCGTCACATTTTTCCACGTTTTATGTCTCTTTTGTTCCCCCGACTATCCTACATCTTAACACGACTCTTATAGCCACTCGTAATATCTTCTTACCCTTTCTCTCTCTTTCTCTCTCCCTCCCTCCTGTCCTTTGCTTCCACTCCATCGACTACAACTCGTAAAGTTACGTTGGACATTACGCATCGACCGCGTGGCTTCTTACGAGAGGCGAGAGAGGACGACGCGTAGTAGTAGTACACAGCGATATACGCGCGCAACTTTCCGCTGCCTCTTCCACGTAACAAACACGTAACGTACCGTATATACGAGACTCGCTGTAGTGTAACTATAGACGCGGCTATACGTATACTATAAATATGTATATATATATATATATTTCTAGCGAGACCCGAGCGTTCGCTGGAAATGCAGCGTTGCGTTCCCTTCTCGTGTCTCCTTCGCCGAGCCAAAATACGAACTGCTTAAAAATATTTTTAATTCGCAACATTTTACTCGATTATTATTCGATTATTTTACGACTCGATTCGAATCGATTTGGATTTTTATTCAATTATTTTACGACTGGATTTGATTGGATTTCGATTTTTATTCGATTATTTTACGTTGGCACGAAAAAAAAAAATTAAGGCGCAATTCACGAATTTCGAACCAGCGTGTTAAAAATAATGTCCAACTGTAACATTTTGTTCGGCTTTATTTTTGGCGGAAAAAGGAATTAAGGCAAAATCGTAGGAGTTTTGAAATGCGAATTTCGAGGCCGCGAATAAAAAATATTTTTTATTTGGCGAATTAAAAAAAAAATTATTTGCGACATTTTACTCGATTTTCAATTCCGGCGGAAATGAAAATTAAGGCGTGATTCAGGAATTTTGGAATTTTGCGAAAATGTGGCGAAACTGCGAAAGCTGCATCGGGAAAATTCAACACTCGGGTAACGGAGCAAACGGGAATTGGGCATCTCACCCGGAAGTACCTCGTAGTTTTAGCGTATATACCGAGCGCAAAGTCGCGGCGAAATGTACTTCGAGACACGGGTCTTACATTAGCGGGGAGAAGATAGCGACGAGGTTCGCGGGGTGGCTGTACGAGCGGCGTGATTCACGAATCCTCCGACGGTGTCTTACGAGCTTTCAAACACGGCTGAATTAATGGACAACCTTTCCGCGTGGATTAAGTGTCACGCGCTCCGAGTCTAAAGAACAACGAAATTCTCGGTTCTGCCTATTTTTTAAATACCTAAAAAAAATCAACTTTACAGCATTCAAAGATATTTCTATTATTTTCACGACAGAATAATAACCAACGCAAAAGTCCAAAAAAATTGATATCCTGTTTTCAAGCTCGAAAAAAAATTCCTTTCTTTAACATAAAACGTATTTTTAATTAATAAAAAAATACTAAGATAGAAAGAAAAGAATTTTAAAAAATGCTAATATAGAAAGAAACGAATTTTAAAAAATGCCAAGATAGGAAGAAAAAAAATTTTAAAAATGCTAATATAGAAAGAAAAGGGTTTTAAAAAATGCTAAGATAGAAATAAAATCATTTTAAATAATGCTAAGATAGAAACAAAATCATTTTAAATAATGCTAAGATAGAAACAAAAGTATTAAAAAAATGCTAAGATAGAAAGAAAATTATTTAAAAAATGCTAACATTGAAAGAAAATGATTAAAAAAGTGCTAACATAGAAAGAAAAGAATTTAAAAAATGCTAACACAGAAACAAACAATTCAAGCTACATTTCCCATCGAGAATATCGTCCGACGAAATTCTCCCGCGGCAGAAAACGCCGGCCGCGCGAAACGGCCGAGATCCCGGCGAGTCCGGAGCTCCGGCGAGCAACATCTTCATTGGGATAACCAGGGGGACCGAGAGGCGCACCGCGCGGCCTGAACGACGACGACGGCGGCGGTGGCGGCGGCAGAAGGAGCAGAGGGGCCCGCGAGGCGACGAGAGAGAAGTTTCTCTTCAGCGCTCGGGCCGGCCAATATCTCGCTCCTCGTGGTCTCGGCGTTCGTCGAACCACCGCGTCACATATATATACACTCGCACAATGCACACGGAGCCTCGAATACCGTCGAACTGCATCGCTGGGAGCGACGAGGAGGAGAAGAAACGAAGACGACGAGAGAATCGGGAGGACGAGGAGAAGAAACGAAGACGGAGAGAGAATCGGGAGGACGAGGAGAAGAAACGAAGACGAAGAGAGAATCGGGAGGACGGGGAGAAGAAACGAAGACGGAGAGAGAATCGGGAGGACGAGGAGAAGAAACGAAGACGGAGAGAGAATCGGGGCGACGGGGAGGAAAAGGAGAAAGAGGAGAAGAAGAAGAAGAAGAAGAAGAAGAAGAAGAAGAGGAAGAAGAAGAAGAAGAAGAAGATGCGCGGAGCAAAGAGGGGCCAGGGAGTTGCCAGCCAGAAGCGGAGGAACCGAGAGGAGCCCTCGAGCCCTGCTGCGGCGTCGTCGCGGCGAACGATAACAAAAAGGAAGGCCGAGATTAACGAAGAGGAAGAAGGAGAGAAGAGAGAGGGGGGAAAGTGGGAGCTCGCCCGGGCCCCACATAGGGGCCCGTAAAGCAAGTCCCCGACCTATCCCTTCGTCCCTACGGTTGAGAACGGCCGGCATTCCCGCAGGCCGAAAACTCAAGCCGGTCCCTCCCCACCATTTCTACCTACTAGATTTTTTTTTTTTCGTTTTTTTTTCTCTCTCTCTCAGTCCCTCCGCGTTTCTCACTCTGGTACAACGAGCCCCCCTAGCCTCCCTCTTTTCTATTCCTTTTTCGAAACTCCCCATCGTTCCCTACGTCTCGCGGTCCCGGGGCCCCTGGCGCCCCCCCTCATTTCGACCTGCTGCTGCTGCTGTTGCTCACGAGCCAGCCAGCCAAGCCAGCCCCATGGCTGCCGATCCTCTGCGTTCTCCATTTTATTCTACGAGGCACATGGACGATGGATTTCGTGGATTTTGAAGGCGGGGTTTTTGTTTCGGGGTTTTTTGGGGTTTGGGGTTTGGTAGACATTTTTTTGGGCGGGGGGATTTCGTGACTTTTTTTATTGTTCAGTCGTGGATCGAGAGGTAAATGGTACATCACTAGTAAAATAAATTTACTATTTTCTGTTGAATGTACTATTTTCAGGTAAATGTACTATTTTCAGGTAAATGTACTATTTTCAGGTAAATGTACTATTTTCAGGTAAATGTACTATTTTCAGGTAAATGTACTATTTTCAGGTAAATGCACTATTTTTCAGGTAAATGTACTATTTTCAGGTAAATGTACTATTTTCAGGTAAATGTACTATTTTCAGGTAAATGTACTATTTTCAGGTAAATGCACTATTTTCAGTTAAATGTACTATTTCCAATTAAATGTACTATTTTTCAGTTAAGATTTTTTCGTGTAATTTTTACAGTTCAATTTTTCTTGAGCACCAACAAAAGCACGAAAAATTAATTTTTCCTCGGTCCACAAACCCCAGACAACGCGCCTTGAATTTGCAGAACTTTTCCTCAGCCCAACCAAAGACAAAAAAAAAATACAAAAAATACAAAAAAAAAATTGAACGAAAAAGAAGACGTCGATTTCGTCGGCGCGCACGCGAAGTCGTCGCGTCGCGTTCGTGGCGAGCGGCGGCAAAGCGGGAGAGAAGGCTATGCGATGCAGTTTTGCCGGGACAGTAAAGTGCAGCGGGCAGGGGGAGAGCCCTGGCGAGAGGTAATGCCAGGGGGTAGGGACGTTGGACATGGGGTGAACACGCGGAGAGGAGGAGAAAAGAAAGAGGAACCGACTCCGGCAGTGACCGAGAGCGAGAGAGAGAGACCGGTGGCGAGGGCAGGGAGGGGGCAGAGGGGGGACAGCAGCAGCAGCAGCAGCAGCAGCAAAGAGGAATGAAGAGAAGGTAGAGGCTCGGTACTCGGGCGGCGGTGGCGGCGGAGGCTTTCGGCGGTTACTGGAGTGACTGAGCGAGCGAGAGCGCGCGCGAAGCGAGCGAGTATTTTCGCTGGCCTTGACGCAGCGACGGAGGGCGATGCACCTCTTGGCGAACACTGCGAAACCGGGACCGCGCGCGCGAGCGCCCCGAGTATACGAACGCACACGAAGAGTAAAATATCTCTACTCTTTTCCACGCGACGTGTAGACGCGGCGGCTGTACGCGCGGCCGGAGAGCCCCACACGAGCAGCAGCAGCGCCGCCCGGACGCCGATGTAAAAACCCCTCGCGGATCCCGGCCGCCGTGCCGCGCGGAAAAGGGCACGAAAAATTTCTTCGGTGCCGCTGGTGCTGGTGCTGCTGCTGCTGCTTGACGGTGCGACTCGCGACGAGGTTAGGGAACGACGTGAAAATTCACTCGACGTTTGACGCGAATGAATAAATGAGCGGGAATACATTTTTTTTTTTTTGGCGAATAATTGCGGGGTACAGAAATGCGTTTTGGGTATGAAGCGCGTTTTTGGTAGTGAACCTGAAAAAAATGCGAAAACGCGTCTCGGAAAAGGGCACGAAAAATTTCTTCTAAAAATTCACTCGCCGTTTAACGCGAATAAATAAATGAGAGGGTATAAAAATATATTTTTTTGTCAAATAATTGCGGGCTACAAAAACGCATTTTTGGTGGTGAAGAAAAAAAAAGGGTGGTTTACAAAAAAGTGCTAGGGGGTCACCAAAATATATTTCTTCATATTCCGGCGATGTATTTCAAAGCGCGAAAAAATACTCGCGCCTCGATCCGAGAGTAACAGTCAACTTATAAAAATAAAAAAAAATCAGTCCATTCCTAAAGATGCGCAAAAAAATTGGAATGAAAAAAAAAAAAAAAAAATCCTGCTACCGCGAATCAACCGCCAACGAAATTCATACGGCGGCGCGCGCGTTCGCGCAAACTGCGAAATCCCGCGAGCCCGATTTCACAGAACCATTTCTCATCCATTATATTTTTCCCCTTCGCGCCCGTCGCTCGCATTGGCTCGCGAGAGGCGAGAGCGCGCTGCACACGCACCAAACGCACGAGGCTCTCGAGCGCGCGCGCGCGCCGCCCGAGTCAGTGTGTGCGATTCCCCCTCTCTCCTTCTCTCTCGCTCTCTCCGTACACCGAGTTCTCCGTCATTCGTGGATGTTGGTCGCGCGCAGATGCGCCGTGAATCGCATCGCTCACAGCGAGCGCGAGAGCGACGGCAGCGCTCTCGGCGCGCACGCAGGGAACGAGCGGCGCGGAGGGGAACGAGCGATGGGCGCAACGGGGCAACGAGGGGCGGGGGGGGGGGGTGGAGGGGGGGACGGCCGGGCGGGCGCGGGGAAGAGAGAGGGGGGAGGGGGGGGCACATGCACGAGCAGCAGCAGCAGCAGGAAGAAAGGAAAGAAATGAAGGGGGGACCAGGCGGCCGAGCGACCGCCGGGCGGCCAGAAGGCGCTGCACCGGTCCGACCTACACAAACGCACCAACCACCGAGCGCGCACATCGACGACTCGTAGCGCGTGGTACACGCGACACACGGGGCAACGCATAAACAGCGGAGGAGCGCGCGCGGCGCACACACGAGAGACGGTTTTATGTGGTTATGTGTATGTAGGGGAGACCGGGGTAAAATGGGCCCCCTGAGCAAAAAATGGCTCTGTGAGAAAACCCAAAGTGTTTTTTTTTATTGATTTTCACTGGAGATTTTTGGTAGCAATCATTAATTTTGAGCGGCGGGAAAAAAAAAATCCGGGGTAAAGCGGGACACCTGAGCAAAAATGGTTTTATGACAAAACCCAGTGTTTTTTTTTAATTGCTTTTCACTAGAGATTTTGGTAGCAGTCATTAATTTTGGGCGGCGGGAACAAAAAATCCGGGGTTAAACGGGCCCCCTAAGCAAAAAATGGTTTTATGACAAAACCCAAAATGTTTTTTTTTTGCTTTTCACTAAAAAATTTGATAGCAATCATTAATTTTGAGCGGCGGGAAAAAAAAATTCCTGGGTAAAACGGGCTCCCTAAGCAAAAAAATGGCTCTATGAGAAAACCCAAAGTGTTTTTTTTATTGCTTTTCACTAAAAAATTCGATACCAATCATCAATTTTGAGCGGCGGCAAAAAAAAAAAAATCCGGGGTAAAACGGGCCCCCCTCAGAATCCGGCACAAATATGAGTTAGTACACAAAACGCTACCGATCGGCACGAATGTTGATTATTTGGGTCTTTTACTAAAATGTGACACAAAAGCACATTTCAGTAGTGACGGATTCGCCGTACAGACAAAAATTGATGAAGAAAAAAAACTATTGCCGAAGAAGCCCGCGAATAAAAAAATCACGGAGGAGGGGAAAAAAGTTTTGACGAAAAAAAAAGCCTCAAATCTTACGGAGCCCATTTTACCCTAAGTTTTTTTTTTCGATGATAAAAAAAGGGGGGCCCGTTTTATCCCGCAGGCCCGTTTTACCCCGGTCTCCCCTATATATATGTTGAGCCGCGCTTGGCGGAAGAGAGGAGAGAGTGAGGAGCGAGGGGGGCGAAAAGAGTCCAACGCACGAGGAGCGAACCTCGGGCCCGGTCCAACCCGCGAACACGCTCGACACTGACCTCACCCAACTGCCGCGGCAGTGAGAGAGGGGCCGGCGTGAGGGGGGGGTGGGGGGAAGAGGGGACTCTCGCTGCGAGCCGAGCGGGCTAGGCCCCCTCGTTCGTGCTCGCTCTACCCGGGCCCCCCTAACACCCCCCCTCGCCCCCCTTCGTACACTGCCCGCCAAAAGTCGGCGAAGAATTTGTTGGCGAGAGGCTACAGTCGATTCGCCTTAGCTTACGCGGGATGCGATTTGTGTTTTGACATTTATTCGTTTATTTATTTATTTTTTGCCGTATTTATTTATTTATTTATTGCCGTATTTATTTATTTATTTTTTGCCGTATTTATTTATTTATTTTTTGCCGTATTTATTTATTTATTTTTTGCCGTATTTATTTATCTATTTTTTGCTTGGATTTTGGTATAATATCTGAGGTGAATTTTGTGGGTTTTTTTTGTTGCGTGTTTCGGAATCCGTGGATTTGATTTTTCTGACTGAAGCGACTCGTTATAAATTCCACGGTAAATCCGAGGCTTCGATTGTGTTGGAAAACTTTTTTTTTCTTCCACGTTCCACACGTCGTGAGAATAAATTCTGTCGCCGATAAATTTTCGGTCCTTCCGCGCGATTCACCGGCTAATTGGAAATTGCGAAACAAATCGCGTCGCCTCGGGATCGTCGATCTCACGATCGTTCGATAATTCTCAGCGCTGTCGCCCAATTACGACGTACAATAAAATTACGTTTAAAATGTCATCGTCGCCGTCGCCGCCGCCGCCGAGTTATTTAACGGCCCGTGGCCATTAAGCGTTTACCGCAACGCGCTTCTTTATCAGTCAAACCGTGTTGCACGTCGTGTGTTGCGCTGCGGTTCTCCACCGTCGAGCATTCCCCGCGCTCACTCGCGTCTCCTCGCGGGCTCGTATAGTCTCATAATCTCAAAGGTGGCCGTGTCGCGAGCAGCCGACACCCACGCAACTTCGCACGCCGCGCTCGTTCGCTGCTCTCTTCGCTATATGCAGACAATTTTTTTTTTTTTTTCGACTGCAAAAATTGATTATCGTTATCACATTGAAAAGAAGAAATGGCAAAATAATTAAAATAATACTGTCATGAGTATTTTTTTCTAATAAACAATATTTTTTATTCTCCGACTGCAAAAATTGATTATCATTATCATATTGAAAAAAAAAGAATTAGAAAAATAATGAAAATAAAATTCTCATGAACCTTTTTCTTCTAACGAACAATATTTTTTATTCCCGCCTGCCAAAATTGATTTATCACATTGAAAAAAAAAGAATTAGAAAAATAATGAAAACATAATTTTCATGATTTTTTTTCTAACAAACAATTTTTTTCTCGCCTGCAAAAATTGATTATATAATTATCACATTGAACAAAAAAAATTTGGAAAATAATTTTTTTAAATAATAATAATAATAAACATAATTTTTCCTGACACACTTTAATCCCAACTTAAACTCCTCTCGACGACGATTCTTCCGTCCATTCGACATTCGTCATCCCAAAAATTCGCGCCTCACACGTTTGGTCCCCGAAATGCTTTCAAACCACTTCGGACTTGTTCAGAACGATCCAACCTCGATCCGCGTGCGTCCGAAAGAGTCGGGTCATCGTGCGGCGTGTGCATCGAGCATGCGCGCGCGGGTCCCGAACGCGCGCGCGTCGAGCGGCTCGTGGTACGTTGATTATGCAAACCCGGGACGAGAAGTCAGTTTTAGTGGGTCGTATAGAGCCGAGTTGCGCCACGATAGACGCGCTCGGCTGCTTCGTCTCCGTCGTCGTCGTCGTCGTCGTCGTCGTCATCCTCGCCGGTTGTTCTTTCGAGTTGGCCGGAATATGCGTCGTCGGTCGTGGTCGCTGCTGTTTCGCCCTGATACAGAGAGACACAGATATATACAGGACGCACGGAGTCGGAACTTCGGTCGTAGCTGGCTACTTACACCGCGACGCGGACACGGCGCGTCTGTGCAGCCTGTTTGTATCACTATACAAGCGACTAGTTGGGTACCGGGCTTGAGCATAGGTAGGTTGTTAGGTAGGCTGTTCTGGCCCATCGTAACTGCAGTAGTATAACGCAACTTCGGTCTACGCTGATGTTAAGGTTTCCTCGGAATAGCCGCGCGGTGTGTAATGGAATATATGGTCGCGAGCATTTCGCGTCTTTGTTGCTCGATGCGCCTGCAGTAGGTTGGGTAGGTAAGTCACGTTTTTTTTTTTAGCAACGATGAGATTTGATGGGAACGAGAAATCATCAATTTGTAGCCTCGCTACTATTTTTCATTAGTTATACAGATTTTTTTTTTTTTTTAGGGTGGCAAGATATATTGGGTGACAACATTGTTTGGCTGCTTGTGAAAAAAAAAGTGGGTCCATAAAAAAATGTCACTGGGTTGAAAAATTATTTGGAGGCCCGGCATAATTTTTTTTATTCGTTAGATTAAAACATAATCATGATTATGTAATGATTATGTTTTAATCAGATTTTTTTTAGGGTGGCAAAATACCCTAAAAAAATATATTTTTTTTTATCACATTAAAACATAATCATGATTATGAAATGATTATGTAACCATTATGTTTTAATCTGAAAATGATTGTGTTTAATTTTACGTTTGATCTGGTGATTAAAAATAAGCGGTAGGCCTGCAAATAATTTTTGAATACTGTGATAAATTCTTTTTTGTGATGACACATTTTTCTTTGCTAAGCTAATAAAAAAAAATATAATATAAAAATGTAATAAAAAAGATAACATAATAATGTAATACAAAAAAAATAACATAAAAATTTAATACCGAGCAGAAACTAAATGAGAAAAAAAAGCATTCATTGTGACTCGCGTGCGGCTCGTCGGGGACGATCGCATTTGTGCAATTAGCTATTATTATCTGCGAGTGTGACCTATGGCTGTCGCGAGAGCCGATATCTCAATTGCATGGTGCGCACTCGAAGTCATCGTCGGTTTGTCGTCGTCGTGCTGCTTCGTGGTCGTTGTCGCTCGCCGAACGTCGCGGCGCGGTTATAGTCACATAGTTGTGGCTCGAATATATACGTCGTGCCAAAGGCGAAACGAACGCGAGGAGAGCCCGCATCTGCTCGAGTGGAATGAAGGGTTCGACGACCCCGCGGCGGCGGCGGCTTAGGCTCTCGCCACGTATTTCGTGTAGGCCAACGCCTGCCTCAACTCCGACTGACTCCGATGCGCCCGCGATGCCTATAGTCGCGCACCGAGCCAGCCGAGAGAGCGCAACATACACGAGGCTGCTGCTGCTGCTAAGGGCCCCTCGCCAATTGGCACATTCGATATCGTCGGTCAACGCGCCGCACCTCGATTACCCACCTTGGCCTACCTCAACAGACCGACGCTTGTCTTTTCACGACTGCCCAAAAACTGCATCGTTTGCACTTTTCTTTCTTAATTTCCTGAATAATTCATAGTAATGTTTTTATTGCTTCACGCTTTACATTTGTTTATTTGTGTATGTGTGTGGGTGTGTACGTTTTTGATTCTTGTACATATACGTGAGCGAAGGGCCATCGACCGGAGTCCTTCGGCCCGTGTTTTTTGTTCCACGTGGTTTTTTCCCCTTGTTTGGTTATTTATTTTATTTGTTAAGATGTATAGGTGTAAGTGGTTGAAATTGTGTAGTATGACGATATAGGTTGGGAATAGTGAAAAAGTACATATTTAGTTAGGCTTATAGTGATTCAGTTTGTAGTAGTTATGATTTATTCGAGTTTCTGAAAAAATACATATATAGTTAGGCTTATAGTGATTCAGTTTGTAGTAGTTATGATTTGTTCGAGTTTCTGAAAAAATACATATATAGTTAGGCTTATAGTGATTCAGTTTGTAGTAGTTATGATTTGTTCGAGTTTCTGAAAAAATACATATATAGTTAGGCTTATAGTGATTCAGTTTGTAGTAGTTATGATTTGTTTGAGTTTCTGAAAAAATACATATATAGTTAGGCTTATAGTGATTCAGTTTGTAGTAGTTATGATTTGTTCGAGTTTCTGAAAAAATACATATATAGTTAGGCTTATAGTGATTCAGTTTGTAGTAGTTATGATTTGTATGAGTTTCTGAAAAAATACATATATAGTTAGGCTTATAGTGATTCAGTTTGTAGTAGTTATGATTTGTTCGAGTTTCTTGTTTTATTTATGGGTTATCGCTGGTCGTGTTGTTTTTTAAGGTATGGAGTTCTTCTAGTAGTGTTTTGTGCGGATGCTTGTAGTTTGTTCTTCTTCCTGTTACTCTTTGTAAGCTGAGTGTGTTGATGATGTCCATGTTGTTTTGTGCGAAGTCTGTTGTGAGTTTTTGAAGTCTTGATTGTAGTTTCGTGACGTTGGTGGTTTCGTACAAGACTTCATTTCTCGGGTTGTGTAGAGGGTTTCTTTCTTAATTTCCTGAATAATCCATAAAAAGGGTTATCAATATTACCAATGTCGAATATTCTTATATATATTTTGGAAAGCTGTTTGTCTGTTTGTCCCAGCCCCCTTAATTCAAGTCTGTCCCAAAATTAGAAATTTGTATTTATGCTAATCTGCCCTTACAGTTGTCACGTGAATAAAATCGAGGTTACTTTTTTTTGCTCGATCGAACCTGGATTTCCTTCCCTCGTTCGAGATAAAACTCTATAACGAAGAGAACGCCGCAAGGCGGAACTCGATATCTCGATTTCTGAATTTTTTACAGAATTTTAAAGTCAGACCCCCAAAAACCACAAAAAAACGAAAGGGGTACCCCTTCCAAAAATTTGCGATTTTTGAGGGTGTGAATTTAACATCCTGTAAAAAATCTGATTTTAACATCCTGTAATAAAAAAGGGTCTTCGAACTTTAGAAAATCGAAATATTTTTTTCCTCGATTTCTCAAAGTTTGGACGTTAATTTCTCGTTAATTTCCTTAACGATCTAATTTTGAGTAGTAACTAGAAATTATACAATTTCTCCATTATCAATTATCTATGGATCATCGATTATCACATCCGCGATAATAATTCGAATAACAAAAAATGCTTCCAAAAAAATGAAATCCTTGATAAAAAAAAATCAATTGCGAAAATGCGATAAACAACGAGCGCCACACGATTCGATCTCGCGGTGGGTATTTTCGCCGGCTGAAAATGCGTTCGGTGGTTCGCGCCGTGTGTCAGACTATCGCATGTATCTGCCTACGTGCAACAAATCGTCGAGGTGAATTTCGCTGCCCGGCGAGCGAGAAATGCACGTCGTCTTCGTCGTGCACGCATGGCCCGAGTCCCGGAGATATTCCGGCTGAGTTGGCGACTCCAGTTGCATGTAGTCGTGGTGGTGGTAAAAAGTAGCAATAATAATAACAGAAATGTGGTGGTGTATCGGAGAGCTCGGCGACTATAAGTGCGGTAACTGGCGCAGTAGGTAGGCCATGATAAATAAATCATTCCGAAGTGGCGGTGGGCGAGCGGTTGGTGCACCCACCGATGCTCTCCCTCTCTCTCTCTTCCTCTCTCCCTCTCTTCCTCCTCTCTCTCTCTCTCTCTTTCTCCCGCCGCTTCCATCCCGCATTTTCTCTTTCACTGCGCCCGCCGGTTGCACTTCGATACTCGCAGCGAGCTCGCGAATGAAGCAGCTGAAAATCGCGCGAGTATTCCGCGCGTCCACCAAGCGCGCGGTTGGCACGGGATCAACGGAAAATCTTGGCAGACCTGCGAGACGTGAGGGAAGATGGTGAATGAAGACTTCGTCATTAATGAAAATTGTCATTGGAGTGGACTTGAAGAAAAAAATAAAATAAAAAAATGAAATAAAAAAAATTATAAAAATATGAGACGAGAGATAAAATAGGGACGATGGTAATGAGAGGGAAAAAAAACGTGGAAAAGGGGGTCACGCTCCAGACAGACCCTGATGACGAGACTCTGCGGAGAATCCGAGCGTCCGAGCCAGACTTTACATTTCTTTATTTGTTCAAGCCTCGCGAGAGTCCCGCGTACGACGGAGAAGGACGACGAGAGAGAGAGAGAGAGAGAGAGACTTGAGCATTCCGATTTTCTGCAGGCGACTCGAGAGATGCTAAAAACACAGGTAGCCGCGCATCGATTAACCGCGTGAAATCGCTTCGAAAATGGCGTAACCGAATGCGACGCGCCTCGAGCATCTCGCAGTCGTGGCTCGTTATATGTATTTATGCGTCATAACATCTTGCTCCGTGGAATCTACCTCGGGTTCGTTTGAATTTCCAGTAGAGATCAATTTTTTTTTAATCACTCTTTCGACGAATTTCCAGTCCTGACGAATTGTTTTAATAAGTGTTTTTCCACGAATTTCCAGTCCTGACCAATTTTTTTTAATCACTGATTTTCCACGAATTTCCAGTCCTGACCAACATTTTTTTAATCACTGATTTTCCACGAATTTCCAGTCCTGACCAACATTTTTTTTAATCACTGATTTTCCACGAATTTCCAGTCCTGACCAACATTTTTTTTAATCACTGATTTTCCACGAATTTCCAGTCCTAACCAAAATGTTGTTTTATCACTGCTTTTCGTCAAATTTCCGTTTACTTTCTGCAAGACGGAAGAAATTCGTTCTATCGTACATTTTTTGAGAGTGAAAAATGTAAAATCCAGGAAAAGAAATTAATTCCATCATCTCCAGAGCCCAAAAAATCCATCCAATTTTCTGCTCTCGTTAGCGAGTCGCGCAGTCGCGCCGTTTTAAATTATCCCCTCGAACCCATCGGCGAGCCCGAACAATATCCTATAATTTATCAATACCTTTATCGGTCCGCCGAATCTCGCTATCGGGCAGCGCGCGCGAGACATAGGAAATAGCAATTACTCGAATAATACGTTCGAGCTTCGAGCTGCGCTAACGGCCACTTCTCCGGTTCACTCTCACTTCGTCTCTCGCTTTTTCCCGCCGTTCTCGCGCGCTCCGTACCTTTCGTTCGCGCATTATCTTTCCAGGTCGTTCGCCCACTCGCCGCGCACTCGGACACATTGTAACACACGATCCATCCGCGCGCGGACGTGAAACACAGCGGCGGCGGAGTCGGAGTCGGAGTCTACCTGTGCCGAGGAGGCCGAGCTACCCCTGACCATAAGATGAGCATAGCGAGGTTTGCAAAAAACGACAAAGAAGGCGCCTTTCTCGAAGAAATTTAGATTACATGTGCTAAAAATTCAGCACTTGGGTAATATAGCTCATGGAATGATTAAAAAAAAGTAGTCATTGCATGAGCTAAAAATCCGGCCCCGGGGAATTTTAGCTCATGGAATGACTTTAAACAAAAAAAAATGATTTTTCGGAAAAAAGTCATTCCATGAGCTAAAAATCCGGCCCCGGGGAATTTTAGCTCATGGAATGACTTTTTTCCGAAAAATAATTTTTTTTTTTTTTTTTAAGTCATTCCAAGAGCTAAAATTCCCAGGGGCCGGATTTTTAGCTCATGGAATGACTTTTTTCCGAAAAATAATTTTTTTTTTTTTTTAAAGTCATTCCATGAGCTAAAATTCCCAGGGGCCGGTTTTTTAGCTCATGGAATGACTTTTTTCCAAAAAATAATTTTTTTTTTTTTAAAGTCATTCCATGAGCTAAAATTCCCCGGGGCCGGATTTTTAGCTCATGGAATGACTTTTTTCCGAAAAATAATTTTTTTTTTTTTTAAGTCATTCCATGAGCTAAAATTCCCAGGGGCCGGTTTTTTAGCTCATGGAATGACTTTTTTCCGAAAAATAATTTTTTTTTTTTTTTAAAGTCATTCCATGAGCTAAACTTCCCAGGGGCCGGTTTTTTAGCTCATGGAATGACTTTTTTCCGAAAAATAATTTTTTTTTTTTTTTAAAGTCATTCCATGAGCTAAAATTCCCAGGGGCCGGTTTTTTAGCTCATGGAATGACTTTTTTCCAAAAAATAATTTTTTTTTTTTTTAAAGTCATTCCATGAGCTAAAATTCCCAGGGGCCGGTTTTTTAGCTCATGGAATGACTTTTTTCCAAAAAATAATTTTTTTTTTTTTAAAGTCATTCCATGAGCTAAAATTCCCCGGGGCCGGATTTTTAGCTCATGGAATGACTTTTTTCCGAAAAATAATTTTTTTTTTTTTTAAGTCATTCCATGAGCTAAAATTCCCAGGGGCCGGTTTTTTAGCTCATGGAATGACTTTTTTCCGAAAAATAATTTTTTTTTTTTTTTAAAGTCATTCCATGAGCTAAAATTCCCAGGGGCCGGTTTTTTAGCTCATGGAATGACTTTTTTCCGAAAAATAATTTTTTTTTTTTTTTTAAGTCATTCCATGAGCTAAAATTCCCAGGGGCCGGATTTTTAGCTCATGGAATGACTTTTTTCCAAAAAATATTTTTTTTTTTTTTTTAAGTCATTCCATGAGCTAAAATTCCCAGGGGCCGGTTTTTTAGCTCATGGAATGACTTTTTTCCGAAAAATAATTTTTTTTTTTTTTTAAAGTCATTCCATGAGCTAAAATTCCCAGGGGCCGGTTTTTTAGCTCATGGAATGACTTTTTTCCAAAAAATAATTTTTTTTTTTTTTAAAGTCATTCCATGAGCTAAAATTCCCAGGGGCCGGTTTTGTAGCTCATGGAATGACTTTTTTCCGAAAAATAATTTTTTTTTTTTTTTTAAGTCATTCCATGAGCTAAAATTCCCCGGGGCCGGATTTTTAGCTCATGGAATGACTTTTTTCCGAAAAATAATTTTTTTTTTTTTTTTAAAGTCATTCCATGAGCTAAAATTCCCAGGGGCCGGTTTTTTAGCTCATGGAATGACTTTTTTCCGAAAAATAATTTTTTTTTTTTTTTAAAGTCATTCCATGAGCTAAAATTCCCAGGGGCCGGTTTTTTAGCTCATGGAATGACTTTTTTCCAAAAAATAATTTTTTTTTTTTTTAAAGTCATTCCATGAGCTAAAATTCCCAGGGGCCGGATTTTTAGCTCATGGAATGACTTTTTTCCAAAAAATATATTTTTTTTTTTTAAAGTCATTCCATGAGCTAAAATTCCCAGGGGCCGGTTTTTTAGCTCATGGAATGACTTTTTTCCGAAAAATAATTTTTTTTTTTTTTTAAGTCATTCCATGAGCTAAAATTCCCAGGGGCCGGATTTTTAGCTCATGGAATGACTTTTTTCCAAAAAATATTTTTTTTTTTTTTTTAAAGTCATTCCATGAGCTAAAATTCCCAGGGGCCGGATTTTTAGCTCATGGAATGACTTTTTTCCGAAAAATAATTTTTTTTTTTTTTTAAGTCATTCCATGAGCTAAAATTCCCAGGGGCCGGTTTTTTAGCTCATGGAATGACTTTTTTCCGAAAAATAATTTTTTTTTTTTTTTAAAGTCATTCCGTGAGCTAAAATTCCCCGGGGCCGGATTTTTAGCTCATGGAATGACTTTTTTCCGAAAAATAATTTTTTTTTTTTTTTTAAAGTCATTCCATGAGCTAAAATTCCCAGGGGCCGGTTTTTTAGCTCATGGAATGACTTTTTTCCGAAAAATAATTTTTTTTTTTTTTTAAAGTCATTCCATGAGCTAAAATTCCCAGGGGCCGGATTTTTAGCTCATGGAATGACTTTTTTCCGAAAAATAATTTTTTTTTTTTTTTAAAGTCATTCCATGAGCTAAAATTCCCAGGGGCCGGATTTTTAGCTCATGGAATGACTTTTTTCCAAAAAATAATTTTTTTTTTTTTTTTAAAGTCATTCCATGAGCTAAAATTCCCAGGGGCCGGATTTTTAGCTCATGGAATGACTTTTTTCCAAAAAATAATTTTTTTTTTTTTTAAAGTCATTCCATGAGCTAAAATTCCCAGGGGCCGGATTTTTAGCTCATGGAATGACTTTTTTCCAAAAAATTTTTTTTTTTTTTTTTTAAGTCATTCCATGAGCTAAAATTCCCAGGGGCCGGATTTTTAGCTCATGGAATGACTTTTTTCCGAAAAATAATTTTTTTTTTTTTTTAAAGTCATTCCATGAGCTAAAATTCCCAGGGGCCGGATTTTTAGCTCATGGAATTACTTTTTTCCAAAAAATAATTTTTTTTTTTTTTTTAAAGTCATTCCATGAGCTAAAATTCCCAGGGGCCGGATTTTTAGCTCATGGAATGACTTTTTTCCGAAAAATAATTTTTTTTTTTTTTTTAAAGTCATCCCATGAGCTAAAATTCCCAGGGGCCGGTTTTTTAGCTCATGGAATGACTTTTTTCCGAAAAATAATTCTTTTTTTTTTTTTTAAGTCATTCCATGAGCTAAAATTCCCAGGGGCCGGATTTTTAGCTCATGGAATGACTTTTTTCCAAAAAATAATTTTTTTTTTTTTTTAAAGTCATTCCATGAGCTAAAATTCCCAGGGGCAGGATTTTTAGCTCATGGAATGACTTTTTTCCAAAAAATAATTTTTTTTTTTTTTTAAAGTCATTCCATGAGCTAAAATTCCCAGGGGCCGGTTTTTTAGCTCATGGAATGACTTTTTTCCGAAAAATAATTTTTTTTTTTTTTTAAAGTCATTCCATAAGCTAAAATTCCCCGGGGCCGGATTTTTAGCTCATGGAATGACTTTTTTCCGAAAAATAATTTTTTTTTTTTTTTAAGGTCATTCCATGAGCTAAAATTCCCAGGGGCCGGTTTTTTAGCTCATGGAATGACTTTTTTCCAAAAAATATTTTTTTTTTTTTTTAAAGTCATTCCATGAGCTAAAATTCCCAGGGGCCGGTTTTTTAGCTCATGGAATGACTTTTTTCCGAAAAATAATTTTTTTTTTTTTTTTAAGTCATTCCATGAGCTAAAATTCCCAGGGGCCGGTTTTTTAGCTCATGGAATGACTTTTTTCCGAAAAATAATTTTTTTTTTTTTTAAGTCATTCCATGAGCTAAAATTCCCAGGGGCCGGATTTTTAGCTCATGGAATGACTTTTTTCCAAAAAATATATTTTTTTTTTTTTAAGTCATTCCATGAGCTAAAATTCCCAGGGGCCGGATTTTTAGCTCATGGAATGACTTTTTTCCGAAAAATAATTTTTTTTTTTTTTTAAGTCATTCCATGAGCTAAAATTCCCAGGGGCCGGTTTTTTAGCTCATGGAATGACTTTTTTCCGAAAAATAATTTTTTTTTTTTTTTAAAGTCATTCCGTGAGCTAAAATTCCCCGGGGCCGGATTTTTAGCTCATGGAATGACTTTTTTCCGAAAAATAATTTTTTTTTTTTTTTTAAAGTCATTCCATGAGCTAAAATTCCCAGGGGCCGGTTTTTTAGCTCATGGAATGACTTTTTTCCGAAAAATAATTTTTTTTTTTTTTTAAAGTCATTCCATGAGCTAAAATTCCCAGGGGCCGGATTTTTAGCTCATGGAATGACTTTTTTCCGAAAAATAATTTTTTTTTTTTTTTAAAGTCATTCCATGAGCTAAAATTCCCAGGGGCCGGATTTTTAGCTCATGGAATGACTTTTTTCCAAAAAATAATTTTTTTTTTTTTTTAAAAGTCATTCCATGAGCTAAAATTCCCAGGGGCCGGATTTTTAGCTCATGGAATGACTTTTTTCCAAAAAATTATTTTTTTTTTTTTTAAAGTCATTCCATGAGCTAAAATTCCCAGGGGCCGGATTTTTAGCTCATGGAATGACTTTTTTCCGAAAAATAATTTTTTTTTTTTTTTAAAGTCATTCCATGAGCTAAAATTCCCAGGGGCCGGATTTTTAGCTCATGGAATGACTTTTTTCCAAAAAATTATTTTTTTTTTTTTTAAAGTCATTCCATGAGCTAAAATTCCCAGGGGCCGGATTTTTAGCTCATGGAATGACTTTTTTCCGAAAAATAATTTTTTTTTTTTTTTAAAGTCATTCCATGAGCTAAAATTCCCAGGGGCCGGTTTTTTAGCTCATGGAATGACTTTTTTCCAAAAAATAATTTTTTTTTTTTTTTTAAAGTCATTCCATGAGCTAAAATTCCCAGGGGCCGGATTTTTAGCTCATGGAATGACTTTTTTCCGAAAAATAATTTTTTTTTTTTTTTTAAAGTCATCCCATGAGCTAAAATTCCCAGGGGCCGGTTTTTTAGCTCATGGAATGACTTTTTTCCGAAAAATAATTCTTTTTTTTTTTTTTAAGTCATTCCATGAGCTAAAATTCCCAGGGGCCGGATTTTTAGCTCATGGAATGACTTTTTTCCAAAAAATAATTTTTTTTTTTTTTTAAAGTCATTCCATGAGCTAAAATTCCCAGGGGCAGGATTTTTAGCTCATGGAATGACTTTTTTCCAAAAAATAATTTTTTTTTTTTTTTAAAGTCATTCCATGAGCTAAAATTCCCAGGGGCCGGTTTTTTAGCTCATGGAATGACTTTTTTCCGAAAAATAATTTTTTTTTTTTTTTAAAGTCATTCCATAAGCTAAAATTCCCCGGGGCCGGATTTTTAGCTCATGGAATGACTTTTTTCCGAAAAATAATTTTTTTTTTTTTTTAAGGTCATTCCATGAGCTAAAATTCCCAGGGGCCGGTTTTTTAGCTCATGGAATGACTTTTTTCCAAAAAATATTTTTTTTTTTTTTTAAAGTCATTCCATGAGCTAAAATTCCCAGGGGCCGGTTTTTTAGCTCATGGAATGACTTTTTTCCGAAAAATAATTTTTTTTTTTTTTTTAAGTCATTCCATGAGCTAAAATTCCCAGGGGCCGGTTTTTTAGCTCATGGAATGACTTTTTTCCGAAAAATATTTTTTTTTTTTTTTTAAGTCATTCCATGAGCTAAAATTCCCAGGGGCCGGATTTTTAGCTCATGGAATGACTTTTTTCCAAAAAATATATATTTTTTTTTTTTAAGTCATTCCATGAGCTAAAATTCCCAGGGGCCGGATTTTTAGCTCATGGAATGACTTTTTTCCGAAAAATAATTTTTTTTTTTTTTTAAGTCATTCCATGAGCTAAAATTCCCAGGGGCCGGTTTTTTAGCTCATGGAATGACTTTTTTCCGAAAAATAATTTTTTTTTTTTTTAAAGTCATTCCGTGAGCTAAAATTCCCCGGGGCCGGATTTTTAGCTCATGGAATGACTTTTTTCCGAAAAATAATTTTTTTTTTTTTTTTAAAGTCATTCCATGAGCTAAAATTCCCAGGGGCCGGTTTTTTAGCTCATGGAATGACTTTTTTCCGAAAAATAATTTTTTTTTTTTTTTAAAGTCATTCCATGAGCTAAAATTCCCAGGGGCCGGATTTTTAGCTCATGGAATGACTTTTTTCCGAAAAATAATTTTTTTTTTTTTTTAAAGTCATTCCATGAGCTAAAATTCCCAGGGGCCGGATTTTTAGCTCATGGAATGACTTTTTTCCAAAAAATAATTTTTTTTTTTTTTTAAAAGTCATTCCATGAGCTAAAATTCCCAGGGGCCGGATTTTTAGCTCATGGAATGACTTTTTTCCAAAAAATTATTTTTTTTTTTTTTAAAGTCATTCCATGAGCTAAAATTCCCAGGGGCCGGATTTTTAGCTCATGGAATGACTTTTTTCCGAAAAATAATTTTTTTTTTTTTTAAAGTCATTCCATGAGCTAAAATTCCCAGGGGCCGGATTTTTAGCTCATGGAATGACTTTTTTCCAAAAAATTATTATTTTTTTTTTTTTTAAAGTCATTCCATGAGCTAAAATTCCCAGGGGCCGGATTTTTAGCTCATGGAATGACTTTTTTCCGAAAAATAATTTTTTTTTTTTTTTTAAGTCATTCCATGAGCTAAAATTCCCAGGGGCCGGTTTTTTAGCTCATGGAATGACTTTTTTCCGAAAAATATATTTTTTTTTTTTTTAAAGTCATTCCATGAGCTAAAATTCCCAGGGGCCGGTTTTTTAGCTCATGGAATGACTTTTTTCCGAAAAATATTTTTTTTTTTTTTTTAAGTCATTCCATGAGCTAAAATTCCCAGGGGCCGGATTTTTAGCTCATGGAATGACTTTTTTCCAAAAAATATTTTTTTTTTTTTTTAAAGTCATTCCATGAGCTAAAATTCCCAGGGGCCGGTTTTTTAGCTCATGGAATGACTTTTTTCCGAAAAATAATTTTTTTTTTTTTTTAAGTCATTCCATGAGCTAAAATTCCCAGGGGCCGGTTTTTTAGCTCATGGAATGACTTTTTTCCGAAAAATAATTTTTTTTTTTTTTAAGTCATTCCATGAGCTAAAATTCCCAGGGGCCGGATTTTTAGCTCATGGAATGACTTTTTTCCAAAAAATATTTTTTTTTTTTTTTTAAAGTCATTCCATGAGCTAAAATTCCCAGGGGCCGGATTTTTAGCTCATGGAATGACTTTTTTCCGAAAAATAATTTTTTTTTTTTTTTAAGTCATTCCATGAGCTAAAATTCCCAGGGGCCGGTTTTTTAGCTCATGGAATGACTTTTTTCCGAAAAATAATTTTTTTTTTTTTTTAAAGTCATTCCGTGAGCTAAAATTCCCCGGGGCCGGATTTTTAGCTCATGGAATGACTTTTTTCCGAAAAATAATTTTTTTTTTTTTTTTTAAAGTCATTCCATGAGCTAAAATTCCCAGGGGCCGGTTTTTTAGCTCATGGAATGACTTTTTTCCGAAAAATAATTTTTTTTTTTTTTTAAAGTCATTCCATGAGCTAAAATTCCCAGGGGCCGGATTTTTAGCTCATGGAATGACTTTTTTCCGAAAAATAATTTTTTTTTTTTTTAAAGTCATTCCATGAGCTAAAATTCCCAGGGGCCGGATTTTTAGCTCATGGAATGACTTTTTTCCAAAAAATAATTTTTTTTTTTTTTTAAAAGTCATTCCATGAGCTAAAATTCCCAGGGGCCGGATTTTTAGCTCATGGAATGACTTTTTTCCAAAAAATAATTTTTTTTTTTTTTTAAGTCATTCCATGAGCTAAAATTCCCAGGGGCCGGATTTTTAGCTCATGGAATGACTTTTTTCCAAAAAATTATTTTTTTTTTTTTTAAAGTCATTCCATGAGCTAAAATTCCCAGGGGCCGGATTTTTAGCTCATGGAATGACTTTTTTCCGAAAAATAATTTTTTTTTTTTTTTAAAGTCATTCCATGAGCTAAAATTCCCAGGGGCCGGATTTTTAGCTCATGGAATGACTTTTTTCCAAAAAATAATTTTTTTTTTTTTTTTAAAGTCATTCCATGAGCTAAAATTCCCAGGGGCCGGATTTTTAGCTCATGGAATGACTTTTTTCCGAAAAATAATTTTTTTTTTTTTTTTAAAGTCATCCCATGAGCTAAAATTCCCAGGGGCCGGTTTTTTAGCTCATGGAATGACTTTTTTCCGAAAAATAATTCTTTTTTTTTTTTTTAAGTCATTCCATGAGCTAAAATTCCCAGGGGCCGGATTTTTAGCTCATGGAATGACTTTTTTCCAAAAAATAATTTTTTTTTTTTTTTAAAGTCATTCCATGAGCTAAAATTCCCAGGGGCAGGATTTTTAGCTCATGGAATGACTTTTTTCCAAAAAATAATTTTTTTTTTTTTTTTAAGTCATTCCATGAGCTAAAATTCCCAGGGGCCGGTTTTTTAGCTCATGGAATGACTTTTTTCCGAAAAATAATTTTTTTTTTTTTTTTAAGTCATTCCATGAGCTAAAATTCCCCGGGGCCGGATTTTTAGCTCATGGAATGACTTTTTTCCGAAAAATAATTTTTTTTTTTTTTTAAGGTCATTCCATGAGCTAAAATTCCCAGGGGCCGGTTTTTTAGCTCATGGAATGACTTTTTTCCAAAAAATATTTTTTTTTTTTTTTAAAGTCATTCCATGAGCTAAAATTCCCAGGGGCCGGTTTTTTAGCTCATGGAATGACTTTTTTCCGAAAAATAATTTTTTTTTTTTTTTTAAGTCATTCCATGAGCTAAAATTCCCAGGGGCCGGTTTTTTAGCTCATGGAATGACTTTTTTCCGAAAAATAATTTTTTTTTTTTTTTTAAGTCATTCCATGAGCTAAAATTCCCAGGGGCCGGATTTTTAGCTCATGGAATGACTTTTTTCCAAAAAATAATTCTTTTTTTTTTTTTAAAGTCATTCCATGAGCTAAAATTCCCAGGGGCCGGATTTTTAGCTCATGGAATGACTTTTTTCCAAAAAATAATTTTTTTTTTTTTTTAAGTCATTCCATGAGCTAAAATTCCCAGGGGCCGGATTTTTAGCTCATGGAATGACTTTTTTCCAAAAAATTATTTTTTTTTTTTTTAAAGTCATTCCATGAGCTAAAATTCCCAGGGGCCGGATTTTTAGCTCATGGAATGACTTTTTTCCGAAAAATAATTTTTTTTTTTTTTTAAAGTCATTCCATGAGCTAAAATTCCCAGGGGCCGGATTTTTAGCTCATGGAATGACTTTTTTCCAAAAAATTATTATTTTTTTTTTTTTAAAGTCATTCCATGAGCTAAAATTCCCAGGGGCCGGATTTTTAGCTCATGGAATGACTTTTTTCCGAAAAATAATTTTTTTTTTTTTTTTAAAGTCATCCCATGAGCTAAAATTCCCAGGGGCCGGTTTTTTAGCTCATGGAATGACTTTTTTCCGAAAAATAATTTTTTTTTTTTTTTTTAAGTCATTCCATGAGCTAAAATTCCCAGGGGCCGGATTTTTAGCTCATGGAATGACTTTTTTCCAAAAAATAATTTTTTTTTTTTTTAAAGTCATTCCATGAGCTAAAATTCCCAGGGGCCGGATTTTTAGCTCATGGAATGACTTTTTTCCGAAAAATAATTTATTTTTTTTTTTTAAGTCATTCCATGAGCTAAAATTCCCAGGGGCCGGTTTTTTAGCTCATGGAATGACTTTTTTCCGAAAAATAATTTTTTTTTTTTTTTAAAGTCATTCCATGAGCTAAAATTCCCCGGGGCCGGATTTTTAGCTCATGGAATGACTTATTTCCGAAAAATAATTTTTTTTTTTTTTTAAGGTCATTCCATGAGCTAAAATTCCCAGGGGCCGGTTTTTTAGCTCATGGAATGACTTTTTTCCGAAAAATAATTTTTTTTTTTTTTTAAAGTCATTCCATGAGCTAAAATTCCGGCCCCTGGGAATTTTCCCCAGGAAAAAAGTCATTCCATGAGCTAAAAATCCGGCCCCTGGGAATTTTAGCTCATGGAATGACTTAAAAAAAAAAAAAAATTATTTTTTGGAAAAAAGTCATTCCATGAGCTAAAAAACCGGCCCCTGGGAATTTTAGCTCATGGAATGACTTTAAAAAAAAAAAAAATTATTTTTCGGAAAAAAGTCATTCCATGAGCTAAAAATCCGGCCCCTGGGAATTTTAGCTCATGGAATGACTTTAAAAAAAAAAAAAAATTATTTTTTGGAAAAAAGTCATTCCATGAGCTAAAATTCCCAGGGGCCGGTTTTTTAGCTCATGGAATGACTTTTTTCCGAAAAATAATTTTTTTTTTTTTTTAAAGTCATTCCATGAGCTAAAATTCCCCGGGGCCGGTTTTTTAGCTCATGGAATGACTTTTTTCCGAAAAATAATTTTTTTTTTTTTTTTAAAGTCATTCCATGAGCTAAAATTCCCAGGGGCCGGTTTTTTAGCTCATGGAATGACTTTTTTCCGAAAAATAATTTTTTTTTTTTTTTAAAGTCATTCCATGAGCTAAAATTCCCAGGGGCCGGATTTTTAGCTCATGGAATGACTTTTTTCCAAAAAATAATTTTTTTTTTTTTAAAGTCATTCCATGAGCTAAAATTCCCAGGGGCCGGATTTTTAGCTCATGGAATGACTTTTTTCCGAAAAATAATTTTTTTTTTTTTTTTTAAGTCATTCCATGAGCTAAAATTCCCAGGGGCCGGATTTTTAGCTCATGGAATGACTTTTTTCCAAAAAATAATTTTTTTTTTTTTTAAAGTCATTCCATGAGCTAAAATTCCCCGGGGCCGGTTTTTTAGCTCATGGAATGACTTTTTTCCGAAAAATAATTTTTTTTTTTTTTTAAAGTCATTCCATGAGCTAAAATTCCCAGGGGCCGGATTTTTAGCTCATGGAATGACTTTTTTCCAAAAAATAATTTTTTTTTTTTTTTTAAAGTCATTCCATGAGCTAAAATTCCCAGGGGCCGGATTTTTAGCTCATGGAATGACTTTTTTCCAAAAAATAATTTTTTTTTTTTTTTAAAGTCATTCCATGAGCTAAAATTCCCAGGGGCAGGATTTTTAGCTCATGGAATGACTTTTTTCCAAAAAATAATTTTTTTTTTTTTTTAAAGTCATTCCATGAGCTAAAATTCCCAGGGGCCGGATTTTTAGCTCATGGAATGACTTTTTTCCGAAAAATATTTTTTTTTTTTTTTTAAAGTCATTCCATGAGCTAAAATTCCCAGGGGCCGGATTTTTAGCTCATGGAATGACTTTTTTCCAAAAAATAATATTTTTTTTTTTTTTAAAGTCATTCCATGAGCTAAAATTCCCCGGGGCCGGTTTTTTAGCTCATGGAATGACTTTTTTCCAAAAAATAATTTTTTTTTTTTTTAAAGTCATTCCATGAGCTAAAATTCCCAGGGGCCGGTTTTTTAGCTCATGGAATGACTTTTTTCCGAAAAATAATTTTTTTTTTTTTTTAAAGTCATTCCATGAGCTAAAATTCCCAGGGGCCGGATTTTTAGCTCATGGAATGACTTTTTTCCAAAAAATAATTTTTTTTTTTTTTTTAAAGTCATTCCATGAGCTAAAATTCCCAGGGGCCGGATTTTTAGCTCATGGAATGACTTTTTTCCAAAAAATAATTTTTTTTTTTTTTTAAAGTCATTCCATGAGCTAAAATTCCCAGGGGCAGGATTTTTAGCTCATGGAATGACTTTTTTCCAAAAAATAATTTTTTTTTTTTTTTTAAAGTCATTCCATGAGCTAAAATTCCCAGGGGCCGGATTTTTAGCTCATGGAATGACTTTTTTCCGAAAAATATTTTTTTTTTTTTTTTAAAGTCATTCCATGAGCTAAAATTCCCAGGGGCCGGATTTTTAGCTCATGGAATGACTTTTTTCCAAAAAATAATATTTTTTTTTTTTTTAAAGTCATTCCATGAGCTAAAATTCCCAGGGGCCGGATTTTTAGCTCATGGAATGACTTTTTTCCAAAAAATAATTTTTTTTTTTTTTAAAGTCATTCCATGAGCTAAAATTCCCAGGGGCCGGATTTTTAGCTCATGGAATGACTTTTTTCCAAAAAATAATTTTTTTTTTTTTTTAAAGTCATTCCATGAGCTAAAATTCCCAGGGGCCGGATTTTTAGCTCATGGAATGACTTTTTTCCGAAAAATAATTTTTTTTTTTTTTTAAAGTCATTCCATGAGCTAAAATTCCCAGGGGCCGGTTTTTTAGCTCATGGAATGACTTTTTTCCAAAAAATAATTTTTTTTTTTTTTTAAGTCATTCCATGAGCTAAAATTCCCAGGGGCCGGATTTTTAGCTCATGGAATGACTTTTTTCCGAAAAATAATTTTTTTTTTTTTTTTAAAGTCATTCCATGAGCTAAAATTCCCAGGGGCCGGTTTTTTAGCTCATGGAATGACTTTTTTCCGAAAAATAATTTTTTTTTTTTTTTAAAGTCATTCCATGAGCTAAAATTCCCAGGGGCCGGATTTTTAGCTCATGGAATGACTTTTTTCCGAAAAATAATTTTTTTTTTTTTTTAAAGTCATTCCATGAGCTAAAATTCCCAGGGGCCGGATTTTTAGCTCATGGAATGACTTTTTTCCAAAAAATAATTTTTTTTTTTTTTTTAAAGTCATTCCATGAGCTAAAATTCCCAGGGGCCGGATTTTTAGCTCATGGAATGACTTTTTTCCGAAAAATAATTTTTTTTTTTTTTTAAGTCATTCCATGAGCTAAAATTCCCAGGGGCCGGATTTTTAGCTCATGGAATGACTTTTTTCCAAAAAATAATTTTTTTTTTTTTTAAAGTCATTCCATGAGCTAAAATTCCCAGGGGCCGGATTTTTAGCTCATGGAATGACTTTTTTCCAAAAAATAATTTTTTTTTTTTTTAAAGTCATTCCATGAGCTAAAATTCCCAGGGGCCGGATTTTTAGCTCATGGAATGACTTTTTTCCGAAAAATAATTTTTTTTTTTTTTTTAAAGTCATTCCATGAGCTAAAATTCCCAGGGGCCGGATTTTTAGCTCATGGAATGACTTTTTTCCAAAAAATAATATTTTTTTTTTTTTTTAAGTCATTCCATGAGCTAAAATTCCCAGGGGCCGGATTTTTAGCTCATGGAATGACTTTTTTCCAAAAAATAATATTTTTTTTTTTTTTTAAGTCATTCCATGAGCTAAAATTCCCAGGGGCCGGTTTTTTAGCTCATGGAATGACTTTTTTCCGAAAAATAATTTTTTTTTTTTTTTAAAGTCATTCCATGAGCTAAAATTCCCAGGGGCCGGATTTTTAGCTCATGGAATGACTTTTTTCCAAAAAATAATTTTTTTTTTTTTTTAAAGTCATTCCATGAGCTAAAATTCCCAGGGGCCGGATTTTTAGCTCATGGAATGACTTTTTTCCAAAAAATAATTTTTTTTTTTTTTTAAAGTCATTCCATGAGCTAAAATTCCCAGGGGCAGGATTTTTAGCTCATGGAATGACTTTTTTCCAAAAAATAATTTTTTTTTTTTTTTAAAGTCATTCCATGAGCTAAAATTCCCAGGGGCCGGATTTTTAGCTCATGGAATGACTTTTTTCCGAAAAATATATATATTTTTTTTTTAAAGTCATTCCATGAGCTAAAATTCCCAGGGGCCGGATTTTTAGCTCATGGAATGACTTTTTTCCAAAAAATAATATATTTTTTTTTTTTAAAGTCATTCCATGAGCTAAAATTCCCAGGGGCCGGATTTTTAGCTCATGGAATGACTTTTTTCCAAAAAATAATTTTTTTTTTTTTTAAAGTCATTCCATGAGCTAAAATTCCCAGGGGCCGGATTTTTAGCTCATGGAATGACTTTTTTCCAAAAAATAATTTTTTTTTTTTTTTAAAGTCATTCCATGAGCTAAAATTCCCAGGGGCCGGATTTTTAGCTCATGGAATGACTTTTTTCCGAAAAATAATTTTTTTTTTTTTTTAAAGTCATTCCATGAGCTAAAATTCCCAGGGGCCGGTTTTTTAGCTCATGGAATGACTTTTTTCCAAAAAATAATTTTTTTTTTTTTTTAAGTCATTCCATGAGCTAAAATTCCCAGGGGCCGGATTTTTAGCTCATGGAATGACTTTTTTCCGAAAAATAATTTTTTTTTTTTTTTTAAAGTCATTCCATGAGCTAAAATTCCCAGGGGCCGGTTTTTTAGCTCATGGAATGACTTTTTTCCGAAAAATAATTTTTTTTTTTTTTTAAAGTCATTCCATGAGCTAAAATTCCCAGGGGCCGGATTTTTAGCTCATGGAATGACTTTTTTCCGAAAAATAATTTTTTTTTTTTTTTAAAGTCATTCCATGAGCTAAAATTCCCAGGGGCCGGATTTTTAGCTCATGGAATGACTTTTTTCCAAAAAATAATTTTTTTTTTTTTTTAAAGTCATTCCATGAGCTAAAATTCCCAGGGGCCGGATTTTTAGCTCATGGAATGACTTTTTTCCGAAAAATAATTTTTTTTTTTTTTTAAGTCATTCCATGAGCTAAAATTCCCAGGGGCCGGATTTTTAGCTCATGGAATGACTTTTTTCCAAAAAATAATTTTTTTTTTTTTTAAAGTCATTCCATGAGCTAAAATTCCCCGGGGCCGGTTTTTTAGCTCATGGAATGACTTTTTTCCGAAAAATCATTTTTTTTTTTTTTTTAAAGTCATTCCATGAGCTAAAATTCCCAGGGGCCGGTTTTTTAGCTCATGGAATGACTTTTTTCCGAAAAATAATTTTTTTTTTTTTTTAAAGTCATTCCATGAGCTAAAATTCCCAGGGGCCGGATTTTTAGCTCATGGAATGACTTTTTTCCAAAAAATAATTTTTTTTTTTTTAAAGTCATTCCATGAGCTAAAATTCCCAGGGGCCGGATTTTTAGCTCATGGAATGACTTTTTTCCGAAAAATAATTTTTTTTTTTTTTTTTAAGTCATTCCATGAGCTAAAATTCCCAGGGGCCGGATTTTTAGCTCATGGAATGACTTTTTTCCAAAAAATAATTTTTTTTTTTTTTAAAGTCATTCCATGAGCTAAAATTCCCAGGGGCCGGATTTTTAGCTCATGGAATGACTTTTTTCCGAAAAATAATTTTTTTTTTTTTTTAAAGTCATTCCATGAGCTAAAATTCCCAGGGGCCGGATTTTTAGATCATGGAATGACTTTTTTCCAAAAAATAATTTTTTTTTTTTTTTAAAGTCATTCCATGAGCTAAAATTCCCAGGGGCCGGATTTTTAGCTCATGGAATGACTTTTTTCCAAAAAATAATTTTTTTTTTTTTTTAAAGTCATTCCATGAGCTAAAATTCCCAGGGGCAGGATTTTTAGCTCATGGAATGACTTTTTTCCAAAAAATAATTTTTTTTTTTTTTTAAAGTCATTCCATGAGCTAAAATTCCCAGGGGCCGGATTTTTAGCTCATGGAATGACTTTTTTCCGAAAAATAATTTTTTTTTTTTTTTAAAGTCATTCCATGAGCTAAAATTCCCAGGGGCCGGATTTTTAGCTGATGGAATGACTTTTTTCCAAAAAATAATATTTTTTTTTTTTTTTAAGTCATTCCATGAGCTAAAATTCCCAGGGGCCGGATTTTTAGCTCATGGAATGACTTTTTTCCGAAAAATAATTTTTTTTTTTTTTTAAAGTCATTCCATGAGCTAAAATTCCCAGGGGCCGGATTTTTAGCTCATGGAATGACTTTTTTCCGAAAAATAATTTTTTTTTTTTTTTAAAGTCATTCCATGAGCTAAAATTCCCAGGGGCCGGATTTTTAGCTCATGGAATGACTTTTTTCCAAAAAATAATTTTTTTTTTTTTTTAAAGTCATTCCATGAGCTAAAATTCCCAGGGGCCGGATTTTTAGCTCATGGAATGACTTTTTTCCAAAAAATAATTTTTTTTTTTTTTTAAAGTCATTCCATGAGCTAAAATTCCCAGGGGCCGGATTTTTAGCTCTTGGAATGACTTTTTTCCGAAAAATAATTTTTTTTTTTTTTTAAAGTCATTCCATGAGCTAAAATTCCCAGGGGCCGGATTTTTAGCTCATGGAATGACTTTTTTCCAAAAAATATTTTTTTTTTTTTTTTTTAAAGTCATTCCATGAGCTAAAATTCCCAGGGGCCGGATTTTTAGCTCATGGAATGACTTTTTTCCAAAAAATAATTTTTTTTTTTTTTAAAGTCATTCCATGAGCTAAAATCCCCAGGGGCCGGATTTTTAGCTCATGGAATGACTTTTTTCCAAAAAATAATTTTTTTTTTTTTTAAAGTCATTCCATGAGCTAAAATACCCAGGGGCCGGATTTTTAGCTCATGGAATGACTTTTTTCCGAAAAATAATGTTTTTTTTTTTTTAAAGTCATTCCATGAGCTAAAATTCCCAGGGGCCGGTTTTTTAGCTCATGGAATGACTTTTTTCCAAAAAATAATTTTTTTTTTTTTTAAAGTCATTCCATGAGCTAAAATTCCCAGGGGCCGGATTTTTAGCTCATGGAATGACTTTTTTCCAAAAAATAATTTTTTTTTTTTTTTTAAGTCATTCCATGAGCTAAAATTCCCAGGGGCCGGATTTTTAGCTCATGGAATGACTTTTTTCCTGGGGAAAATTCCCAGGGGCCGGAATTTTAGCTCATGGAATGACTTAAAAAAAAAAAAAAAATTATTTTTCGGAAAAAAGTCATTCCATGAGCTAAAAAACCGGCCCCTGGGAATTTTAGCTCATGGAATGACTTAAAAAAAAAAAAAAATTATTTTTCGGAAAAAAGTCATTCCATGAGCTAAAAAACCGGCCCCTGGGAATTTTAGCTCATGGAATGACTTTAAAAAAAAAAAAAAAATATTTTTCGGAAAAAAGTCATTCCATGAGCTAAAAATCCGGCCCCTGGGTATTTTAGCTCATGGAATGACTTTAAAAAAAAAAAAAATTATTTTTTGGAAAAAAGTCATTCCATGAGCTAAAAATCCGGCCCCTGGGAATTTTAGCTCATGGAATGACTTTAAAAAAAAAAAAAATTATTTTTTGGAAAAAAGTCATTCCATGAGCTAAAAATCCGGCCCCTGGGAATTTTAGCTCATGGAATGACTTTAAAAAAAAAAAAAATTATTTTTTGGAAAAAAGTCATTCCATGAGCTAAAAATCCGGCCCCTGGGAATTTTAGCTCATGGAATGACTTTAAAAAAAAAAAAAAATTATTTTTTGGAAAAAAGTCATTCCATGAGCTAAAAATCCGGCCCCTGGGAATTTTAGCTCATGGAATGACTTTAAAAAAAAAAAAAAATTATTTTTCGGAAAAAAGTCATTCCATGAGCTAAAAATCCGGCCCCTGGGAATTTTAGCTCATGGAATGACTTTAAAAAAAAAAAAAATTATTTTTTGGAAAAAAGTCATTCCATGAGCTAAAAATCCGGCCCCTGGGAATTTTAGCTCATGGAATGACTTTAAAAAAAAAAAAAAATTATTTTTCGGAAAAAAGTCATTCCATGAGCTAAAAAACCGGCCCCTGGGAATTTTAGCTCATGGAATGACTTTAAAAAAAAAAAAAAAATTATTTTTCGGAAAAAAGTCATTCCATGAGCTAAAAAACCGGCCCCGGGGAATTTTAGCTCATGGAATGACTTTAAAAAAAAAAAAAAATTATTTTTCAGAAAAAAGTCATTCCATGAGCTAAAAAACCGGCCCCTGGGAATTTTAGCTCATGGAATGACTTAAAAAAAAAAAAAAATTATTTTTCGGAAAAAAGTCATTCCATGAGCTAAAAATCCGGCCCCTGGGAATTTTAGCTCATGGAATGACTTTAAAAAAAAAAAAAAATTATTTTTTGGAAAAAAGTCATTCCATGAGCTAAAAATCCGGCCCCTGGGAATTTTAGCTCATGGAATGACTTAAAAAAAAAAAAAAATTATTTTTTGGAAAAAAGTCATTCCATGAGCTAAAAATCCGGCCCCTGGGAATTTTAGCTCATGGAATGACTTTAAAAAAAAAAAAAAAATTATTTTTTGGAAAAAAGTCATTCCATGAGCTAAAAATCCGGCCCCTGGGAATTTTAGCTCATGGAATGACTTTAAAAAAAAAAAAAAATTATTTTTCGGAAAAAAGTCATTCCATGAGCTAAAAATCCGGCCCCTGGGAATTTTAGCTCATGGAATGACTTAAAAAAAAAAAAAAAATTATTTTTCGGAAAAAAGTCATTCCATGAGCTAAAAAACCGGCCCCTGGGAATTTTAGCTCATGGAATGACTTTAAAAAAAAAAAAAAATTATTTTTCGGAAAAAAGTCATTCCATGAGCTAAAAATCCGGCCCCTGGGAATTTTAGCTCATGGAATGACTTTAAAAAAAAAAAAAAATTATTTTTTGGAAAAAAGTCATTCCATGAGCTAAAAATCCGGCCCCTGGGAATTTTAGCTCATGGAATGACTTTAAAAAAAAAAATTATTTTTTGGAAAAAAGTCATTCCATGAGCTAAAAATCCGGCCCCTGGGAATTTTAGCTCATGGAATGACTTTAAAAAAAAAAAAAATTATTTTTTGGAAAAAAGTCATTCCATGAGCTAAAAATCCGGCCCCTGGGAATTTTAGCTCATGGAATGACTTTAAAAAAAAAAAAAAATTATTTTTTGGAAAAAAGTCATTCCATGAGCTAAAAATCCGGCCCCTGGGAATTTTAGCTCATGGAATGACTTTAAAAAAAAAAAAAAATTATTTTTCGGAAAAAAGTCATTCCATGAGCTAAAAATCCGGCCCCTGGGAATTTTAGCTCATGGAATGACTTTAAAAAAAAAAAAAAATTATTTTTCGGAAAAAAGTCATTCCATGAGCTAAAAAACCGGCCCCTGGGAATTTTAGCTCATGGAATGACTTAAAAAAAAAAAAAAAAATTATTTTTCGGAAAAAAGTCATTCCATGAGCTAAAAAACCGGCCCCTGGGAATTTTAGCTCATGGAATGACTTTAAAAAAAAAAAAAAATTATTTTTCGGAAAAAAGTCATTCCATGAGCTAAAAAACCGGCCCCTGGGAATTTTAGCTCATGGAATGACTTTAAAAAAAAAAAAAAATTATTTTTCGGAAAAAAGTCATTCCATGAGCTAAAATTCCCAGGGGCCGGATTTTTAGCTCATGGAATGACTTTTTTCCGAAAAATAATTTTTTTTTTTTTTTTTAAGTCATTCCATGAGCTAAAATTCCCAGGGGCCGGATTTTTAGCTCATGGAATGACTTTTTTCCAAAAAATATTTTTTTTTTTTTTTTAAAGTCATTCCATGAGCTAAAATTCCCAGGGGCCGGATTTTTAGCTCATGGAATGACTTTTTTCCAAAAAATAATTTTTTTTTTTTTTTTAAAGTCATTCCATGAGCTAAAATTCCCAGGGGCCGGATTTTTAGCTCATGGAATGACTTTTTTCCAAAAAATAATTTTTTTTTTTTTTTTTAAAGTCATTCCATGAGCTAAAATTCCCAGGGGCCGGATTTTTAGCTCATGGAATGACTTTTTTCCGAAAAATAATTTTTTTTTTTTTTAAAGTCATTCCATGAGCTAAAATTCCCAGGGGCCGGTTTTTTAGCTCATGGAATGACTTTTTTCCAAAAAATAATTTTTTTTTTTTTTAAAGTCATTCCATGAGCTAAAATTCCCAGGGGCCGGATTTTTAGCTCATGGAATGACTTTTTTCCAAAAAATAATTTTTTTTTTTTTTTTAAGTCATTCCATGAGCTAAAATTCCCGGGGGCCGGATTTTTAGCTCATGGAATGACTTTTTTCCAAAAAATAATTTTTTTTTTTTTTTTAAAGTCATTCCATGAGCTAAAATTCCCAGGGGCCGGTTTTTTAGCTCATGGAATGACTTTTTTCCGAAAAATAATTTTTTTTTTTTTTTTAAGTCATTCCATGAGCTAAAATTCCCCGGGGCCGGATTTTTAGCTCATGGAATGACTTTTTTCCGAAAAATAATTTTTTTTTTTTTTTAAAGTCATTCCATGAGCTAAAATTCCCAGGGGCCGGTTTTTTAGCTCATGGAATGACTTTTTTCCGAAAAATAATTTTTTTTTTTTTTTTAAAGTCATTCCATGAGCTAAAATTCCCAGGGGCCGGTTTTTTAGCTCATGGAATGACTTTTTTCCGAAAAATAATTTTTTTTTTTTTTTAAAGTCATTCCATGAGCTAAAATTCCCCGGGGCCGGATTTTTAGCTCATGGAATGACTTTTTTCCGAAAAATAATTTTTTTTTTTTTTTTAAAGTCATTCCATGAGCTAAAATTCCCAGGGGCCGGTTTTTTAGCTCATGGAATGACTTTTTTCCGAAAAATAATTTTTTTTTTTTTTTAAAGTCATTCCATGAGCTAAAATTCCCAGGGGCCGGTTTTTTAGCTCATGGAATGACTTTTTTCCGAAAAATAATTTTTTTTTTTTTTTTAAGTCATTCCATGAGCTAAAATTCCCAGGGGCCGGATTTTTAGCTCATGGAATGACTTTTTTCCAAAAAATAATTTTTTTTTTTTTTAAAGTCATTCCATGAGCTAAAATTCCCAGGGGCCGGATTTTTAGCTCATGGAATGACTTTTTTCCGAAAAATATATTTTTTTTTTTTTTAAAGTCATTCCATGAGCTAAAATTCCCAGGGGCCGGATTTTTAGCTCATGGAATGACTTTTTTCCGAAAAATAATTTTTTTTTTTTTTTAAGTCATTCCATGAGCTAAAATTCCCAGGGGCCGGTTTTTTAGCTCATGGAATGACTTTTTTCCAAAAAATAATTTTTTTTTTTTTTTTTAAAGTCATTCCATGAGCTAAAATTCCCAGGGGCCGGTTTTTTAGCTCATGGAATGACTTTTTTCCGAAAAATAATTTTTTTTTTTTTTTTAAAGTCATTCCATGAGCTAAAATTCCCAGGGGCCGGTTTTTTAGCTCATGGAATGACTTTTTTCCGAAAAATAATTTTTTTTTTTTTTTAAAGTCATTCCATGAGCTAAAATTCCCCGGGGCCGGATTTTTAGCTCATGGAATGACTTTTTTCCGAAAAATAATTTTTTTTTTTTTTTTAAAGTCATTCCATGAGCTAAAATTCCCAGGGGCCGGTTTTTTAGCTCATGGAATGACTTTTTTCCGAAAAATAATTTTTTTTTTTTTTTAAAGTCATTCCATGAGCTAAAATTCCCAGGGGCCGGTTTTTTAGCTCATGGAATGACTTTTTTCCGAAAAATAATTTTTTTTTTTTTTTTAAGTCATTCCATGAGCTAAAATTCCCAGGGGCCGGATTTTTAGCTCATGGAATGACTTTTTTCCAAAAAATAATTTTTTTTTTTTTTAAAGTCATTCCATGAGCTAAAATTCCCAGGGGCCGGATTTTTAGCTCATGGAATGACTTTTTTCCGAAAAATATATTTTTTTTTTTTTTAAAGTCATTCCATGAGCTAAAATTCCCAGGGGCCGGATTTTTAGCTCATGGAATGACTTTTTTCCGAAAAATAATTTTTTTTTTTTTTTAAGTCATTCCATGAGCTAAAATTCCCAGGGGCCGGTTTTTTAGCTCATGGAATGACTTTTTTCCAAAAAATAATTTTTTTTTTTTTTTTTAAGTCATTCCATGAGCTAAAATTCCCAGGGGCCGGATTTTTAGCTCATGGAATGACTTTTTTCCAAAAAATAATTTTTTTTTTTTTTTAAAGTCATTCCATGAGCTAAAATTCCCGGGGGCCGGATTTTTAGCTCATGGAATGACTTTTTTCCGAAAAATAATTTTTTTTTTTTTTTTTAAGTCATTCCATGAGCTAAAATTCCCCGGGGCCGGATTTTTAGCTCATGGAATGACTTTTTTCCGAAAAATAATTTTTTTTTTTTTTTAAGTCATTCCATGAGCTAAAATTCCCAGGGGCCGGATTTTTAGCTCATGGAATGACTTTTTTCCAAAAAATAATTTTTTTTTTTTTTAAAGTCATTCCATGAGCTAAAATTCCCCGGGGCCGGATTTTTAGCTCATGGAATGACTTTTTCCCGAAAAATAATTTTTTTTTTTTTAAAGTCATTCCATGAGCTAAAATTCCCCGGGCCGGATTTTTAGCTCATGGAATGACTTTTTTCCAAAAAATAATTTTTTTTTTTTTTAAGTCATTCCATGAGCTGAAATTCCCAGGGGCCGGATTTTTAGCTCATGGAATGACTTTTTTCCGAAAAATAATTTTTTTTTTTTTTTTAAATCATTCCATGAGCTAAAATTCCCAGGGGCCGGATTTTTAGCTCATGGAATGACTTTTTTCCGAAAAATAATTTTTTTTTTTTTTAAAGTCATTCCATGAGCTAAAATTCCCAGGGGCCGGATTTTTAGCTCATGGAATGACTTTTTTCCAAAAAATAATTTTTTTTTTTTTTAAGTCATTCCATGAGCTAGAATTCCCAGGGGCCGGATTTTTAGCTCATGGAATGACTTTTTTCCGAAAAATAATTTTTTTTTTTTTAAAGTCATTCCATGAGCTAAAATTCCCAGGGGCCGGATTTTTAGCTCATGGAATGACTTTTTTCGGAAAAATATATATTTTTTTAAACAGTCATTCCATGAGCTAAAATCCCGCACCTGGGAATTTTAGCTCATGGAATGTGTTTTTTTTTCTGGGTTTGAAAAATCGACAAAGCAGGCGCCTATTTCGAACAAATTTCCATTCCATATGTCAAAAATTCAGCGCTTGGGGAATTTAGCTCACGCAACGTAATTTTCTGTCGGGTGTGTTTCGGGACTTTCCATCGCATGTGTTAAAAATTCAGCACTTGGAAAATTTAGCTCAAGGCCTATAGCTCCGCCGTCCATCACCCGAGCCGCACTATGGACTCCTATGGACAAAAAAAAACCGCGGCGTTAATCCGCAAAGGGCACGTGCAACTGGTGTGTTTCACAGTACCGGACGGTTGTTAACGCATTGTAAAACTAACCCGCCGTCTCCGTCCTCGTCGCCCGCGGTTTGCTGTGGCGCTCTCGACGGTTCGTTGTGCTCGCAGCAGCAGCAGCAGCAACGGCACCGGGAAAACAACAGCGGTCCGCACAATGCGAGTTTTGTCGGTCGGCACCGGCGCGGATTTATCGTCGCGGACAATGACTTCCGAAATAAAGTTAGATACCGCGCGCGCGCGAGCGCCGAGGCTCCCGGGTCCCGAAGGATGCTTCCGTCCTCGCGCACCAAATCGCATTATCGTAAACCGCGTGCGCACACCGCGATAGGATTCGTTCCTATTACCCAAGGTGCGAAAGCCTCCATTGTTGCCGGCGCCGGTGCGCGCGTGGGATCAGGAAACGAATATACTCTACTTAGCTGCGAGCCAGGCTGACGCTGGTTTATTGTCCCCGGGAAAATAAATTAATTGTTTGCTTTTTTTAATTTATTTATTGCATTTTTTTCATTAATTCTATTTTTTTATTTTAAATCATTCATTAATTGCTATTTCTTTTATTTTAAATCATTCATTAATTGCTATTTTTTTATTTTTTATTTTTTACTTTAGGGCGATTGCAATTTCGGCCATAGAAAACGTGGTTTTAGGGAGGAAGAAAATTTTCGAGCGACATGTCAAACATATTTGACATTCCTGCGGTCAGTTTTTCGCTGTCGAAAAATGCAATTATTTTTCTTTTGCCTGAATTTTCGTTTTATTGAGAAATTCGACAATTTCTCTGTCCTCGAAGTTTTCGTTTATTTAAAATAGCTTATGAAAAAAAATCAAAGGTAATCAAGCTTTTTTAATTTTTCTTTTTATTCAAAAATTCTTCAATTACTCTTTTGTCAAAACTTTCCTTCGTCAAAAAAATCGATCACTTCTCCTCCATCTACATTTTCATAAATTCCAAAACACTATAAGCTACAATTAAATTTGCGCAATTGCCAGGAATTTTTTTCAATTCTTTTTTTTTCTCTTTCCTCGAAGTTTCCGTTTATTCAAAACAGCTCATGAAAAAAATCGATAATAATCAAGCCTTTTTAATTTTTCTTTTTATTAAAAAATTCTTCAATTACTCTTTTGTCAAAACTTTTCTTCGTAAAAAAAATCGATCACTCTCCTCCACCTACATTCTCATAAATTCCAAAACTCTTTCAGCTCCAATGAAATTTGCTCAACTACCAGGAATTTTTTTCAATTATTTTTTTTCGCCAAAACTGTGACGCGCAACGTGCGAGGCAGGTCAAGTGCATCGCGGCGGCGAACTTTTTGGAAGTCCTGTACCGCTCGGTGCAACGCGAGGCGTTGCACCGAGCGCGAGCTGCTGGAGTGGCAAAAAAAAGTTGGTCGAGGGTCCTTGGACGGTTCGAGGTCGGTGGACGTCTGACGCAGCCGGAGAGCAGCCGGAGAACTCGGTGCGCCGTGAGTAAAGCGAGTACAACCGGAGGAGCCGAAAGCCGAATGCGCACCGAGCCGCGAACCGAGCGCGCGCGCAAGAGAGAGACGAAAAAGAGCCGGCGGCCAGCCCGCCCCCGACCTTGGCTCAGGTTGGGCCAAAGGGAACGGCCTCGACTCGGCCCCGGCCGGTTCCTCGTTTTCTTCTTTCGTCTCGCGCGCGCGGATATTTCGCTCGGCCAAGCGCATTCGGCGCGCCAGCCACGAGGAACCGACCTTCCTCGAGGTTGCGCGGCACGCCTTTTATGGCCGCACTCGACATTCGCCTTCGTCGCCGCTTCGACTCGGACCACGTCGCCCCCCCCCCCCCCCTTCCCGAAGACGAGCTGCACTCTCTCGCCGCTCCGGGTTGCACTTGCACTTTCTTCATTTCTTCCTGTTCACCCAATTCTTGTCCGCATTTGGGACACAATTTGTTTTAAACATGGATGATTTGTATTGGTAATTTTTAAATGCGGTTTTGGTATTGCAAATGGAAGAGGAATGTAATGTAATTTTTTTTTTTTTTTTTTTTTTTTTTTGGCCAGGCCGTTTTAGTTGAGCCGACTAATCTCTTCAGCCGGTGCAGTATTTGTCGGCGGTTGCACTTGCACTTTCTTCATTTCTTCCTGTTAACCGGCAACCCACTTCTTGTCCGCATTTGGGACACAATTTGTTAGAAATATGTACGATTTGTAGAGTTAATTTTTAAATGCGGGTTTGGTATTGCTAATGGAGGAAGAATGTAATGTAATTTTTTTTTTTTTTTTCGCCAGGCCGTTTTAGTTGAGCCGACTAATCTCTTCTCCCGGTGCAGTATTTGTCGACAACCGATCCAATCACTCAATCTTGAGACAGATAGTCAATCCACGTTTTATCATCGCATTGAGTATCTCTGGACTCACTCGTCATCCTCGAACGTTGATTAAATTGTTTGGGATTCTCGAGGGCTGCCTTTTTCTTGTATTTGTGGAATCAAATATTTGCTGCGTTCCAGCCAATGACGCGAGGATCGAGAGTGCCGGGATTTAATAGCGTATAATAAATGAAAGCGAAAAGGGGTAACACGATATTTTCACTCATTACAATGAAAATATTTTTTTATAACAAATAGTATGAAAACATTTTTTTATAAAAAAAATATTTTCATTTCAACATTTTTTTATTAAAATTTTTTTTATTTGAATGTTTTTTATAAAGAAAAATATTTTCATTATAGAATTAATGAAAATATTTTTTACTCAACCGGAAATCAATGGTCGTTGTTGCCACGACGATTTTTCGGCTCTCGCGTGGCACAGGAAGTGACGTGTGTGCGTATAGCAATACGCGAAACATTAATATAGCGGCGGCGGCAAATTAGCGTTGGCAATTAGAGCGATTAGGGCGTTCAGGGTGGGTCGACGTCGTAACCTAGAGCCGCGCGCGCGCCTCTCCCGCTCTCACTCGCGCTCCGCATTATACGCTGCTCACCTTGCTCGGCCCGCGTCGCGTCGACGCAACCTGTAACGCTGTTGCAGCATCATAGCAAGTGCGCGCGAGCGTTCTCGGCGGGCGCCGCGAGCGCGCTATATATGCACCTCCTAACTTGCAGATATTACGAAAGCTCAGTATTGTAACAGCTAATTAAGCGACTAAACCGGCGATTACGAGTATTTAGCGACGGAAACGGGGAACCGAAGGACCCGAGGCGAGTTTCCCGACGCTGAGACGCGGAGCTCACTGCAGCCACGCGTTCGTTAAAACGAAATTTCGTCTCCTGGTGATTTATAATTTTATCAAATTCCGCACGTCAATGTTGACGATTAATTTAACGAAAATAAATTACGATGATTTTAGTGATTTATGCGATTTAATTTTGACTAAAATTATCGTTTATTTATTATTTATTTATTATTATCGATTATTATATCGATTATTTATTATTTATTTATTATTATCGATTATTATATCGATTATCGAAATTTCGATTATTTTGACGAAAATAAATTACGATGATTTTAGTGATTTATTCGATTTAATTTTTGTATTTTTTTTTTAGTACAGCGAACGTATGAAAATTAATGTGGCCTTTTTTATCGCCTTTTTTTTGTCCGCAACGAAATAATAGCGCAGCGAGTGGAGTTTTCGCAGGGATAAAATCACAGAGAGAAAAGAACGAACCGCAGCGCAGTCGGGCGAAGACCTCGAGGAGCGAGCCGAGCGCACCTCGGACGGTTCCTTTCTGGCCGCAAATATAAAATCCCCGGCGAGTTTAACACGCGGGAAAGGAAGGAAACGACGGCCGCTCATTTCGACGTCGAGAGACGCTTCCCAATACGGACGGTGCCGATCTCGCCACCGCGGAATCTCGATGGTGTTTTTTTTCTTTTTCTTTTTTTTTGCGGAGAGAAACGTTGCCAATTTCCACGCGATTCGAAAGTTGCTTAATTTCGCGGTAATTGGAAGGAGGCATTTTATTTGGGTGTCTGGAGATACAGGAGTCCAAATTCGCAGCCGGTGAACGGATCTTTGCACTCTCGGCCGTGCCAAATGCGGAATTATCTACTTAATTGTGCAGATACCTAATAATAATGCGACCGAATTGCCTCGGCCATCCACCTATCGGGCAACTCGCGATATTTCTATCAACGACGTTTTGCAATTTATTGCATCGCACTTTTTGTTTTTCGCTTCTTTTTTTTTGCTATCACTTTCACGGTCTGGCGTAAATGACAAATAAATTTGCATCCAGTGTTTATCCGCTGAATGAAGTTGAAGCGGCCTCGCGAGGCGGAAAGGTCGTTGGACTGATAAGCGAAGTGTTATCTACTTCACGTTCTATGATTTCTATGGACATACGTCGAAAAAAAAAAATCATTGAATCAACTGCTGTGATATTGACAGAATTAAATATGAGCTTCGATATCTGGTGTCACTTTTTCGGAGCGTTATTAAAACGAGATTATTTTGGATTGACAAAAAAGCGATGAGTGTTTTTTTTTTTATAAAATATTTTGCTACCTTAACATTTTTTTGCCGAACTTGCAAATTATTTTGTGACCATTTTTGTTAACAATAAATATATATTTATTTGACCGTGTATGACTCTATAATATTAATTTTTTTGGAGCGTTATTAAAACGAGATTATTTTGGATTAACAAAAAAGCGACGAGTGTTTTTTTCTTTTTTCAATAAAATATTTTGCTGCCTTAATATTTTTTTCCCGACCGTGCAAATTATTTTGTGACCATTTTGATTAACAAAAAATAGATATATTTTTCACCGTGTATAATTTTAGGTTCCACGCGCGACTCTATAAATAAATGTCTAATGCAACAAGTGTTGCAACATTCGCATTGAATTTCGTGCAGGAAAACGGGCGTCCAAGGTTTCCAAGCGGACGCGACGTGTTTCGGACCGCCGAACGAGCTGTCCTTGAGGCACTCGCGCTGCAGCAGCAGGCTGCAGCGACGGCAGTTCGTTCACTCGACGAAACCGCATTACTCATTCCCCCGAATACCGAGTTGCGCCGCTTATCTCCCGCTAGAGACGCCGCGGCACGAAGGTGATTATAATGTTTATTCGCGGACGAATTCGTCGAATCAATAATTATTATACCGGAGTCGATGCACCTGAAGTCTGCGCGCATTGTGCAAACAACACCGAGCGCTTATCGAGAGAAGTGAATATAAAAATAAGCCGTCTCGTTTAATTCGCGATTTTTTTTATTTTTTTTATATAAATTATAATCACTCGACGACCGGCTAATAAATTCCCGTGTAGCGCGTTCGGAAACGAAATAAATCCCGCGCGGCGAGCAAATATTATTTTTCGCGCGAAAATCGAAAATATCCGTTTTTCGACGATGTAAACTGCGCGATGTTCGACAATAATATATCGTCATTCCGCGCCATTGTTCAAACACAAACGAAAATATAATTTTGATTTCCTCTGGAAAAAAACCTGCCGATCGCTCGGAGATAAATACGTGGGCCAGTCGCGGGCGGACCGCGCGAGAGGTCCGCCCGTGTTTGTTAAATAAATTTTTGTTATTTCGACGACGGTGGCGGCGGCGGCGGCGGATCGTGTGCGTCATCGCGGGCGCGGGTGTGTGCGCGGGGGGGCCCGGACTCGACGAATAAACTCGGCGAGAGAAAGAGGGACGAGAGAAAGAAAGCGAGAGAGCGGAGCCAGAGGTCGTTGCACCGTCGTTGGGCACCCTCAATGAAAGCATCAACAGCATAGTTGCGCGACAGCTAATGCTGCAACATAATATGCACGGCGTAACACTCGCAGCCTCGGGCACCGTGTCGATCAATTAGTCCGACACTTTTCCACCGAATTACATTTGTTTTATTCTCATTTGCAAATTTTGTCTCGAAATGATGATGAAAAAAAAATACATTTTAGGGTATTTTTCTCCGTATTTTAGGGTTGAATTTTTATAGTCCGAAGTTTGAAGCCGAGTTCCAACTTAAATTCGAACTTTAGTTGGAACTTAAAATTAAACATTTGGAACTTAAGTTCGAATTTGAAAATAAAAATTTGGAACTTGAGTTGGGATATAAAAATAAAAATTTGCAGCTCAAGTTGGAAATTAAAAATAAAAATTTGGAATTTACGTTGGAACTTGAGAAGAAAAAGTTGGAACTTAAATTGGAACTCAAAAAAAAAAGTTGGAACTTAAAATAAAAATATGGAACTTAAATTGGAACTTAAAAAGAAAAAGTTGGAACTTAAAAAGAAAAAGTTGGAACTTAAAAAGAAAAAGTCGGAACTTAAATTGGAACTTGAGTTTAAACGTGAGTTCAAACTTGGGATTAGAAATTCGACCCTCAGTCAGGAGACAAGAAATAACCATTTTTTTTTAAATTCCACAACCTAAACTCCCCATCCACAAAACCAACATCCAAGATCTATTTTTCTATCCTCCAAAAAAAGGTCGCCCAAAAATAAAAAAATTCTCATTCCAAACAAGCGGGAAAAATCAGAAGCCACAAATATAGAGCAGCAGCTTTTGTTCAATATCGACAGTCACGATCGTCGTGGCGCGCACGAGGGGAGCCCGAGGTAAAATCGACGAATCAACGATAGGCGCGTTATCAATCGGTCACCGGATATACAGGTTTATAAGCCCCTTAGATTGCGCCGGGAGAGCCCACGACTTCTCCCCTCCTCCCGGCGCGCATTACATATCGTTGCATCGTGTATGCAAGCTCACTCGACTCCCACGTCCCGCGCGCCGCCGTCGGCCGCGTCTCTCCCATCTGATCCATTTCTATCTTTCAATATCATTCACCCGCTTTATTGCATTCTTTTCCCCCGTGGCGTAATCCTCTTTCTTGTCTCTTTATCATCGCGAGTGCATCGTCTTTGACGTCCTCGTGCGTCGTCCCGAGCTTTCCATTTTGTTGCAGTAATGTTATTTCTTCTTTGCTCCTCGCTGTCTTTATGTTTTTTCTTTCTCCCTCTCGTCTCGTCCTTTTTCAATCCACTTTACATGCCGTTTCACGAAGTGTCCGCGAGTCAAGATTTTCAGCAACAAACGCGATTTAAAAAAAAACCACGATAACAGCTTTTTTTGTTTTCAGCTCGTCCGTTTTTTTTGCCGAGAGTTCGGATTTAAAAATAAAAAATTGGAGCTCAAGTTGGAATTTAAAAGAAAAAATTGAAACTTAAAATAAAAATATGGAACTTAAATTGGAACTTAGAAGGAAAAAGTTGGAACTTAAAAAGAAAAACTTGGAACTTAAAAAGAAAAAGTTGGAACTTAAAAAGAAAAATTTGGAACTTAAAAATAAAAAGTCGGAACTTAAATTGGAACTTGAGTTCAAACTTGAGTTCAAACTTGGGATTAGAAATTCGACCCTCAGTCAGGAGACAAGAAATAATTTTCAGAATTTTCAGCAACAAACGCGATTTAAAAAAAAACCACGATAACAGCTTTTTTTGTTTTCAGCTCGTCCGTTTTTTTTTGCGGAGATTTGTGCAACATGCGAGAAATGCACACGACGTCGAATCACGCCCCGGACTTTTTTTTTCGCTCCCCCTGCCCCGCGGTTTTTCCTCTCCCGCTCTCGCTCGGACTTATTGTTCGTCGAACTTTATCAAACACACTCCGCGGTCCGCGCTTCGCGCCGAAGTTTTGCAATTTCAACCTCATTTTTGCGCATCGCTTATCGCCCCGGTGCAAACACGATAAAATATGTGCACTGGCGTATACAAGAGGAGCAGCGAGGCAGCTCGCTCACCGTACGTTTATCAAGACACCACACGGCTATCGCGCGTGGGGCTTTATTTTTTTAGGCCACACTCGCGGCAATTTTCGCAAGAGGCGGTTGCACCGAGGTGCGGGAAAGAAAAAAACGTGAATTTCGCGTTTCGCAATTCCGAACGTCGTCTTCCAGCAATTATTATTTCCGCTGGATTTTATTTATTCTCCTTTAGGATGAATGAAACTTTCGCAGATTTTTCCTTTTTGTTTCAGTTCATCTCAAAAAAAAAATTTGATTTTTAAATTTGAAAATTAGATTTTCATTGAATTTGATTGAAATTAGATTTTCATTGAATTTGATTGAAATTAGATTTTGATTGAATTTGATTGAAATTTGATTTTGATTATGAATTTTTATTTTTTAAATTTTATTTCAATTTCTTAATTCTACGCTGCAGAAATAAATGACTGGAATAAAATCTTCGATGATCACCGCAATCACTCGACCCAATTCGTCGCAGGATCTTATCGAGGCTGCTGCAAATATCGCAGTTGATGTGTCGTCACCCTATGATTTTCCTGCGCCTCAAACGACGCCGGACGCAAAGTCACTAATTATCCTCATTGACGCATAAATACAGCAGTGATAATTCAAAGTGCGAGTATATCTATGACGATGAACAGCTTAGCGAGATTGTCGTGGATCCCGCGGGAAGAGGGAACGAGTTTAATTAATAATCACGGGAAGCCATTAGGAGACCCCGACATGCCTGATTTTTTCCCCCATTTCCCTCGCATTTATTCATCAACGCTGCAGCTTCACGCTAAATAATTCTCACTAATGATTGAGATAACTTGAATTAAAGATTCCGCATCCAGCTGGAGGACTGGAGAAAATAACTAGAGCTAGGGACATTTTTTCGTCTCTGCGCCATCTCGATTAGTCCGTTTGGCGTATTTTTCGCCGAGCACTTCTTTCGCAGCTCGTTTGCAATCCAGTTTGCCTTTGAGAGAATGTCGGACGCTAAACCAATTCATGAGGGCTGACTCAGTTCCTTTCCTCGGCGTCGCGTCGCGTCGCTCGGTCCGTGACTCCGTTCTTTTTTTTCCTCAATTTTTCTCATTGGCCACTCTGGAAGCCCATTTCTTGGATCATTGCTCGCCAATCGCTTTCCTAACACTTGGCACAAGTTTTTTTTTCAACTGACCCATTGCTAAAACGATCAAATTCCCCAGTCTCACGAATCAGAAACAAACAAAAGCCTGCATGATTTCTTCCTTCCCCCCAATGGCCCCATTGCTAAAACCATCAAACTCCCCAGTCTCACAAATCAGAAACAAACGAAAGCCTGCATGATTTCTTCCTTCCCACCAATTGTCCCATTGCTAAAGCCATCACAAATCAGAAACAAACAAAAGCCTGCACGATTTCTTGCTTCCCACCAATTGTCCCATTGCCAAAACCATCACAAATCAGAAACAAACAAAAGCCTGCATGATTTCTTCCTTCCCACCAATTGCCTCATTGCTAAAACCATCACAAATCAGAAACAAACAAAAGCCTGCATGATTTCTTCCTTCCCACCAATTGTCCCATTGCTAAAACCATCACAAATCAGAAACAAACAAAAGCCTGCACGATTTCTTTCTTCCCACCAATTGTCCCATTGCTAAAACCATCACAAATCAGAAACAAACAAAAGCCTGCATGATTTCTTCCTTCCCACTAATTATCCCATTGCTAAAACCATCACAAACCAAAAACAAACAAAAGCCTGCACGATTTCTTCCTTCCCACCAATCGTCCCATTGCCAAAACCATCACAAATCAGAAACAAACAAAACCCTGCATGATTTCTTCCTTCCCCCCAATTGTCCCATTGCTAAAACCATCACAAATCAGAAACAAACAAAACCCAGCATGATTTCTTCCTTCCCACCAATTGTCCCATTGCCAAAACCATCACAAATCAGAAACAAACAAAACCCTGCACAATTTCTTCCTTCCCACCAATCGCCCCATTGCTAAAACCATCACAAATCAGAAACAAACAAAACCCTGCATGATTTCTTCCTTCCCACCAATTGTCCCATTGCCAAAACCATCACAAATCAGAAACAAACAAAAGCCTGCACGATTTCTTCCTTCCCACCAATCATCCCATTGCCAAAACCATCACAAATCAGAAACAAACAAAAGCCTGCATTTCTTCCCTCCATCCACCCGACGTACACTTTTGGTCCCAAGTCCAACAAGCCGTGCCCTACGTTTCAGCCATGTCCAACAACCTCCGCTCGTGCAAGCGGCAGCAGCCTCGGACACAGATCGCATGAAAACTCGGGAGGGGGGAAGGGGGGCTCTTTTACGTAACAAGATGGACGGGCCGGGTTTCCGTGTGCCTTTCACGCGGCAAGGCCAGCGGCGAGCCGCTGGGTCGATCTCCGCGCTCTTGGAACTCGCGACTATAGGCTCGGCCAGCCGTGTTCTGAACTGCAATAACCGCGGTTAGGCGGCGGGTAAGGGCGCGCTGAGCACGCGTCTCGCAGGACACGCGGGTTATTCGCGCGTGTGGACCGACCAGTCGATGCTGTATGCGCCGCATACACCACGGCCGTGCTCAACGCTAATGGCACAAAGCGCGCTCAACGTGTCCGGCCGATCGACGTCAAGAGAGAGAGAGACCATGAACCGATCGTGGGAGCCCCTTCAACGTTGTACCGCCGCCGCGAATAAATACCTCAACGAGCGGACCTCAATGATAGAGCAAGACGCGAAGATAACGAGGCTGCTGCCACCGGTAAAGAAAGGAGGGAGGCGGGACAGTCGAGAGGTTCAGATGCATTGAGACATTGGGAAAGCAACGAATGAGACACGTTGAATACGTTTACCGGTTTGCTTTACCGGGAGTCGAGAGGGGGGAAAATGAGACGATAATGGGGACGAGATGACGGATAATTCTTTTCTTTTTTCTGACTTTGTGTCTCGTTTGTCTTGTTATCGGTTCTCATTGTTGGACGATAAGTGACTCACCCTCAGACCGATCTTGTTCAATTAGAATGTCGTCAGAGTCGATGAGAAAAAAATGCATAAACCTCAGTAGGTTTATGCTTTTTTTTTGTATATGTTATATTTGTATGAGATGACAGGAAAAAAATGTTTGTGTTTAATGTGTCTCTTGGGACGATCGTTGAGAGCGTCGCGCAGTCCACTCTGCCGATCTATCTAATATAGACTATTTATCCAGAGGCGACCCTGTGCGACGTTCCCCACTTCGCTCGACACAGTCGACTGTCGCCCATTACGCAGCCTCGGAATTCGCGTTTTCGTATCCGTTAACCATAACGCCGATCCTCTTACTCGCGGTAAAGGAGAGCGGGAGATCCGTGCACGCCCTCTGTCGATCTCGATTACTTTAGTCATTCATTTATTCCGTCTTGTGTTACGCGCGTGCAATATTTATTCCTTGGAAGTCGAGGCTGCATCTCGTTGTCGGGGATTATTATTTTTTTTTTTTGTTGTTCTTTGCTCAATCGTTTTCGAGATGATTGTAGGAAGAAACCCCTGAGACATTCTTGAGGGAGCCAGCGATTTGATACTTAAGGAGGTGTATAAATTCTCGTTAGGGAAATTATAAATATATAGACGAATACCTGAGTTTTGTTCGCGTCGCCCACGTGGAAACTGCTGGGTGGTCGAATCGTGGGCTGAGTCAATTCGACTTCATTAATTTTAATTAATTAAAATATATAAAAATGCAAATTGTATTTTTTTTTATTAATTAAAATGTATTTTTTATTTTATTTTATTAAGATGTATTTTTTATTTTTTTTTAATTAATATAAATGTATTTTCATTTTTTTTTTTTCCAAAGCGAATGTCCCGAATATCGATTGGTTCTGAAATTGTCGCAATTAGAAATTGTAATACGCGCTCGAGTCGAGGTATTTTATTTATTAGCCACGAATGAATGATTAATGAATTTTACGAGACCGTTGAGCAACTTATGTAAAGCTAATTCCGAGATGCGGTCACCAGGAGGAACAGTGACAATCGACGCCTCTTACTTTTGTCCCGATATAACAGTATAACGTGTCTCGGTGGTGCGCGCGCGCACCCATTCACGATTCCATTCACCGCGGCGCGCGGCGAACGTCGGAGAGCGCGGCGGCCGCCGCACGCCAACGAGATTCACGCTACGCCGGATAACCACGGGAAAAATTGGCTCCAGCAGTCAGTGGTACCGCATTTGGCAACATTGTCACGATCAAATTATATTTTTTCAAAATAGTTTAATGCATTTTTTTACAATCATTTTTCGTAAACTTAATTGGCAAACATATTTCTGTAATATTTCACAGAATAATATCGGGAAAAAGGCTAATTTATGTTGCAATATTTGCCACATTTGTTGATCGAAATAAATCGTAATCATTTTTTTTTTTCTTAAAAATGTTGAGGTTATTTATTTGAAAGGCTAATTTATGTCGCAATATTTACCACACATAGTTGATCGAAATAAATCGTAATAATTGTTTTTTTCTTCAAAATTTCAAGGTTATTTATTTGAAAGGCTAATTTATGTCGCAATATTTACCACACATAGTTGATCGAAATAAATCGTAATAATTGTTTTTTTCTTCAAAATTTCAAGGTTATTTATTTGAAAGGCTAATTTATGTCGCAATATTTACCACACACAGTTGATAAAAATAAATCGTAATAATTGTTTTTTTTCTCGAAATTTCAAAGTTATTCAATATTTCTGCTACTGAACACAATTTTTCCGAGCGCACAATGAGACGGACATTCGGTCGGACGTTCGTACGTGGCTGCACGAAAGGAGATGAAAGATCGAACATTTTTGCGTGGCGCACACGGACGCACTTGGTTTCTCGGTATTTCGCGTAATGTATAATGCGTGTGCGCACCATCTGGCGCCCCATGTGCCGCTTCCAGGCTTTGGTACGATCTCTCGCGTATGTTCGCGAGCCTAGTTACGTAGACCTCATATTCGCATTCTTCCTCGTAAGAAATGCCTTTTTTATTATACTCGTTAAAGAAAAAAAAAATCACGTTTCACTGTTTTCACATTTTCTGATTATACAAAAATGTTGCTATTTTACGTAAATATATTAACAGCTGTTTTATCGATTCCAACGACGAGCAGTCATTTTTCACGGCTTCAGAATTCACGTGAGTCCCGCGTGCTACGAAATGCCTTTTTTATTATACTCGCAAAGAAATAAAAATGAAAAAAAATAATCACGGTTCACTGTTTTCACATTTTCTGATTATAAAAAAAATGTTGCTATTTTACATAAATAGATTAACAGCTATTGGCGAAATGCCTTTTTTTTTAATTATACTCGTTAAAGAAACAACAATAAAAAAATCACGTTTCACCGTTTTCACATTTTCTGATTATAAAAAAAATGTTGCTATTTTACGTAAATAGATTAACAGTTATTTTATCGAGTCTCGCGTGATACGAAATGCCTTTTTTATTATACTCGTTAAAAAAACAAAAATAAAAAATCACGTTTCACCTTTTTCACATTTTCTTATTCTAAAAAAAATGTTGCTATTTTACGTAAATAGATTAACAGCTATTTCATCGATTCCGACGACTCGGCGTCATTTTCCGTTGCTCCAGAAATTCGCGCGAGTCCCGGCGCGCGTCGCCCATTATTGTGCATCTGTCGAATAAATATATGACCATTCAACGTACGAATATGCATCACGAATATGCGCCGCCGCTGCACTCGTGCTAGTTTGCTGAATGACAAGCCCGCCTGCGCCGCGCCGGAAAATATTTCCTGCATGTTCTGTCACGCGGAGAGCAAGAAGTTTGCGTTATTGAGTTATCGCCCTGCCGTCTGTCTGTGCGCCAAAGTACAGCGCGTGTATATAGTCGCTGTACATGAACGCCGCGCCCGATTCACCGGGGGGCTACACATGCTCATCATAACAGACGCCGAACGCGAGCACATTGTGACATTACATATTTCGGTCTCTGTGAATGACATTTCCAGGTGGTGCTCAAAAACTACTTTCAATTATTCGTCTGAAAATTGTTTTCGTTTTATATTAAACACGTGTTACGGGCCGGATTCTCCATCACTTTTTGGTACCCACGTCTCCTGTCGCTCCGGGGCAGATTACAGAAAAAAAAAAATAATAATAATAATACACCACGCGTAACGCGTGTGGATAAATTTCGTAACGGCTGGAAATTCGTCGACGTTCCGAGCGGCCGCCAATGACTTCGAGTGGATGTTTTAATCTCATTACATAATAATAAAATTAATAATAAAATACCGAGGGGGGAATTAAATGAAAATCACGTAAAAACAAATACGGGGGAAAAATCGACTCGCGTTATTCGATGATTTTTACGATTGTGAAATTCATCGCGTTAAATTATTTGCTACGTGTCGACGGTGATAATTAAAATTCTTTAAAAAATATATATTTAACTTAAAAAAGTTATTTAAAAAATATATATTTAACGTCGAATAATATCGATAAATAATTTATTTTGTTTTCGTGAAAAAAAAAAAAATTTTGGGTTGCGAAGCTAAAAACTTGGGGAACGAACGTTTATTCCGACCATCTCACTATCGTGGCCAGAGATAAACCGCGCCGGTCGCCGCGGATATCGCATTTTTGCGAAAATCTTATCTGCACAAATAGCCGATTGGAAAAAAAAAAAAATAGGTTAAAAAAATCCGGATGATCCGACGAAACTGAAAATTCGCAACTTTCGTGCGCTCGGCGCGGCCTTGATTGGCATATTGCGTCGATAGTTTCCTGCTCGAGCTTCGCCGTCCTCTCGAGATACGAGCATCGATCGCGCCACAGCTCAATTGGTTAGTCCCCGATTTTTCTCGGAACCCGCCATCTTTTTTTTTTCTCTCTTCTTTTCGCGCGCGCTCGGCTCGTTATCAACTCCGGCGTGGACAAACACAAGGAAAAATCCCAAAGCCATTTCGCGCGACTCAACGCGACGGGCGGATGACCAAGGAAACTGTAGACGGAAATAATGTAGTGTAATACGTACCTAGCTGATCACGAATAAATGCCTATTTATTGGCGCGCGAATCACGCCGTTACGCAACGAAATCGATATCGTCGTTACTGGGCGACTTGGCGCCTATCGCAACCGCACGACTAATCCGGATGCATTTTTTTTTAACATAAAATTGATTTTTAAAATTGATCGACCTTTCAGTATTTCCTGATTTATAGAATTAATTCAATTTTTTGAGAAACACGAAATCTCACGAAAATGGACTAAACAGAATTTTTTTTAAGGGCGATAAGTAAAAAAAAAAGGTTCCTTAAAGAAAGGAAAAAAGTGGACCTAAACAATTTTTTCTTAAGATCAAACATAAAATTGATCTTAAAAATCGATCGACCTTGTAGTTTATCAAATTAATTGAATTTTTCGACAAACACGAAATCTCACGAAAATTAATTGAATCTCATTTATCAAATTAATTGAATTTTTCGACAAACACGAAATCTCGCGAAAATGGACTAAACAGAATTTTTTTAAAGGGTGTCCCCCTTTAAAAAAAGGTTCCTTAAAAAAAGAAAAAAGTAGACCTACACAAGTTTTTCTTAAGATCAAACATAAAATTCATCTTAAAATAAAATTTATCTTAAAAATCGATCGACCTTTCAGTATTTTCTCATTTACAAAATTAATTCCATTTTTTCAATAAACACGAAATCTCCCAAAAACGCGTAAAACAGAATCTTATTTAAGGGGGTTGAGTAAAAAAAAGGTTCCTCAAAAAAAAAAAAAAAAAAAAATTGTACCTACATAATAGAAAGAAACTTTTTTCCCTGTCTCGTCCCCCTCATTATTTCCCATCGGGGGTGGACAAACAAAAATCCCCCCATCTCGTCGTACGTCCCACGGGCTAATAAAGTGTCCAAGACAGAAAGGCCACACAGCATCTGACCTCATCAAGGAAAATTCAGCTGCGCGCTTAGCGTTCGCCCGATCGCGAGAGCCAATTGCAGGCGTTCGCCGGGCGTCTTGAGTCTCTGCTGGAAAATTGCTTCCGCGCCTCGGGATAAAAACGCGTTCCCCGCGCGCCGAAATTAGTAATATAACGAGTGGCGACCGCGCGGGCGACAGAAGGCACAACGAGCGCGCAATCTCGAGCAGAGAGTCTTTGACCCGACCGCGGGGGTCGCGGCGTCGTCGGAAAACTTGGTTCGACGACGACGCAAGTGGCCGGCGGAGTGCCGAGTGCCGGTTCGCCCGGTCGCGTGATTCTTCTCAACCTCCTCCTCCTCCTGCTCCCCCCTCGTCGTCTCTTCTTCTTCTTCTTGTGATACATCTCGTTTTACTGGTGGCCACTCGTTTCCGACGCTGCTGCTGCTGCTGCTGCAGCTGATGCTGACGACGCTGCGCGCCGCAGCGCGAGATCTGTTTGAGCACCGTGGCCACAGACGTGCGGTCGGTAAATAACCGCATCGAAATTCAAAAGAAAAATCAACGTCTACATCGGAACTCACTCTCGGTCCGTGCGGTTCGCCGGCTCTCCTCGAGGCCGCCGCGGAAAAACTCGAATCTCTCATCCTAGTCTTCGACCGATGGTTACTTTTCCCTCTTTTCAGTTCTCTCTTCTTTTTCTTTTTCTGCTTCTTCTTCCTCTTCTTCTTATTCTTCTTCGTCTTCATTTTCGTCTTCTTCTTCTTCTTTTTCTTCTTCGTCTTCTTCTTCTTCTTCGTCTTCGTCTTCTTCTTCTTCTTCTTCGTCTTCTTCTTCTTTTTCTTCTTCTTCTTCCTCTTCTTCTTATTCTTCTTCTTCCTCTTCTTTTTCTTCACCTTTATCGTCTTCTTTTTCGTCTTTCTTTTTGACTTCTTCTTCGTTTTGTAAGAAGAAGATAGAAGATGAAGCATCTGCTTTTTCATATTCTTCGTCTTCGTCGTCGTCATCGTCATCGTCATCGTCATCGTCGTCTTCTTCGTCTTCTTATTCTTCTTAGTAGACGACAAAAAGACGAAGATGAAGACGATAAAGAAGATAATAAAGAAGACGAAAAAAGGCGAAGAAGAAGACAACAAAGAAGACGATAAAGAAGACGAAAAAAAACGACAAAGAAGACGAAAAAAAGACGAAGAAGAAGACGATAAAGAAGACGAAAAAAAGAGGAAGAAGAAGACGATAAAGAAGAATAAAAAGAAGCTTCCTTCGTATCCCGTCCCTCCTTCTCGCGTTCGCCGATCGTCTCTCGTCGAATTGTGCACCGCGAGCGCCACAGCCAATCTCGCTCCCGGCGAAACTCGCTTTTGTGCACCCGACTCGGTAACGAACAGTCTCTCACACTCTTCGGCATCTCACTCGCGTCATCTTCACTTTTCATCTTGGCGTTTCTCCCTCCCTCCCTCCCCCGGCCCTCTTTTTCCACCATTCCGTCTCTCGCATTTCCTCGTTATTTCTTCTTTTTTTTTTTTAGTTGCCCCCGTCTCGAGCATTCGCCGTTTTTCCGTCGTCGTGCGGTCACTCCGGTTCCCTCTCGATAATTAATATTGTATTTATATTCGCAGGATAGGGAGGCGCAGAAACTGCGCGCCACTATCGGCCCGCAAATTGGCGAACGCGCGCTGTCACTTCGAGCCCTCCCTGCGCTTTTCTTCTTCTCGCCCGGAGTCAACGAACCTAAAATGGCAATGTCGCGATATGTCAATTGGTAATAATGATCGATCGTCGTTTACTTGCAAACTTTTTTTTTTTTTCTTCCCTTTCCAATACGAGATAAAATATATTTGTGTTTATTTATACTTTATATTTTGGTTTTAGGTCTTAAGGATCGACGGACCTCAAATTAAAAAATAAAAACAATAAAATGCTAATTAAAAAATAATTAAAAAATGCAGTTGACAAAACACCCGAAAATAAAAATTAAAAAATAAAAATAATAAAATAGTAATTTAAAAATAAAAATAACAAATAGTAATTGAAAAATAAAAAAAATAAAATAGTAATTAAATAATAATATAGTAATTAAAAAATAAAAAATAATTAAAAAATAATTTAAAAAATTGAGTTGATAAAACATCTCGGATTTTCGACATAAGAATTCGTTGTCGGGTTTCTCGTTCTCCGATTGGTTGCCGGGTCGCCTGAAACTCGTTGCTAACCGACGAGCAGTTTCGGTCGAAGAGTTTGAAAAAGCTCGGGGTGTCCGCGCGCGTCAATAGATTTTCGCGACCGCCACACACTCGAGATACCGTAATTGTATTTCGATAAGAAGTTATCGTCGCGCGTTGTACGTAGAGCGAGGAGAGCAACGCGAGCAGGAGTCCCGCCCGATCGCCCCGCGCGCGCGGCAGTAAATAGCCAAAAGATAAGGCTTGTTTTCAACAAACTTAATCTTTTGTACTTTTCAGCGCGACGAATGAAAAATTCGTTATCAAAGCGCTCGCACGAATCCTCGCGCATCACACGAATATGTGCGGCGTTTGTGTCGAGTGATCGTGAGCTCTTAAGATTCAAGAGCACTTTTCACGCGGCTCAAGCGTTTCCACGAAAACTCTAATCTCTCGCGACTTGGTGTGCGTTTATCTTGCGTGCCTTTTCTTTTTCTCTCGTTTATTTTCCGACAGCTGCGTCTGAAATTTTAGTCTCTGTTGCGGATGATTTTCAAGGCTGAGCTTTATCAATTTTCTCGGGATTAGATTTCTCTTTCGTCGTATCGCTCATTTTTTTAGAGTAATTTTCTTCATTTTTGTCAAATAATTTATATAATTTGCTTCTCATCATTTTTTAAAAATTTGTGTTAAATCATTTCTATAATTTGCTTCTCATCATTTTTTAAATATTTGTGTTAAATAATTTCTATAATTTACTTCTCATCATTTTTTAAACATTTGTGTTAAATAATTTCTATAATTCGCTTCTCATCATTTTTTAAAATTTGTGTTAAATAATTTCTATAATTCGCTTCTCATCATTTTTTTTAATTTGTGTTAAATAATTTCTATAATTTGCTTCTCATCATTTTTTTAAATTTGTGTCAAACAATTTCTATAATTTACTTCTCATAATTTTTTAATCATTTTGTCAAACAATTTCTATAATTTACTTCTCTCAATTTTATTCACTTCTTTCTCAAACATTTTCATTAATTAATTATTCTCAAACATTTTCATTAATTAATTTTTCTCAAACATTTTCATTAATTTTTGTTATTCACAAACATTTTCATTAATTTTTTTTCCCCAAACAATTTTATACATTTCTCA